>JACAXG010000045.1:0-727909 GCA_018881555.1 Amblyornis subalaris
AGCCAAAGAACGCACAACCATCATCGCTACCACCACCAGCACCTCTCCCCCTCAGACCGAAGGCACAACCACCATCATCCCACCCACAACAACAGCGCCCAGTCCGGCCACCACCACTGCCAGCACCTCAGGGACGACTGAGGGAAGAACCACGACAGCCTCAGCCACCTCTGCTCCAGGACAAACCTCCAGTTTGGCAACCCAGGCTCCAACATCACCTATTCCTGCCTCTACTCCTAAAATAAAAATAATAACCACCACTGGCAGCAGAGCTGTTCTCACTACTACTATTCCTCAGTCTGGAAGTACCATAGGTGTTACAGAAATTCTTACAACATCTGTTTCTTCTACTGTAGAAAGTATTGCTACCACTGTTTTCCCTGGCACCACTGTCAGCCCAGGTATGTCATTGTCAGCTCTTGACAGATTACAATCGGCTTTTTCATTAGTACAACATTCATATCATTGTGTTCTGTGGCCTTCTTCCGCGAAACCCATCTGTGATTGTATAATTCTGTTACCACTTATATTCCTTAAAACACATATGCCAATTTTTAATCAATCTGCCCCTCTGTCACTAGTGCCCGTCTTTGACAGCTGGGTTAGCTTCATAGTATTAATTCTTACTTGAAGGGAGAAAGTTGAAACTTTTGAAAACTTTAGAGGTAAATGTTATAAGATTTGCCAAATGCCAGAAGTAGTTCAATGTATAATGAAAATTTCCACAATCTCCAGTTATGATTAGGTCGAATACTTGAATATTTGCACCTGCAACAGAAACGTTCACTTCATTTGCCAGAATGTTGTAAAGACCTTTTGAATATGTTAAACTTATTCGATCAAAATTCTGTGCTGCAAACTAAATTATTACTTGTGCTTAACAGTAGCTTCAACTGGTACATCACCATCAAGTCATGTTACAACAAGCACTTCTGCAATCTTCAGTTCTTCCACCAGCACATCGGTTACATCAAGCAAAATAACTCCATGCTTTTGTCATGTGTTTGAGACTTTATTTTCTCCTGGTAAGTGTCTCATTTTATGATTGTAAAAAATTTCATAAGCAATTAAGACTGTTCAATTACAGATAACAACTCAAAATCATCTAAACATAGAAGCTTTTATACATGAATATGCTTTACGTTTTCATAACATTTTCTTGGGTTTTCTACCTAACTATTTTCATTGGTCTCGTAATTTCTCCTCCAATTTTCATCTACAGGGGAAGTGGTATACAACAGAACAGATAGAGCTGGCTGTAATTTTTATGCACTTTGCAGCAAGGAATGCGAGATTGAGCCATTCCAGGGGCCATGTCCTTTGACAACGCCTGTCCCTTCAGTCGTCTCCTCAGCTACACCACAAGCTGCCTCACCAACCAGAGCAACAACCCTCACAACTTCAGTAGAAAGAAACTGTACTGATGTCAATCCTCCACGAAAGGTGGTTCCCCTCCCCACTTTCTAATATACCACTGTTGGAAAACTAGGCCAGTTTCTGTCCTTTAACAGCCAATTCAAATCAATCTCTATTTATTTCAATAACGAAATTGGTCATGTAACAAATGACCAGATAGCACACAATTATTTAACCTGGCATTACCAAACTTTTAAGTAATATGTAGGTGGAAAGGCTCAATAAGACCATGGCAGAGACTTTTGGTTTTAACAAAAGTAATTTAAATTTCATGGAGATAAGTAGACTAGCCATGAAATGTAAAATACCATTCTTTTTATGCAGAAGAAAATTCTGTGATTGTTCTCAACATACCTGCTCTTAAATCATATGCTAAGATAAATCTAATTTGAATTTCCTACTAATTTTGAGAGTGTATCTTAAGTTAAAACTGAACAACTAGGGTGAAAGAGCATTTAAGAATAAATAATTTACATATTTTCAGCCTGGAGAGGACTGGATAAGTGAATGCCAGAAGTGTGTCTGTGACTCCATCACTGCTACTGTGCAATGCCAGCCGCTCCCATGCCATACAGCTCAGCAACAAATTTGTGACCTAGGATTTGTTTCCATGGCTGTCCTACCACAAAAAGACCCATGTTGTCCTGAATTTAAATGCGGTAAGTATTAAAAATACATTTATAAATACCACACTACACACTCCAGTAAATTACACTTACACTTCTCTTAATATCTAAGGAAGTTCGTCATGTATCACGATAAGAGCAAAACCTTCCCTAAGTTGTTCTGTCTCAGTGAACACACATCAATTTTTGGCTAAATATGCATTAAAGCTTTATTTAAAAAAAAATTATTTTCAATTAACTTTGATGAGAGAATGGGTGGGAGAGCAGAATAATCTTTTGAACCTTCACAGGTCTATGTAGCTCAAATATCTCTGTACCTGTAATCATAAATGTTATCAATGCATCTTATTCAGTGTTATTAATGTAACATTGGAGTACATTAACATTACCCTAAATGCAACTAAAATAAGATGCATAAACATAAGAATAAACCAGTAAAAATCTTAACCATTAACTACAAGACCAAGTAACAGGAAGCAACAATAGAAAGTGAATTGTAATCAGTAACTGAATTGTTAGTGTATGAAAAGTAATAATTATACTTACACTCTCATTGAACGCTCATGAAAACTTAAAAATTCTGTGGTTATATTAGTTTATTTATAAACATACATTTTTATATACATATATTCCATGTATATAACTAATAACTATGTATATAACTATTCTATGTATTATAACTATATAACTATGTATATAACTATATAATATACACATATTCTATGTATATACATATAACTAAGCCTGAAAAAGGAAAGTCAAAACAAAGAAATAGGCAAGTTTGAAGTAGTTCTGTGAAAGACATAAATGGGTTCTGCCATGTTGCTAAATTTCTATTACCACAGTAGGAATACCTTTTTCCACACAGAGTCAATCTTTCGTCCAAGCCATGTTCTGAGAGGTCATAAAGAATCAATAACTAAAGCATCTTTGAATATCACTGCACTCATAGGGTTCAAAGAGGAAACAACTAATTTAATTTGAATTGAATCAGATATTGAAAGGCTAAAAAGGTGGTTTTACAGGCATAGCTCAAATTTGAAGCCATTCCTCTCCAACTCTTCCAGATAATTTCAATGATGAAATTTTGCTTAAACATTCAGCTACACTACATATGAAATCTAAGCACATAGGGGGATTGAATTCAGGTTTTCTGTACTCTCTGTGTTAGGAAAAAAACTTGATAACATCTTGACTTCTCAGGAAGTCTCACAATTTGAGTTTATTCTGGAATTAATTTTTTGTTTTGTTTTTCAGAACCAATACCTGATGTCTGTGTGATTAATGGAACATTGTACACGGTGAGAATGATATAGCAGTATACTGCTGGAAGTGAAAAGTACATCCTTTATACCAAAATAAGTCTTTGAGAAAGTTCTTTTCCCAATACATGGGGGTTTTTTGGGGTTTTAGCTCTAGCCCTTAACTGGAAGTTGTTTGGGGTTTTTTAATGTCAAAATCAACTTGGTCACAGAAATGTTCCTCAACACGTAGTGTAAAACAAGAGTGTACCATTTTTGGTGATGTTCTTTCTTTTTAAGCTTCCTCCCACTTCTGTAATTAATGAGTTTTCCAAACAATCTGATGAATAGCCCAATCTCAATCGCTCTTTGAAATAAGCCCAGAGAACCTTAAAAAACCAAATTTTTGCTTTAATTGATACCTAAATCTTTTTGCTAAAATTGGTACTTAGGTCATTAACTCATAATTTAAATATTAGCACTAGAGCCTTTGGGGATACATTTCAGAAAGAGTAAAATCCATATGTAAATTTATATCTCTGCTCATGTATCTGCACAGGTAAAGGTTTATTTTAATCTCTATTTTTAAATTATAATTGTTTTACAACCATTGAACATAACTTACAGGGAAAAAATATTCTTAAATGGAGCATTGAAAACTGGTAAAATAATTAGACGGTACAAACTAGTCTTACTTTCATTTCATTAATTTACTTTTCCCTTTTACATTGCTTCATTTAGTGTCCTCTTAATGTGTGCTTTCCTGCAAGGCATGAAGCCAAACAACTCTAAAGAGAGTTCAAGAACTCAGTTGTACTTGCATTTCAGCAATCTTGATGTTTCTCAGCAATACTTTCAACTCTGCCTATACATTATATAGAAACTGTTGTCATTTGAATGGGGGTTTTTTTTGTCTTCCAGGTTGGAAAGTCAGTGGTCATCAATTCATGTAAGAAGTGTACCTGCAGTTCTGAGAAAGATCCAGAGACTAACGCAAACACCATGCATTGTGAAACAGTTGAATGTGAGACATCTTGCCCACTGGTGAGTTCAGGTTCTCTAGGCTTCCTGGTCAGCTACAGCAAGACTACAGTTCTCCATCACCAATTCAACATACTTTCTTCTTCATCTCCTTATGAATAGGGTTACCAGTACATGACTGAGGAAGGAGAGTGCTGCGGGAAGTGCATTGAAGTAGCTTGCAAAGTCAAACTCAGTAACAACACTGTTCAGGTCCTCAATGTAAGCATTCTTTTCATTTTCAGATCTCTCTGTTAGTCCATACAAGTTAGAACAGCTAAGAGTCAACTCGTGTCCCTTACTAGTAAAAATATAATACTGAAATTACTCTGAAAACAACACACCAGCTTTCTGAATTGAACACTCACTGGGAATCAAATTCTTGATCTGTGTGGTTAGTGAGGCAATGGTTTCTAGTTTATGGTCTAAGTGTTCAGATCCAGGATTTAAACTTTCAAATGAGCTACAGTTTGCAGAATTTCATTTTTGCCACTTGAAAGAAGTCCAGAAGAATCTGAGAATCTTTGAACAGTGAGAACTTAATTAGCTCTGGCATACTTGATCACAATGAAAAATAAAAACAACTTTCGCTTTTCTTGTACAATCTTAGGTTAATGAGATCCTGCCACTCGATCAATGCAGCCATTATAAATGTGAAAAAATTGAAGATCAGTTTGTTACAGTCCAAACTAAAAGAGTATGCCCTGAGTACGACCCCGGAGAGTGCGATCCTGTAAGTTTTAATCAATTTTTCATTGACTGAATTCAGTTTAAATGAACAAGGAGGGACAAGGAAGAGTACAACAAATCACTTTCACTAAAGTTGCAGGAATGTCTTAAAAATGAAACTAGGCTTGCTGTATGATTAATAATGAGAAAAGCATAGTATTTTTTAATGAGGCTACAAGGATTTGAGACTCCTGTGGTGAAGACAGTAAGTCATCCGTGGTTTCATTAAGGGTTCATCACAGAGAAGCCTTCTGCCCAATATCAGTACTGCTGACTCATACTCTTACTCACGATTGTTATCTGTGCACTAAAACAAATCCTCCTTCTATACTTTTACACAGGATGAAACAGAGACTACTCCTGATGGCTGCTGCAAAATATGTAAACGTAAGTAATGCTGCATTTATGAGTTCTGCCTGAAGAGCACTGTATTCAACTTGTAACTATCTTTGACTGGATAGAAGGATTTTTCACTCACCCTGTTCTCACATATTCTATTTAGGAAGACCCTGGGTTTCACTATTTAATCAAAAGAAAAATGAAAAATTTTTTCCTGATACTAAATACCATAAATCAAACCAGCAATGCTCAGGCCTCTGCATTATCTTCCAAAGGCACTTTACAGCTGAAATCAAAGAACAATCTGAAAACTCCATATACATTACACAGTACCCACCCCATCACATACTGCAGATTCTCAATCATCAGACATCTAGCTAAAACTTTGAAACTGTTTTAGCATTCCTTAATTCTGAACTAGAGAATTGAAGTTTATTTTCTCCCCTCCCCTCTTTTTATGAAGCTACAAAATGCAAGCCTTACAGCAAGAAAACTGTGATCCGCCATGCTGACTGTGAGTCTTCTGAACCTGTTGAGCTGTCATACTGTGAAGGAACTTGTCCTGGCTCCTCAGTGTAAGTTCTAAAAATTAATTTAACATCTCTATGGCTTCCTTTATACTGGTTTATCAAGTTAATTTATCACCCAAGAGTACTGAGGGAGCTGGAGAAAGGGCTCACCAAGTCACTTTCAATCATGTGTCAGCAGTCCTGGTTAACCACGGAAGTCCTGGTTAACCACGGAAGTCCTGGTTGACTGGAGGTCAGCAAATGAAATGCTCATCTACAAGAAAGGTTGGAGAGAGGATCCAGGGAACTACAGGCATGTCAGCTTGACCTTGGTGACAGGGAAGGGCATGGAGCAGATCATCTTGAGTGTGATCACAGAGTACATACAGGGCAAACAGGGGATCAGGCCCAGCAAGCATGGATTTGGGAAAGGCAGCTGCTGCTTGACCAACCTGATCTCCTTCTATGACAAGATGACTCACTTAGTGGATGAGGGAAAGGCTGTGGATGTTGTCTATCTGGACTTTTGTAAAGCTTTTGACAGCATTTCCCACAGCATTCTCCTGGAGAAGCTGGTTGCTCATGGCTTGGGCAGGTGAACTGTTCACTGGGTAAAAAACTGGCTGGATGGCTGGGCTCAGAGAGTGGTGGTGAATAGAGTTGCCTTCAGCTGGGGGCCAGTCACCAGTGGTGTTCCCCAGGGCTCAGTGTTGATGCCAGTCCTGTTTAGTATCTTTATCAATGATCTGGATGAGGGGATCAAGTGCTSCCTCAGACAGTTTGCAGGTGACACCAAGTTGTGTGGGAGTGTTGATCTGCTGGAAGCCAGGAAGGCTCTGCAGAGGGATCTGGACAGGTTCAATTAATGGGCTGAGGCCAAGTGTGTGAGGTTCAACACCGTGAAGTGCTGGGTCCTGCCCTTGGGTCACAATAACCCAAGGCAGCACCACAGGTTTGGGAAAGAGTGGCTGCTAAGCTGCCCAGCAGAAAAAGACCTGGGGCTGCTGGTGGACAGCAGCTGAACATGAGTCAGTGTGTGCCCAGGTGGCCAAGAAGGCCAGTGGCATCCTGGCTTGTATCAGTGACCAGCAGGGCCGGGGCAGTGAGCGTCACTCTGTACTCAGCCCTAGTGAGGCCACACCTTGAGTCTTGTGTCCAGTTCTGGGCCTCTCACTAAAAGAAAGGCATTGAGAGGCTGGAGTGGGGCTGGAGAAGGGCAATGGAGCTCGTGAACGGTGTGAAGCACAAGTCTTGAAGAATGGCTGAGGGTGCTGGGGCTGTTTAACTTGGAGTAAAGGAGGCTCAGGGAAGACCTTATTGCTCTCTACAACAGCCTGAAAGGGGATTGTAGTGAGGTAGGCGTTGATCTCTTCTCCCAGGTAACAAGTGAAAGGATGACAGAAAATGGCTTCAAGTTGCACCAGGGGAGCTTGTGACTGGATATTAGGAAATATGTCTTAACTGAAATGGTTGTCAAGCATTGGAACCGGTTGCCCAGGGAAGTGGTTGAATCACTGTTCCTGGAGATATTTAAAAGACATGTAGATGCAGCATGTAGGGACAGGGTTGAGTGGTGGGTTATTTGGCAGTGCTGGGTTAATGCTTAGACTTGATGATCTGAAAGGTCTGTTCCAAGCTACAGGATCACAGAATAGCAACAAAGTTAATGTGTTTATATGATTCTACTGAATTGAACGAGATTCAATGGAAGTAAGAACAGTTTCACTATTGAAGACAGAGGTAGCTAAAATCAATCCATAAATGTACGTGAGAGGGAGGAAGAGAGGACGTAAAAAAAAAACCCAAACCAAACATTCACAAAACAAAAATCAGTGAGGAGTTCTCTGTGTCAGTTTTTAATGAGATGCTTTTTTTTTTYCCCTGGTGGAACACAGGTACTCCCTTGAAGCAAACCAGATGGAACACGAGTGTAGTTGCTGCCATGAACTCAGCGCCCACACAAGAGAGGTGACCCTGACTTGCCAGAATGGAACAAGCATAAATTATAACTATGTCTACGTGGAACAATGCCAGTGTATGAATGCTTGCTCTTCACAAACCTCTGCAGCACATGACTCCCAAACGCAACAGTCTGCAACATATGGCTCCCAATTGCAACAGGCTGCATCACTTGGTTCCCAGTGGCAAATCAGCTGAAGTAAGATACGATCATCAGAAAAACAAAGCCAAGACACTAGGTTAAGCTGGAATGTCTTCCCCTGAATAACTTGCGCTCCTTCTTTAACATTCTTTTTTAATTTCTTACTTGTAAAAAAAGAATAAAAAAAAATTCAAATAATTAAATTGTAGTGTTTGGGTGGTTTTGGTAGTGTTTTTTTTAAGTGATACAGTATTGACGGGTAAAAACAGATGACTGTGCAAAATACCTTGTGTAACTTATGGAAATATGTAAACACATTTATACTTGATCACAGAACCTATATTTGGGGTAAAAAAGAATTAAGGGTCTCTAAAAAGTAAAGCAAGAAAACATTGCAGTTACATCGCACTTCTTGTGCCTTGTGAAAGCTTTATGGCATATCCTTTTTATAGACATAATGGTCCTAAAACATCTGTGACAGGGACAAAGCTGTTTTCTTTTATTTGATCAATAAAACTTTCAGTACTTTTCAAGTACAGTGACTGTCCAATACCCATCTTCATTATCTAAACGACAGAGAGTCCAATGGCATCAGGAAGTTTTCTAACTTAGAAGGGTGTATTGTTTAGCAGCCTTCGGGAATGCAGCCCTCTTCCTGGATGAGGTAAAATTCCCTCACCCATGTCCAGATAGCTCTTCCCACTGGCATAAAAAGTACAAAGATGAGAAAAACCTCTCTCATTTGCTCACCATGCTCCAGTTGCCAAGATAGTGGGATAGAAGGCAGGGCATACTTTCTTTTCCCTGTAATTAATGAAGAGTTTCAGAAGACAAGTATAAAAAAAGAAGAAGGGAAAACTATACTCATCACTACCATTTCATGCTTAGGTCAAAAGGTACCTGACTGTAGAAATCAGCTCTTGCTTCTTCAGCTGAAGAAACAAACCTATACACGAATGAAAGCCCCACTTAACAGACAAATACTAAAGATGAAGCCAATGAACTTAGTAAAATGAGAACATTCTTCTGTCCATAATTTTAACAGTATTCACAAAAAAGTTTAGGATATATTTTTAAGACACGCATTTGTTTCCTGTACTGTCTAAAAGATTTTGAATGGATTTACACTAGTGAGGAAATTGGCTGCCTTTTCCCCACCATAGTTCACCATGTTTAACGGAACTGTTTGGAGTATTTCCCTGATCAGAAGCTGTTCTAATACAAAATCTGAAACCTGCCCTAAAGGCTTGGCCAAGAAATAGAGGAGGAACTGTTCAGTCAAATAATTGCACATTTTATACGTGCTTATTTGGAAGATGTAGGGGCTATTTCTCAAAGCAGAACACTACATTATTTCCAGGTAGCTGAATGGTTACCTATGAGTTGAATTTGAAGATGCCATTGCAATCCTCAGTGGTCACTGCATTAAAAAAAAAAAAAAAAGAACAAACAAAAAATAACCTGAAAAAACAATACCATAACTCACTGTTTAGTAGAAATAGTCTTGATTAGTGCAGTTTTGGGGGGTTGGGTTGTTTGTTTTGCTTAGGGTTTTTTTGCTTTCAAAACCAGCCCACTGTGAAATGCTAGAAACCACTGAATTTTCACTGTTCTAAACATACAGCTTCTAATTTCTTTTTTTAAATCTATTTTTGTATTTTTTTTTTTCTCTCAAGCCTACACAGAACAAAACCCAGGGGATTTTCACTTGAAGTAAATAGGATTCTGCAGGAAACAAGCATGCCTATTTCTCTTTGGAGCAAATGCTATACCGCAATTACAAGTCCAAGTATTCTCCAGTAATTACAGGAAAGCAGAGAAATTAGCTAAATAGGAAAACATGAAGACTTTTTTTCATATCAAGAAGATATAATTTATGTTAAAATATGTCCAGTTATTGTGTACTATATCAAGCTATTTTAACTTGAAATTATAAAATGCACGTATGTCTTAATTTTATAGGAAAATTGCCAAATATGTTAAATATACAACCATAGCATGAGAACAAAAAATCCAGATTCAGAACTAAACATTRATAATATTTGAAACAAAAACCAGTATGTAATTCCTGAATGCTTTCCCGTTATTTCCACAGAGTATCAAAATAATCAGAAAGTGCTGACTTTTTCTCCTATATTTACCATAAGCAAATCTACACATGCTTCAGTAAAAATCACCACAGAAAAGCATTTACCTATACCAGGAAACAGAACAGTCCTTCTATTCCACTAGGTAGACAATTACAGGGACTACTGCGCTAGGGAATGTTGTGTAACAATATGCATATGTATGGTCGAACTACCCAGTTAGTGATTTTATTGATGTGTYGACATAATGTCTTTTAAACAAATCTGTTGACCATACTAAGAATCTAATTAAAATGTTTAGTATTTCTTATTGAATGTAATGTCCCTGTTGCAAATAAAATGATTTACAGATTTTATTGTCTGATGATCTTAAACTGGACAAGTATGAAGGTTATGCTGCTGTTCTATAAAAGTCAGTGCAGTTGTGGAACTGTAATACTTAACCACATGAAAGACATTTCTTAAGTTTTAAATTAATATCAATAATACACACATAGAGTTCATTAGTTCATCAGTTGCAGGACAGAATTTATAATCACTGACCAAACTAAATTGGATAAAGTATCTGTACAACATTCATAAGCAGGGCCCTTCCAATCCAAATTATGACCTGTGCTTTCTGTGGCCTTTCCAAACAGAAAATACCAACAACATTCTATCAGGTAGAGGACTGGAAATATGCCCAGTAGACTAGAAATAATTTGAAAGATTAAATGAAACCAATTAATCTGTGAACTGGGAAAAAATAGCTCCAAATTATTTTGGTTGAAAAGAACAGTAGGGCCCTATTTATCAGATCTTTCTCTAGGTCTTAATCGTATTTTGAAAAATCTGCATGATACGGAAATGCTAAACAAGATAAATACTTCTTCTTTGTAAAGTGCAACTTTCCCTATTTCCTCTTGTTTTGTAACAGCACCACCAGGCAGTGATTTAAGGAGGTATTTTGTTGATTTTGGCTTCTGACTTTTATTCACCTCCCTTGCTTCCCATTTCCTATATTGATATTTGATAGCACATCCCATACCTTTATGTCTAAGGAGTCTGATGTGTTCATTCATGTCCCCTACTTGTCTCCTAACAAACATATGGAGTTACTGCACTGGTAATTTTAGTACTACACATAATGCAATTCTGTGTGTTGAGAGAGCAGACATTCTATTCTCTATCATGCAACATGCTTCCTGGCAATGAATTATACCAGAATGTTGTTATGGATACTTTAGTATTTCCCATTTTCACACTTCCATTTCCTAAACTTCAAGATTATGTTACTGACATGATGATAAATCACTGATTTGGCTTATTAGGGCCACCGAATACTGCACCAGTAACTAATAAAAGTGTATAAAATATATAAAGTTCACTTACTGTAATTCTGAAAACGGGAGGCATGTGCAAAAGGGCTTGCCTGATGGATAAGCATTGTACAGAGAGCCCTGATAYTTTCATGATTTTGGGGGTCTAGAACTTTATCATGAGTTGGCTGYGAACTAAAGAACACCTTTCTACAAGGTGTCAGAAGGGACCATTAAAACCTGGTATGGTAGCTTCTTTAAATGACAAATAATACTGCATTTGTTTTTGTTACAAAAATCATAAATGCACTAGTTTGGCATCTAAAAATTAAGATATTGCAGACCTTCAATCAGTTTTTACTTATTCTTCATTCTGAAGCCTCTGCATTTTGCTTTTCAGAGAAGTAAACGATTCTTAATTGGATGTTGCTTTCATTAGAAAAGGACTGAGAACTTCTGCATAAGCTTCCTTCACCCCATCCAACCTAACTCACTTAATAGCACAAAACTCCCAATTTTTATTTAAACATAAAAGGGACAATCAAATAAAAAAACCTGCTGTGTTCTAACACGTAACATCACAGCAATGCTTGTGGCTGACTATAAAGACATAGTCACATAGTCCTTATGGTCACATTTGCTGACAGCTGACTATACACAATGTTATCATCTCTGCTGCTCCTCTTTTGCTGTTAGAGCATTTAAAAAAGCTGGTTTTGTTGTCCTTCACAGTGCTGGCCAGCTTGAACTCCCATCAAACTCTGGACACATGAATTTTCACCCTGAAGTGGTGAATAGCATCTCTGTAGTCCTCCCATGTTACATGTACTTGCTTCCAATATCCATACACTTTCCTTTTCTGCCTAGAGTCAACCTGGCCTTCTGCCCTGCTTGACTTCCAATGATCTGAAATTTCCTGCTCTTGAGGGATAGCTCTTAAAACGTCACCAGCATTCATGGACCCCACTACCATCAAAAGTAAATTCCCAGGGAACCTTACTAAGTAGCTCCTTAAGCAAACCAAAGTCTGCTCTCCCCATATCCAAGATCGGAGTTCTGCTGGCAGTTTTTCTCCTATTGCCAATGATCTGAAACTCAAATACTTGGTGGTTATTGTGACCAAAGCAGACAGCAAATCACTTTACCCACAAGTCCCTCCCAGTTTATGATCAACAAATCTGAGGACACTTCCTACTCAGTTTCCTTAGTATCTGCACCAAGAAGTTACATTACATGTGCTCCAGGAATTTCCTGGACCTGTTTGTGTTTGCTGTATGACATTCCCAGTTGTACAGTTAAATGTGGAAGGATGACAAGGGTGGAGGCGACAGAGATCAATACAGCGATAACCCAGATATTGCTTATAACAAAACCCTTTATGTTTTAAGATCACTATTCTACATTGTAATATACTGTTACTTTCTTGCCTTTGGCTGGATTTTCCCAAAAAGCGGTGTGTATAATGCACTCTCCTGTAATCAGCCATGTGCTTTTTATGTGACAGCTCACAAGGTTATTCATGTAATCATATGCAGTGCTCATGCTTCACATAAAAAGCTTCATAAACTCACATTTGCTGCCCGTTGTCCTCCGCCACAGGCCATCAGGGGACCAGGAATTCATCACTCAGTAAACTACTGGAGAACCCCCACTGACTCTGAGGTATTAAACACCTTCTGACCACTGCAGTGTGCTTGTGTATCCAACCCTGCTTGAGAGCAGGGGGGCATCACAACCAGTCCAGTCCGGTGCCCCGCCTGCACCAAACACCAGTTGGTGTCAGTTAAAAACACCAGTAAGGATGACAGCAGTTAATCTAGAGATACCCCTTAATTCCTTGTAGAACGATTCATTGGTGTCATCATCCTGACGGGGCGGTCAACAGCAGACTCCTACAACAACTGCTTTACTTGCTTTCCCCTTCATCCTTACCTAGAGGCTGTCAATCATGTCATCACCAGGAGTGTCACACAATGCAATCCCTTACACACAACACACCCCCTGCTCCACCTGCCCTGCCTGTCCCTCCTGAGGAGCCTATAGCTGTCCATCATGGCACACCACRGGACATACCCCACCAGGTTTTGCTTAAGCCAGCTCTGGGACTGGGCCAACATTTCCAGCTCCTTTTGTTTGTTCCTCATGCTGCGTGCACTTCATGCATTTCAAATGTGCTCCAGCGTAYTCACACCTCAAGGAGCAGTGTGAAGGACCTTGCTACCACTCCACCCCTCAAACACTTGTGTGTGGCCACCAGGCCTATCTCTAGCAAGCCTGGCTTTAGCCCTTTTCCCCTTCAATCTAGTATAAAGCTCTTTCAACAAGCACTGCACCCCTGTGCAAAGATCCTTTTCTCYGTTTGAGACAGGTGTATCCCAGCTGTTGCCACCAGGTTTTGGATATTGATCAACTGGTTCTTCTTGTTTCTTCCCTCATTATTCCCTGCAACTGGAAGGATAAGGGAGAAAACTACTCATGCTCCTGATCCCATAGTAACCAGTTGTTCCAAGGCCCTGAAATCCCTTCTGATCGTCTTTGGCCTTCATATTTCAAACTTCATCATTGCCTACATAAAAAAGCAATAATGGATAATAATCCAAGGTCTGTACCAGAGCTGAAAGTTTCCTCATCGCATCTCTAACCAAGGCCCCAGGGAAGCAGATGACTTCCTTAAGACGTGGGCCTTGCCAAGAAATTGGACCTTCTGTTGCCCTCACTAGAGGGTCTCCTATGACAATACCTCATCTTTTTTTCTTTCTGGGAGCAGTTTTGACTCAGTGCATAGGGCAACTTAACCTTGGCAAGTCTTCCAACACAGATGGACCATTGTCCTCATCATTGTTTGGTTTCCACTGGCAGAGCCTTGTACCTATTACACAAGGGCACCTGGGAAGGTGGGGTAGTCACAGGGTAGTGTGCCAGCTGTACCAGGCAGGAACTTGGCACCATTCCCTCCACTATGTACTCTTTTATAATGACTTAGTGAATAGTTTTAAAAACAGCATTAAGCATTTCAAAACAACCTGAATACTCCACATTAAGCTGATTACTATTACAGAGATTATGAATTTAAGGCAGAAAAACATTTGTCCTATGACAGTGTGAAGCTCCTGATAATCCATAAAGAAACATGGGTAAGAGACATGGAAGGAAACCTCAGGGTACTTTTTCACTCACTGGGGTTTTTTGTAATTGGGGATGATTTTAAAATAAATTGAATCATCCTTTATTCTCTTTCAATGAATACATTACACTTATAAAAGCTGTCCATTTGTATCTAGTACACTGAAATGTTTTAAAAACATGTTCTAACTGAACTCTTTGAATACTTCAAACAGCAATACTTTCATAGCTCTCTCATCCATGTAAATACAGATGTAGCTAAGATAATTTTCAATCTACTTGCTTTCCATAAATTCACTTTTCCTGTCTATATACAAATTTTCCTTCAAAAGTTATGGTATAAACTAAGTATAGTCTATTTGTTCTTACAAAATTAATTATGCTTTTTGGCAAGATAGTAAAGAAAATACTTCTAAAATACACTGCTGTATGAAAATAGATTAACTTGGGTTTCTGACTAAGCTTCCTGAGGATCAGAAGAGAAAGCTCAAGTCTTCAGTAGGCTATAACTCAAAACTGCAGAGAAGATTGCTAATATGGGCTTACATTTTTCTTTCCTGCTCTAAGAAAACACATATTTGCATTTCCTCCTAGAGGCCCTGATCCTACTGACGTTCYGAAGTGTTTTAATAATTCAAAATACACTGATTCCTCTTTACACCTCCAYGCATCATCACTGATTAACACTGAAATAAAAAAGCTAATAAAAATATAAAATGCTATATAGAAGCTTCAGCAGCCACAAGAATGCCAACTTTTATTTAAAGTAAACTAATTCTCACTCTTCCTATCTCTCACAGCAAAATGGAGAAATGTGAAAGCAAACAACCTTTGAAGATAAAGTGGGATAGAAACTGACACTCAAGGGCTAGAAAGAAGCACAATTTGAACAGTTTTATTTCATAGTAGGTACTCAATACATTAAGGAAATAAAATTCTGCTATGAAAGATTCTTCTCAACTATCATTTGTTAAAAAAAATTAACTCTTGATTAAAAAAAAGCACACTATGAACAGACAGTAAACCCCAAAATGTTAGCTTGATAATACAGTAATACTTCAGACTAGAAGTTGGTTAATAATCACAATCACCAAGCAGAATAATGCTGTTAAGTGAGAAAGAGGGCCCCAGATAGCTTTGCAATCACAGTATTAGAAAGAGATGCTATGCAAACCAAATCTTTCAAATTAATTTATTATATATTAGCAGATAAAGCCAGCTCTTTTTGTAGCTGAAATAGTACAAAACAAGGTCTATTTCATAACTCTTTACTTGGACACCACTCTCATCCAGAGTCCTCAATCCTTCACACTGCAGCATTCCCTCCACACCCACACACCGTTCTTCGCTCCTCCCTTGCCCTCCAATGTTGTCCTTCAAACAGTGCAACCTCACCASTGCCTCGTTCTGTCCTCAAGATCTGCAACACTGGAATATTTTCTTGAGAAAGTAGCCCCTAGCAGAGTCAGAAAGAGGCACCTACCTGTAGAGGAACTCTTAAAGTACATTTGAGCATGTCCTGTTACTATTCCCACCAGACAGTCACATTAAGAACCAGTGTAATTTGCCAACTAATGTGTAACACTGAATAAAAGACAGTAACTGATACTTGAATTCTAGATCAGTCTATAGACAAAGACTCACATTGTGGTGCTCTCCAACAGAGACATAATACACTTTCATTCAGATGATACATTTATTAAATTAGAATGAAAAAGTTAATGTACTTTAGAGTGCAAGAAACATTTGGACACTGGACCTCAATACAGAGAAACAATGTCTTCAGAATAATTACAGCAAAAAACATCCTCTGTACGGTATTGGTATTACATATCAACCAAACAGGCAATAACGTTTATAAGGGGGAAAAAACCCATTCAGTACCATGAGTAGATGCAAAGAGCAGTAGAGAAGTTGCAAGGATCTAGCTAGACAAAAAATGTTCCTACCTTTAGCAACTTGAGGCGCTTGGCAGGACTCAAACTAGTACTAAGAGCACTAACTTTTAGCAGATGCCTGTCTTATACAGCTGGCTTTGGCTCCAGGCTGCTGGAAGCTGTTGAGCAAAGGAGCAGCATCAAACACAGTGTTATCCCATTAGCATTTTCTCAAAAGCTACAATCATGAGTGTTGATTTATTTGTTTCAAATAAAGAAACAGACTTGCAGTTCCAATACCTTAATTTCACAGAACCTAAAATACGTAAACACTCCCTTTTTTCATCTCTCTCAAATTTAAACCTACAACAAACAGCTTAACTGGAAGGATATGTATGCTGAAAAACTGAGTAGGCTTATGATTTTGTTCTTTTTAACAAGAGAAAGTAGCACATCTTGACATAAGAGTTTCATCTCTAATGCTTAATTAATTAAAGACAAAAAAATCCACAGAACAATATTTTAGTGTAACATACTGAAATCCATCTACTGGCCATACTACTCCTACATATCCCATTCTCAACTCACACGTGTACYCTCTTTTGCATAACATTTGCCTACAAAAAAAATACACACCAAAAAAGCATCTAAGAACAGGAGTCTCCCTCAGAGGCCTAGAGCCCAGTTTATGAATAAACYTGGCTGGCCTAACTTTTGCTCTTACCCCTCCTGGCAGTTAGGACTGAAAGGTGGTTTTGTTCTGTGCTTGAAATGGAGCTGTAATACGATGCAGCACAATTTACCAGCCATTAAGTTGAACCATGACCACTTGCTTTTATGAAAAGCTGTATTATGAATCCCACTGTTTTAATATAAAAATTTAAATATATACATTTTCCCTGAATTGTTCCATCCCTAGCAATTCATGCTATCTGTGTAAAAGTTAGAGCAAGGGACCCTTCCTGGAGGTATCTAAGCATTAAATCCTTACCAACATTCATCCTTTTGGGTCACGATGTCACAAAACACTGTGCTATAAAGACCAAATGCCTCTACACCTACTCAATCACAAAATTTACCATGATTGTAGGGAAGGGGCAAGATTAGTTTCTTGAAGAACACCCATTTTACTTTGGAAAACAAAAGTGTGGCGATTCTACAACTACAGCACACAGAAACTATAGCCTTGAATTTCATTATTGAAAATCCAGTTGGAGGATTTTTAAAGACATTTATGCTTTCAATGGGAAATTTAAGATGTTAAAGGATTCATAACAATAGTTAAAACTGTACATTATGAAAAGACAGCTTTAAAAGACCAGAAACTGGGGTGATTTTTGGTGCTGTATTTTAGAAGTTTCAGTATTATTTTAATGATAAAAAAATACATATTCATGCTCTACTGCCAGTACTACCTAAAGGCTACTTGAATGTAAGTTGGGGGGAAAAAATAAAATCAGCTTTCCATCAGATAATAAAGAAAATATTTTAAGCATGGGACATGAAATAAAGCATGGGTAAGAAGAGAATATGGGTTGTTATTCCCTATTCCAAACCTGGCTTTAATGTTCTCATGAATCACTCAAGAGCCTAGATTTCAAGTGTACATTCATTTCAACTCTTGAAAATATAAAGGTCTATGGCTATTGTAGAAAATATTTGAAATCAAACATTAAAGAGACAAAACAGCAACATTGCACATCACTGGAAAAATAAATTGGTGCATACTATTTAAAGTGCATTACTTTACAAAAACAGACACTGCAGAAATTCATCCAACAGGTGTAATTGGTGCATACTGTAAGATTCTGCAGCTCCAAAATCAACTCTTATTTGAAAAAATTACACTAACAATAAATACAAACAACCTTCTCTGAGGATCAGACTGTAACTCAGATATGTTAAATTGTCTCTCACAAAGAATTTTATTTCCATCTGCATCAAATAATAATAAATTGACTACAGCAGCTGTAGTCTAACAAGTCACTGAGCAATTCATAATGCCATTCTAAGACCCTGAAGCTACTTCTCGCGCTTATTTCTTATTACAGGAAAAATACAATCATTTTCCCACTAATGTAAAGCAGTAACATTTGCTGAAATATAGGTATAAAGAAAGAAGCCTTATAATCAGATCATAGATTTCCACTTTTTTAATGTAAGACAACATCTTAGATAATTCTTTACGGCTTCAATAATTTTACAGGTATACGTATCTTTCCTTCTGCACTTATCCTTTGAAAGCCATGGGAATGCAGAAGTAGTTAAGAGTGCAATTAACTGTGAGGGTACATTAGGGCTTAGTCCTGTTCTCTGCTACAGCAATACATACTGCATCAAGTTAAAAGTTACCTCCTAAGATTTTACAGATATGTAACAATACCGTGTGGGAGGACAAGGCCCCAAATGCACACCAGAAAATGTACTGCTTTGGTGCCCAATGACTTGATTGAACAGAAGATGCCCATTACAAATACCAACAGCGCAACCTAAGAAATTTAGCTTATTAAATTAAAAATCTTCAATCTAAAAGGAGTGAATACATCACAGTAATAACTAAACACCACAGGATAAGAAAGGGTCTTTCTTTTAATTTCTTTCAAAAATACACTGCTTGCTGAAACCTAAATACTTTTAGGTTGTGTTTTAATCAGTTGTGTTTAGAGAGCAAACCTTCCATGGAAAGATTTTTTTCCCAATCTAACAAACACTAGTAAATCCTGTACTGCATAGAGTTACTTTTTAAGAGCAAGTTTACGAAAAGGGGGAGAGAAAGAAACAAAGCAGCATTACTCCTCACCCCATTAGAATACAGCCACACAGGGCACAGCTGATAATAAAGATGCTTCACTGCTCTATTGTAGGACATAAGCTTAACTGAGTATGTACAGACTGAGAAAGAAAGAGAAAAAGATCCAAATGTCCAAGGAGAAAAGGGGTATAATCTGTCACACACGATGCACTAACAGAAAGCTGCTGGGAAATTCTTCCTCTAGCTAAATCCCTGGCTTGGCAAGTAAAAGTAAGTGGCATCGAGGAYGGGGACTATGCAGGAAGTGGGCATCTATGATTCTTCAGCCATCTGAAGTAAGGAGTTGATAGCTGCATCCTTGTTCCCCCTTTGAGCTTCTAGCACTGAGCGGATTACTTCCCTGTCCATGTTGGGAAACATGTCCTGGATAGATTTCAGGTCCTCTTCATTACACAGGTGCTGAGGGTTGACCGCAGGAGGTGGTATTGCCACTGGTACCATGCCTGGATTACAGACTGCAGGCATCCCTGCAGGTTAGAAACAGAAGAAGGAAAAAAGCCACAAAACATACATGAATAGGGGGCAAAGAAAAAAAAACAAAACACCACAACAAAAAAACCCTGTGATTTTGAAGACAAAAGCAGCTTCTGACTTGTCCCAAGCCACCAACTTCAGCATTGATTTATTTTAACATGCACTTCAGAGGACAAAAAAGAAAAATATTGCAGAGATTATACCTACACTGTTGCAACTAGAAAACATTTTTTCTGGAACAGGTTCTCCTCCCAAGGTTATATTCCAAAAGTTATAAACTACAGTATGGCAACAGGTACTGTTCAAAATTAGGTACAACTTGCATTAACCAGGTTTGCACATAAATCACTAACCAAACACTAAGATCATTATAGAAAGGTGTGGTTGGTTCCCCCCCTCATATTTTAGATCCCAGTGTATTTATGTTGTGATGAAAAAAAAAAGGTTTTTGCATCAGCAATATACATAGCTGATATTCAGAAAGTCAATGAATGCAATCTCCAGTGCATTCAAAGGAAAGCAAAGTCCTTGGTCCACTAGGAGACTGGACCACACAAATAAGCAATTTTTAGCACATATTTTTCCCTGGCTAACGTTCCATCCAGCCTGCAAAGTCACTGCATGGCGAAAGAACAACACCTATAGGGGCACACACACTGCTTTGCTTATCTCTCTTCCAGAGAAYAAAATTCATCTGACCTGACATTTTTGATTAACTTCTTGTACATCTGTGTAAAATAAAGGACTGTCAGTTTATAAAGAGTTTTAGAAAATGTGTTTTTCAACTCCTGCTAAAAGGAATTACCAGACAAAATCCCCTTTTCATCACATAAGAACTTTTATCATTAAGCATAGATCCATTGCTGGAAACACCTTCTGCTTAGTATAAAACTGAAAACAGACATAGTACATATCCAGAGTTTTTTGTTATGGCGTATTTTACTTCTTCTCTGCGTAGTTTCCTTGATTATCTTAGTCCCAATTCTTTGTGTGTTACCTTCTGCAGTTCTCCTGTAGAATTTCTAAGGCAAGGCAAGGAGAACTTCCTGCAGCTAGACAGAAACAAGTTCTAGTACTGGTTCTCTATTTGCTTTCAAGCATTTTATGCACTGTTTCAAAGACTATTCACCTGGTATTTTATAGAGTAGTCCAGAGTAATTCAAATATTCTCATGTACAGTAATGACCAAATTGAGAAATTATCACCAAATATGTATTAGTTAAGACTAGTTAGGAACATTCTTTACGCATACTTTAACATCAGACTTAATACATAATTTTATTTCCCTTTTATTACAATGAGATCCTTCTGCAACCTGTTGTAGTCAGAGAGACTTAGAAAACTGCTAAGAGTTTTTGTTTTGACAAATTGCCTATTAGTTCCCTTCCCTCACTTAGTTTTTAAAGAAATCTGATGCACCTCACCAAAGGTCTCCTTCCATTAGGAGATGAATAATCACTTCTTTTTATCTGTCTATCAGCTTTTCAAAATAGCTATTAAACCACAAGATTACCTTTATTGTATCAGAATATCATACGATAGAAAGAATGCTTAGCAAACACCATTTTCCAAATGCAGCTGACAAGGTGATATACACATACCACACCATTCTTTCTTACACACTCATATACTTATAAATTTTAACATACAGGCTTTTCCTACACAACCATGTCACTTYCTCCTTAAGTTTATCTAGTTACATGTTTGGTTTAAAGCAGTTCAGTCTAGTCTTCATGGGTTTCAATCATTTTATGCAATAGAGAAAATGGTTACTTCAGAACCGGTTTTAAAAGAAACTTCACTTTGCTATCTATCCTCCAGTCCTCTGAAAGAAAGACTAATTAAGCAATAGGTTACATACTGCATTGCGTAGAAAAAATCTGACATACAAGACAGGGAATAAATGTTATCTTATCTGCATTATCTTACTAACAATTAGTATTAAATTCCAAAATTATAATCTAGGACTCCTTCTCCAGAAAAAAAGCATTCCTTTCCAAGAAGGGCAAAACCAATTAGTTTCTCGCTTCACCTGTTATGGTCTCACATTCCAACTAGGTTTTCTTGAACTACSCTACATACTTTATATCTTTATAGTCATTTAATTACATAAATGATTCTAGGTTCTCTGCTTCTAAAATAAATAGTTCTCAACTTTTTACACATTTGATCTTTGGCCTTATTACTCGACCTTATAACCACTTTAAATTTAATATATAATTTAACACCTTCACATCCCCATATATGGGAGACCTACCAATTTTTGACAGAAACCTACTTGACTGTTTTACTTCTTAGGATTCTTCAAGAGTGTTGTTGTTGGTTTATGGTTTGGGGTTTTTTTTTTAATTTGGCATACATTTTCTTTGAACAGCTAACAATTTCTTTTACAGTTTTTATTTTACCTGTTTGCTTTTTTATCTATGACTTCAATCACTTCTCCGTAAGTTCAACAAAGGATGAACTATTTGCATCACCACTATTATATATCTTCAAAATAAGACTCTTTTTTAGAACCAGCTTTCATATATTACTCAGGAATAGATCAGAAGCTGCTTCTCCTCTATTAATTCTGACTAACTGCTCAAAAWTCATAAAAAAGCATATGTACAACCGATACAATTTTCAAGTGCCTCTTTGCAGCCTCATCTCTCTTAGCATAATGACTAAAGTACTTATGTAATTKAAAACATTGCAATTATATTCTACTCCTTCTATTCAGATCTAATGTCCAAAAAAAAGCAAAGAGCAATTTCAATATTTACCTTGTTTCAAGATTTTCTTCCCTCTATCTAATCAATCAGAAACACCTATACTCACTTTAACTTGTACAAATGTTTTAGCACCCCAGTGACTCTTTTTTTTTCTGTCAGCATAAAAATGCTGTATTATAACTCACATTCAAGGTTGGATGAGACAAACATCAACTCTGGCTGACAAGGTACTGTAATTGAATATAGTCTGACTGTGTGCATTACAACCAGGATTTTACCTGATGTACTCTTTTTTATTTCTTTCCTCAACTTGGACTTCTGTCCTATCTGAAGACATGCATTACTGATTTGTAAACACCTCCATATTTACCAGTGTTCTCCAATTTTGATTTTAAAATTTCCCTTTTAATCATCTTAAGTTTTACTAGAAGAAAAAAAAAGGAACCTGGAAGCTTTAAGACTAACATACAGGCTGCATCTATTCAAAAAGGTTCATACTGAGTCATAATCTCAAATTTATTACCTGTACCCTGGAACCATGTCTGTGCCCAGTCACCTGTATCACATCTCTAACATGGACATCTGTTGCCTTTTCTGCAACACATTAAACCATCTGGACCATGGTCCCTGGAATTCTGTCTGGCACTATGTGTTTGAACATATGGCAAATCAGACCACGTGTGCAACCTAGAGGCAAACCACTGTGCAGTCCTCACCAACACTGCAAATACRCTTTACCCAATAATCCAGCAGCATTTCAAACTGCCTCTTCTATAGCTTCAACAAGTCTCAACTCATTCCTCACACTGCCTACAAACAACCTAGGCTTATAAAAGGGGTGAAAAAAGACGTATGGCCTCAAAAAAATAAAGTCGCAAATTACCTGAAAGAACAGAGCAATAGAAGTTATGTTTTACTTGTAACACAAACGTTCCCATATTTTTTACTAAGTTATCAACATTCTAAGATTATCCAACAATCCTAAACTGTGCAGGAACTGTCCACATAGGAGGTCAGTTTAAAATATTAATCCGAATTAAACATGAGGCTCACTTCTCAAGTACAACAACATCCTCCAGCTTACCAATAATGTTTCAGTGTCGTATCAGTGCCAAAACAAAAATCAAGACTAGACACAGCTTTCCTTACTGCTTTCATCAAAAATAGATAATTATGGAGCCAGACATCTGCACAGGTAGTGTTCAAAAAGTATTTTCAATAGAAATAGTCAATTTAAGACACAAGAAATTTCTTGACTGTATTGTTTCTCATTAAGGATTTTCAAACYTCATTTTCTCAGCTCTTACAGTTTTAGTTCATGCTCTCTACAACTACCATGTATACAAATGGAAGTTAGTACCACAGTGATTTTTAATAAATACCTCCATGATAAATGTTTACTTTTCATGAAACTCAACAGTCAACCTATACCAATACCAATTTAAGAGTACTTTGGGTTTTTCCGCACTCAGGCTAAAAGCATCCATAATTTCTGATTTACAAAATAGYAAGTAAGACTTAAGCATAAACTTGAAGAACTACGCACTAAAATTTAGCAAATATACATACATATTAAGTCATTAGAGAAGTTATAATAAGCTTCCAAATTAGCAATGGTCAGTAAAGAGCTGCTTTAAGTTAAAAACTTCATCTCATGAACAGGTGAAAACTGGAACTAAATAACGTAAGAATCCACTATCTATGGAATTACAGACACCTGTGTCGCTCTCAGATATYAGGTATGAGTTATCAATCAGAAGAATGGAGCACTGTTTTCCAATTCAGTGAAATGGCAGTGGCAAACATGCTGGCAGAAGCAGTGACATTCCAACACATGAAACAATAGCAAGTCAATTGCTACAAGCAGCAATGAAAGCATCAAAGCAGAATTAACAGGGTAAACTTTTCTAACTGCATACAAGGCATTACACACTTGCAATTTTATTTTCTTTTTCAGTCAAGTGCCTTCTGTTTGATTTCTTAACTCATCATTCTGTCCCACACATAGACTCTTTCAGAGTAAACTCAGGAACCTTCTCAGCATGAATTCTTTCATTTAAATGAAGAAATCAGTATCCCCTTTTCTAAAATACACAATAGGTCTTAATGATATTTGCTTCAGGAAAAAACTTAGTACTAAAATATGCATGCCATCTCATTTTTTTAAATGTTGTTTCTTYGCAAACTACTAGAAAAATTAAGTGTATGGACCAACAGAAAAATGCTAAAATTCCACTGCTATGAATAAACCAAATGCATTGTGACAACCACAACAGTTTTATCTACAGCATCTTTCTGAAATTCAGGGCATCATGAAATGACATCATATCTCACAAGGAGTAATTCTAGAATTTTCTGAATATATTTGATTGAAGACCAATGCTTTTATCACAAGATGTCACAGCATCTTTGCACAATTCAAAATGAAAGGTGTCACAGCAAAGTAAGTCTAAAATGAAGGAAAATTGATTTCTTGTAACATAATTTGCCTTTACAGTTCCAGTCAGGTGCTTAACTTGACATGGATCTAAAACAGAAGTGCATGAAAAATACACACTGATGGAAAAAAAGTGTTATCTTTTCAAAAAAAGTTTATTTGAAAATTAATAGAAGGCAATTGGTAGGTTGTCTTCCCAGTGTCATTGCAGAACTCAGTTTCTCACTTTCAAGTTTACCAAAAGTTGTGACATTACCTGCTTCTCCACTAATCCTCCAGTAGCAGAACAACTGCAAGAATAATGTTTCCCTTCTAGGAAACCAGTACTATCACCTAGTATAGCTCACTGATGCACCACAGCTTCAGAAGGATATTATACCATCACATTACATCCACCAATACTGTTTTCACCAATCAGTTTATCTACTACAGCTTGAAGCTGAGCAGACGCCTTTAAAGACTTTCCAACAGGTGAGAGAAGATTTAATAATTTCCAGGAGATGCATTAAATTCTCGTATTGTGACAACCAAGTGGCAATACCTTGTGATACAGTCTGCTGTAATAAATAAAGCTGTTTAGGTGAGTTCATGCAAAGACTCTTGAGTCAATGAGGATGGGAGTGAGAAAAGAGCTTGGAAACTTACCCAGAGCAAAGTACTCAAGCCCTAAAGATCGGTGAAAATGAAGGGACAAGGGGAAAGGAATAAGACATGGGAAAGAAATATTAATCTACTTTTAAAAGGATATTAATTATTCAGCTTCCAAAGGTGAAAGTTGGATAAACTGAGGCAGTTGGGTAAAACCTAAACCATCTAATATTAAAAATTAAATGCTGCTAGGATCCAGTGTCTCAACTAATTGGCTTCAGCACTCTGAACAGGTTTCCTAAATGTGGTGTTTATATAGAAGTAACAATCAGAGGGAATGTTTCCAAAATAAGTAAGCCACCAGGTGTTTGCAGCAAGGATTATATTTTATAGACCACAAAGGAAAACATACATCCATGATTTTCTGAACAAATGCCAATAACATCACAAGCTAACCCATGAAATTCAATATGGACACCTAAAGGAGCAATGTACATATACACACAACCTTGCCTCAATGAAAAGTGATATTCTCAACTCTGACAGGACCATGAAACACACAGGTTTTTAATGTAGTTTTCACACGGGTCTTTATAAAGTTAAAATAAATTTCCTATTTAYGCCATGAATATTTAGCTGCTAAGAAATATAGCTTGCTTATTGAACTAGTGTTTTTTAGCTTACTGTCTCTGGTGCTGCTCACTGCCAATAAGATAGTGTAAGCACCAGTATATCAAAATATTCTACAGCCTAAATTAAGTAATCTTTAGAAAAATAGGAAGAGATGATAAATAAATTCAACTTCTAGAAGAGCAACAGAGTTCACAAGTTCAAATTTTTGCATACCTAGTCCACAGATTTATCATCTATGGCAGCTATAGCTTGTAGCACCTAATGCTACTGTCAAAAGTTTTTAAAATTGAAAACTTTTGAAATTAATTAACATGGTGCAAGAATATTCTATGGCCACTTCTGTTCTCATCACCGCTCCATCTACCACCAGCCGTGGGGAAAAGAGCATTACTTGTGTTCATCTGCTTACCACAGTGACTAACTGCTTGCTACTGCTGTTTACCTCAGCTTTTATGACAAAGCATGAGGGCAATTAGCTGCTTCAACCTTAATCAGAAGGCTAGTTAATTAGAAAGTTAGTTTTGAACCGTAGTTTTCTGTTACAGAAAAACAGCTTGGCCTTTGTGACACACCTAGATTTGACTTAACCATCTCTCTTTAAAGCACAGTTATTTTGGACAGTTACCAAATAACTGTTAAGCTCCCTGGGTAACCATTTTAGTCTATCCACTCTATTTCCATCATAGCTAAGGCTTAGATTCTGACAGTCTTCTACAGCAGAATCCCCTCCATTTCAGATATAATAAACTCTTCCACTCCTCAGAAGGAAAAATAGAAGTTACTGACTACATTCATTTAGCTGCACAGGTAAAAAACCTGAACTAAAAAGATGCAAAGAAGGAGTATACTGATGTCCAAGCACTGTCCTTCTCGAAGCAATCTCAAAAGAAAGACAGCGTTACAAACAAAATGTGTGAACAGAGTGGGCCCAGAAGACACAAACAGTTCAGTCGTGCAGGGAAGGCCAGCATCTTGCATGCACCTTTCTGAAAGAGTATACAGAATCCAGGAGAAGCATCTAGTTCAGTATACAGAAAATATTTTTTAAAATTCCATGTCTTCCAAGATGTGCTGTTGTTTCCTTTTGTAATTTGAAATTACTTTTATTACCACATTAAAGATAAGAAAAAGTAAAAGTATTTTGCAGACTAGTCACTTTCCAACTCCAAACCTAAACATCCATCTAGTTATTATGAGTGGGTCATTGATTAGTGAATAAGTCAAAGCTTTAAAACTCACAGTGCTTTGGGAAATTTTGATGATGTCCACAGAAATTCTACAACAGCAAACACAAAGCATGGTAATATTTAAAAAGAATAAAAAATATCAAATGTAGGTCAAAGGTGGCTCGTAAAAAGTTTGGCATTTATGAAGTCAAGGAAGTACATTCAAGCTTTCCCRGAACAAAAGAGTTCAAATCCATCCAGAACTTTGCAAGGCTTTAAAAATGCAAGTCACAGATGCAGGAAGACTTTAATACAGAATAGTACTAAGCAGCAATTAAAACAAACATGCTGGATCTTGGTAGAAGAGAAATGCTCCACCATGCAGACCCTTAATTCTTAGATCCTAAAATGTCAGACACTACTATCACTTGCAAAATATTAGTTATATCTTCACTTGTCCAAGTAGAAAATATTCTCAAGATAAATAATTTACAGAACATCAAGATTTGAACATCCAGTACTTGAAAAGCAAGTTTGAACGTCTCCTATCAGTTTTATCTGTTCAGTTCTACGTCTAGTTTCAATTATACATGAAASTAGTCTCTGCTTCATTTCTTCTGTTTATATTGTTTGCCACAGAAATTCTGGAATATGAATATTCTCATTTTGATCTATTCAAGCAATTTTATAGCATTTTCTATTAGATCTTTTAACTATACACAAGATGACTATATTTGAAGTTCACTACAGAAGGTCTGGTTTACCACAACAAAGTCACCCTTTGGAACGTACACYCTAGTTCAAAGCAGTTCATTGCCAAAGCAAGCAAGACTTAAAATCTGACAATTCGGCTACAGAGATACAAGCACTTTAAATGAAGCACACTGCATGTTTTCATCAGGGAATAAAGTATGCAGCCAAACTTTTCCATATTTTGCTCTAACTTTATAAAACGGAAACACAAGGTATGTGTCCTAAGTTACATATCCAGTCTTCTGTTGATGAAGTTTGTTTTTACAGTGAATAGAATTTTAAATTTAATCATCCCCTAGTCTTACAAAAGAAAAATAAAACATATGTATCTGTTGTGTCACCCCTTAGGACTGCAATTATGTCCCACACGCTCTATCATTCATTCATACATTTGCATGCATAGAAGTTAAAAATATCTAAATTTATCTCTTACTTTCCCTAAAAAAGTACACATATTACTATATATATGTTGGAATAAATATCCATACAACCAACTGGGGGTTTTAAGAGCTGTAAATGAAACACATAAACTCGACTGAACTTTACTTATCAGTTACCTAAGTAGGACAAATTCAAGCTTATTTACATACTTTAAACTTTCCATCTTTGACAGAAAAACTACAAAACCTAAGTTAACACATCTTTCTCTACAAGTCCGAACCCCACTTTGAACCAATCAAAAGCATTGACAATACCTGCTGTAGCTCCTTTTCATGTATTTACATAACTATCTCAGAGCTCCCAACATTTTTCATTCATTTAGCTGTGAATACTTCACATGCTGTGTAGCAAGTTTCTTTCCAACCAAGCATCTTCAAAGACCACAGACAAATTAATTCCGTTATGGGCTATGGAAGCTGCAGTTCTGACAGCAAAATTCATTTGGGGCACTTTCTCAAGTGCAAACAGCTTCACACATGGCTTGCCACCATTTAAATAAGCACACATTAGAGTGCAGCCTGCTAGATAGCTATTCAGTGACCTGATCTAAGTCTAAAACAAATATTCAAAAAGAGAAGCCTTCACAACTTGATAAGACATTTTAACCCATTTAATCAAACTCATGCAGCTCCATTAAACAGGGTACAAGACTGAAGGCAGACCTGCACTTAATTTTTCCCCTCTTCTCATAAAAATATATAAATGGGAAAAGTGGTTAAAGAAAAGTTGTTTATATCTGCCTTTACATTCTGAAAAAACAGGAGTAATTTGGTATTTATTTCTGCAAAACCCTTCATCTGGAAGTTTCCGAATCTTCAGGGAGAGAAAACATACCTGCTATAGGCACATATCCAACTCCTTGCTGATACACAGTGGGCATCAGGACCACTGGCTGGGGCTGCATCATCATGGCAGCTGGCAAAGACTTGACAGAAAAAGCACAGATTAGAACAGATTAGAACAACTCAGGAAACAGCAAGAAACCAAAGCCAGCAATAAAAAGTGTTTGCAAACAAGTCGTCACATTGCAAATCCATGTTCAATATTACAATATGACTATGCCAAGTGTTTATCTACATTAAACGAAATCTCTAGCAAACTAAGTGATCTACTATCTTTCAAATGATAATTAATTTGCCTGTGAATCAGTAAAAACACATCAAACTAGCCTTTCACAAGAGTGATGAAATTTTGTTACTGCAGTGAATTATTTCAAAATACAGATTTAATCAGCTTTCATGCCTTACTCTTGTGAAATGAATATACAACATGTCGTCATAAATTAAATATTACACAAAATCTGAATGTTATTCTTTATTTTTAAAAGCAGTACACTGCTCCTAGAAGCAAATTTTAGTTCAAACCAATTATTTTTGAGGTAAACCAGTGCTTGAAACAAAATATCAAATTAACTCCATTCCCTTTTACTACCACAATAACTTCAGTTAYATTTCAGTTCCATTTRATCCTTGAAAATACTAAATATTATGTACAGTACACTCACAGGGAGACAGTTTTCAAGGTTAATTATAAACTCTTTTCTCCCCGGGGTAATGGAACAACTGTTTGGATCCAGGGCAGAATGTAGATTTCAAACAGCAGGGAACATCTGTTCCCAGCTGTGCACTTAACAGCAGCTKGGAACTTCTGCTGAGATACAAGTGTAGTAGGAAGCACTCAGGGCTGCACATACTACATTATCCAACAGCTACTTRAAACAAAGGTGACACAKGAGAACACTCCATGAGCTGCTAAACGGACTAGTGCAAGTCAGCAGTTCATGACCAGTAGCACCAAATGAACAAGAATGGAAGTGACAAACAAAAGTCAACTGAAAGAGCATTCAAACTATCCTAGAAAGACCTAAGACAGAGAAGAGTTTCTGTTATTTTGCTTTTTAAACTGACATGAATTTCTAAAGATTTAGGGGGGAAAAGTTATGATTAGATTCTATAAARTTTTTAAAAAATTATTATTATTAAATTAGAAATGACAACGGAGCATTTGGCTGAGGATTTCTTTTTTATACTTATAGTAGCACAGGGTTAAGGAAACTTTCCTGTCTGACCATCCAGGAGCCACTCTGGCACCCACTCCAGTCTGTAACTGCCAAGACCAAGGCCCCTCCACAGCAGGTGGCTCCAGTGACCYGAAGGGTGCCCCGTGACTCCCTGCRCATCCCACACTCAGTCAGACAAGSCTTCCTTACCAGCTCAACCCTTGGCTTCCCACGGCAGAGTCTCAGACATCTGGATCCTTAAAATAATTTAATCGTGGTGCAGTAATGCAAAAACAGCTCAAGCTGGTGCCTTTCGGGAGGGACACTCAAAAAAGGAATCCCTGGGCTTTAATATCCTCACCGTCTGTGCACCCAGGCACTGTGGGGTCTTCCTGCTGAGTCATCAGCTCCTGTGTGTCTGAGTGTCCGGTCACCTGGYCAGTGCCACAGGTCCCTGTGCCCTCTGCTGTACAAAGGGTCAGCACCAGGTCACRGCCCCTTTCCTGGGGCTCCCACTATGTGCCCCTCACAGGGCACAACCTGCACTCACACTGCAGCTGCACACTCTGCTACCTGCTCTAAGTGTATTCCTCAACAACAGGAATAAGCTGAAATTTTGTAATTGCAGAACGAGATAAATATCCTTTTGCCACCTCACCACAAAGTATTTATTATCTTTACAAATATTTTTGACTGCTATTCCCAAAGTTAAGTATAATAACTTTAAATACTAACACACACAAACACTCGGTATGGTATAACCGATCTACTTCAGTCTAAAATATCTCCCTCCCACTATTTAAGAAGCTTCTCTCCCTTTCTCCTCTCACCCCAAACTCAGCTTACCGTGTATGACATAACCAGATTAATCATTCCTTCCTTGTCATCACCTTGCCTTCCACTCAAGCTGTACCATTCATCCTCCACATTTCCTTGTTTCAAAGACTCAGGAATTGTAATGTGTGTCCAAGCGATGCGGTCATCCATTGAAAAGGCTCGCTGAAATATAATTTAAAAAGTATTACCAACTTAGTTGTCCTGAAAAAACATACAAACTTTAAATTATCCTTGACTAACACTTCAGTTTTATGCTATTTAACTTCATTAATTTTTATTCCCTTTGAAACTGCTAAAGTATCAATAAATATTTTGGCCATCGTCTTTTCAACAAGGATGAAGGATGCTTTAAGTGGGATTACAGATTGATTACAGATATTTAATAGGAAGAAGTTGAAAACCTCAAACRGAACACTCTAGAAATACAACATCCTAATATCACCATAGTCTGTGTGAATCTCGTGACATCACACCAGAGGCCATTATATGAATGTGAACAGAAGCTGTTTACTAAGACTGGCTGGGAACTCCAGCAGACAGAAGTACTGATCTGCCTGCCTGTTGCAGCAATGAAACAGACACTTGAACCAATCAACTAAGCCCATAAAAGAGCATCCAAAAGTCTCATTTGTGTAATGACCACACAGCTGCTGCGGTATGATGCTTTACCACACACAGCCAGAGACAGCAAAAAAAAGCAAACCACAAGACTTTAGCCTCCGTTGTAGCCCCTTAATTTCTCCTAATAAATCCTAGTGCCTACACACAGTCTGTATTTGACAGTTTTATTCTCAGCAATTCCAAGCTTGGGAAAGCTTCCAAGCTTTTCCTAGGTTAGAACAGCACTGAAGAATTTTCAAGTAGAACAGCATTGTACAATAGGCTATATTTAATAGGGACAGTGCAGAACAGAAAGTTGCAGGGCATTTTAATAGCCAAGAGGAGCTTAGATAGCACTCAGACATCTTTTGCTTCTCTTGCTTTGCAGGCAAGCCTGCTAATGCCCCTTTATCAGCTACCAAAGAAAAAGTAACATTTCTGACACTCTCGGGGAAGAGTAAAGCCTTCTGCCTTGCTGCTTTTGGCATTCTGAAAAGTTTTTGTCATCTCCCAGAGAACACAGCTAAGGAACTGTCTTTGGTAACTAAATTCTTTCTTGCAAGGTTTCACCCAAACCTCAGTCCAAACAGAAGATGGAGAGGGATAGAAAAAATATGTAGCAGTTCTCACCTCATCAAATATCTCTAGATAAAAAGAGTCCACACCCGGGGGAACAGTRCACTGAATAACTTTGTTCCAGCGGGGGTTCTTGGCTCCATTATGTGCTGTTGGAGTTTCGTACACAGCGTACCCAAGCCGTATTCGACAATAMGGATCCATGCGCGTCATTCCATAATTCTTTGCCAGTTTGGCCTGAAAATAATAGAAACCCAGTAAGTGTGTAATATTCGCATTAACTTGAGAAGTTAATTACTATTAGTTTGCAATAAGAATCAAATACTGAACAAAGGACTAGAGTCAATTCTGCGGCATAGAGGAAAGAAGAAAAAAATAAAGAAAAACAGCATTCAGATTAAAACATAAACCAGTAACACCATTAAATGTCCAAAGGACCTTGAAAAGGGAACATCTTTTTAACCTATCTATTGTACAAAATACACATCTTCAGTGTAGCTAAAATAAATTACTTCATACCAAGGCAGAAGATACATAATTACAAGGACATTGTAACAAGTTCAATTTTTCCCTGGGTATCTGCTCTCCAACATACAATCACAAGTGTCATGTGATAGGTAGCCTGTCCTCTTTCACTTAAGTTCTTTTAAAGGATGAAATACAGAAATCCAGTACCTTCAAGAATATCACACAATCCAAAAGCACAGCTTGTAAAAGCAGTTCAATTGAGGTAAAGTCTAGTTGATCATATGTTTCAAATCATATTTCAGCATCTGCATTTAATACCACTTAATTGAGTGGACAACTTCAGTCCAAACATTACTATAAAAACAGATGCTGTATAGAATCAGAAGAGCTCCAACATACTTTGGCTGTAGTAAGTCTACAGCTCTACTTTGCAAGACTAGAACAAAGCAAGGTGATGACAGTCCTGAACACAACCCTGAGTTCTGTTGCACAGCTGTGCCCAAGCAGAAGTTGGGCTTTTCAGACGTGCTGTTTCTGTGACCTGTACTAAGCAGCCTGTAGCTCTTTTCATAGCAAGACAAGTGACAAGCCATAGGGCCCAGGGTGTGTCGCACCTACAGAATGTTTACAGAACTCACAATGCTAACGTAGATAAACAGAATAGTGTTAAGACAGACAAGTTTAAAGCCTGAAATGTGAATGTATAATGAATGCAGTAACACAGYACTGCCAAGACATAAAAGCAAGGGTAACAAGAGAAAAGAGAAAGTAGAAAATAAAGAGCTAGGACTGCATACTTGTGATTAATAAAAAAGCCTGGAGAAGGCACTAGGAAAAACAGCAAATGCATTAGAAGAAATAGGGATGGAAAAGAGCAAAGAGTTAAGGAAAAATACATAAGGCAACTGCGGTTCCCTACAATATTCTCCAAATTACTTATGTCTTCCAATATTAAGTGCTTCAACACAAACCCTCTTAACAGAAGTTTTCAGAGAAACCTGTTCACTGCAAAAAACCCCATGAGTTTATTTATTATGTGCTGTAATAGCAAGGTTTACAGGAAATTGCTGCACCAGGCAGCTATGAAACATGAAACTGGACAAAATGCTGATGTACAGGAACATGAAGCTACAAAAACTTCAAGARTTACTCACTCCCCATTTACAAGTAATTTGGTAGCTCAAATTCCAACACAAAATCTTTTTGCGTCCACCAAYTAAAAACATTAATTGCATTAATTATTTAAAATTACTTAATTGTACAAAGATGGCACAATTTATACCTGTACTACAGTAATGCTGAGTCTTCCTACTGTACCCATTGCTCCTCCATACTGGAGCTGCTGAGCTGCCTGGGCATCCAGCTGGATTTGCTGTTGCTGCTGGGTTGGGGTAATGCGAAGAAAATCTTGCGGAAGCTCACCAACAAATACCTTAAAAAAGAAGGAGGAGAAAAAAATTTCAGACTTTAGTCTTCCACTTTTGTAATGAGAAAGCGAGGAGTATAAATCGAAGTGCAAGAAATTAAGCAGAATCTTGTGTTGTTTTGACAGCATGAACAAAGAACTAACTAAATGACAAAACTGCCAACTCATGCAGCAAATGTTCTCCCTTTCAGAAACACTAATTTCCAACACAAACCTCTGAAAAAAAGTAGGACATACACAGCCAAAAGCTGCTCTGCAACTAAACACTCAAGTAGTCCATACAAAAGTCAGAGCTACTAAGTTTTACATCACATTCACATATGACATCTGATGGCATCCAGCTCTTTCAATTATTCATCACCCACGCTGCATCAAGACACAGCACACTGCTTTCATCTGAAAGGGTCATTTCCAGAGCCACCTTCAAGACAGATTGTAAAACAGGACTTCCTATGGACCAAATCCTGCAACAGAATAAAGATGCCCTAATGCTTTTCCAGTGTTAAACACAGCTGGCCTGCAACTAACCTCAGTGAAAAAATTCCACCACACTCAAAGCAACAATGGAGGAATTAAAAAATCTGGTCTATCACGAGAATGAGCCATGAAAAAAAGAAGTATAGTAGAGAACTTCTGTCACATGAGCCAATATGAATCAGCACTCACCATGAATTTTCTGTTAGCTTTACAGTAAAAGGGAAAGTTTCTACCCACTACTTGTCAATTCAACAACTCAGGTTGTTTCTAGGTTTTAAATGCTCAGTGAACATTATCAATTAATACATTTAGAGAGAGTGACGTTTTAAAATAACAAACATACTATAATAAAAAAGACTTTTAAGGGCAAATAGTGTCATAGAAAATTTATAATTAAGATGTCCTCATTTCTGTTGCCTATAGAGTTATTTACATATTTAATACAGAACTGCCTACTCCATCAAGACAAAACACAATGCAATTTCTTATGCTGCAATCCCAAGCAAGGTTACTCAATCCTGTATCTGGCAGATGCGTGCCTATAGAACATAATTTAAGAAGTTAATAGGCCTTGAGGACATAGCTTTTCAAGATTACACAGCATTTGCATGTCAAGATTGCATCTTGGAGACAGAAATTGCAGCTCTTGCCAAATCACATGTACAACTATTTTGTATGATTATCTGAGAGCCTTAGGATCCTGGCAACAGTAGGTGTCACATGCCAGAAAGGAAGTTTATCTAAAAAGTTCAGGAGGGAGCACTGAATGTCTGCTGCTAGGCTATTGGGAAGGAGAGTAAAGAGGGAATCAGTTTTGCTTACAAGCATCTTAAAATTTTACAGTTAAAATCCTGAGCAGCTGAAGTTTTAAAAAGTGGGAAGAAAAAACAGGGGCAGAGAAGTTAATAATAAAAGGCAGCCTATTTAAGTTTGGCTGGAAATTAGACACGGTGTTGTAATAGCTTTCTCATTGGAATACATATCATTAAAAATGACATTAAGGGTTTTAAAATAAAACATAATCCATTTAGGCAAGATTTGAAATGGCCCCAGAATTAGCAAGGAAATGGCATTTAAAACAAAGCAGGTACCCCTCCAACCCCAGTTCTTCAGGAAGTTTCAAATCTGGTATTATTAGAACCTCTAGGAATAGACATCATAAACATTTCCCATAGTCAGAAGTGGTGGCTGCAGCTCTGAAATCCCATTTCCATATTATGCAAGCTCTCTCTGTCAACTTCCCAGAAAACAGGAGAGCCTCTTTTGTCTTCACAATCCTATCATCGATATTGGAAAGCCTAAGGCATTCAGAAGTCTAATAATATCTTTCACTTTTTAAATTTTATTTCATGTAAGTCAGCCAATATCTGCTCCAAGATAAAATAAATAAACTCTGTACTGAGGTCCAAAGTGGACAACGTCCATAAAGGAGACCACGCTTTTACAGCAGCTAAGCTGATTCTAGGTCATTCAGTTGCCTCATACAAAGCACACAAATTCTTATCCTAGAATTGCAGAGCAGATATACACAGAAACTAAAACCAGCTCATGTTAACTAAGTTCTCAAAGGATCTGAGTGGTAAACACCTCCATAAGGGAAGAGTGGGGAACAGGAAATGCACACACTCTCATCTTAAACGTTCAGTTCTGACTGAGATCTGGTTCACAAGTCCTGGTGTTATAGCTTGTAAAATATCCAGGACAGGTGCTTATTGAAGGAAATACACTACTCTGTACATTTTCCTGCTAATTATCAGCTGATTCCATATTGATGGAGACAAATCTAGTTTCATGCAACCTTTTAATCTGTAAAGAAAACAGGTTAATTTACATCTTCCTCAAAGCATTTAAAAGCATGTACATAATTGCCACCTCCAAACCTGAATTAAAAATACGAAGTTACATAACCAGAATTCAACCACAGTTTTTGTTTTAAAAGTAAGAACACACATGACAAGCTTGTGTCACTGATCTTACTCCACAATCACTTTGAAACAAATGCACTTGCCTCTATTGAAACAGCATTTCAGAAAGAACGTGAAATTCAAGCGTGTTCTGTCACTAACCGTAGAACAATTTATTCCATTTAGCAACAGGACAGAGACAGGACCGCAATTCAAAGACAAATGTTGAGCAGGCATGCATTAAAAATAAGCCTGTCTCATAAACACTTCCTAATAAACTTTACTGACAGCATTGCATATCAAAAATACGGATTATCTAGAAATAGAATAACATTGCCCTTCCGTTTGCTACAACCACCTAAGAGGTAGTTTTGAGGATCTTCAAAATGGAATGCTGTAGGTAAAAAAAGCTGTRTCTCAACTTCTACAAACTGAAGGTGGTGTGATGTTTTACAGCTATTTGATGTAACTGACGATGGGGCTGTCTCAGTCTCACCTTCCCGTTTCTTTTCATCCACTTCTTGTGCAACAAGAAGTGGTGCCAAAGAGTTGTAAAGTATGTCAGCAGAAAGGGCTGATCAGAAGGAAGTGAAACAAGGGTTAGAAGTAAAAGGAACGAGAGGGAGGTTGTCAGAGCCCCTAACTCACTAACTGATCCCACAGGTACTGGCACCTCTGTACGGGAGGGAAAGCGGGGACACAGCCAAGGACATAATTAAGATTTCCACACCAGCAATTACCRAAGAAGTCTAACATGAAACTTCTTCAAAACATCAAAGAGCTTAAACACCTATCTACTCAAACAGTTCTAACCATTCTCCTTTAAATGGTTTTACTGTTTTTAAGAAAGAAAAAATGAACAAGACCAAATTATTGTACACTTTGCACACTAAAGAAAAAATTGGTACCAGATAGGAAGCATCCAGAGGTCCTGAAAGAGCTGATATTTGTTCAAGGCTGCTCTCTAACACCTTTGAAAGSTCACAGAGATTAGAGGAAGTCCCCTAGAACTGGAGAAATACAAATCTCATACCCAGCTTTACAAAGGGCAAGAAGGATGACCTGAGGAACCACAGGCAGGTCAGCTTCATTTCAGTCACTAAGAAATTCATGGAGCAAGTGCCTCTGGAAGACATTCCTTGACACATAAAGGGGAAAAAAAATACAAGAGGGACTAGGAATAGCCAGTTTTTACCTTTAAAGGCTTTAAAAGAAAAAAACCCTAATAAGCCGTCTGCCTTCTCTAATAAAATTATTAGAGTATGTGAATAAGCAGAGTGCAGAAGGTATCAAAGCTGGATCATTACAATCTGAATGGATGGATTAAAAGCTGGCTGAGGCACTGAGCTCAGAAGCTGAAGTTCAGTGATTAATGACACTGGAGCTTGGCGAAAAGGGAAGCTTTTCAGAAGTCTGTACTGAGACTAATTCATGTGTAATATTTTTCCTCAGTAACCAAAGGTGAAGACAGAAGGTACCCTTATCAGTTTTGAGGATGACTTTAAATTTTGGGAGAAACGACTGGTATATTTGAAGACAGGACCAACTAGAGAGACAAAAGAATTCACTGACAGGAATCTTATTAAATTCAACCAGGGCAAAGACCTGTACATCGGACAGAAAAATCCCTGGCACCAGTRCAGACTGGAGAACAACTGGAAGGACTGCCTGTACCTCTATAGAGGTGGAGAGCAAGCTAAACATGGATGAGCAGAGCGCTCTTGCAGCAATGAAGCCTAACAGAAAACTACACTGGGTCAACAGGAACCCAGCCAGTGGGCTGAGGAAAGCAATTGTTTCCCTTTACTCAGCACTTGTTAGACCACATCTGGAACACTGCGATGGTTTGGGGCCCAGTAGTACATGAAAGAGTATGAACTTCGGGGAGCCCAGCAAAGATCCACCAAGAAGGCCCATGAAAAGGGTTGGAGCACTTGTGAGGACAAGCTGAGGATTTGCTTAGAGTAGAAGAAAGTTAGAATGCACCTTGTAGCAGCTTTCTGGTATCTGTGAGGAAGTCATTGAGAAAACAGTCAGGTTCTCTCCTGAGATGTAATGCAAGGAGAAATGAGATCCCAATTGTTACAGTGAAATGGGGCWGACTTCACATGAAATAAGGAGGGGGTAAAAAATACCTGCAAAGTATGGCAGGAACTATGGTATACAAACATGAGTTAAAAACTGAAGATAGAATGAGTGTCCACATGTCATGCTTAGAGAAGAGAAGGCTCCRAGGAGACCACAGAGCACCTTCCAATCCGTGAAGGAGCCTACAAGAAATCTGGAGTGGGACTTTTGACAAGGGCACATAAAAAAAGATATCGACATTTTGAAGAATCTCAAGACAAAACTCATCAGAGTAGCGATTATTAGGAAAATCAGGAGCAGAAATCTATGCAGTCCTAGCTTGGTACTTGATCTAATTTTGGAGGACCTGACGCATTTGCCAGCACGGTGAATAATCATGGAGAATAACCATGAAGAGTAATGGCTAGCTAAGGAATCACAAATATAAGGTTTTGGTGGCTCAGTCTTAATCTGAAGCCTGGCCRAACTGTTTATTAATACTCTCACTTGTAAAAGGTGTCAGTCAGCTCGGCTATAGTTTAGATTACAAAAGCTGTTTTGTTCATAAAAGATCACAAAATGTGAAAATATGCTAATTCCATAACATCCTGAAAAGGGCCAAAGAAATCTATGTTCTAGCAGAGTATTTACAGTAACAGACAGGATGAATTCCAGTTCTGTTTCATACAAAAAACTAAACAGCAACCGGAAATTTGAATTACTTACCAAGTAAGGATCGTCACAAACTAGAAAGCATAGGCATAAGACTGGCAACTTTATTTTCTTCCCACACTTCTAGCACACTTTATTTTCTTACCCACATGAAACAACCTTGAGTATTTTCTTGCTTGTTCAAACAGAAAGACAGAATTGTTCTCTCCAGCACTAAAGAAGAAAGTGTTTCCCAATCCTTTAGCACCATTTAGTGGTTATTCATTTGTAATGCAGTTACATATATAGAAAAAAGCAGAATTCTATCTTCCCCTCTAGGGAGAATTAAGAAAGGCTGGCATGTACCATATCAACACGCYCAGCTGTGAATGGCTGCTTAATATTGCATAATTTATTCATTCATTTGAAAACATTCAAATCGCTAAAGTRGGTAAGGAAGAAAAGCATGTACATCAAAGTTAGGAACACATTAAAAAAACCCCCAAACCTGAAACCCAGAAAGCCAAAGTTACATGAGATAAATCATCAGATGCCTTTCCACTTGTCAGGCTTCAATCAGGTTTAAGAAACAAAAGATTGCCAAGAGATTATACAGGAGTACCTGGGAAATTCTGAAACAAGACATCCAGAAGAATAACATTCTAAGGTTGAGATGCAGCTCCTTTAAAAAATTCAAGAAAGACTAGCCAGTTATRATATTCAAACATCTGCAAGATCAGAGCCACGTTCAAGAAGGTTCTCACTAAMATCTTATCTCTAACCTGGGAAGAAGACTTCACCAGGCTAAAACAAGCAGATATTAAAAGTACTCCACTCTATGCCAACCAGGTGTTTAGATTATCAAGATTAGCAATGTAATAATTCACCTGCCTGGTCTTTCTACAAGGCTGCATAGGTTAAACAAAAAAAACCATAGCTGTTTCTACAAAATAAAATACAGCAGTTTAAATTGATTGTTTTTTAAAAAAAATCTCATTTCATCTGCTAAGCAATATCATATTGTCAATGACTACCAGATTCTTTCAGACAGGAAGAACARACAGGAACAGCACATCTGTCGAGAACTGATGTTGTAACACCACACAGTAGAACATCTCGGTGCGAGGTATGATTATCCCTGGGCAAAACCAGACAATAACATATTCCCAATAAACTGTCAGCACCACCTCCCAGAAGGCTGGTAAATTGGTTTTACGACCGCTCAGCACCCCTCCAACACGCACGCCCACATCCTACACTGGATGCGTCGTTCCAGCTGCAGGCGGCAGTTCAAGGGACAGCGGCCCGACCGTGCCCCGCCAAGCCRCCAGCGCAGGGAGCTGCGCTCTGCTTCCAAGGAAAAGCGGTTTAGCTCCGGGTCAGTTTAAGCCGTTCCCTCCTTGGAAAGGCCTTTGGACAAAGAATGGACAGAACAGCAGCCTCAGGGACTCCGCGCAGTTAGGAGAGACTTTCCCCTCCCCTTTCCCCGCTCTTCGCCAGGCAGGGAACCGGGAGAAGAGGCAGACTTCCCTCCCCCCGCCCCCGGCAGCCTGGAGGAGAGGGGTTTTCCTCTCCCGCCCGGCGCGGCCGGAGCTGGGACAGGGTGGGAGACACAGAGTCTCCCTTCCGCAGCGGCCCTGGCAGAGCCCGGGCGGGCCGGACGCCGCAGCCCATCGGGGTCCATGTAAAYCGGGCCTCGCCCGCCCAGCGCGGCGAGCGCTAACGGGAGACACCCCTGAGCGAGCCCCGCGGCGGGGCCGTGCCCGCAGCACTCACCGGGCCCCGCTGGGTGGTGACGGTGGTCGCCATGGCGCCTCGCCGGGGCCGCGGCCGAGACCCTTCCTCCTCCTCCTCTTCCTCCCGCCCCGCCAGGCCGCCGATGCCGATCCCAACGCCGCTCCCGGTCCCGCAGCCTGTCACTCAGCGCGAGCTCCGCGTCACCTGACCGGCCCTGCCCCGCCCCCGGGGCAGCGCAGCGGCGCCCTCTTGCGCATGCGCCTGTTTACGCACCGGGAGGGGCGGGGAGCCCTCCTGCGCATGCGGCGTCCTGCGCTGCGGCCTCCGCAGCGGAGCGCGGCGCTGCGGGGGCGCCACGGCCGGTAGGGGGCGCCGCGGCCCTGCGGCAGAGGCGGGGCGGGCGCGGCGCCTTAGGCCGCCATCTTGTGCTGGGGGCGCCGCTGCCGCCCGGCTGGGGCGCCCCGCGGGCAGTGGAGGGTGTGGGGCCCACGGGGCGCTCCCCGGCCCCCCTCTGCCAGCTGTAGGGACCGTGTGAGAAAGGGAACGACTCACTGCCTGGCCTGGCCCCAGTGGTTTCCCAAAGCTTGCAGAGCAAGGGCAGCCCTTTCCGGGAGAACAAAAGCAGCTTTAATATTCATCCAAGTGCTGCTTCGGGAGATAAAATCTGATTATTTCAAAGCCTGTTTAAATAACATAACTGTTTCCCGTTGTTAGGGCTGTTTCCTGTTGTCAGGATCTGCTGCACAATTTTAGCCCTTAATTAAAATTCTAGTGCGGATTTCGGCAGCTGGAAATAGAACAGTGCAATTAGGAACGCTCCAAATATAGCACAGCTTTTCTTTTTTTCCCCCTCCACACTAGACTAACATAATCTTGCAGTGGGAGCAGCCTCATCTTTCTTGTTTCATGGAATCATAGAATGTTATGGGGTTGCAATGGGCCTTAAAGATCATTCAGTTCCAACYCCCCTACCAGCGGCAGGGACACCTTTAACAAGACCAGGTTGCTCAAGGCCTTATCCAGCCTGGCATTGAACACTGCCAGATGGGGCATCCACAATGTGCCTGGGCAACCTGTTCCAGTGTCTCACCACCCTCACAGTAAAGAATTTCTTYCTAATACCCTAATCTAAATTCCTCCTCTTTTGGTTTGTACCCATTATTCCTTGTTATGTCACTACAGTTCTGATGAGGAGTCCCTTTCCGGGCTCCCTTCAGATACTACTAGCAGGTTGCTGTGAGTTCTCCAAACAACCTGGTCTTCTCCAAGCTGAACAGCCCCACCTTTCTCAGTCTGCATTCATAGGAGAGGTGCTCCAGTCCCCTTATCAACTTCATTACTCTTCTCTGGACTTACTCCAACAATTCTGTGTCCTTATGCTGGGGACACCAGAACTATATGCAGTACTCCAGGTGAGGTCTCAGAAAAGTGGCGAAGGCGGCGAGAATCAATTCCCTTGACCTGCTGGCCACACTTCTTTTGATGCAGCCCAGGATTCTGTTGGCTTTCTGGGCTGTGAGTGCACMTTGCCGACTCATGCTGAGTTTCTCCTCCACCATCACCCCCAAGTCTTTCCCTGCAGGGAGAAAGTCTTGACATCATTACATCGTTACAGACTTGACATTGTGTGGGCAGGATGGAAAGAGAAGAGTATTAACAAGCTCCATTGATATTCTTGTGTCTATAACCATACAAGCTAGGAAATTAGTTTTGGGTAAGTCATGAGCAGTTACTGTTTTACTCACCATGGATTTCATGGCAAGCCCTCATCTAGTCACAATAATTTGAAAGAGATCAGGCAGGACAAGACATTATTGTCTCTTAAATTTAAATCAAAAGAAAAAAAATAGTAATATTAACTCAGAGATTCTTGAGATTTGTTTTCGTTGTACAGAGGTACACTGTGGCTAGAGTGAGCATTGTCCCCTCCTGACAGTGCTACCTACCACTTTCTAACTTCATTTTTTATTTTCCACTTTTATTATTGTTCTCAGAGAATCCACACATAATCTAATCACTTACTTTTATTCACCATTTTAAGCCATTTTAAGCATTTTTTCAAGCATCTGTTGTTAAACAAGCCCCCGCTCTCCTTAAATCGGACCCCGCATGTGGCCTGGAAGCGGCACAGCAGTGGCGGCACCGCCACCTGGCGGACATCTCCGGAACGGCAGCCAGGGACAGGCGGCTTGTTTTCCCCAGGGACCGCCGCAAACAGGGAGGCGAAAACGTTCGGCGACGCGTCTGGTGTCAGCGTACTAATTAAAGTGGGAATGTAAGCCATGGGAAAGGTGAGAGAACAAAAGTCATAAAACCCTCTTATTTGCAACATATGGGCATCATTAAGAAAAGGTTGAAAGGTAATCAAAGAAGCTATAATGACAATAAATTGCGTTTATCTTGTAATAAACGTTTAGACATCGGTTTCTCCGGTATCATTCTTTCATTCTCATTTCCAGTCTCTTCTCTGTTGTTCCCAGTTCTTCATCTACCCTTCAGATTTGTGGTAGGCCCACTTGCCTCTTTTTATGAAATTTTTAAGAGCTTTATATCTCCAAAGACATTAGGTAAAAATTGATTAAAAGTAGACAGCTGGTTGTAGATGTGTAGAGACAAAAAAATACACATCCACTTAGTGGGGTTGCTTGAAAATTATCAAACAGACATTTCTCCCTACGCTGGCTCCAGAATGTGACAGTGTAGATTGCTCCTAAGCTTTTCTTCATAAAACCAAAAACTAGTGTCTCAAGGTGGCGGAGGGGGAGAGTAATCTACTTGATGCTGCCCTCACTGAGGAACAGTTGCAGCAGAATTCCTGCCAAATTAATTCTGTGCTTGTTCAAAAACCCAGAAGGGACACTTCAAAGGTTGAGGAGAGTCTGATGCTATGGGGGAAGTGAGGGAACACGAAGCTCAGGTGGATAGTGCCTGACTTTCATGAAGTGTTTATTTAGCACTCAGCACTGGGGTCTGTCTGACTCTAAAACTGAAACCAGTCAGATCTACAAACATATGAATGGCAGTAATTAGCGTGGTGAGAGGACATTTCTACCTCTGTGAAAATAGTGCACTCTTAGGAAGGTCAAGTCTCCCAGTTCATTAGGTAAGATACATATTAGAATCCTTCCATAAGGAACTAAGCTTCAAATTCTTTGTTAGCTTATCTCTTTTGCAGGTAAAACCCACAAGTGAGTTGGGTGGTTACATTTTATGCCATTTTGAGTATCTCTCGTGATATCGGGGGAGTTCCCACAGTTATTTAAGTCCATTTGCTTATTGTGGCTTACGAAGACAGTGAAGTCACAAGATTTTAAAATGCACTCTTAGCTGAGCGAAAGCTGGTGCATAAAAGCAGAGTAATAAATCACAGTTGTGATTTGTCTAGTTCAGGGATATTCACCTGGCCCTGCAGAGGATCTCACAGTGAACTGGCAAAACAGGTTTTGGGTTAAGTTTTGTAGGTATTACGAACATACAAGAGTATTGTGGGATGGTTCTGCATCACTTCCGCTACTGGCTTGGATCTCAGGCAGTATCAGCCCTTTTTGCCACGTCCCCATTGGACTTTAGATACCACACAAAAGCATGATTCTGTTGTATCGGAAAAAACATCATCTGCAAAATGCAGAGCCCAATTCCACCATAATTTCTTACACAGTCTCGCAAAGCTGACTTGAAGTTAATTGCAGGCAGGGGTGATGGTGGGGAAGGCCAAAGGCATCCAATGCATTTTGGATCCAACACTTTGTGAATTCAACCCATACCAGAGTGCAACTGCACAAAAAGGAAAGAGATGTTGCAGGCTTCCATCTATAAAAAAAGCCCTTGGAGTGCTACAGTGCTGAGCACAGCTTGTTGGGATGTATTCAGACTTACACAGGGGCTGGACACAGCACCAAACACAGAACTAGAGACTGCAACGCCAATCTTTTGTTCATGGTGCCAGATCAAGCTTGGAAATGTATAACTGAGCTGAAACAGGAACATGGAAATCCCAGATGGTGTTCGGACTGGCTGTAACAAACAATAATTTCCACTTCAATGGCATACAAGGTATTCACAGTGCGTTGCAAACTTTAATTAATCCTCACAGTCCAGTTGGGATGCAGAAGAATTACATCCCCCATCGTGAAGGAAAGGTAGCTCCAGCATGAAACATGGCAACTCCATAACAGCACACAACAACATTACCCAGGAATTTCCGTCAGGATGGATCCTGAACTGAGACGACAAGAGAACAGATTGAAGAGATAAACTATTAAATACAGGCTGAAGATCAAAATCAGTGCTGCCTCCCTCCTGACACCACACCGTGAAGCAGAGATGTTAAACAGCAGGCAGCTCACCACCCTCACAAGCACTGCAGAATTTCATACTCCAGTGTTAGAGCTGCTGATTGAGCCAGATGCGTATTGGCAAAAGTGGTGTTGGAGCAATTGTGGGGGATTCTTGCAACAGAGCCGAGAGCACTGCCGAGCAGCTAATAAGTGGCTATTCTTCAGTCATGCTGCTCTCAAAATAGCTTTCCAGCAGAGGGAAAGCAAATTCTATTGGCTTCAACACCTGGTTGAGCAACTTAATAAGGATAAAATTGAAAGTTAGAGCTGAATCATTATTTATTTTATAACTACATCTTCATCACACAGTCCACTTCAAAATGGGAGTTATTTCATTTCAAATCAAGTTCGTGCAAGGTTTTTCCATAGGTTCATTCAGCACAGAGGTGAAGAGAAGGTTCTTTGAAAACAATTTCAGACACTAGCTACTTCAGAGGAGGAGAGCAATCTACAGCCATAAGACCTTTTCCTTTTTCTCCAGTTCTGCCATACTTTTCCCAAATTATATTTTTAATTGTATTTTTAATGCACCATGAAAATTGTGGCAGTGCAAAGACTGTATTTAGTGTTATTTGAGTAACATGTCGATTTCCAGACAGCGCTTCAAAAGAGATGAGCAAACGTTTAGAACAGCAAAATATCTCTGTCCTTTGCACAGCAGACACAGAAAAATGCTTGATCCTCTTATTGAAATCACCTTTTATATATTTGAAAGCTGCTATTGTTTTACCTTTTAGATTTCTTTTCTCTGAGGTTCAGCTGTTCAGAGGAATGTCAGATTAAACCTATCCTAATTCCTTCAGCCTTTTGTAACAAGTATACATTTATGAAGCCTAATAATTATTGTTGTATTCCTCTGTTTTTCCCCAGGAGGACCATACCTTCCATGAAGTGTCCAAAATTGGCTGTGTCCCATCCCAGCTTGGATGTCCAGCTGTCCACAGACAAGGAGAGCTGAAGAATTGCTAAATGTTTAGTAGATGATAACATGGGCTATAAATTGCAATAAGGGTTTGCCTTTTTTACAGCAGTGTAACGTCGTTAACATCCAAATTTCTTGCTGACATGCAATTATTTAACTTGTTCTTCCTCATCTTATGTTTCTGCAGTTCATTATTCAAGCGTGGTGACCTGTTTGTTTTTATTGAGTTGCATCCTCTCAACTCCTCTTGGTGTTGTTATGCAATGTACACCTGTTATGTTTGATTGGCAAAAATACCTATCCACTGTAACTATTAATAAATCAATGTGGTTTTTTATTTAAAAACAAGCTGTTCTCTTATCCAGAGAGAAGTCTAGCAAATGAAAATTTCACATCTTTTTTATTTAATCAGATTGTCCTTTTTTTAATCTAGTTTTTTTTTTCAAAAAGGAGGATTCCCTGCTGCCTCATTTTAAAAAAATACAGAATTTAAAAGTCATTACTTGAAAATAAAGACTAAAGCAACATAGATTTTGCCATTCTAGTCTCACTGAAGGAGGACTTGCAGCACTCTCAGTTGTGATATCCTTATTTTTACCTAGTACCGTGCCAGGCTGTGAATACATGTTGTGGGAATCCTGTGCTGTACAAATGTCCATGTATTTATTTCGGTTTTTGTTTGCTTTCTTCTTCTCTCTTCTGAGAAAATAAAATAAATATGCAGAAAAGTGAAGGGATTGTTTTTGTCCACTTACCAAATTTCTCCTCATCAAAACATAAATTAAGACATGGAAGGGAAGAAACAATAAAAAATAAGAGAGCAATGACACAGAAAGAAGTGACAGCTTCCTTCAAAAAGTTAAGGATATTATTTTAGAGTAATTATAACAAGCCCAGTTTTTTTCAGATATCTTCCAAATATTTCATACTCAATTTGTTCATACATTTCACTTTTGATCTAATATTTTGTGTAGGCACAAGCAGTGCAAATGTGAATTTCTGGGCAGAAACTCTTTCATTCCCACTCCATCCCCAGGCAAGCAAACATTGCTCTACTGCTTACTCAAGTTCATTATAGAAATCTTTACCCATATTTCCAGCAAAACATAGTTTTTCTCCTTTGTAATTTAGCTGCTTTGTTGAACCTCCTTGATAACATGATACACATGCAAATCAATGTGCTCTCTCCTCTTTCCAACTGCCGTTTTTTAAAGAAAAGGCACCAATTTTTTGTGTACATACTTTCTCCTACTGGGTACTTCAGTTTTATAGATATTAGTTTTTATAATTAACAGTGAATATTATGAGGACTCTACAATAACAGTGGCTTTCAATAGTGATATTTAGTAGGTTCTTTCTCTGGTTGGCTCTTCCTCTATGTCTTTATATTTGGTGCCTAAGTGCCTGCAAGGAAATCATTATTTGCTTTCAGATGTTTAATCACAAACCTTGCAAGGAAATTTGCTGTTTTCCAAACAGTGCAGAACTAACTTCATAACCACATTGACACGCTAGATACACTTCTCAGCTCTAAAGTCCCGTCTTCTTAAAAGACTGTAGACTATATTCCCTTTGGAAAACATTATTTTCAAAAAATTCAGTTGCATGATTTACTATTTCCATCTTTCCTCCAGAGTATTTCTTGCTGAATGTGGCAGGTTGTGGGGGACAGGGCAAGTTGCACAGAAATACACTCGGTGCCTGCAGTGGAAAGATTTTTATATGTACTGGCTCTGGTTTCTTTGAGGTCGGATCCTCAGCCTGCTCTGAAGTCAGCACTGATGTACAAAGAGGGCATGGAGCTCTGTCCAGAGAGGAGCAGCAGTTTTGCTTCTCTGCAGAGCTGCCTTAGCTCAGCCTCAGGGAAGTCAATAGGAGCTGCAGGAGTGCAGCACCTCTGAAAATGCAGCACATTCAGCAGCTTTTTAGCATTTTTTTTCCAACAACTTCAAAGTTGTTAGGGTACCAGAGACAGTGCTGAGGTAAAGCAATTAGATACCGAGTCAGCTGTAGCTTCAGCATTCTCAAACATCAGGACTGGATGAGTTGACATCTGTAGCCACATATTTCATTCATTTCCCAACTCCTACTTCTGTTCACCTGATTATTAGCTGTCACCATATATAGTGTCACCTTAGTGTTCAGTCACATAAGTATGCGAATGAAGAAGAAAATTAATTTCTCCCTGCAAGGGAGACTTCTAATGAGGTATTTGTCTTGTGTTTAAAGCTAATTGCTTTAAACATAAGAGCAATATGCATCTTCTTAGACTTGCTGAAGATCTAAGTTCAGTTTCCATAGGCTCTATGATCTCAGTAAGTGGTTTGATCTCTCCACGCTGCCTCTCGACTCCCAAACAAGGTTACATTAACACACCTATCGAGTGTTAAAATTCTGCATGCTCAAGGGCAGGGTCATCTGTGACCATGGACAGAGTGTTTAGGACAAAAGGTCCTCTTGGTCAAGGTCTTCAGCACTTACTGCAATATGTAATATACATACTGTATTTTACAGGAAGAAATTTAAAAAATAATATTTAGAGAGTGTGTGCATCATTCCTTTCTATCTTCTGAAAGACTGGAGAAAGACAGAAAAAGTGGAAATGTGTTTTAAGCTGTGGGACATGCAGGTGGTGTAGTCACTGGTGCCACTTGGGAGCTGCCAGCAGGCCCCCTTCATTACCATCAGCAGGCTGGGGTTCCCCTGTGGCCAGGGAATATGTGCAGGACAGCACTGGCCACATACCAAACTGAGTGTGCAGCACAGCACCAGCCTGCCCTGTCTCAGGTTAACTCTGCTATTGATCACTGGCTTGTTAGGGTAAAATGCTTCTCCTTAGAATAACTGCAGAAGTGTGTGTGCATAGGAACCCTCATGAGGCCTCATATACACCTCAAGTTCTCTTCAGGAATGCATTTGGAAAGAATGAATGCCAGAAAAAGCAATGAAATAAGGCAGGTAAGAAAAACTAGCTTTCATCATCTTTGTATGCAAAGTTTTCAAATTAAGAAAATTGTCGGATAAAAGCTATGAGTTGCTGCTCTAAGTGTGGGTTTAACCAAAGTTCCAATAAACTGTAAAAAAGCAAAAGTTTGTATGACACAAAGATATAACAGATCTGTATCACACATATGCTCACGTACCTGTTTCAAATCACTTTTTTGCTTGGCTTCCCTTCTGCTGCTRTAGCATCGTGTAGCACTTCCTGGCACATATTGGTGCCTTCAACACGAAGGTGGTGTCACCTGACTGCAATTATACAGATTTCCCCTGCAGGAATCCAGCCCTACAGGTATATTCAGGACATGAAAAATGTGTGAATTAAAAATACAACTTTGCTTTTTTATGTGATAACCAAGCACACAACTTTCTTTCCTTTTTTTTTCCCCTAAAATAAAGATGGGGAAGAGAAACATCATAGGATTATCTGAGCCTTTATACATCATTCATAAAGACTGCGAATCATAGAAGGAACAGTGCTGCATATGTGATTTTTCTTCATTCTGGTTCCTTATCCCTGGTTTAATAGAAAAAAACCCTTATTTTAGTATGACCTGTAAATACTGCTATTGAAACAGTTTATCAAAACCAGAGAAAGATTTGTTTTCTCTCTGTGTGGAATATACTGACATTTAGGTGTTACATGAACTAACAGTTTTATACTGTATAATACATTTGCAAGCTGTAATGCTGCTGTGGGCTCCTACAAAAGCCTGTGAAGTTTTATGTAAGCCATCCTCAGTTTTCATGTGTGTTATTGATACAGGACAGCAGCTGAAGCTAATTGAGAAGATTTGTTGAAAAATTAGGGCAACAAAGCTATCTATCCCACTGCAGAGTTACCTTCTGTGACTCTTCTCAGGACTTATTTCCAGAAGCCTTTCTTTGTGACCATTTTTCCTTCTTAACTTTGACCCTAATGAATATTTGTTTTTCTCATAGCTTTCCTTGTGGCGTTGGGCAACAAGAATCAGGTCCCATCAGTCTGGCATTGCACAGGTGCTGTTGCCAATGAATACCAGAAAATACAGTTCRGACAAATACCTCCGTAGAGGCAGTTCACATCTCATTATTAGTATTATCTGATAACAATAGTACTTAAAGGTCTCTGTTTAGATTGGGTTCTAATTGTACCTGGCATTTTCTCTGATTAAACCATTTTTATGTGTACATAAACTGTTCTGACTGATGTTGTTGATGCAGAGTAAGAGATTTCTACCCTGAGCCTTTGCCACAACTCCTTTTTGCTACCTCCACTTTATTCCTTCAAGATTTACCTTATMATTTCCTCCTTCAGTTCTCTAAAATTTTTCTACTTTAAGACAAACAAACAAACGCTCTCAAGTATGAAAAGAAACACACTATTTAATATTACTGCATCATTATTCAGTTGGGGAACCAAGATACAGAGAGATTAAGTGACTTGCCAGAGGAAAAGGAGGAAGGACGCAGGAAGAAAATTTAGCTCCTTTGAGTCACAGTTCAGCATCTTAAATTCTTTGTTTTGCCTTCATCTTACCTCCAAATGTTGCCCAATCTCTTTATGCTCAAAATTCCCTCATCTAGACTGTATATCTTCTGATTTCAAAGGGTGGCTTGTCACACAGGACAGGCACAGAAGAGATTAAGGGGTTGTTCTAGGCTTTTCATCTCTGGAATTTTTCTCCATTGCCACTGCTACGAGCTACAGTGCAAATGATGTGCTGGAATCACAACTTTCCCTTCACCATCTCAGAATTATTTTCCCTCTGTCATGTTTGTTCAGTGCACTGTTTGTTTGCCAGCTTCTCCCTGGCAAGCATCGTCTACCTGCTTTGTGCATGAAGTCAGGGATAACTCGAAGGCTCAGCATGATTACCAGTTGGCCAGCTGCCATGTTGGTCTTTAGAATTTAACTTTTCATCCACCAAAATGGCATGCATTTATTTATTTGTATTTAAAAAGTTCCACTGGCTATTGTTTCTAGATGCACAAACAAAAGGTTTTAGCCAAATGTAAATATGCACTGCCTAAAATAATGTCCACTAATGAAAGGCTTTCTTAACCAGCCTAAACTAACATACGCTCCCCCATCTTTAGTTTCCTCCATGCTCTTTCTCAAAGTCTGGAGAACATATACACTCTGCAATCTGTAATGTGATCTGTAAGTGAAAAAACTTAGAAGCTGACAATCTAGTAGGGAAGTGGATTCCGGGATCCTGGATGAAGTACTGTACATTGCCCACTTTCAGTCAGATTAGCACAAACTGCATTTTTTTGTCTCCTTTGCCTGAAGCAGTGAGTTCTCTGTTGGATTTTTTCTACATGCAGCTATCTACTATGAAATATATTTACAGTTAACTATCTAATTAAAAAAAACCCAAACAACTATGCTCAAAACTTAAAGTTAACTTGATTTCTAAAAACACCCCACATGAATTCACATTTTAATGCACAGAAGGAATGGCATGGCTTCCTCCTGGTAGTCAGCTGAGCAACAGCTCAGCATAGGTGCTTATTCACTTCCCTCCCCTCAGCAGGATTAAGAGTAGAATCAGAAGGGTAAAAGTGGAAAACTTATGCATTGAGATAAAGGGAATTTAATTTTTTTTTTTTAAAGAGGATGGGGTGAGGACAGTGCAAACAACAAAGAGAGGAGGAAAAAAACACAATAAATAAAACCAAGTAAAAAAAGTGATGCAAAAGAAAACACTTGCTCACCAACAACTGACTGATGCCCAGCCAGTCCCTGAGAAATAGCAGCTCATGCCAGCCTTAACCCCCCCCTCCCAGTTTTATTGCTGAGCATGGCATCATGTGGTGTGAGTTATCCCTTGGGTCAGCTGGGGTCAGCAGTCCTGGCTGTGTCCCCTCCCAGTTTCTTGTGCGCCCCCAGCCTCCTGGCTGGTGAGGCAGCATGAGAAGAAAAAGCCTTGACGCTATGTAAGCACTGCTCAATGATAACAAAAACACCCCTGTTTTAATAGCAAATCTAAAATGTAACATCGTGCAAGCTATTGTGAAGAAATTTAACTCTGTCATAGTCAAAACCAGAACAAGGGGAAATTACTAAATTGATGTGGACAGCTCTGCAGAGCTTTTATTCTTAAGATGGTAATAGTCTGTTTTTAAAACTGAAGTATGGATAAGCATTTGCACCAGTACATCAAATATACTGCCACTAAACATAGTGAAATGTTGTTACGGATAAAATAGTAACTGAAGAGTCCAAAGCAAACTGTTGCTAGTAGTAAAACCTTTAAGATATTCCGAAGGTAACAGAAGAAATTTTGTGTTTTAAGCAAAGAGAGAGAGCCTCCAGAAGTTTGGCTTTAGCATACTTATGCAGTAAGGGGGCAAATGCCCAGGATCTGTTCTTATCACTGCTGCCAAAAGGGTATCTTTCTCAGCTAATTCTTCTAGTCGTCTCCTTTCACTTGCAGAGTTCAATTCTTCTGAACCTTCCTGAGCTTGTAAAGTTCTTCTAGGATGTTCCTTAAATGGCGGGCTCTGACTTTTTCTTACTTGTACAGTTTCTCCTTCAATCCCAGTGTGATTTGCAAGCATTCCAAATGTCACTCAATTTTCAAACATATTTCTTACTTCTAATATATCCATCTTTTGATACATTTTATTATCTTAGTATGGAGAAATGTGGCAGGACATTTCCATGATCTCTGCCTTCAGTTCATTGATTTAATCTCTGCAGTTCTAATTGTTGGATTTTGTTGTCTTTGTCTTTCAGTGTGTCCCTGGCCTCATCCACTTCTCTGTGCAGGTCTTCTACTGATGTCCTCAAACAGCTTGTACTGGCCTGCAGTCACCTGAACTCATCCTTCCAGTAAATTCCAATTTCCAATATCTAGCTCTGCTACTGTTTCTCTGAGGTGCCATCTTTTATTTTGTAAGTTTTCATTTTTGAAAGATTTGTTAACCAGAGAGGTTTCCATGTTAGAGGAAGAAAGCATGGTCAAGGTGGCAGGATACTGCTGTGCTCTGAGAGCTTCCAGCCTGCCCAAGTGTGACATAGTGTGGATGTCACTATTCCATGGTTCCACACTGCCTGCTCCTACTGGCCCTTGCTTGCAAGGTGTGAAAAAAAGTGTCAGAAGGTGTTTTAAGAAAATGAAGAGCTTTGGGTAAAATTACTTCATTAGAAACTAGTTGAGAGTTAAACAGTGCACAGAAATATATCATTTTTCGAAACAGCTAAGCATTTCACAGAGTGGTGGAAGGCACCATGCTAGGACTGATGCTTTTCGTCTGTTTATTGAATGAATGTTCAGAGAACTGTTATGAACAGTGAATTGACCTCATTTTTGGATGACATAGCATTCTGCATGTTAGAGCAATTCCAGCTGAATTGTACATCAGATTCTTAGATAACAGTAGCCATTTAAGAGACAAACGTGGAAATCATGGAGCATAGATCGATAAAACAGCAATTCCCATAACATTAGCAGCAGCAAGGAGAATTCATACTGCATTTAAAAAAATGGTAGAGTGAACAAAGACCTAGTGGGGTGTTCTTGCAGCAGAGCTCCTCTTAGGCCCCTCTCTCCTTGGCTCTCCCACCCATCTCCTGCTACTACCCATGGCAAGTCTTGTCCTTGGTTTTTCTCCAGCCTGGGCCTGTGGTTGTGTACCCTTGCTTGGCAGTATATTTTATCTATGCCACCCACTACTGTGGGTATTTCAAGGTAAGGAACAGACTAGCATCCTACCATGGTGCCTTTCATCACTGGTAAATACTTACCTGTTTTGAAAAATTATATATTTCTGTGCACTCTTTAACTGTCAACTAATTTCTAAAGAAGTAATTTTACCCTGAAGTATATAATAGCTGTATACAGCGCTGAGTGTCATTGCTATTCTCACACTAGTCCCCTCCTCACATACTACAATACCAGGACAAGCAAAGTAGCTGTGTAGGGCTGTCTACCCTATTCTCCAGTGGAAATCTGTGGTACCTTTAGAGCATCCATGTGTTGGAATAATTAATGAGGTTTCCAAGTCCAGCACGTCAATCTTCAAGGTTTTTTTGGTGTGTCTGTCAGCAATTCTTTTGCTTTGCTATGCATGTCCTTTCTGGGGCAGAGTCCACAGCTTCCATTAGCTTGGTACACTTTCACACCAAATCCTTAATGTGGTGTGTGGTTGCTCTCCCAGCACTCAACTGCTTGGTGTGACTAATAACAGGCTGAGCACATCCCCACACCAAATGCCTCACTCTTCATTCTCAATGCTGCAGTACACCAGTGACACCTTGTCCATAGAAGCAAAGGCAGGCGTTCAAGAGATGGAGCCTGTGCAATACTGGAGCATTTTATTCAGTTGCAATATACCTTTTAGTCTGAGTGAATTTAGGTGAGCTCTATTAATACCAGGCTTTTTTTCTGCCTCTCTTTTCTTCTGCTTTTTGGAAGTGTGTCTCCCCATTGTTTGAAACCAATTAGCAGGTGTATGGCACTGCAGAACCAGCAACTTTCCAAACGATCTTCCCTGTCTCTGCTGATTCTCCTTCACTACTGTTACATAATCCTCTCCTTCTGGATGAGTTATTCTTCCATTTTATGCTGTTCTAGCATGAAATTACAAAGCCCCATACTGCAAATTAGATTTCAGTAGGGATATCAGGTGTATCCAGAAAGGCAATTCCAAGTGGACTCAAAAAAACGCCCTTTTAAAATGTCTCTTGAATGGAAAACAAGGGGGAAAAGCAAAAGGAGCGAGAAAGATTGTGATGTATTTTGCATTGCAAAGCTTGAGCTTGTTAGCATCATTTTCAGTGTGCAAAGTCCTTCTTGTTTTAGTAAGACTGGGACATGCAGCAGCTCTGTGTGTGGAGTGAGTCACTTCTAGTGAAATACCTTTGATCAACGCCCCTTTAAAACGCACTTCCCCAAGAAGCAAAAAGAGTGGGGGAAGAAGGAAGATTCAGAAATAAGCCATGAATTTCTAGAGAAGGGAAACCTTGTTAGGAGACATGAGGTTATGTTCCAACTTATTTTAACCCATCGAGGGTTTGTTCATCATAGCTGACCTTCACTAAAGCAGCACTCCACCAGCTGCACAAAAGCCAAGGGAGACTAAGGGGAGTGATAATCACTGGAAAACCCTGCTGATGACTCCTCAGTGGCTTCAGGCTGCCTCTTGAGGACTTCATGTGGCAGTTTCAGAAGTACAGCCTCCCTGCCTGTGAGGCTGTATATTGATGCAGGCGAGAAAGACAAACTCCCATTGACAAGAGTAGGGGAATGTTACAATTTGAGGAGGATAAAGTTCAGCCTTCAAAACTAAAAGAAGCTACTCATTGGACCAGTGTGGTTTGTCATAAAACTGAAGAAGAAACGTTTACATTCAACATCATTTCATCTATTGGTATTATTAAAATTAAGTCCAAAATTTTAATTTTGTGTTTGAAAGGAAGTTGTAAAGTCAGAGAGTTACACCAGAGCTAAACTGGACCTGCTGTATTTAAGGAAGTATTCAGGGGGCTTGGGGGAGGGATAAATAAAAGACAGCAAAGAAAAATGCCGTGTTGAATAATATGGAAATACTCTATAACAGCAGAAATCAGAAAGCTGTCATATATTTTAAACTTATTCATTATTCAACAAAATGATTGTTTGTGTCAAAAGGAAGTTGTAAAAGTAAGAAAATGAAGATTTGGCCCTAACTTAATTTCATGCTCCCTTTGCTTTGGACTGATAAGCACCAAATTAACTTTGTGCTAATCAAGAGGTTAGAAAACATTATAGAGATGGATGATTTCTGCTGATTATGGTAAAAAAAGAGTATTTTGTCTGCACATTTAGACAATACAGCAGTGCATTTCTCCTAAAATAATTAGTTTTACAATATTTAAAACTTTTCATGCACAAAAGTAGAAAGCCTTGAGAAGCCTTTTCCTTCTCTTCTGTCTTCAGACCCCTGTCTCCCCTACCCCGCTCCTCAGTGCTTCTCCACTTCCATTCACAGAACAGCAGGAGGGAGAATCAAACAGAAAATCATGTTGTTCTGCTTTTCCTTTTATCATATTCAATACTTGACCCAAGAAATCAGGAAACAGTTAAAAGCTTCTGTTTCAACTGCCCACCCTGTTCAAATTCTTGCTCTCGTTTTGTTTGCCTGAAACTTTGCTCTTTTAAAAGCTTGCCAGTGTGCTCGAATGTGTGTGTGTGTGCTTACAGATGTATCTGTGTCCTTGTTCTTTCAGTCAAGTGACGTTACAAAATGTCTTTTCATTTTTAACAGGGTTCAGTCATCTCCGTAATAAACATGTCCTTTAACAAAATTCTCAACCTTAATGCTTTTGAAATGTCTCTAATGATTTCTGATTTACTGACGTTTTCCCCAAGCCCCTCATCAATTTAACTATTCAAATTGCTAACACTGTTAATAGTTCCTCAGTCTCCAGCAGACCCAGTGCAGACCTTGAAATCCCTCTGCTGCCTCTGCAGACAAGAACACATCTGGATGTGCATCCGTACCATGCTGGATCAGAGTATGTATTAGCCTGGCAGCAGAGTCTCATCACCATGCAGTGCAATGATTAACAGCTTCATTTTCACCATTGCTATCCAGAAGAGCCTCTCACGGGGTCATTTCCTCCCCTCACTTCTGTCTTACAGTTGTGTAATTCCACTTATTTCAGCACATGCAGAACAGCAGAACCACAAGGGTCTGTCCTGCTAAGGGTTGTTGGGGAAGATTTTGAGAGACATTTGGAGCTGCATGCCAAATTGCCTTCCAATTTTCTTTGAAAAAGTCCAGATGTCTGTACTTTGGGAAAGACTTGAAGGGGAAGCAGATGCAGGCTGACCTGTCTTCAGACAAGACCCCAGATTTTCAGAATGGCCCGACATATGCTGTGCTGACACGTTTTGGCTGAAGATACTGAAATAAGCTATGTGTGACCCTGCTGCACACCAGCTGAACTCCTCTTACCCTTTGCTGTATAAAAAGCAGTTGGAAATGGCTCATCTGTAGGAAGCAGTTCAGGCCTTGGAGTGTTTTGAATTCCAGCTCTCTAGACAAAGCTCCCATGCGGTGGCAGCTTGATAAGTGGCTCAGGTCAAAATTTCCTGGACAGAAGTGCTCCTATCTGTGGTGGTACACATGCAGCTAGCAAAGTCCYATGTGACAGTTCCCTAAAAGAGACCTTCCTGCTTGTACATGCAGAACAAAGAGATGAACTGCCTCTACTGACACTGACACAGTCAATGAAAATAACCAAACACATTGAGACAGGAACTGGATGGTCTGCAGCAGAGAGCCAGCAGAGTGATGGTAAAGCAGCAGTGCTTCAGGGGGGAATCCCTGCAGAAGTGCAGCCCAGTAATTAGAGCATGAGGAACGTGGTAAAGATTTCTAGAACCAATGTCTTAAGCACAAATTTCCTGGTAATCAAGCTACTTAAACCTTCTGGGTCTTGGTTTCCTTGTTTGTGGATTTACAGCTGAGATAACCATCCCTGGGCAATGTAATTAGCTTGTGTTTACAAAATGCCTTGAGATACTGCAAGGCATGTTACTGGCTACATGCAGGGAGTATTTTTTTCCATAGGATAGCATATGTGTGTTTTTCAGTCTGTCTTGATAGCTGTGTGTTCCATAAAACTGGAGTACTAAAAATTTCTGAGCAGCTTGAGTGATGGTCTCAATGCCTTTGGAATTGTGGATAACTGTGCAAAGTTGTCCACTGAAAACCGAAGTCTGCCTCTCTGAATAGTATTTCCTTCTTGAAAAACAATTTTGCTTCCATGGAAAACAAGGTTAGAAACAAATCTAGGAAAATAATGGCAGAATGAAGTGTCAGTTCTCCATTCAAGTAGCATTTTGAGGAAAATAAAAAATATCATTTTGTAGCCCTGATGACTTCTTATGTGGACTACAAAGTTCATATGAATCATAGAATGTGCTGAGTTGGAAGGGACCCATCAGGATCATTGAGTCCAATTCCTGGCCCTGCTTAGGACACCTCAAGAATCACAGCATGTGCTTGAGAGCATTGTCCAAATGCTTTTTGGACTCTGTCGGGCTTGTGCTGTGACCACTTCCCCCACTACTTGGGAGCCTGTTCCAGTGCCCAACAACCCTCTGGGTGAAAAACGATATAAGGAAACAGTCGATGTAGGAGATGAACATGCATTAGAAAACATAAGATCAGGGTTTAAAGCTCTTGATGTTGCCATTGCATTAGCATAAAATCTTTATTTGTAACCCTTACTCTACCAATAGAAAGGAGAAAAGAAAAAGGCATATTCCCTGCAACTACATGTTGGCCACGCTCAGATTGTTTCTCTAAAGACATGAAGGAACAGAATCATAGAATCATTTAGGTTGGAAAAGACACTTAAATCATCAAGCTGAAACATAATCCTAACACTGCCAAGTCCACCACTAAACCATGTCCCTACACCCCACATCTACACATCTTTTAAATACCTCCAGGGATGATGACTCTGCCACTTTGCTGGGCAGCCTGTTCCAATGCCTGATCATGCTTCCAGTGAAAAAATTTTTCCTGATGTCCAGTCAGAACCTCCCCTGGCACAACTTGAAGACAGTTTCTCTCATCCTATCACTTGCTACTAGTTGGTTCCTATCACTTGGGACCAACCTCCTTTCAGGCAGTTATAGAGAGCAATAAGGTCCTCCCTGTGCCTCCTTTTCTCCAGGCTAAACAGCCTCAGCTCCCTCAGATGCTCCTCATAGGATTTGTGCTCCAGACACTTCACAAGCTCCATTGTCCTTCTCCAGACACACTCCAGCACCTCAATGTCTTTATTGTAGCAAGGGGTCCAGAACTGGACACGGGACTCGAGGTGTTTCCTTACCAGTGACCAGTACAGGGGGAGAATCACTGACCTTTCCTGGGACCAAGGTCAGGCTGACAGGCCTGTAGTTCCCTGGATGCTGCTTCTGGCCCCTTTTGTAAATGAGCATCACGTTTGCTAACCTCCAGTCAACTAGGATCTCTCCAATTAGCCAAGTCTGCTGACAAATGACTGGGAGTGGATTGGTGAGCACTTCCACCAGCTCCCTTAGTGCACTAGATTTGTGCATGTCTACGTGGTATAACAGGTCACTAACCATTTCCACTTGGATTATTGGGTCTTCATTCTGTTCCCTGTCTTCCAGCTCAGGGGCTAGATACCCCAAGAACAACTGGTCTTATTATTAAAAGCTGAGGCAAAGGTGGCATTAAGTACTTAAGCCTTTTCCTTATCCTTTGTCGTTGTATTTCCTCCTGATCCAATAAAGAATGGAGATTCTTCTTAGCCCCCCTTTTGTTCTTAATGTACTTATAGAAACATTTTTGTTGTCTTTTACTGCAGTTGCCAAATTAAGTTCTAGTCAGGCTCTGGCCCTTCTAATTTTTTCCCTGTATAATCTCACAATAACCTTGTAGTCCTCCTGAGTTGCCCATCCCTTATTAAAAAGTTGATACACCTTTTTTTTCCCGGTGTTCCAGCCAAGGCTCTCTGTTCAACCAGGCTGTTCTTCATTGCCAGCTCGTCTTTCAGCACACAGGGAGCACCTGCTCCTGCGTCTTTAAGATTTTCTTCTTGAAGAATGTCCAGACTTCCTGACTCCTTTGCCCTTCAGCCTCCCAAGGAACTGTCTCAAGCAGGGTCCTAAACAGGCCAAAGTCTGACCTTCAGAAGTCCAAAGCAGCAGTTCTGCTGACCCGCCTCCTTACTCTGGAAATCACAAATTCTCTCATTTTGTGATCACTATGTCTCAAGCCATGACATCAACCACCAGCCCTTCTCTTTCACAAACAGTTAGGGGCACTACAGTACGTAAGCTACTCCATGAAAGGGGCAAAGCAGCTTACTTCCCTAAGAAACAAAGAGGAGTTGTCTGGTGCTCAGAAATTGGGCCATGATTAGCTGATGGAGTTGAGTGGGTTGCCCAAATGCCCTTGTGAACCTTAGTATATATAAATATATATATATATATATATATATATATATATATGTATATACACACAGACACACACAGACACACACACACACATAACTCAGGGAGGTAGGTTTTTAGAATTAGGAAGAGAAGGCAAAGAGGAGACCTTATGGCTCTCTGCAACAACCCCAAACCTATTCTCAAACCAGGGGACAACCACTCTGTCAAATGGTAGGAAAAGGGGACATAAGGTTACTGACTCCCAGCCACTCAGAAAGAAGACTGGACCTCTGTCTTCCTTTTGCTCATGGCTATTCCTTGCAAATGCAGGGAARGTACTCATTAATCTTCCTCCATTTGATTTCTGTATTTCTGAAGAATTTTAAATAGACAAATGGGGCCAGTTCACTTTCCCTTGCAAGGTATTTTCTTGATTGCTTTTTACCTTTGAGACCTTGTGCACTCAAGGTGTTTGCAATGTCTGCTTTAGAACTCATATCCTGACTCAAGAGCCCAGATCTTAAAGCACAGTCCTCAATATTATGACTGCAAGCAGGAACTAGCTATGACTTCCTAATTCTGTCTCTGGTCTATCCATAGAGCAGCTTAGTTTCTTGTTCTCATTCTCTTCATATCCCTTAAAAGAACCTTGGTTTTTTCTGCCTGTGAAAAAAGTACCAGTATGAACAACTTTAAAAAGTGGACTCTGCCTTGACTTTAACAATTAGAAGGGTCCTTGTCATGATTAAGCATCCTGAGCTGTAAACCTGCTATCTGCACATGCCAGAAAAAGAACTAAAAAATACAGTAGAAGATTCTGTAGAATCTCTCTCCCTTAGAGGCCACTTTGATGATGTGAAACATTCTTGTGTAAACTTCAATGGAAAGGGAAAGAGAGCACCAGTTCCGTTGCGTATGAGAGAAGTGACAATAGGGACTTGCAATTTAACAAGCCCAGTCTACACAGGAAACCGAAGTAATTCTAAATTAACATAACTAATTAGCAGTCTGAGATAACTTAATTGCTATGCAGAACTTCCCAGTTTTAGTTGGTGTTCTGTATTAGCTACTATGTAATTATTAAGGCACCATGCTCAGCACCAGCAACTTAATTATCGTTAGTATTGCTCCAGTCTCAAGCTTGAATGCCGATGATTAATAAAACATAATTATTTACATTGTAATTGTGGCATTTTAATTAAACTGAAAATGCACTTTGTTTGCTTTTTGTCAGAGTGTTAATTTTTTAAATTAAGGTCAAATCTTTTTGTCAAGCTTTTTTTTTAATCTCTAATTGCAAGTTACATAGACTGATTTCTTGTCATCTTGAGAAAGCATGGTGACTGTTGATGACAAATGAGTCTCAGTAACAAAACACCCTCATTGCTCTGGAGTTATGTAATCCCAGTGCTAATAAACAATACCTTGATACGTGTTTTCCATGATTCCTGAGTAGCTTCAGTATATATAAATCCCACCTAATTTTCTTTTAGAATTTATCTTTGTGAGGGTCTTTTTGTTACATTATGACAATACTTTGAAGGTCGTGTTAAGACCAAAGAATTTACAGATCAACAGGATCGAGGGTGAAAGGGGAAGTGTTGGCTTACAAAAGTGAAATGATCTGCTCATTGTCACCTAATATGTTACTGTCAGAGCCAGGAATAGAATCAAGGCTCCCCAGCTCTTATTACTGTGCTCTGAAGCTAGATCACATTGCTCCTCATGTTAGCAAGTTTAGAAAAGTCAAATGTGTGGAGAGGAAGAGGCTTAGTCCCTGTTTTAACAACAGGGGTCCTGGCCTTAGTAGTAATCAAAGATTTTTTAATGCATTTTTTAAACTCCTCTGATTTCAGGGGCTTTCTTTCTGATTTACCTTAGTGTAAGATGGGTCAGGCCCAGGAGTGATAGCTTTCCTCAGAATGTCTAAACACAGTAAGATTTGCTTGTATAGAGGAAGAGTGATTTCCCTGCCATTACCCAGAGACATTTGCTTTGTATTTGCAGCAAGTTCTGCCACAGTTTTTGCCCTCTGAGACACTCTCAGCATTAGCCGTTAGAAACTTTATAGGTAAGCTTCAGTTTCTTTTTATATAGCCAGAATTTAACTTAACTCAAAATGTCAATGTGTTTGCCTTGAGGGAGAATAGGAAGGAGAATTAGCCAGTCTATTTCAGAGATTAGTCTTACTTGTGCTTGCTTTATTGCTATATCTTCCAAGTTACAGGACTGGAAGCCCAGAGGTGAAATGGCTGAACACTGGATCAAAAGCCAGGTTTTTGGGAGCAGAGTGAGAGAGGATTTTTCAGGCAGACTGACTGAAAACCATGATAGACAGAAAATGAAGACTGGAAAAGATCCAGAGGGGAAAAAATATCTGTCTGTTTAGAAAATAACGAGGTTACGGAAAGGAGGATGCTTTCAGCTGGGCTGCTTAAAACAGAAGCAAGAAATTAGTGGACTTTGGAAGCTGAAGACTGTGTAGGAAGCAAACCTGGAAGCTGAGAAGGGGAAGGGAAGGAAACGTTACAATTGCAGAGCCTCTTAAATGTGATCTAATCTCTGGCCTGGGCAAACCCAAGACCTCTGTATCTGCTCAGCCCAGCCCAACAACGAAACGAGTGGCTGCCAAGAAAGGGGAAAACAATTGTCTKTTTATAGCGATAGTGCAGATATCTCTGGAGCTGTGCATTAAACACTTGATGAAACTTAAACAGGTAAAGACACTTTCAATCTATGGGGAAGAAACATCTATGTCCACCATGCAGATTTATAAATACATGCCTATCATTTCTAGTTTTTAGAGATGTCTAGTATAAAGCCCTCCCCCAAAAAATCTTTTCCCCTTATAGGATGAGAATAGGTTACGAAGACATGGAAAAGAAAAACCACACAAAACCTGATGCAAAAACAGATCAACAGCTAACATGAAGAAGTATTTTGTGAGAAAACTCATGCAAGCCTTCCCATCCATTTCRAATTTTGCTTTTACACTGGAAAATCCTCATTTGAAAAGATGTAATTAGCAATAATTGTAGGGCTTTGTGCTCTTGTCATTTGATTCTTCTGCTGCTGTAGCTTCTGTGAAGCTGCTGTGGTCTTGTATAAGCAAAAGAAGACACAAAGCCCCCTACTCTAGGGATCACTTGCCTATTGTTTTTGTTGCAGATCTCTTAATCTCTGGAGATTATTTTTCAGTTACTTAAGCAATTCCATCTGAATTTCAAGACATTGTAATAACGAATGGGGTGAGGACAGGGGATTTCTAGGCATTAAGAGTAGTACTTTCATTTTGTCCTGAAGCAGACATATAAAGTTAGGGATGGCAGCTTGATTCCTGAAGCTATTGGAGGCTTTGGGAATGACAGTACTTGCCAATTTAGTGAGGAGATAACAGAGCTGATTTACTTCAGCTAAAGACTGGGCTACATTCTCTAGTGCTGTACAGCCATCACAGAAGTGTCCTATGTGATGGCCTCATTAGCTTGGAAAGATCTCAGCTGAATTCTGCTGCTTAGATAAAACAGAAGGATGCTAAAGCTTTGCTCAGTCAGATTTATTATCAACATTCTCATCTGTATCTGGTGAGAAGAGTGTGACTTTCTCTTCCCGASGTAATCCCTGCCAGAGTAATCCCTATTCCTATCACTTCAAGATTACTTAGTTGCATTGCACTTTATCTTAAYGCCCCTGGGAAACTCAAACTGAGGAACAATTCTAGGACCAATTGTCAAAGCAGCATCGTGACAAAATTATTATTACACCAATATTTCTGGGTCTGTAGCAGCTGCTACTAGGTTTCTAAATGGAGTTTAAAATGCTAGGATCAACCTGTAAATCCCTAAATTTATAGAATATAGTTACCATAGGGACAGCCTCTTGATTCCTTTGCAACTGTCCTGGCTGAGATTTCTGAGGATACTTCAGTGGGAATTCTCTGACTATAAATCAGAGGGGTCACAGTCAGAATGCTTTGCACAGGGACGGATTAAGGGCAGGAGATACTTGGGATGAAATTTGTATTTTGTAGAAGTGAAAGGAATTGGCTTGTGCAATTTTGTTATTAATTTCATGTATCTGCAGTTCATAGGGTAGGAGTGAAGAGCAGGACACAAGTCTCCTCTGCACAGGGGCTTTTATGAACTTATATCCATTTAATTACTGCTCTGTACTTAGCGCTTTTGGGGCAAGAGACAGAGTAATGATCTTCTGATGCAAAGCATTGTCACCTGCAAAATTCCTATTTAGTTTCAGTGGCTCTAGAGACCTATTAAGAGGAACAACCATAGCAAAAGCACTTACAAGAAAGCCAAGCTAGTTAAATGTTAACTTCTGTATAATTAATAATATTTGCATAAGGCAAAGTTACAAAAGTATGATCTCCATGCAATAAATTAAATAAATCTTGAATGCTTTGCATGATTTTTCAATATTTTCTATTGCTTTCATTTAAAGAGCTTCTTGTTATGACTACGTGCACCTCCAAACGTTGTCTTCCATATAATGTTTGGATTGTAATATATTTCTGATTTTTAAAAACAAAAGAAAAAAATTCAATTTAAACAAAAAATAAATTGTCCCATTACATGGTTGAGCATATTCACCTGCCACTTCAAAGAATTTTGTCAGAAGATGGAGCAGTGCAAAGATCTCAAGATCTGTATTTTATTAAACAAGTAAATACAAAGACAGTCATACTAAAATTGCATGGAATAGTAAGACACATTTCACTGGAGTATAAACAACATTTGATTTTGATGTAAGCCATGATCATTCAGACAAGTATACACAGTCCCATGTTTTTTACTCTCAATTGCTTTTGCTACACTTCCTTTCTTCATCAATTCTTTTTTTTGGTGAATTCACAGGGAAAGTAGAAAATCAGCAGTGCCCACTCCTTCACCATTACAGTATTTGCTTGTGGTTTTTTTTTTTTTAATTAGGTTAAGTTTATGTTTATTTTAGTTAGATCTTTCCTAGATAGACCTAGATAGATTTTCTTTTAGATAGGATATGAAGTAATTGGGGAGTTAAGGAGTCTGTCTGTTTTTAGAACTTTAATATGTAATCCCTCTGGGCCCTTCACACTTAAATACCAGTTTTTCCATTCTCTTTATATATGCCAGTTTGAATTTCCTGTCTCTTTCTTGGTTCCACATGATATTCCACATTCATTGCCAAGGCTGATAGGTGAGTAGCAAATGGACCTGGGTATGTTTAGAGCAGGACAGGATGGGCTCATGCTCAAGGTAATCATTGATAGCCTGGGAAACTGTATTCCTTCCTTTCCACTGTGGTAGGCTTCAGATAACATGCGGCAAGATAAAAAATCACATATTTTATGTGCATTCATTAATTGCTTCCTACTCCTTAAGTATCTGATCAGAAGAGCTAAGAATTTGCAGCTAAAATTATTGTCATTGAGAACTATTTAATTTATAATGCCCAACACAAAGTGAAGAAACAATTTGCACTCAATCACTCTGTCTCAATTTCCATCTGGAAAATGTGAACAAAAATAATTAAATTAACAAGAATGTTGTGGGGAAAAAAAGTGTGAAGTACTGGCATACTGCAGTGATGATTGCCATGGGAAAACCCATAGGGAAATTAACAATCATCTCTTTATAAGAATCTGATCCATAATTAGCAAATAAGTAAGATCTGCTAAGTAAAGAGCAATGATACTGAAATTATTTTTATTGTTAGCTAAAATTAATCCATCTTTCACTGAAAGAGGTATGGTCACCTGGAAAAAAAAATCCTGACATGAGATTGTATTGCACTACAACAGCTTAAACTCGGGAACTTCCCAATTTTAAAGCTGCCTGGCATTTTAACCTTAGTGATGAAGTTAGTCTTATTAATATGAAAAACAGCAAAACCATGGCTGAATACAATTCCAAAAATTTGATTTAAAAAAAAAATTAAGGACACAGCCTCTATGTAGTATGAAAATGCTCCATGGATCATCCCCAAATTTACAGCATATAAGCTGTGAGTGAATACTCTGATAACTTACAAGTAAATCCATTAAGTAGATTAAGTTAAATTAATTAAAAACAGTGTCCTACCAGAGATCTGTCATCTGTGACACTTTTGATTTGGACATGAATGACCTTCCTGACAAATAACACAGATACATTCAACTTTTCAGATAGCAAAAAACTACCATAAATCCCCTCTTTGAAGGCATTTGATGGAGGTTAGCAATTGTTATAATTATTTAGGTTAGCGACAAGCTTGAGTCAAGTTAGCATGTGTCAGCATTTGTGGAGATCAAGCACAGAAAAATTAAATAGGGGTCTGAATGTCTTAGTCTGATCAGGGAAAAGCAACTCAAAAACTGTTAGCTGGCATGAAGACTCAGGAGAGTAATGAACTGGCAGTTTAAATGATGATTAAGCTGAATAGTGTCTGCCAGGAGGACACAAAAGCTCTGTCACTGGGGAAGAAAACCAAAACCACAGCCTAAGAGACTGACAGCTCCTCATACCAATATACTCATATTCCCTTTTCTATATCCCCAGAAGACTTGGGAGCAATGCAGGCTTCCTCAGAGCACAGTGAAGCAGGAAAAACCTAAGTAACCCACTGTGTCTGAATTGAATGTCCCAAGAGTGACATCTAAATAGTGTTCGTGTCTGGAAATTTCTCTAGGTAAGCACTCTGCCTACTTAATCCTAAGCTTGCACTTACATGTGTGACTGAATTTGTGCCTGTGACTCCCTGGATCCCGAGTACTTTCTCATCCTGAAAATTTCTGTCTAACTTTGTCCTTCTCAGGTGGTTGCTCCTTAAGCTGCCTTTAGACAAAACACAGTGAAGATGACATTCTTTCTAGAAAGACTAAGGGGCTCTAGTTTGCTTTTTTCTTCTCTCCTTCCATAATGCATCTTCCAGCTGTAAATCCTTGCAGAGTCCTCTCACTACGTCTCATGCCCTTGTGGCTAAGTTGCTGTGTTGAGCAGAGAGATGGACCATGCCTCAGTGTCCTCTACAGGGACACACCAGCCCATTGCCAAATCTCAGATGCTGTAGAAAAAGTCATTTGTTCACATGCTAGGGGTCCCAAATAATGCTTTTCATTATTTGGGGTTTTGGAGAGGGGTGTTTTTTGCATAACATGAACTCATGTAATGTTTATTATTGACAGCTTGCCATGGTTTAACCCCAGCCAGCAACCAAGCCCCGTGCAGCCATTTGCCCACCCCCTCACCAGCATGATCAGGAAGCAAATTGGAAGGGTAAAAGCTGGAAAACTCATGGGTTGAGATAAAGGGAGTTTAATAGGGAAAGCAGAAGCAGCACACACAAGCAAAGCAAAAGAAGGAATTAATTCACTGCTTCCCATGGGCAGACAGGTGTTCAGCCATCTCCAGGAGAGCAGGGCTACATCATGTATAGCCATCACTTGGGAAGACAAACACCTTAGCTCTAAATGTCCCCGTCTTCCTTTTTGCCCCCTTTATATGCTGAGCATGATGTCATATGGTATGGAATATTCCTTGTATCACTTGGGATCAGCTGTCCTGGATGCTTCTCCTCCCAAATTTCCCATGCACCCCCAGCCCCCTTGCCAATGTGGCAGTATGAGAAGCAGTAAAGGCCTTAGCTCTGTGCAAGCCCTGCTCAGCAACAACAAAAACTTCTCTATATTATCCACACTATTTTCATCATAAATCCAAAATACAGCCCCATACCAGCCACTGCAAAGAGAATTAGCTCTACCCCAGCCAAAACCAGCACACAGCTCCAGGGAAGTGGGGCTATTCTAGCAGTCATCACTGACTTGTTGGCCCCAGGTCTGTCCACAAGGGATGGTGGAGTATGAGAGCTTTGCTACAGGCACCTGGTGCAGCTACATTGTAGGGAACTACAATATCCCTGTGTGTCCATCAGTTTGACTCCTCATAAGGAAGTCACTTTGGTACCAGCTTACAGGCTGGACCTGAAAGTATCATTTTTTCATGCAGGAAAAACAGAGGCCTTGGGGAAATGAGTGGGAAGACAGAGCTGTAACTCAGAACAAGTTACAAGTTAAGCGAGACACTTATTTTTACAGAAAAGTTCTAATCCACAGTATAAGTCAAAATTCCTGTAAATGGGAACAGTGGATGCATTGGTTCATAGAGGTGTACGGTTTATTTCCCCAGTTTGTATACAAACACTAAATCAATGGGGTTCCTGTGTATGCAAAACTCACTCAAGTCGATTATTTCTATTGGGTGTTAGATTAGAGTCTGCCTGTAAGACAAATTGCACAAACGTTTACTGAAACCAAAACCAAGGCTACTGTGAAATGTACTTTGGAATCTAATACAGCACATAGTTGAAGAAGGAGTTTACGTAAAAAAAAGGCAAAATGACAGAAAGAATTGTCAGTAAGCACTGTATTGATAAAGATAACCTCTCCCATTATTTGTCTGGCACTGGTCCACTTCTGTTTGCATTGCTATTCTACATCTGTTCCTAAATCATGGCAAAATATAAGACTTCCATGTTTATTCATATTTCTGAAAGGTGTTGTGGGAGCAACTGAGGATGAAGGAAAGATGACTACTGTCAGGTAAGTGAAGGCAACTGATTTGTCAGCTACCCCAATTTACCTCTGCTTGTGTCCTTTTAAGTAGTCCATCCTCMCTGAACTTAAACTCCCATAAAGCAACACCACCACCTACAGCTCAAACATCAGACTCTTCACCGTATGCTAATTGCACCTCTCTCTGTCCTGAACTAAAGCTTTATCAGATCTAAGAGTAACAGATTACTTCTTTTGCAAATATGCAGTATCACTTTAATTCTCATTATCCAAAATTAGAGGTTGGTTTGAAAAAAAAAGAAGAAGCAAAACAAATGAAACAAACACCTCAATTCAACTCCTCAACGCAACTTGTTTAAAAGAAAGATTCTTCTCTATGTCTTCATCCTGCATTTTGACTTCTGCATTCCGGGACTCACCATGAAATGTCTTTCTGCCTTGTAAGCAGAACATTTTAGTTCCAGAGCAATCCAAGTTCATCAGAAATTGGTGCTTCTGTATTTCTATGGAAAAAAATACCTTTGTCAGCAATGGGAACTCATGAGGTGTATGTTATGGAGACTTCTTTTTCTACAACTACAAATGGATATCACAGTATACAATTCACTTTACTCCAATAATTTTTCAGTAATTATTTCTTACTTTGGGTCTTTGTCCCATGAGGCCAAACATGGCTTTGGCAGGCTGAAAGGGATACTTCCCCTCGTTATCACAAAGGTGGGTGCAAGGCTGCATTGCACCGTTGAGACAACCATGGTCTCCGTGGTGACAGTGATAGAGGAAGCTAAGATCTTGTTACTTACAGATAATAGAGGTTGAAGGGAAGTAAGAGAGCCCACAGATGATATTTTGTCCCGTGGTCTTTACCCATTCCTCCCCAAAGTAGTAAAGCCAATTTGTAAGTGGCTTTTGACTCCTTGTCTGCCTTAGAAAGTTGTGTTAGTGTTTTTCTGTAGAAGCATAGTCTGGCTCTTAGAGAGAACCACAAAAGCTTCAACATAGAAAAGGGCAGTGATTACCTGAATTTATTGTCTGTAACCCTGGCTGTGCCTGTTTATGCACCATGTTTTCTATTGTCACCAGATGTACAGTTATGCAGAATAATGCATACAAATTGTTCTTAAGATGCAGTCCTAAGCCACTCATGTAGCTGTTTATAGCTTTCAGCACCAAGATATTGGTTTATAGCTTTGGCATTAGTCCAGTCAAGAAAGTTCTGTTCAAGTCTTTTGTAGTGTGTTTTCACATGGTTAACCAATTCATGTTCAAAGGAGGCTTAAATGCGTTGTTTAAATATTTCGGCAAACTGCAGGTAACAGTCATCAAAATTTTAAAAAATTAAGAAACATTGTGTGCCAATTTACTGGCAGCTTTGCTTAAATAGAAAGCTAAAAATTCATTGGACAGGGGAGTTTCTTTGAGGGAAAAAGCACAGGAAGCTTAATAAGATTTCACTTCAAAGAGTGTGATCCATGTGGTCTGTGGTACAGATACTAATTTACACTAGCTGAAGTTCTGAGCTTCCCTTTTTCTCTTTCCAGACCCTTACAGTATTCATGACCTGCTATATATTGTATTAATACTTACAAGAGTTAGAACTGATAATAGAAAATGACTGCTGCCAATGCTGGAAAGTGATTGACGGTGATTTATGATTAGATGCAGCTATAGGGATCTGTTGTGCAAACACATAAGCAGTCAACAGAAAAGACCCAGAAGAATTTTGAAGATGCCATTCACAGGTGCTCCATTCTCTGAGGAGCCACAGATACATGCAAAGAGAATTATCCGTGGCCTGGTTTAGCATTAGAGCTATTGCCTGTAACTCCTTTGTACCCAACCTACCCCTGCAGGTTAGGGGAGCCCACGTGTGTGTAATGGATCTGTTCACATGCTTACAGGATTCAAGTCTGTCAGGCAAATGCATTTTTGGGGTGGATTGCGACAGTATTAGCTGCGAAACCTGTCTGCAACCTGACACGAGGACCCTCTGCCCCAGGGTGGTCTTCAGTAGAGGGACTTTTAACTTTGTCACGTTGACCACGAGAGGGCACTAATATACATTTGCACTCCGTGCCTTCGGCATGGCAGACTGGAAAAGGTGCGCAAGAAGATAAAAAGGGAATCTCGTCTACAGCCTCGCCAATTGAAGTGCGTGGTGCCCTCCATACACCTGTCACTGTATGGACGATCATTCACCACTGGGAATCGGTCAGACCAAGAATTATTGGCCGGCTAGGAGAACCACCTATGAAATGCCATGTTTGAAGTCAGTCATGTGCATATTTGCTCTGCCTTGGACAATAGAGACCACAAAGGTAACATGCCACATTATCTGTCACAGTTGTATGGGTGGCTGGGTATAGCTTAAATGCGTTGCATTGTCACTAATGCTGACAGAACTACCAGTATGATTTCTGCCCGAGAGTGCAAGATGGTTTTTACTTGTAATTATCCAAATCTTTACAGGTGGAATTGAAATTTTTTAAAATGATCTTGGTACCTAAACATCTGAATTAGCCTGACACAGACCTGGCTTGCTGTCAAAAAGCTCACCACGAGTCCACCACTTACACGCAAGTACATTTTTTGGAAGGACTTCTCAGACAGTAGGATTCAATACAGTTTGTCCATAGACCTAAATCTTCTCCTGTCTTTATCTTATTGTCATCTGTCTTACTCTCTGTGTCCCTGTTGCTGTTATTCCACCTAGAACTCTATGCAGAGCACCCACGTGTAACAAGCATCTTCAACTGGTGTCACTGATACCACAATTTTTGCTATAGTGGGAAGTGTCGTGACCCCTTTGGTTTTCAGCTCTTCATGATTCTGTTTTTTAAGCAAAATTGTTTCTACTTGTCTCCTTTGAGACAGCTTGATTTCACATAATTGATAATAAGATGGATATCATGACACATATTAAGTAGCTAAGCTTTAGCAGAAAGTATTTCAATTGAGGTTATTTTGGTTGACGAAGGTTTTTTTTTTTTTTTGCTTTTGAGTATCTAAAGGTTTCATGGCTTTTGGCAAGAAATAGAGAAAAAAAAGCTGCATAGTGGCTGCTGAATTGGGATTCTAAATTCTGCTTCTGTTAACTGTTTTTAACACTGTTTCAGTGTAGACCTGTCAAATGATGCTGAGTAAATTATTTTATCTGCCTGTACCACATGTCTGTCTTGTGAACCAGGGAGAATCATCACTGGAAGAGCAATTGTCACATTCTTGTGTCTGACAAGTACTTTGTAAGATACAGGTTTTACTCAGGTTTGGACCTCTACATCAAATTTTAGCATGAAATCTAATAATCTCTAAATGCTGACATGAACAACATATATGCAGCATATTGTCCTTTTAAAAAATGTGTTCTTTTTTGTAGAATTGTCTACCAGAATGCAAAGAGTGTTAAGGCCAGGTCCTGATTTCACCACCACTGATGTTTGTTTACTTGGTATATTTTTCAAAAGTCTATTTATACCTGCTTAGGACCTGGTCTTTAGGCTTTTGAGAGACTATATCTCATCTAAACTCATTATAGGTATTTTGCCTACTTCTACCATTCCAAGTCAGGCCTGTTTCACTAGTACTTCTTTCCATGTGAGTTGTATGTTCTTCATTTTAGATATATTTTGTTTTTCTTAATAGCAAGTGGGATCAATTGAAAACCCAATGAAATATCTCTTCTATGGCCTCTCTTATCCTGTGCCGTGCAAGTCCTGGGATTGCTAATGTCAGTTTCTGTGATTTATCTCTTGGGGTGAAGTTGTTCTGACCTGCAATAACAAAGTACATCATTGTTGGCTTGCATGTTATAAAAATGATGCACAATACTCACATCTAAAAGTCAGAATAAACCTTTTACACAGCTCTTTGTCAGTTCTACAAATGGTTGTAGTTAATCGATGCCATAAAACTTTCCTTCAGGCACTGGTACTCAGCATTCACACTGGGAAATGCAGTTTGAGTCTGACATTTTAAATACTGGTGGTATTATCTAATGAAATAACTTGAGGTTTGAAAATTCCCATCAGTAAAAAAGCACAAAGCTACTGCTGAGTATTTAAAAACATCTTCTGGAGCACTGGGGGGAAAAGATATTGTACAGATGCGATTGTTTTGCTACTCTTTTCCTGCAGAGGCTTTTAGCTTTACCAGAGATCTACTGTCTCATCGGTGCATCCATGTAATTTTCATCAGAATTAATGGGATCTATGTGTATAAGCTCATGAGGGCATACATTGAATTCAAAATTCTGTTTTTCTTTATCAACACATGTCATGCAAGTCCTGTCATGAGAGAAGCCCTTGAGACTGTTTTCTACCTTGCTATCTACAAACATTGTAGATCTAGCAAGCAAGATTTCAGGATTTCTCCACAATATAATTTTTCGTTTTGTATTTTACTGATTTTCCATTCCTAGGAAAGAAAGTCACCCAGATGATGACAAACTGTGAAAATTATATAGGCTTTTATCTGACATTTTAATAATGAATCACTGGATAGACATTTTCTTACATTTAGGTGTATAAAGAGTGAAGATGGCATTTGGAATTTTGTCCTTATAAAGCCCTCAAAGAAACAACATGCTATCTATTGAGGCCATTTTCTTAGCATTTCCTCAAACTCTGGACATTCAGAAAAAGGATGACATAGAGGAAAGATGTAAAAATATCATGGTGGAAAAGGCAGAGGAAGAAAAGAAAAGCCTTCTGTGACTCTCTTCTTATAGAACATGCTGTACTGTACTCAAGGCAAGCCCATGCCTAGAGGCCACAATCTATCCTTAAGTGTATGTGACCTACTAACCGCAGTGAAAAAAAGAGCAGGTGATCTGATTTACTGCTTTTCTGAGGGAATAACTTTTGCCTTGGCAGGGGAAATTTGAAGAACGTACTCATGCTAATGTGTGCTGCTCCTGTGGGGTTCACAGACCATTCCTCAGAGCAGTTGTGGCCCAGCTTTTCAGTGTAACTGTTGAAAGGGTCAGTGCAAACATTCATTCACACATTCAAAAAGAGACAATCCTTCAGTCCGGTTGTTGGAGTCTTTGTTGTTCTCATGTCTAGGCAGGTGAAAAAAACCACTAATATGCAAAGAATACACTTCCAAGACAGTTTTTCAAGGATCTCAGACATTTCAAGAATCCTCCTCAAGGATCACCAAGTGTATCATAAAGAGCAGATGAGGTGGAAATATTTTCTGAAAGGACTGAAACAAAGAAAAGGAAGCTAAGGGCAAAAATGGGATCTTAGACATCTCAACTTCGGGCTGCCTTCTTTAAGCTAATTTTAATAGGATCTATGTGGTGGGAATCTGCCCTTTTTGGTAACTGGGCGTAGTGGCAAATATCTGTTGCACATAAACTCACTAGTTGGTTTGGCAGCTCTTGGTCAGATTGCCTTGCCCAAGTTCATGAAGTAAATCAAAAGCAAAACCCATATAGCAGGACAGCATCCCATTTTCCAAAGTTTGTTTATTCAACCAGTTCGTAAAACTTGCTCCTTGTTGCAGCTGAATCATTTAATTATTACAATGCTGGAGTTTATTTCAGCTTTTTATATTGCCAGCAGGTGGGGATTTAAGAAGCACTTTGCCGTTCACCTTTCGGTCATCCTCGTAACTTTCATCCACATATTCTTTTATTTTGCTAGAGGCTTTCCCAACAGACTGGCATTTTCTCTGAAAAGCTGCATCACCTATGAAGCTAGGAACTGCGACCTTCTGGTGCTTGAATGGTTCTATGTAAACTCCAGAATATCCTTTACTTTTTCTTTAAAAAGAAGAGTCATTAAAACATAGGTTTCAGAGAATCTGAAATACCCTCCTAGAATTCTTTGCTCTTTGGGAAGGCAGAGAAAGTGCTTCAGCCTCTAATATTCTGGACTGCCCTGTTAAATACCTCATGGATTTTGAAACTGTTTTATTTAGGTTTTGATGAACAGTAATGGCACTTTTATCTTAGCAGCATTAGCACAGCTCAATTGTCTAAATATTCGTCTAGTACCTAGTAACATTTTCTAATATCTACTAACTGCTGCATATAGTATCCAGTGCTCCCACTCTGAATGTGTTTTGGCCCCTGTTACTGAGCAGAATGGCTCTGAAGAAAATCAGGGAGGTGTTACTATTTCAGTATATGACTTTTGTTAGTTTTATTGTTTTGTTTTTTTTTAATGAACAGATTATTGGTGCAGTTAAGAAACACATTTTAAGGGAAATTACATTGGTTTTCCTCTGTGACATAAAATCAGTATTTTGCCCAGTATAAGCAACCATTTTCAGCAGTTCATAGACCTCAGCATGCAAATCTTCAGAACAGCCTCTCCCTTCTTTCCTGTGCAACTGGCAGTGGAAAAATCCTGTAGCTGCTTTTCTTTTGATGGATAATATCCTTTGACCCCTTAAATTGTTCTTCAGTTCTTCACTTTCTTTCATCAGATAAAACCCTTCCTTGTGCTTTATCCTTGATTCTGCTGTCAGGAATGTTGGCTGTTGCTAACCTACACCTGCCTTGCAGCCTTCATTCCAACTCCTGTCCTAAGTTAGCAACTACCTCGTGATCTGTCTTCCTTAAAAGCTTATCTTTTGCAGTTGCTGCTGTTATATGTAGCAATTTGATGAATAGATCAGTTCTGTTCACTAGTGCATAGTGGCCTCAGGTTCTTGGCTCCTTTGTTCTATTTGCCTACTGCTTATCTTGGCACTCTTTTTGATTGTTTTTGAGTGATGCCTTTTGTTTTCTGTGAGACTGATGTGAATGCAAAGAACAAAGTCCTACTTTTTCACCTCATCAATCTCTTTGCTCATCTTTTACCAAATAATCCAGGATAGTGTATTTTTATGGAGCAAGGGATTTTTTATCATTTTGCCATTGCCGTCATTGCTGGTCTGTCAACTTTCCCGTCCAGCATTTTGTGAGAACCTAGGGCTGGATGTCCTCTTCTCAAATTCTCACTGGGGGCTAAATCACTACAAATCTGTGAACTTTGTTATTTCCCACTATGTGTCAAATGCCAGGTATGCCTTATCTTCCAAGGGACATGGCACAACTCCAGATGACCGTTCCTGTCTGAGGGTCATTTTTATAACTCTCCCTGCAGAAGGAGTGGCAGGCTATTGCAACCAAGAAACCAAGTGCTTTGTGTAGTTAGGAGACAAGTTATCCAACAGCATAACATATAAAATGTCATGACAAAATTCCATGAAGGAGATCAGAGATACAATAACATGAGTGAGGTGCCCTAGTAATACCCTGCTGGCCTACTCCCAGGCCAGGGGCCATCAGCACATCTGGATGAGCACAGGGACACCAGGGCTGGCAGGGACACAAATCAAGGACTCTCCAGTCAGCTTGCAGACTGAGGGGCTCACTGCTTAGGGGTGGGACACATTATGGGATATAAGGGAAAAGCAATTCCAGATCGCACAGGACTAATTATGGGATGTTTAGGGGAGGAGCCAAAGGTGGAGAAAGGGAGTGGGTAAGGTTATGTGGGGAGGGACAGGAGTGAGAAAATAGAGAGGTAAGCAAATAAAAATTGTGAATTACCATACTTGGCTAGTCAGAATGTCTGTCTGGCTATGCCCTGTGCCTGATCAGTGCAGTCTGACCTGTGTTCTCATTAAACTATTTTCCAAATCTCCCTGGGTGTCTGTGCACATATGGGAGTGTGAACCCAGCAAGTGGAGGCAGACCACAGGCTGGAGGGCCTGTGTCTCTGTGGTGCAGTGAGGGGTGTCAGACTCACTGGCTTGTATGAGCAGGTGCCAGCAACTGAGAGGATTGGGACCCAGGTGCCAGCTACCAGGCAGACTGACTCTGTGGTCTAGACAATTAATATTTTTCCTTGTTCATCCTGATCAATACTTTTTAGCTTACTTGAAATCACAGCAGAGGAATGCAGGAATATTTGAGGATGTTGACTGAATGTTCCACTAAACCATCTGTGATAGAATCTAGAGAATTTCCTTTGTTCAGTGTATTTGACATCATACAACTTCAGTGCATATTGTTAAAGTGCCCATAAAACATTTGTGATAGCTGCTAATATTTGCCTAACTCACTTCTTTAAGATATCATCATAAAGATCATAAGTCAGTGATCAGGGTGCACATGCATTTTGTAGCAAAAACTGAATGGATAGAATTGTTCTAAAAACAGAAAAGCACAGCCAGAAATTGTGTTTCTGTTTTCGTATACCTATTTTCTACATCTTAAGCACCAACTGCTCTGAACTCTCAGCTTTACTGTTTCTAGGCTTCCTGAGCAGTCACCTTGCAGCTGGAATCGCTCCATACAGCTGCAGGATTTCAAGAATGGTGCCTCACACATAATTTTCTTTCCTTTTTGGGGTTCTTGAGCATTGATCAATGGATGTTACTTGTCTCAGGGATTCACTGTCTTCTGAGAAGTATGCACATAATCTGAAGAGATATCTGGCCATCTGTCATGGTGTCAAGTTTTTAAGGGAAGACAAAAACAAGCTCAGGGAAAAAGAAATCTGTTGAGGACTACGGCACACACAGAAACAACATCTGGCTCAGAAAAGTCTCTGAGCTGAAAACAATTGGATCCTGAGAGAGTACTGCAGGCAAGAATCACATACACTTGCTTGGACTTATTCTTCCTTAAGTTTGTATTTACAGGCACCATTGGAGATACAATATTAGGGTAGGTGGAGACTAGATCTGACAACTGAAGACAGATACTTTTTTAGTCTCTTGTACCTCAAAGAGGTAACAGGTCAGTTACCACAGATCCATCCTCATGCTGAAGTGTCTGGTTGCTTTCAAGTTTGATTTCTGTCAAGACCCAGTCACAGCTCCACTTAGTGAACGTATGAATGTGCCTGCATATTCATATTATTATGAAATACGAAGCTCAGTGTATGAAAAAAAAACTTCATACAGAAGTTTTCACATTGCTATATTAAGCTGGAAATAGCTTTTTGTTTCTTAATAGTTTAAAAATTCTGTGAGGCACAGGTAAAGACAGCAGCAGGCTTGAGAAAATGACAATAATATTTCCAAAGGAATAAAGAGAGTCCGCGGTCCAGAGGAAATGATACTGTGAAAGCAGTTTTCTATTTTGTTATTAAACAATTTACAAGCCTTTACCCTAATTCAGCTTGAAACAAAGATGATATGTAGATAGCAAGCTAACAGTTCATTTTTTTCTGGGTGAACATTAAAAATGAGGTACTAGACTACGTAGAAATCCAAGATCCAAAAAAAAAAGCTAAATTATTATTAAAAATAGTAATAATAGTAATAATAATAATAATAATAATAATAATAATAATAATAGCCACAACAACAGTAAAATCACCAAAGAATCTGCCTATCTACTATCATGGCATACCTTTGCTGAGCAATATGGACCAGTTTAGGAGCTGCTAAAGTAGGAGTCTGTGTGGAAGCATTGTTTTCCAGTGACCAATGTTAACTAGTTCAGTTCCTCAACACTTGCTACAGTAGAAAAAGTGTCTGAATTCTGAGGGTGTTCTAAGAATTTGAAACACCCCCCACTTACTGAAATCCAATCCTTTCTTTTCTCGCGGTGTGCCTTGGCTTCTTATGAGGATGGTTGGGGACAAAGGAGAAAAATTCTAAATTTTAGACCATTAACATCTGTTTGGAGATGCTGCAGATTGATAATATTATCAGTTTGTCCACAGTATTGATGACTAAATGTCCCTCAAATACCCGGCTCAGTTTTTTATGAAATATTTATACAATGAAGTTAATTCTCGAAATATCTAAATCCCCATATCACTTATCAAAGGACTGCCATGTGTCCATAGGTATGTGAATGCAACATGCAATTCAGGATATGATAATGGATCCTGACATTGCAAATGCTGAATATTTTTGTCCTCTTTAACTTTAGTATGTCCTTATTATTGGCATTAGCTATTAGGTTATGCTAATTGGAGACAAAGTCCTAGTGTATGTGAATTCTTCTTACCTCAAGAAGACTATTGATCACACCCATTCCATGCTAACTACACAAGTTTATTGGTGTCTTTTCTTGGAAGCCTTACACTTCCTTTTTTTTTTATTTTTCAGTACTAACTCCACAAATATATTCAACTGAACAAGTGAAAAATATTGAAAAAAATCTTCCTCATGGACCTGTTTTTTCCCTCTAGCTTCTTGCATCATCTCATGATCCATTTCAACCTTAAGATTTTCATGGGAATAAGAGGAAAGGCAATGACAAGCATCTAAGAAAACAAATGAACGTGAAGACTTTCATTAGACACAAGCTAGTGTCAATGGGAGTGGGTAGAAAAAGAAAAAAAAAGGCAAATCCTTTTCTCTGCTTTTTCTTTAGAAGTATGATAAAACTTAGCAAAATTTTAAATAATTTCTCTTTTGTCCACTCCATACTCATGCAAAATTTTTGCTGGGATCAGTGTTGAGTCCTTCCTGCATAAAATCTAGTTCTTGAATGAGAATAATAAAACAAAAATAATGGAGAAAGGTGTAAAAGTACTGAAGATTATGCCAATATGCTAACTATACACTTAAGTTTACACTGCTTGTTCTTCTAAGCACAAGATTATACAGAATAAGGTCAGAGGAAATCATCCCATATGCATCCCCAAAGATATCTGATATATCCAATGACAGCAGAGTCCTGTTTATTCAAAATACTTTTGGAACATCAAAACATTTGGATAAACAGGGCTTCAAATAATTGAGGGAGTTATTGTATAAGTAATTCATACCAGGGGGACATAACCTAGATTCAAAGGACTGAGTTTCAGATCAAAGGGCTACAGATAAATGGGATTTGGCTGTAGATGAACAAATAATAAAAAAAAGACAACATTTGATTATTCAGGAATCAAGAAGTGTCCAAACATTTTTTCAAAAAGAGTTTCGGACAAAAGGTCAAAATTCTTGCAATAGGCTATACAGAAGGATATTCCTATGGAATCAAAATAACGTAACTAAATGAGACCAAAAAGATATGGAAGTTTGAGGGGCAAGGGGAAAGGAGGAGTTGTGTGTGCATATGTGTATTTGTTTGTCTTGGTTTGTTTTTTAAACTCACTGATCTTCCCGTCAGGATCATATGAACTTCAGGTTTTCTGACCTTATTCCAGCCATGACACTGACACATATTTTGTGGCAGAAGGTGGGAATTTGTAACATCTATGTCTCTATAACTCACCTTCCTCAATGCCCAAAAGAAACAAACTGAAATACACAAGTTTAATCTTGGATGGACAATATTGTCGGATTGCTCATCTTTCTATGAATATCGTGACCCGCATATGGTTCATCTACATACAGACATCATAATCTCCTATTAAACGACTTTTAAAATAGAAGTCTTGGAATTAAAAAAAATGTTGATCTATGCTGACATTCACCCCCTGCATTATTAATATGGTGGTGTGGATACTTTGCTAATTTATACAAATAAACAGTATTTTCCTTCTCCTGAAAGCTATGCCCACAGTCCCATAATTCGGTGTTGTCCCTTGCTGTGTAGGGACTTTTTAACAGTGGAGGTGGCCAAACGTTTAGGGGAGAGCGAAAGGTCTGAGACCACGACATATTTGATCACCCCAACACTTGATTTCTGTAGCCAAGAGCCCAGCAGGGAGAGTGTTTCTCCCGCCATGGTGCCTCACCTGGAACAGCCCCATCCCAGCTTGTAAGCCACAGGGAAAGGAGGGCTTCTGAGGGATGTGGTGTGTGCCTCAAGTTTCAGAGACATTTTTTCAACTGTGTCGCCAGATGGACCAGACTGYCCTGCTGAATCCATCCTGATACCTCTGGGTCTCGTGGTTGGGTTTTTGAGCCCTCGGGTCTGTCAGTGCTTCAAGATCTGAGTCCTGTGCCATGCCTGGGGCAGGTTTGCTTCACACCACGGGCAGGTGGTGCCTCACCCCTCGGCCATGGGGCAGGTCTCGAAGCCCTGTCAGCTTCCCATTTAGCCATTTAGCCCATTTAGCCCATTTACCCAATGCCTCTCCACAAGGATCCTCCACACCGCTGTCCCCCTGCCCTCTGGCCCCTGACGCCTGCCTCGCCACTTTGGGCGGGAAAAGCCGCCATGTCACTGTGGCTACCAGCACTGCTGGCTGCCTCCTCTCAGGTCCTCTCCTCTGGTCTGGTGGCTCTGCCGGGGGCTGCAGGGCAGAGGAGTGGAGCATGGCGTGGGGATGTGCCACCCTGGTTGTTGGTGTTGTTTTCCTGAACTTTCTTCCCTCCCTCCCTGGTGAGGGACTGCAGGCTCAGGCGTGAGGCAACACACGGTCACTCTGAGGGGAGAATGCGTGAGGCAGCAAGGATGACAGGGGACCAGTGGTGTGGTGGGAGAACAATGCGCAAGGAAAGGTCTGGGGAGCTTGGAGAAATGGCAATTTGGAGTTGAGTTTAGTAGTAAGGGCAAAGTAAACACCTGTAGGGGCTGGAGGGGCAGAGATTGCCATTGGAAAGACACGCAAGCAGTCCTCAGCAGACAAGGAGTCTTGGTGGGTGGTCACACAGGGTAAGGTGTGGAGGGGAAGCTGAGAATGGGGGGTGGTTTGGGGAGTTTTGGAGTTTGCTGACACGTTGCTGCACTGACACAGTCTGGAAGTGAGTAAAGATGAACCATAAAGAGCAAAGCACGGCTTTTATTTCAAAGGAAGTGTTAAGGTTTTGTTTCCTGAGGAAACTTTGGAATTGATTCAAAGTTTCAGTCTACTGGCCTGCTTTCCTCCCACCTCCTCATCTTACTAACTCCTCTGCAACTTGTTGGGTAGAGTCAGGTTGTCTGTGGTACAGGTAGAGAGCCAATTGCTAGTATTATTCCAATTTACGAGAGCATCTGTTGTCTGTAGACATAGATATTAAAAGAAGATAAATGTCCCTCTTCAAAAAAGCCCAAATAAACAAACCTGAAAGAGTCTTCTCTCAGTGAGCAACAGATAATGATAAGGCTTATACAAGTTTTACCCTCTCTTTACTCTCTCTTTTACAGGCTTGTCAGGGCTTCCCTCTCTGACTCAAGAATACTTGCTCTCTCTGAGTCTCTGTTGGAATTTGAATGGAAATATCTTGACCAGTTTTCTGTCGGGGGTGGAGTAGGGAAAAGAAGGTAAAAATGCAGCTTGTGTTGTAATGGTTTCAGCTTGATAGCCTGGAGTCTGGCTGAAACTGTTGTATGGTCTTGAATCCAGAGAGTACATAGGCTTGTGCTGAACTTGAAGCGTATCTGCAGAATCCCTTCTTTCATCCAGCTCCTTAAGCTCTGAAGGTTAAACACAAGAATAAGTACTTGGACAAAAACAGTGAAAGTTTTCTTACACTGCTAGTAAGGAGCCTGTGGATCAGACAATCTGTTCCTATGACAATCTAATCCCTGGATATTCATTTACATTTTTAATTTAAGAGAGTGGCCATTCCATTTTTGATCTGTTCATCTAAGGACCTGAAGTTTATTTGCTTCCACCAAATTCAAAAGCAGGTCCGTCACTCAGTTCAGTGGTTACAGGATTGGCCCTGTTATTTTTCTCTTTGCCAGGCCCCCCCCCCCCCCCCCCCTTCTTTCCTCAGCGTTCTCTTTAAAGGGTAATCCCCTCAGGAGATGTAGGTCCTCCAGAATCAAACAGAATCAATTAATTTCCAGAGCTCATTTTCAGAAGTAGGGGTTTTTTTTCCCTCTTTCCTCCCACAATCTTGCCTTTTCTTTAATAATCTGGAACTGCAGCCTGCATAGAGAAGTAGAATTCAGAGGTTAAAAAAGAAAAAAAAGGTGTATGTTTGGGTCTTAAATTAATATACACATTAAATTATATTTAACTGTGCCTTATCAATAGGCTGATGAACTTAGGTGTTTGCTGCTGCCATTGGTCATGATGCTCTGTAGCAGGCAGAGGCAGCAACTGCTGCTGATGGAAAAGAAAAGGTAGTGGAAGGAGGAGGGGAGAAGAAGGTGGGAGACGAGGGGATTGGCTGCTTTTAATGTCATTCACAGCTGCGAGCCCCGGCTCTTCCGCTGCTCCAGCTCTGGCTCTCCCTTGAACAGCTCCTAGAGAGAACAAGGCGTGCGGAGCTCGGATCACCAGCATCATGCTCCTTGGGCTTGGATCCTAGATCCCCCTCTTTGAACATTAAAATAACTCCTTCGTCTTTCAGCGTCCCAAGCAGACCCAGCGAGAAAACAAGCACGTGAGAGAGAGAGGAAAGAAAGAGGAGGAAGACGAAAATCTGCAACCAAGGGGACTAAAGCAAAGAAAAAGAGTGCTTTGCTTGCACAGCTGCAAAGTGGGAATTTAAAGAGCTGCAGAGAGAAAAATTCCAGCTCATCAGCACATACACATTGCAGAATTACAGATCCAGGTAGAAATGACATCAACAGGGAAAGAAGGCAGCGGAGCTCAACATGCACAATATGTTGGACCCTATCGTTTGGAGAAAACCCTAGGAAAAGGACAGACAGGTTGGTTCTTTTGCAGCAGCACCGGTGCTAGAGGGAAGGTGCTGWAGCAGCCAGTGAGGTGTTGGGGATGGGGTATTTGAGGGTTCAGGTTTTCCCATTTGCTATTTCAGTGCAGATAATATTCATAGGGGATTTTTGCCTTTATTTATTTTTAGATTGCATTTTAATTCCTTCTTTTCTTCCTTTTTTTATTTTTTCCTTTTCTTAAAAAGAAAAGAAAAAAAATAGCCCAGGATGCTTTATGTTCATTACTCCTTCTAATGGGTGTTGTTCTGATGACAGCCAGAGTGCATGCAGAGGAAAAAATAGATGATCTGCTGGTGGTGAATTTTCACATCCGTTTCTTCACTGCCCTACTTAGGAGCATTTTTCTTTTTAATCAAATTATATTGAAATTAAAGGTTCACAGCCTGTAGTACCGAGGAGGTGGTGGTGGTGGTAGTGGGGGAGTCACCAGCAGTATTTCATGACATCATGATTGAAAAGGGTGTAGTCCTTAAGGTGCAGTTGGGGGGGGGGGTGTGTGTGGAAATATGTACAGTATGTCTCTGGCACTGACTGCTGTGGGTATTTAGCAAATATGGATGGATGGGCTGGTGGTTTTTGTGGGTAGGGTCTGAAATAAAAGAAAAATAGAAGATCGGTAGCAGAATTCATTCTGGTTATGCTGTGTTTTTGTAGGAGGGGTTGGGAGGGGGGAAGGGAGGTTATTTAATTATTTTTCTTAAAGCTTGTTTATGAAACTCGCCCCCAGCAGATTTTCCTGAATGGAACAATGGTAAGAAATATTAAAAAGAGTGGAGGGAATTAGCAGAGAGCAGGTGCTTCTGCCCTACATGACATAATTAGATCCCCTAAATGCGTTCAAGATCTGGACTTACTGTTGCTTGCTTGGATAGCATATTCACTTCAAGGGCAGGGGATTTTTAATTGGAAGAAAAACCCTTAAAAAGAAGCCCAAATGTTTTCCTTTTTTTTTTCTTTTTTATTTTTAGTAACAGGTGCAATAAGCAATGGCATCTGGCAAATTCACTGGGTTGGGATCCCCTCAAAAGTGGATTGAGACTTGAGATTATAATTTAGGGAAGGGGTAAGATCAGCCATAGGGGGGCTTCTTTGGGCATGTGGGTGTTAAGTGTTGTTCATTATGGTGGGACAATAAAACATGATGCATTGTGGTGTATTTTTTTTTTTTATAACCCAGCCGAGCTTTGCCCATCTGTTGTCTAAAGGATTTAATAGGCGTTTCCATCCCCAGCTGCTGCCTCTGCTCTGCCTGCTTCCTCACTGCCCTGCGTGGCAGCAGCTCTGCAGTCCGCAATTTTCTTAGGGACACAGTCAAAATCCAGATCTTTCTCTGTAAGAAGCAATGCTCTTCTGAGATGATTGATTATAACCTCCCCCCCATCCTTCCCCTCCTCTTCACAACCCCATAGCAACCGTTCAGAGACATGGATGAAGATGACATTGTCTTCTAGTGGAAGTGACTTTTATTTATATTTCTTTTTTTTTTCCTCAAATCTCTTCAGTATAGCAGCTGCTAAAGGTAGTTCTCTGTCACTGTTTTGGTTACCACCTTTATCCCTTGCATAGCTCAATGAGTCTTCTGCAGCTGTGTTCTTACTAAAATCTCTTGTGATGATGGTAATGAAAATATTCTACAAGAAAAAATGTGGTGTATTGTTAATAAAACTGCCCTATTTCTGCTGATAATCCTTTCCTGAGCACTCCAGGTGATCAAAGAGCCAGCTGTAGATGACAAATTCATTTTTGTCTTCATCACCATTTCCTTTTTTCTCTCTCTCTTACCTTCTCAGCACCCCTCCCTTCTCTTTAAATACAATTGTGCTGGAGATTCCTGAAAATACGGCTGCATTAACCTTTTGCTTCATGTTCTTATAGCCTAAAGGGTTATCTGCAGCTTTGGTTATTTTTTTTTCCTCTCTGCTAATCTTCCTATCTTCCTCCTAAGTGATTAGAGACGTGGGGGTGGAGAGAGAAGAACAGGATGTATTTAGAGGCTTGCTGCTGTTGGCCTCTGCAGTTATTCAACCAGCTGGACAAGGGTGAAAGTTTCCTCTTGCAGTTTTACCGTATAACTGATCTTTATAGATAAGTCTCTGCTGTTTGCACACATGAATGCACATGAAATGCACAATACGTGGTGTCATAGAAGCTGAAGGTGGGGGAAGGAGGAAGAGAAATCTTGAAAGTAGCTGATGTCAGTCCATGTCTCTCTTGTTATACCCGCCGTTGATTAATGGAATAATGCACTGAAGTGAAATCTAACTCAGTATTAAACATACATGGCTAAATATGGAAAGATATTTTCTGGTCTTCTCGCATTTTCTGTGCTAGGCACATTTGGGAGCATGCAGAATGGCATGAACAGTGTGTGGCGTGTAGCTCATCCTCATCCTGTTTGTTTCGGAGGGTAAGCAGGCAACCTGCAGCATTTTAGCAAGAGCACAAACAGTGCAGTATGAGGGCCTGATTCACCATAGTGTTATTGTGTATCTTTGCATTTGGGTTGCAGTGGCATACAGATGAAGAAAGTAGTGATTGTAATCATTCCTTTAGAGCTTGACTTTATAGCTTGGAAGATTGGGAGGTAATGTCTTGGAATTATGTTTTTTTTCCCAAAAGGATGAGGAAGAGTGAGAAATAAAATCTGGCAATATGTAATGATGAATAGAAAGAAAGTGTAAGTTGTGTTGCAAAGTCCTGTCCATTTTGCAGTGGTCTTCATATCCCATCATTTTTATTTGGAATAAAAAATTACTGACTCTATAAAGTTATTTCATTTAGGCAGATCTAGCTTTGCTCCCAGATATGTTAGTGTTATATAGATATGTTAATCACTCTTACCTGCTTTTACTGACATCAAAAGAAAGGGTTTTGGGGAGGAATGTGGGTTCATTCATAGTTCAAAGCAGACTTACAAAGGGTGCCATGGAGGGAGAACTTAATGGCAGGTGGAACTCTCATTGGCTTTCTCCCTGTGAAATTCTCACTGATCGCCACCTTAAAAGCTGAAAAAAGAGTGTTTACCAACAGAGCTTACGGGTCGCTGCAAAGAGGTCCAGCTCAGTACCTGGGACATTTGTGGGACCTGGTGACATCTGGCTATGGGTGGGCAAAACTGACAGGGAAAAGCCTTCTGTTCTAATTGGTGGGTAGCAACTGAAAATGTTGATTGATCAGATATGCAAAATTTGTCCTGAGCAGCCTTCTGGGCTGGTGCGTCACGCTTGCCAAGGGTGACTGATGCCACAAAGAGAGGATTAGGGCCTCTTAGGCAGAGAAGTTGGAAAAGGGCTACACGGGGCAGTGCTGGAAAATGGTTGTACTTAGGTCTTTGCTAGTAGTGGGAATGATAGAGGGACAAAAACTATTTTTAATAATGCAGCATATGAATTTAACATATAATTTAAGTACCGGAGCAAGATGGTTTGCTTTTGTAATAGGTTGAATTTAGAGCACCTCTTCTTGACGTCACCCAGAGGAATAGCTCGTGGAATCTGTATTTAAGTGATCTTGCAAGAATACAAGAGGTGTTGTAATCTTGATTGCTGTACTCAAAAAAGTATTTTACAGAACTGTCAGTGTAAAAAAATCACTGCTATATAGATAGATAGATAGATAGATATAGGTGTGGGGGTAAGGTTGATTTATCTCAGTTTCATTGATACATTCTTTTACAGTTAATTACAGGAGGTTTTCATTGTAATTAACAGTAATGAGCAAAGGATGTGTGTCATGTTACAGTAAGACATGTGGAAACAGTGTGTCTTGAGAAGCCCCAGTCACACATGATCATGAAGCAGTGTTTTAGGTTTAGTTGAAATAGAGGCTTTTCTCCATTTGCTACTAGTTCTATATGAAACCAATTTCTTGTGTACTCCTTGCTGTATTTTTTTTTTTTTTTTGAATTTCACAGTTATCTCTGTTCATGTGTTTCTTTTGGCCTCATTAACCCTTATTTCACCCTTGAAACTCTTAACAGTAATTCAAACTGACTGTAGTGAATATTGGTTAATGTGTGCAAAGATGAGGAACCAAAATATTTCTTGTCAAGGTCTTCAGCATTTTGGAGGGTTTTCTTGTATGTTCATTTGAGAGTCACTGCATAGGCTTCAGCATCATTGTTTGTTATAGCACCAATTCAATGTCTAGTTGAAATTTCTAAAATGCTAATTTGTCTACAAGCAGTGAGGCATTGGCTCTAAGTGGGAGTTACTCTATTCACTTTGAGATAAACTTCATGGAAAATTTAATGTTGTTTATCCATTTTGTCTTTTCCTTTCATTCTGTTTTAAGCCCTGTACAGAGTCCTGCTTGAAACTCACAGCACTTTGACCTTCAGAAAAAGTGTTGGGGTTCCCTTTCCTGCATTGTATCCCATATAGCTTACAGCTATTTTGGTGTATAAGATGTTAATTATATATGAGCCATGGCTGAGGTGTTCAGCAGTGTGCTGTTGGGTTATGTAAGAACAGAAATCATTAAATTTGGGTCTTAGTGAATTTAATAGCCTTTTATTCAGTGAGAGCTTAAACAGGATGTTTCTTTACAGCCTTAACCATCTGTTTCCATGACACTGGCAGAAACTGAAATTTGTTAATTTTTTTATTTGTCTCTGTCAAATTTGATTAAAAGTGAAAGCTTCAGCTCTATTCAAGGAATGTTGGGTAGTCAATGTGATCTCAGAAGCCTGGTTTCCTTAGGTAAGTAGGCTAAACAAAGTATATCCTTTTCATTCATACTGCTGTAATTTTTTTTTCTGACCCAGCGTATTGGATCTAGAAAGAATCTAAAGAGTAGAGCTTTCTTCCATTTAGCTGTCTAGATGAATGTATCATTGTAAGAGGTGTAAATTATTGTAGTTTTTCTCATGGCCTTTTTAAACACAAGCAAACAACAAACCAGTATATATCCTAATAATGCTTTCTTACATATACTTTGCTTTCCTTACGAAAGTTTCTTTCAAAACAGTGAATCCATACCCTTCATCATGGGTATGGATTCTGTGAAGACTTAAATGTTGAATTAGTAATCGTAGAAATAAATACTGCAAGCAATACTGTAGGTAGTAGAGGTCTTAAAAAAGAAATTTTCCCAAGAAAAGTTATGTTATAGTGACTTTGACTTAATGGATTATCAAGTAATGGTTATGAGTTTTGAGACACTTGGTCTTAATTTTATATGCCTTTGATCTGCCTGTTCAAAAGTACTGTTTGCCTGCTTTACTGACTGAAGTAAACTAGTATTATCCCGCCACTTGTCTGAACTGGAAAGCTCAGCTATCCCTTTCATGCCTTTCACTCTTTTTATTTGTTTTGTTTATTGTTTGAATTAGCAAACTCCTGTTAATGCAGTTAAAATTATTTTTAACTTTGATCCTTTTGCAAACTTTGTAGGGGCATGCCATTAGTGTTTTACCCCAGTATCGGTAGCACAATTATTATGAACTTGTGGAAACAGCAGCAGGCTCTGAATTATTGTTTTGCTTTGTAAAACACAGTAAGCTTATTCACCTAAGAGTTGTTGAAATTCAGATAGTGTCAAATGAGTTGGTCTCTATGACTGCATACTTGTGTTTCAGACGTCAGCAGGAACTATGGAAGCAGTGACTTCACAAATAGAGTTCTCACACTGTTCAAGCCCTTTTCTACTTTTCATCACTGCTATAATATCATTTTGTTCTCCTGCAGTGAGAAGGACTGCATTAGAGTGAGGAGAGAGGTTGAGGGAAGGAAAAAAGTGTCTTGTTAGAGCTTAGTTCTTGAGAGGAATTCTTTTGATCTCTAGAAAACCTGTGATTCTGTGAGAAGACCAGTGTAGTGTTTTCGGTGGGTTCTTACAATTCCTTTTGTAAACTGAGTGGAGCAGCCAGTGTATATTTTGAATTCTCCAGCATTGCAATGTTTTTCAGTATACCATAAATTTGCTCCATACATTACATTTTGGGAAGTCTTCAATATTGTATGCTTTAGAGAGTTAAACAGTAATAGTGATTACAATAATAAATGTTGATACACACCTAAAAATGAGCAGGTAGGTAATATAGAACAAATGTGGATGGTGGAAGAATTCCAGCTTTCAGAAAAAAATTTGAAAGGAAATGAGAAGTTTGGCAGTAATGCCCTCTGAAGTAAGAGACATTGCGTGAGGACTGTATTATGCACATTGGAGAGCAGTCATAATAAGAAGAGGTGGAAGCCTGGATGTAGATTTCCATGAAGGTACAGTAAAGGCAGAGACATAAATAAATGCTCAAGTAGTGGTCCTGTTCAAATGCTGAGATACTGTCATTTGGCCTTGTGAAGTCAGTCCGTGTTTTAAGTTGAGCTGACTTCAGTAGAACGATCATGAAGTCTGGGATAAATAGATGAGGGTGGAATTTTTTTGTTTGTTGTGGATTGTTCTATTAAGAAATATCCCAAAGAAATTTTCTGGTTTTGTTTTAAACAAGCCCAAGATGTTTAGCAATCCTAGTCAATAATGCTGTTCATTCTGCTTATGGAATATGAGGAGATTGTTCCATTTCCAGTTCATGCATAAACATTATGTTTTTCTACAAAACATCCATAATGATCTGTAGAATAACATGAATAATTTGTTGTAAATAGTGTTCTTAATGAACTTGAACCGTCTTCATCTGCAGTGTCTGTAAATGCAGAGTGATTTCCTTTAAATCCTTATTTGTTTCAGATTTTCTGGCAAACAGCTATTTATATCTCCTTTCCCCAACTGTCTTTACCTCACTTATGGATTTGTTGCACTTAGGCAGTATTCAAAGATTTGAATTATACTCTTGAATGTAGTCTGTTGGATATATTGCATAAGAGAATTGCATTCTACTTGGATCATTGTGCAAGCACTTCCAACACAGATGTTTGCAAGGGCAAACCCAAACTTCAGTTTTCTTGGACAGTTTGGACATGATTCCTATGAGCACTCATGCTTGGCAGATGTAAGTTTTACAGAAAGGCTTTTAAAAAGACACACAAACATGACCAAATTAAACTTGATTTAAAATGCCTATTCTTAGAGCATATTAATTTTGTTCATCCAGTTTCAGTTTACTTATTTAACATTTAAGTTTGAGTAGGGATATAAAATTTTTATTAATTAATTTTATTTACGGACTGGAAACATTACTAATAAAAATACGTTTAAAAACATACCAAAATGTACCCAGAAGATTTTTTTCATTGCTTGATTTTGAAAGTTGGGGTTAAGTGGAGTTTAGGTGGAACAGCAGAAATTGTTTTGGTTCCTTACATAGAAGTGTATTGGTGGCTATTGGTGTAGCTGCAAACATTTTGTTCTTGGATGTGTCATTTGTGGCAAAGATGCCTATGAGGATGCAGTTGTCCTGTGGACTGTATAAACAGAAATATACTGTTTCTTTTGGAATGACCTTGGGATAAACTTTTTAAAGGCTATTAAGTGCAAGTGTGTCAAGAGACTAAGGATAAAAAGCAATATGGATAAAGAAGGTAAATGGTGGTGTGTGTTTAAGCAAATCCAGGTATGTTCTCTTACAAATGGTACTGTTGACTTGCTAGAAGGGCAAAGTAACCTTCAGGCTGCTGCAGGTGCCTGATGCATAGTTCCTCAGTGTTGGAGTGGGTAGAGTTGAATTGTTAGTGCTTACCTTGAATTGTTAGTGCTCTTGGTTTTATTTTGAGAATATGATTTTATTATTTCCTGAAGGCCACAGAGATCTATGTCAGCTGACATGAAGTAGCCCTAAAGCTGCCCTAAATAACTCTTTCACTGAGTTCTAATGGCCAAGCTTACTGTTTTGAACCCCATGGCTGTGCCAAGCAGCTTCTGCCTTTTAGACTTTTGTTGTACCTACTTTGCTTCCTTGATAAAGGTTATTGCCTGCTTAAGAGGAAAAGAAATACGTTTTAAAATTTTTTCTTCACATAAACATTTTTAATTTGGGGTGGTGGAATGGGTAAGGTTAGACTGGAAGGGACCATTCATTGTGTAGCTCACCACAGATAACAGGCTGCTTTTCTGTTTCTTATCCAACATCCCCCCATTAGTAATCTGTGATTTGATAATTAAGGATTTTGGAAGAAAGTAGATAACTTGCCGGCTACTGACAACAGATTGTTCCTGGTGAAAACTTTGTGCCAAGATTTGCAACATCAGCTGACAGCAAATGGGTTAATGCAGGGTGCAGGGGGGTATTGAGGAGAGAAACCATCGTCTTAGGGTGGAGTGCAAGTACCATTTATTTTTCTTTCTTGTTTTAATGTTCCAACTCTATGTGGGAATTATAGGCATGGTAATATTTCCAGTGAAGTACTTACCTTTAATTTTTTGTTCTTCAAAAAAAAAGAAAGGAAAACTGTTTTCAGGCATCCATTTAGTAAGTGCTCTTCTGGCTGTCTGCTTCTACTTACAAAACAACATGCTGTCTTTATATCCTGAGGCTTTTACAATTTTTATTTGCTATCTTTTGCAGTATATGCTTAATATGGGAGAAAAAAAATCTGTGTGGTAATGTATATATTTTTTAATAATGTCTACATTACCTATGTATTAACACACTGTTTTTGCAGTGTCATTCCTCTGTGTGTTCGGCTTTAAATGCCATAAACTGACTCCCCTTGTATTTTATCTATTAAAAGCACTATTGACTGCAACAGCAGTAATGGAGGAGCTGGTTTCTGGGAGAAGCAAACTGGTCTGGACCAAAAATGTATTAATTTTTTACTGTTTGCCTAAAGCCTACTGTTAGAACTATTAAGTTTCAGTCTGCCAAAGTGGAACAGCAGCTGCAAATGACGATGTACCAGGTCTTCATACTGATCAAGCAGGGAACGTGAATGGAATTGCTTGGCTCTTTGTCTTATTTCTGTCTTTTTCTTAATTATTTTATGTGTGGCTAGCAGTGTAGACACTAGATTTCTACACAGATACTTTTATTGGAAAAGTGATTATTTTGTTGCTTTGGTCCAGGATGAGGCACAGCAAAGCCCAGGTTCATAGAGTTGGCTCATCTGCCTGACAGGAATATCATTTATGAGGAAGAGGGACCTGCAATAATATATTTGCAGCTAAATATGAGCTGGAGATGTACAATTTTCCTTTTAAAAATTCTGTTAAAAAAAAAAAATGTCCTGCTCTGATAAAGTGTGGGCTCATCAAGCGTAAGACTTTGCTAAGACTACGGTTTTGTTGCATTTGAATTAACTCACAGGTTTAGGTAGGAAAATAAGACTTCATATCCCAAATCTTTTTGGTGTGAAATGAACTGTGTGGGATGTTAAAAATTTTCTGGTGTCTTTCGCTGACTGTTTGCCAGCAGAGGGTTAGGTCAGTCATTATGCCAGCCATTTGCCTTGGGTGAATTTCAGTCTGTGGTTGTGTGAATTCTTTTTAATAACTATGACCTGTCCCTAAGATTAAGGAATGGATTTGACTCTAAGATTTTTACCACACTGGAATCTCTTAATATCTCCCAGTATTCTATTACAAGGCTCTCATTGTATTTTCAGGTTCTAAATGAAGGGTAGCTTGGTTCTCATGTTGAGACGACCTGCTGGCAGCAGGTACAGGTTTGGTCTATGGTTCTCTTTTTGAAGTCCTGGCCATCTGTTTTTTGGTTTGCGTTTTTGTGGGATTTTTTGTTTTGTGGGCTTGGGGTGGTTTTTTTGCTTTGTTTGGTTTTTCTTTTGGTTGGTTTTGGGGTTTTGTTTGCTTGTTTTTGTTTTAAGCTTTGAAGTTACCTTGCCTCTTCAAAATGGAAACTGGTTCGAGGATTGTCATCCTAATTTAGAGGATACTAGACATAGATTTGGTTCTTTCTACAGCTGCAGTCTCTTATAGAAAATTGATTAAGATGTTGGGAAAGTGTTCTCAGAAAATTTTGGGGCATGTTACAGTTCCAAGGCTGAGACCCTGAATCATTTTGGCCCTATTTAAATAGGTTGATGATTACTGCTAGAAGAGCTGGTAGAAATACTTAAGAACATAGCCTATATCTAAAAAAGCATATATTATTGTTAGAGACTTTTTTTTAACCGAGTGGTCATGGTTGACTGAAAAATAGTACTTCTGTGGTTTTCTCCTACTTATACAAGATGCATTGTCTTTGGGAAGTTAATACTGATGCACTGTATGTCCTTGGAGAGTTATTTTCTCTGAGGTATATTTTTTTCTTCCACATTTCATGTGTCTTGCCTAGCTTGTGAACCGAGAGGAAGGATAATTTGTGTTACATTGTCTGCATGTAATCCCTTTCATGCTAAGGCACTAATCCTAGTAAGACCTTTGTGTGTGTATAGGAAGTTCCATTTAAATATAGGAAGAAGATTCTCTGCTGTGAGAGTGGGTTGCACCTGGCACTGGTTGCCAGGAGATGTTGGGAAGTCTCCTTCCTTGCATATATTCAAAACCAGACTAGACACAGCCTTGAGCAGCTGCTGTAGTTGACTGTGCTTTGACCAAGGGCGTTGATCTAGATGATCTCCAGAGATCACTTCCAACCTCAGCTCTTCTGCTGTTCTGTGTTATCCTGTACAGCTAAACCGTAACTTGCTCAGCGAACTGCGAAACTAAGGAACTTTGTATTATTCCGTTTCGTACCCTATATTGCCCTGCTGTTCCTGCTCTGTCCCTTGTCTCTTGGACTAGGTGAATACAGTGTTCATGGCTCGTTTGGAGCTGTCTCTGTTGCTTGTCCATCTTTTTTCTTTCTCTTGAAGTACATTAAAGATTAAATCACAGTTGCGCTTTCCATAGTGGGAGTGATAGTTTGAATCTCTTTTTTTTTTCCCCCACAGACATTCAGCACTTTCCATCAAATTTGTAGAATGTTAGAGACTTCCGTTGCTCGTTGAACCTTGATAATGGGTTCTGATGTTATGGGGGAATTGTGAACAGACAGCTTGAACATTTAAATTTTATTTCCTTTAAAAAAATCAGGCTAAAAGAAAGCTGTCCTAAATAGCACATCTTCTCTAATCTTCATTTGGTTTTGAAGGCCATGGAATGCTGCTATGGCAGATCAAGATTGCTGGAATACAGCTACTCTTCAGATATTGCCCTCTCCTTGGTTAAGATTCGTACACTGAAGTTAGGGGGAAAAAGTGGTGCTAAAACCACACTATAATTGGCTAATGCTGGGGGAATCCCCAGACAGCTTGACAGGCTGGATTCCTGCCTAGTCTGCTGCTTGAAGCAGTGCAAAGCAAGGATGATGGAGACTTGAACTTGGTCATTTCTGTTTGCAAGCTGAGCTCAGTGTTCAGGGAGTGTGGGAAGAAGGGAGCCCTCTCTGTATTTCCTCCATGTATCCATTTTGGTACAGTGGCAGTATTTGAAGTAGTCCTTTCCTGCAGAAAGCTGAGAGGAAGACTGAGAGCTGTTTGTGTGTTTGCAATGCCTGTCTGTACAAAATCGTCACCAAAGACAAAGCCAAGTATTATATTAGAACTTGGCAACGGCACAGGCACTATCGCCCTATTAAATGCAAGCATTTGTTTTTTTGTAAAGACATGGCTATGAGTGGCACAGCTTTTAAGATTCCTTACACTTTGTGAGCACCAGCCTTAAAGTTCGTCATTAGCTTTTGAAACTAATTAAATCTACACTTTTTCCCCCCCAAACTTCCCACTCCTATAAATCAGTAAAGCTTGATTAAAATCAGTAATCGTCAACAGTAAAGAATGATCTGTCCTAGTGTTTCTGGGTTTTATCCCATGCTGCTTTTCTTCTGGGTCTGTGGTTATTTCTTTGCTCATATTTATGAAATTACATCTCTTTTACTTCTGGTTGTTTCCTGATTGCGATGAAGACATTACTTAGGCAAATTCCCCACTCAGTTACATATGTGCAGTCTCAGTGACTTCAAGGCCTTGCTCAAGTTTTTCTGAGAGGGGAATTTGACTCATGAGCAAGCTTCTCATTGATGGCAGCAGAGGCAGACCTCTGGCAGTGTTCTACTTAAGAGCAGCCTAAGAATACAACTCTGCAGTGAATATTCAAGCAAATTAGAGCACTACGTGGAATGATACTGTAAGCAAATTCAATTCAAACTGAAAATACAGGCCCAGCATTTTAGAAATTACTGTATTTCATCCTTAAAGCAGAAGTCTGTCTGCTCAGCTAAGAGACAAATTAAGGCAAGCAAATGTTTTAATACTTTTAGCAGTAATTCTTCTCTAGTGTTCCACACATACATATACTGAAATTACCCAAGCCGTTTGCATTAAGTTTCAGGATGCAGAAAACATCCTTACCTTTATCATTACTGCAGCTTTGCTAGGGAAAGGAACAATCAGACTGCTAGCATGATTGGGACAGTTCCCATTTTATTACCAGGTGGCTTGTTCTGCTCAGACAAAATGCTGCAAAAATAGGCATGGTTTCTGGATCTGTGACCTTAATGCTGTCACTGCCATTACTCTTATCACGACTGAATCGGGTGAGTTACAGCTGAGAAGCCTCTTTAGCTCCACCAGTGTGTATTTATTCTCAGTGCTTTGGTGCCTGTGGCTCTGTGGAGCCGGGTGGGCTGTGGGTTCGTTACAAGAATTCATAGAAACCTTGATTAGAATAGCAAAATTAACATCATATATACTGTTCAAGTGTCTGCTCTACTGCAAATTTCTGGAGTCCACCAGAGGAGAGAAACCCATGTGTCTTTTATTCCCATTGAAATGGTGGAGATTGAAAACATGGCAAGGCCAAGGATCCGGATCAAATGCGTGTGTGTAACTTGCAATCAGGGGTGGAATTCTAGCGCTGGTGGGTAGTGCTGTTCTCTTCTGGAACAAACAGCAGTGAAAATAGGGCAGTGAAGGTTGGAGAAGTGAACCAGAGTGCCCAAGAACTTGCCCTGTGTGCAAGTCCTGTCTTCCCCATCTTTGCCTTGTTATTTACTTGTACCAGTTGTGCCTTTGTTTTGCTCTCTTGATAAACCCTGCATCAGCTACAAATCAATGTGGTGTGTCAGAGGTGGATAAGCTGAGCATTTTTATACATAGTGCATTGTACAGTTTGTGTATGTGAGACTTCATTTTTCATTGTTGGGTTTGTGTGTGTGTGTATACACAAAATATCAACCTTCTGCTTGATCCTGTAGAGTTCTAATTCCCTTGTGCGAGATTATTCTCTACTCTCAAGGCCCCTTGGATTAAAGGTACTGAACTTCTCAAAGGATTGGGTCACTGTTTCTGCTCTTGTGATCTCTAGAACGCTATGGAGTCCTAGCTGGGTCATTTCTTGGCTTCAAGAGTAGTAGAGATGTGTACAATACAGGGTCTGTTCATGTTGTTGTGCAGTTGTAAGGCAGATTATTCAGAAACAATAACTATGTAGTCTTCACTGGCTTTAACAGGCTCAGTCACTGACTTGGGGTGGAGCCTTTAGCAAGTAAAATTTAACTTTTTTTTATGATGCCCTGCTGTAAAACTAAGATAATGCTTGACTTCCCTTTTGGGACTGACAGGATTAGCCAGCTAGTATAGATAATATTTTCAGAAATAAAAAGCAGCATGAAAAGGCCTGGGATAACCCTACTATTTAGGTCTAGTGATTTTTTTTTTCCTTTTTTTTTTTTTTATAACTTCCTGAGGATGGACTGGACCATACAACCTGGTCTGTCCAGGTGATATCTTTTTATGCTGTATTTTTCTTCCATAGCTTCTCCTTTTGATTATTGAAATACTGATACATAAATAGTGAAATTTCTGTGGCTGCATTTAAAACTAAAGTTGTTCTAACTATCTAATAGAATAGAAAAATTGCTTTGATGTTCCCATTTTGACAATATGTGGCTATGCTGACTTTTGTTGCTTCTTTCCTTAGGGGCATTTGTCCCTGATCTCTCAAACAAAATGTCACTGAGTAAAACTATGTATGATGCTGTGTGTTCTAGTTACAAAAGATTTATAACTTGGTCACTTTTATTTATGCCTCCGTGGAGCTGGTGGAATTCTACTGCAGTGTTAAAATGCAGCAGTTTCATTTTCCTGCAGGCAGCAGCCCTCTGGTGGTGTGCGGTTTTTTCTTCTTTTTTCCTCCTTTTTCTTTTAAGTCATCTTTGGAGATTCTGATAGACTGATAGAGMAGCCTTTAAAAGCGCCTCAAATTAAGCTGCCACATAGTCCCATATCACCTCTCTTTTCCTTTCTAGTCCTCACCTCATCGCCACCCCCACCTAAATTTGTAAGTGGAATGTAGAAGACAAAGAAAAGTTAAAAAATGAACCCAGCTGATAATACCAACAGCCATCTTTGGCAAAATGATATTTACAAAATACTATTTCCCTAAGTTTCAGCTCCCAGAACTACTGCCTGGAAAGGGTATAGGTCGATGTGAAGTGGGTGGCGAGGCTCACGGGTTGTTCTGAAGACTAGACTGTTAGGAATGCAGGCATTTCTGAGGAGGCTGCTGATGAACTTGAAAATTGAAATATCAAAGAATTTTTTTAAGGGATGACCTTAGGAGTCTGTTACATGGGCGTTAAATATAGTCATGTTGTAAGTTACTGTCTGGAAATAATATTTTGGCTAATGGGGAAGGAGGATCTTCTCAACAGTGCCCTAGGAGTGAAATCTACCCTTTTGCTAATATGAGATTTAGCTATAACTTGAGTCCCACTTAGGAGCTATTTTGAAGTGTTAAGTTATGTTCGGGGAAGTAAAAATGGGAGTTCAGAAAATAGATAAAATAAAATATTGCTCCTTACTGTTTTTGAGATTATAAGCCAGAGTTTTGTGCAAATGATTTTTTGAAATTATTAAGGCTGTGCCAGGGATGCATTTGGCTTCTTTCCTTTCCAGGACTACAGTAAATGTCAAAATCATGCTATATCTGCGACTGTGCCACTGCATAAATACTTTGTGGGAAGATATGTTAACGATTGAAGGATGAAGGGTTTAGGGCAAGTAATTCCAGTGAAGATTAATTGTTTTAAAATGTGCTGATTTTTTACTGTGGTGTGTGAAAGCTACTGTGTGTCTGTAAAGTGAAACCGAAGTTACTGCTTAGGTTTCAGTGTTTTTTGTTTTGTTTTGGTTTTTTTTTGCTTCATTTTAAAAAAGAATGGGATCAGTAAATAAAAAGCATTAATTCACAGAATAATTCCTATTATTTTAAATGATAGACTGGTTATAGCATATGAACCCTTGTCAGTATTTGGTTGAACTTGATACTGTGGACAGCAGATAATACAAATTTGAGGCCTTACTCAATAATTCTTTGGGTCACTTGTGATATAATTGCCAACAGTTATTGAGAGACATTTGCGCCAGCTGAGATACATGATGCAAAAGTATTGTTTCAGCCATGATACTTTTGGGCACATAAGTCTTGATGCTTTTTGCGGTGTTTGCCTCAGTGAGGAAGCGAAGGTCCAGCCTAGTGCACAGTTTGAGGTCAAAGTCTGATCCATGCAAAGAACTCTTAGTGCTCATAACTTATATATTAGAGGGGCAGTGTCACCTTATGACTTTTAATGCTTACAGTTAACACAGGAGAATAGGAGAGGTTAAGGCATCACTAGTTCTTGACTAACCCGCAATCTCCAAAGTATGATTTTATTTTTGCTTATTTAGATTCTTGTTTGTGTTTTAAAACATAACACTATAACACAGGCTGCAGTAGGTTATTGGTCATTTTTTGGAGGCAGAATAAAAATTGGTTATTGCCTACTCAGGCACGTTAAAAAAAATGGGGAAGAAGAGAGACCTTAGGCTCTTCGTTTTCTTTTACCTCAGCATGCTTGTCAAATTGGCAGTGAGAGGCCCAAAGTGAACAGCTTTCTGCCATCCAGTGGAGAGGGATACAAATTTTTAAACTAAATTCAGAAAAATAACAACAATGCAAAAGCCATGGTAAAGGAATTAACTTTTTAAAAAAACTGAATTTTCCCTGTTTTGCCACAAGCTTATGGTATTTCAAAGGTTTAAAATTTAAAAAAAAAAATGAGTTACTAGGCTGTGGATGAGGTGAAATGAGTCATATTTCAATTAGAAAAGCAAAGTTGTCCTCCTCCATCCCTTTGATTATTCTAAATACTTTTTTCTAATGAAAATCTCAAAATATATTTGTTTCCAGCCTAAAAATCAATTCGAGTGGTCTATGACCACTGCTGGAGGTAAGGTGTTGAACTCGGTAAGACTTTTGTGTTGATCCCAGCACAGCTGTACATGTATCCTGGGTCTCTAACCCTAGCAGAGAAGTAGCTATGATTACAGTTTCAGTAGCTGGGCTCAAATGCACAATTTCTTGTCTCTTAACCTGCAAAAATACTGAGATTTGAAAGGAAAGTGTTTTAAACTTATTTGCCTTCTTACTGGTTCTGGGTTTGTGGCTGGATGCATTTGGTAATGTGACCTTTGCTGTGCAGTTCTTGCCATTCTAATGTTTGGCCTGCTGTGAAGTTGCATAGACTTGCTGTATATCAACATTTTGGAAATTGTGTAAGGTGAGCCACTTTATGTGCAAAATAGTATTTAAATATCAGTTTAAACCAACACTGTCCTGTAGTTTTTGGTTCTTCTGGTTATAATAGGCTGTTTTACATGAGAGTCCAAACTTTCCCCTGGTCATCAGATTTGTACCATTTGTATTTTGTTCAGAGACTGTGCTTTACAAGAAAATTCTCACATAATGATGAGTCAGATTTTTGTTCTTGCTACACTTTTTTTTTTTTTGTGGCCACTCTGGTGCTCCATTGACGTTTCTTTGGATTCACAGCAGTTTGACACAGCAGAGCAGTACAATATCCTACTATGGACCTTGTTTGTTGTCTTCCGTATGTCCTTATAGGGGTCACCATACTGAAGTCAGCAAGTGTGTGCTACTGGGAAGCTGTTTCAAGTGAGGATATTTTGTCGTTGCTGCTCCTGAATTACACGTCAACAACTTCAGCAAAGACTAGGCCATAAGCTTTAAAAGGTATAGACAGAAATATTAGTCAAATACAATTTGATTATAGACTCTAACAAGAAAAAAAAACCCGTGATGCATTCTCTTGTCAACTGTGAAGCCTATTTAAAATGACATATACTGCTGAAGAGAAGCATTTAGTAATTGAAATGTGAGTGACAAAGAAACAATACATATGCAGCAGCTTCTTTTTCCCTCCAGTTTCGTGTTTCCATCTCTATCATAGTAGCAGCTATTGACAGTATTGGAAGTAACTTTTTTGGCTTTCTTATTTCTCTGGTGCTATATTAAACCGTCATTCTTAGGCATTCAGCAAGTCAGTGGTATAGGATCATCTTACTGCTCACCCTTTGATTTTTCACTCTTTCCCTGTGGCAACTTTCCCTGCTGGATGCATGTGGATTTAGCTTGATTCCCAGCCTTGCCAGCAGCATTGTAAAATCGAACTGTAGCATTTGAAAATACTGCTGTATTGAAAAACAAGCTGGAGCAATCCAGACTTGGATTTCAAAGGGAATGGAAAGATCTTGATCCATGCTGCTTTGCAAGCTCAGCACCACAGAGTGTGATTGACTGTAAGCTCACTTGTATTATGAAACACTGAAGGGTATTTAGTGTTATAACAGGCTGGAAAAGTGGGATATGTGAGATCGTGAAGAAGCCCAGAGTGTGTCTCTCTCCACAGGCAAATTGGTGCTTTGCTTATGGTGTTAAAATGGCTTGGTGGCTCTGAGGCTATTGAGTCTTAGTTTAGGTTTTCACTGCTTCACAGAAAACACAATTTAACCATGGATTACTCCAGGAACAGCCTGAGTTTGTATCCCATAATCTTAGTTGGAATTGATTTATTTTATACAGTGTAACTGAAAGATCAGATTTGGTGACTATGGGCTAAGTCCTCACCTGGTGCTACTTGGTTAAGAGCCTTGGATTCCATGCTGCTGGACTGACTCTAGTTATGGATTTGACCTTCTATATAGGGGCAGAGACTACAATTTTTAAATTTGGGAAAGGGTCTAAATGTTGGATTTTCTTGTTTCAAATATTGCTACTTGAGAAAAGTACAAAACTACACGCATTATGAAAGGTTTTGGTGTCTGAAGTTTTAGATATTACGTCCTTTTTGCAGAGGTGCATATTTGTTTCTGTCTTTGAAAAGGCCTTTCTGTAATCTTAACTTTTTTTTTATTTTATTTCTTTATGTGAGAAAGAGATCTCTGAATTTAGAGCAGCTGTATTCCTACGTTGATGTAATAGCCACAGCTTGGATATTGCCTCTGTTCTAAGCTATCCACAAATGCCTACAATTCTCTTAGACAATTGATCTTTGGGCCTAGAATTCTTATGCTTGACCTCTAGTCCAGAAATGACTTCTTTTTGTCTCAAGAGATCTCAATAAATGTCTGTATGACAAGGTTTATTTTATCTGACAGTTGGCAGCAGAATGTGGTAAAGAAGGGGAAGTCAGTTGTTTGGTTCCTTGCTGGAATTAAATCTAAGGCCTAAACATCTTTGAATTTCAGGAGAGTGAGTATAGGAAAAGTGGGGGTTTGTTCCAGAACTGTACATGATCACATGTACACACTTCTCCTCTGAGTGAGATGCGAAACTGTAGAAGGGCCTGTCTGTTAGATCAGCCCTGGACATTGTCCAGAATCTCATGCCATTTCACACTGTCAAGTTCCGAACCTTGCTTTGTGTATGTCTACACTACAGTTACTAACCAGGCAAGAAGAAAGCTCCTGACTGCTGTGGTGGGTCAGGATGATACCTGGATTTACTAATTTAAAAGTGCCTTGGTTATCACTGCCCTGCACTGCTGTCAGTGAGACAGTCTAGTTCTTGATGGGCACAACAGGAATGTTGTGATAAAACATTTTTTGTGTCAGACCAGTGTTCTCTCTTGTTACAGTATAGTGTAGTAGATGTTGTTCAGTGGACAGTTTTAAAAATGTTGCAACAGCTGACTTCAGAATCACCAACAGTGGGATCTTTTTTTTTCTTCTGGCCCCGGGTATCTTGTTTAGTAATTGCCTTCTATCTGAATGTGTCAAAGCTTACCAGTTGATTTTTATTTTGATATAGGGATATGATTCTATTCACAATATCCATCTGTATTTCAGATATATGTGATTTTATATTGCCCAAATGTGTGAAAAGAAGCGTCAAAATCCTTTTCTCCTGTTACTTCCTTCTCAGTTTAAAACTTTATTCCCTTTTATTTTATCAAGATAACACACATTCTAGTACTAAGGGGGCATTCTTAATGTGTCATCTCGATATCTTTCATCATCCTATATTTGTCTGTTGTTATCTAGTATGTCTCTTTTTACTCTGATCTTCAAAACTGGCAATCTGGATGTTTTCATTCTAGCCTGGTATGATCCTCATGCACTCACTGTTTTTGCTGCAGGTCTCTTCATGTTACCTATTCCTACTATGCATTTTTGAGATCAGTTGGGGATGTATAATTGATTTATATATTGGCATTATCTCATTCTCAAGTACAATTTTCGATTTGATTGTTCAACATTCTGTTGTCAGTTTTGATTACCTCTGCACATTGAGTTGATATTTTTATTGTGCTGTCTGAAGTAATGGTAAGTATTTTCTTGAATGACTTCAGTTAATTTGAGAGTCAGAAATGTATATTACTAATTCACATTAGTCTCTCTCTTATGCATTTATTGACACTGAATTTCATCTACAGTCATGATGTCTTTCCACAAAGCTTTGATATTTTGTTGTTTTAAGTGCTTAAGTGGGACTTAAGTATTGGTCTTGTGGTAGCCTACTGTGCAAGGGTAAATTTCACCCTTTATGAACTGATGCATCCTGTCACATTAATCAGGGATGTGCTGTGTATTTCCTAGGGCAATATAAAGGATCAAATTTCCCAATTAACCCCTTCAGAACCGAATTAAATGTTGATGCCATATCTAGAATGTGTACCAGAAACCTGATGTACCATGATCTGTAGTTCTGATGATCTATCTTAGTGTGACCATAGGGGAAACTTCAGAAGTAGCAATCTGCTGCATACTTGAAATATCCTGAAGTTGATAAGGTCACAACTAGTGTATCCGGGTATTGAGAGATTTGTGGCATTTTTTTCTATTGCTTCCTCTCTTTGTAAAATAGCTTTTTTTCAAAGCAAATCCATAAAGGTTCCCTCAAAGCTAAAACATTAAGTTTGAAGAAGGGACTAATTTATGCCCACCTATCCTTTTATTAAAAGGAAAATCCATTTCTTCTTTGCTGTTTCATGGAAGACTTTCTAAATAGGTGAGAAAATGGCTGGATGTGAGCAGGTTTGATTTCTTTAGTTATCTCTGATTTTGAGAGTTGTTTCTTGACACTTCTGTTCTGTCACCTGTAATGTTGATAATGTGCCTTACACGAACTACTTTGAAAGTTGAAGACTCAGTGTACTATAGAAGCTAGGGATTTTTTTTTAAGTATAGTGTTTCATAATACATAACGGGATCTGCTGATGTCCGATTTGGTTTCCTATTGTTCACTGAAAATATCAAGAAACTGACAGACCAAATAAAGCAGTTCTCCTCCATATCCCCCAAATGAGGGGGAAAAGCTATGAAGATGATTCTTTTTCCTAGTTCCCCAAAGGACCCAAACAAATAAAACCGCAGTGTAAACAGTGTAAAAATGTGAATACATGAAAGAATTTTTTTCATCCCTTCAAGCTTGTTATTATTTCGGTGCTTCTGGTTTGGGAAGAGAACTTGTTGTGTTCGGTGATCACTGATTACTGTAAAATTGGCAAACTGTCCAGCTGTTCAGTGGATGCTTGTCTGATCATGGAAATCCTGCTTATGAAGTAGAGCAGGGGGAAAATGAGCGGAACATGCTGGTATCTTAGTGGATTTAGTTTTACACAGTAGCATCTGCTAAACATGCAGTGACTCTTTTACTTAGCAATTTAGACTAAACCCCATAATTATTTAATGAGCAACCTCCCTCTTTCTCTTCCATTTGTTTTGATCCCTAACCCCCAAAAGTGCTGGCTTCAGGGTCTGTATGAGGCATGGCTTAGTCTGTGTACCTGCTGCCCACCCTGGGTATTGTGTATGTTGTTTTGATTTATTTATTAGCCTTTATTTTTTTAATCTGTGAAATTTTTGTAGGGAAGGAGGGAAGAAACAGGACCTTTAAATGACAACCCACAGCTCCTATTAAATAGTGACAGATGCCTTCTGATGTGACATTTTAGGGACTTTGAGACTTGATAATAATATTTGTGGTTCAGGAATGACCTTGCATATCAGAAGGTCTTTGTCTACCTGCATGTCATAATGAGTTAAACATTGTGGTGAAACAGCACAAAACCAGAGTGCTGTCTCAGGCTCCTGCAGCCTCTTTATCCCCTTGTTGTCTCTAGGAAGAAAATAAAAATGTATTCATCTTTCTAGAGAATAAGGAAAAAATGTTGCTGAAAGGAAATAACTGTGTGTGCTGCTTCAAAAAGTCTACAGGCTATGCTGGAACTTGGCTCGGTTGTGGGCAGTATATGGAAACAGAACTGCAAGAAAGCTGATAGGAAGCCAGTTCAGAACCTTGCAAACAAACTTCCGGATACACTAAATCACTTATGTCTTTAGCTATTCTAAATAAAATAAATTTGTCTTACTTACAGTTACCTTTTTATATTAACTTGTATTTGTGGTATTAGATGAGAAGCCAAGTGAAAGTTGGATTTTGCTTTCCAGAATTAACTTCTCCAACTTGCTTAAAACAGGTCATGCTCATTTGTGCCAACATTGCAATCAGTTGCTGAGGGAGAATGGTTGTGTCATCAGAAGTGAGGATCATGCGTGAGATTCAGCAGTGGGGAAGAGCAACATCTGGATTACGTGCAACTGCTCAGGAATACTAGTTTCTATCTAAAGATTTAAGGTTGGAAAAAGATCTAATGGGCTTGGTATTTCAAATGTTGCATGTGCTTATAATGAGATTCTGATACAACCTATTGGAGTTATTTTCCAATGTTGCAGTGTGAAGCTTTGTCCTGATGATGCTTCAGCTTTGAAATGAGTTCCCACCAATGTGGGAGGCTTGAAGCCAATCTCTTGTAGTTGCCACATTGACTGAAATACAGTTCCATGGAAACATGAGGCCAGTGTAAGGGCTACATACAGCGAGTGAGCTCAGGAAAAGAAGTAGTAAGGCAACGCCCAAAACTGATTTTATTTAAATATTTTTCTGCAGGAGTTTCATCTTATCTGAAGTGTAGTCATTGTTAATGAAACCTTTCCTGCATATCATGTTGGACCTACAGGTTCTGCCCCTAGGACTTGCTGAAGCCATAAATCAGGAAGACCCTCAGAGTTTTGCCACTTCTTTTTCTTCCTTAGCAAGGGTAAGTGAGGTGTTTAAAGCATCCATTCTCTGCTGGATTTGGTGTGAACGAGTCTGCTTTCCATTCGTTTTGATCAATAGGAAAATTCTGTGTGGTAGTGAGAAGCCTCTGCATCCAGTGGTGGTGTCTCACTACTGGACGTGGCTCCTGAGCCAGCCTTGCTTTTTGCATTGGCCCAGTATTACATGTTGTAGAATAAAAAAGTGTGCTGAAGCAGAGCTCTACCATGCCAGTCATTCACTAACACAAGGTCTCTCAGACATTCAGTGACATATGTGAGAACAATTCCTTCTCTTGACTACATTATCACAGAAAGGGAGCTGTAGTTGACTTCTCTGTGTGGCTTATTTTCCTTTCTAAGTAGAGGTAATCCACAACAGAGAAGCTGACCTTCAAGACAGGCACTTCTAAAGTTTCCATGATGATGATTTTCAAAGAAAATGTTTTTCAAAGAAATCTGTGCTGTCTCGTCTAATACGGAAAGTTGGCTGAATCATTCATTTCATTCAACAATTGTTTTCTCTTGAAAATAATTTGTTTATGATGATAGAAAATGGGAAATATCTTTTTTCTAGAACCTTCCCTTCTATTCTCTTCTGTACTCAGTCATGGGTTTGGAAATTATATTTCCCCCCTCTCACTGAAGTCAGAAGGCAAGTGAGGATTTAATTGCACGAAAAGGTCTAACTAGTAGGGAAACCATAAGCTGTATATTCATCTGATATAAATTTAGTGTAGCTCTGTTGAAGTCAGAATTGATGCAAACTGGCTGGTGTTCTGACCAGCTGTAGCACATGTTCTTATTTATCATTCTGCAATGTGCATTCCTATTGTTTAGGATTACAGTCTGAAGATAAATGTGGCTATGACAACTAGTATTTTACAATGATCGAAGATACATGGAGTCTAGTTAAAAAATGCTAGGTATTGCCATTTAAATCTCTAACTCTTGATGTGAGAAATTCTGTCATATGGAGAAATTATGGTTTTGGCCTTTCTGTAGATTTTATCATATACCTAGACCAGAAGCCATGCAGACAAAGTAGAATACCTCCTATTGCTTGGCTCTTTGGGTTTGGATTTCACAGCAACATAAGAGAGAAGGTAAGTTTCAAAATAACTCACCAATTGCCATGTATGAATGCTGATAGTTGCGAATCTACTTCACTGTTTTAAAATAACCTGGTTTGACTTCAGTCAGTACAGGATTCACTTAGTGCTGGAGTGGATACTCCTTTCACAGAGGAAAGTTAATACAGAAAGAACTTTCTGAGAAGGGTAGTTCTGCTCTTCAGTTTCTTTTGCCCAGCTTTTATAGTTTTACAGCTGCTAAATAACTTTGGAGTTTTCAATTTTATCTAAATATTTTTTCTTGACATTTTATAACACAATAGTAACTTTATTTACTCTTTCTAGTTAATTCTCTTTTTATTGCATAAATAGTACTCAGATTCCTGTAGACTTCCTTCTTACTTTGTGGAATTGAGTCTGATGGAGCCACCAGAACGTCCCTTCCAATCTGACACTTAAATCTCTGTGAGGAATCATTTGTATGCCTTCTTTCTTTAGACAAAACAGGGGCTTGCTCCTCATGCTGGCTGCATTTTCTGAAATGCATTGGAGGAACTGCAAAACTTGTAATTATATCTAGTTCTTGAATTAAGACCCTAATCACTTCCTGCAGTGGCAACATTTATTTGTTATCGTATCTTTACTATTGTGGTTGAGTTTCTTTCTTGCTTCATTTTAAGCCATGAAGGAAGTCTATGAAGATGCCTAAAAATCAAGTCACGCTCCCATCCAGTTTTGGATAGTCAGGGGAGAGATGCTGCTTTTCTCTAGATGGAGAAATAATGGATTGGGAGCAATAGCTGCCTTGAAAACAGAGCAAATAGGTGGAGAAAAATGGTGTGAGGCCAGGAAGTCCTGCTTCCCACGGTAGGTGTGGATTTGCTTATATTTTTGCTATTCTAGGCAACTTTATCTTTGCACCTCTATAGACAGGAGCAAGTCATGTTGAAATGATAAGAGTGAAGTGTATTACAGCCCTGGGGCTCATTCTGCTCACCGAATACATATAAGCCTTTCTGAAGTAGGAGTTATTTGGTATTCTGGGAATATCAGAAATGGAACAATTGGACACCTGTTTATAACATGGCTAGAGGACAGCTCTGTAAGGTGATTATAATAAAATTCCTATCAACTTTAGGCAACGTATAGAAAGATCGTAGCAAATCATATTGTAACATGGATACCTGGTTATCGTTGTAAAGAATGGTCTCTGGCACAGGCTGATAGTGTAATTCATTACTTCTTCGTTCATCATTCTTGAACACTTCCTGTTTTCTCAACTATTCAAGCAGCAGAGATCTAGAATCAATTCATTAAGCTGAGATAAACATTTGATGATTATTGTTRCTGTTTTCATATTATATAAATACCTTGGGAGCCATCCTCTTAGGGAGCTTCATGCTGGCTGAGCAGTTGCTACCCAGAGAAACCTGCATTCTGAATATTAAACTTCATGGATATTAAGTACTGCCAGAAGCAAAAGAAAAAAAGTAATTTAAAAAGAAATGCATTTTTTATTCTTGCAAAACATATATTTATTAAAAAACTAACACCCTTGCATATTGATGCTCTCCTCTACTAAATATTTCCATAATACAAATAACTGACAAGTTTAAATTTCTTCATTGTCTCACCTCACATATTTTGAAAAAAGAGTGTCAGTACTCTGAGAAATGCATTGAAGTTGCATGTGTATACTGAATCCTTTTTTGTGCCTTTGTCAATCTACAGATATCATCATAAGACTTTTATTGTAAGGCTTTATTCAGTAGTAGTTGTTTTTGAATAGCAACAGCTATTCTGAGTGCCCAGCAGAATACAAACGTTTTTCACCGTTTGTCACAGGTGATGTATCCTTCTGTTTGTTGGTCCCTGTTGAATACATGGAGTGCATTAATACCAATTGTATATTCATGTTTACTTAAAACTGATCTAAATGTACACCATAGAATTGCATGTATGGGTGACACCATACATAAAATTTATGGATTCTTAACACAGTGGTAGGTCGCACTGCGTGTTTCCATTCCCAGTTCTCTGGTGATGTTCTTGATCCTGAGGAATTTACCCATCTATATAAATTTTTGCTGCAAGAAACCGATGTCACAGTGGCAAATCATTGTTTCTGGCAAAAAGAAGGAACTGTCCAGCATTTTCCAAGCTGAATGTGTTAAAACATTGATAAACTTGAAGTGATTTTGAATACTGTCTTTCCATGCTTCAAAAGCCTTTCATCTATGAGTGGTTTTTTGGTACATAGGCTATGTGTGCTTATGCATCTGTATATCTCTCTGTCTTGAGAAAAGTGTGGCTAATCATGAAGATAAGCACTGTTTGTAGCCTGATTGTAGCACTTGCCGTTCAAAAATGGTGCATGCTTTAATTTCTAAATTTCTTTATGAAAATTCCACACACCTGAATTTTGGAAATACAAATGGAACAAAATTGGATTTAACAGCAGTGGTAAACTACGATGCATTTAGGTATTCAGACTAAATGATAAAGAACTGTGTCAGTAAGGATGAAAACGAAGGAGAAGCAGGGTATAATACTCAGATTATTGATTTGCTTGGTATTAAAAGCATCTTMAAAATTTCAAAATTAATGAGACATAAAATCTCCCTCCTTTGCAGCTGATTCTCATCAGCTAGTTATAAAAAAGCTATCGTAGGAGAACCGAGCATACCATTAGCTGTTAGTTCAGAATGACTCTGCAAAATAGTGCTTAAAGGCCTACTGACTTCTTTCTGACAATCTCCTAAATTCTCGGAGTCTCAGAGCTGCTAGTTGCTGCAGTGTATCAGGCTGTCATCAAACCCGGATCCCAGATGAATAGCAGAAATGTCCTCACTCTGCAATTTGCTTAAAAGTAACAGTGTCTGAATAATGTTACTTGGGAAGATAGGCTTCCACAGGGGTCATCTGAGCTCTGTGTTGACTTGTGTAGCAGTGAGGGTGATAAGTTTATCACCAACAAAGTCATGGTTTCTGCCAACAGGCTTTACAATTGGATCTCTCCATTTAATGTCATTTTGTTTGTTAAAAATGGATTCAGATGTCCCCATTGTGGAGCAGTACTTCCTGGCAAATCTACTTTGTGACTTTGGGTATTCAGGCTGTAATGTGGTATATTGCTCCTGGAAAACTTGTTTTTACTTGAAAATATTTCTCAACAGTATCTCACTTTTAATGTCCCAAACTGCCCCACTGTCTTCCAGTATGCAGATATTAATCATTGTGATATCTAAATTTTCATAACTGTCATTTTTTAATAGCTGCTGTAGAGAATAAGGGATAGAAGAAAAGGGATTTAAAAGACTGGGAGCTGTATTGCAGTGAAGTTAGGTATTATAGAACTACTGTGTGCTATGTGCAAATTATGTTCACTTGCAGTAAGTTACAGCTGGGTGAGAAAAAGGTCTTTTGAGTGCTCAACAGCATGCGATGAGTTGTCATCCTGAATGGTTTAAAACAGTTTTGGAATCGAGTCCTGTCCCCCTTCCCACTTACCTTGTCTGAGCCAGGTGTCATGCAGCCAGCTGGAAAAGCAGTTTCCATTAGTGCTTTGCCAAATGCACCACATTCCCTGAAGCAGGATGAGCCCATTTTTTGCTTCTCATATTTTTAGGACTGACAAGTAGCTTGGTTTACACAATTGGATTCTTGGTGTGTTTTAAGAATACCCTTCCAGTCATTCTGAATCGCATTTGTTGCTTTGATAATAAATTTTGATTATATGGTTTCCATTGGAAATAAATGTGTTTTCTACCCTCTGCAGTAAAATTACAGAACCATACAATGGTTTGGGTTGGAAGGGATGTTAAAGATCATCTAGTTCCAACCCGCTGCCATGGATGGGGACACCTTCCACTGGACCAGGTTGCTCAAAGCCCAATCCAGCCTGGCTTTGAACACTTTCAGGGATGGGGAATTCACAGCTTCTCTGGGAARACTGTTCCAGTGCCTCCCCACCTCACAGTACAGGATTCCATATTTGCTCTAAACCTGCCGTGTTTCAGTTTAAAGCCATTCTCTCTCATCCTATCACCATATGTCCTTGTCAAAAGTATCCTCCCCAGCTTTCTTGTAGGCCCCCTTTAGCTACTGGAAGGCTCCAGCAGATCCACCCACATCCTCCTTATGTTGTGGGCTGCAGAGCTGGATGCAGTACTGCAGGTGGGGTCTCATGAGAATGGAGTAGAGGGATAGAATCACTTCACTCAACCTGCTGGCCATACTTCTCTGGGTGCAGCCCAGACAGAACACAATTGGCTTTCTGGGCTGCAGGGGCACCTTGATGGGTCACATTGAATTTCTTGCCAGCCAATACTCCCAAGACTGGGATTTCCCCAACCCTTGTGCAGGACTTTGCATTTGCCCTTTTTGAACTTCATGAGGTTCTCAAGGGCCTATCTCTTCAGCCTGTCCAGGTCCCTCAGGATGGCATCCCCGCCCTCCAGTGTAGTGATTGCACCACACAGCTTGGTGTCATCGCCAGACTTGCTGAGGGTGCTCTCAGTCCCACTGTCCATGTCACCGATGAAGGTGCAAAACAGCACCGGGCCCAGTACTGACCCCCAAGGAACACCACTCATCACTGGTCTCCACTTGGACATCGAGCCAATTCTTTATCTGCTGAGTGGTCCATGTCTTTCCAATTTAGAGACGAGGATGTCATGTGGGACAGTGTGAAATACTTTGCACAAGTCCAGGTAGATGACATCAGTCGCTCTTCCCTTATCCACCACAAAGTGACCCCATCATGGAAGGCCAGATTTTTCAGGCATGACTTGCCCTTAGTTAAACCACATTGGCTGTCTCCAATCACCTCCTTATTTTCAATGTGCCTTAGCAGAGTTTCCCGGAAGATGTGTTTCATGATCTCTTTGGGACCAGACGCAAGACTGACCGGCCTGTAGTTCCCCAAGTCTACCTTTTTCTTCTTTTGAAAAATGGGAGTTTATAGCAACAAATGTTCATTTGTACCAAAGCACTCTGTGAGGCATGTTGGCTGCTTATTTAAGGATAAATAAGACACCTCAGTGAACTTAATGAAGAGTTGAGAACCTAAATTTCATTACTAGTATGAGCAAATCATGTGAGGAAAGCCAGCTGCGTTACTGCTGGCACCCATAAATTAGTCCAGTAGCCAAAATGACAGAGGTTTTTTATTATGTGTTGCTATTTGGTACTGCTGAGAAAGTGGGGAATCACTAAAGGCAGAGGGCAGTGCTACTACCCACATATACAATTTTGGGTCGCAACAGTTTTTGATAGTTCTCAGAGAATGTTTCCTTAGTGAATGACAAGAGGCGGGGGGGGGAGAGAGAAAAAGGTGACTGGAATGATGGTGACATTTGAAAGGGAAAGAGCCTTGTCAGAGGCTTACTTTGTACAGATAAGAAATATAGTTTCTGATTGTATGGAAGGTTGGCAGAAACTGCTGCACTGGGCAGATAAGAAGTGGGGTTACATGCTGGTTTATCTGTAAGGAGATGTAGTGTTCCTCTCAGACTGGTGGCGTATTTAATTTAGACCAAAAAATCCTAGGGGATTTACAGCTAATCATAAACCAGCATAGATTAAGAAAAACCCTCTGGAGAATATTAGTGAGATATAATATATTGTATATAAATGGATGTAAGCAAATATACATAAATATATATTTTATGTGAATTAAAGGTCACTCTGCTGTACTAGTGAAGGGCATTGTACATGTTTATTGTAGGAAATCAAATGTAGGTGTGTTAGGGAGTCTTGCTGAATGTGGAGCAGGGCATGCCCTCTGGCTGTAGAGCTGGCCCCTGCATGGGCAACATGTGTGATGGCAGGACTTCTTTTAGTGCCAGGCTGCTCTGTGGTAGGGCCTCGCCAGAATTCTGGGTTGCTCTAAATTACACCATAACTCGGGCAGCCCTGGGCAGTATTTGGAATTCAGAAGATAAATACTTCTGCTCTACGTGTTGTTTGTTGCTCTTAGTGAAGGAAATTATAATGGTTGGTAGGGTTTTTGAGTTTTCGTGTTTTAACTCATAGCGGTTGTGACAGTTGTTCRGTGAATTCACCTGTGTTCTGAAACAGGTACCATATGGCCAGTAGCAGTATAATTGCTTTGTCTGCTGCCCTTCTAATATATTGGAGCAATCTAAGAAAAAACCCAAATGAAAACACCCCCTCTCAAAAAATCCCAAAACAATTTTTAAGCTTGTTTCCTTACCTGGAATCTCCATTGCCTTTCCATTCCTGCAAATTTTACTGCTTTTTCTCCAAGGTACAGTACACCTGCCATGCCATACACCAGCTATGGCTGCAATCTGTAGGCATCCTTAAACCGTCTTTCATCTGACTAGGTCAACAACCTATAGAGTGAAGCAATGTCCTGATAGGCCCGTGCTGAGTAAACTTGCCCAGAACTGTAAGTACTTGGATCAAAAACCACCCAGACAATGCTGAAGCCTGTGGTGCTTGTGATTTGCTGCTCTTGTAATTGTGCTCAGGTAGGCAGATACCTGCCACAGTATAGATGCAAAATGCAAGTCTTGCGGTGTTACTTCTTAGAAGTTGAACTTTGACCACATTTTAAATCCTGAAAACTGACAAAGAGCTACTTGTGATGATACCTTTGGTTGTGTAGTCATAGATATGAGAGACAAAGGGCCCAAATGGTACTGCATCTTTGAAGGGAGATCTGTTATGCCATCCAGCTGCTGTTCTGGCAAAGCTTCATGCTGTTTTTCTGTCTGTGTACTACATGAGGGAAAATGGATTGGTTTATGTGAATATAATTTCAAATTATCGTTTTGTTTTATTTCTCTATTTGCGTATGTTTTATGATATAATACTTTTTCACACATTCACAAAGGTTTAACTATATAGCTGTTGCCAGACTAATGAACCTGCATGTGTGGAACTGTTGGAGCACAAGATGTACTCCTGTTGAATAAAACACCACAAGGTGAATAATTTTAGTGGTGTCGTGGGAGAATAGCAACTTTGTGTACATAAAACCTGAATTTTGAGAAGTATATGATTCAGAAACAGACTTTAGAAAGCTTTCAGAGCATTGTTCCAAATGAGTTATAGAAAAACAAAGCAGTTTTTCAAACTTACTACTAAGGCAGTGATGTGAGTTTTTAAATGTGTATTTCTAAGCTATGCTTTCTTCCCAGTTCAAGCATAAAGATACATTTTGTGCTTCCTTATTGCAGTACTCAGTTGCTGGGTTCTGCAGCCAGTGAAGAATCATCATGGGAAGAGTCAGATGCCTGTTGAGGGTTTCACTGACTCCGTTTTGGCAGGAGAGGGTGTGCAAGCTGGTCATTTTGCTGAGACTTTGGTGCAGTCATGTTCCATAATGCTTCTCAATGGTTCAGATTCAGCTGCTTCCACTATGTTTCAAGCACACAGGGTGATGAACCAACTTTGATTCTTTGTATCTAAAAAAAGCATAGCATTTTAATTTTATCCTCAGCATAGCATGTTTCCTAGACTTCGAATGCTGTTCTAGCCAAGAAGTAATATTAATCATTTCCCTTTTGTAGAAATTTCTTTATGTTATAAGCTGTCACCACATTTCTTATTTTTCTGGATTTTTTTTTTATCTCTTCCCCACTGGTTCTACCAATTAGTACAAACTATGAGTTATCTTTTAAAATACTCTATCTTCGTAAAATAAATTCTTCTGGATTAAGGGTTTAGATATTTACCTTTGGCTTTTGTGGGTGACTTGATTTTTATTTTTTTATTTTAAAGAGGTAAAAGGTGAAGGAGTAAGCAGGACAGGATGTTCACGTGCTGAGATGAAGGCAGAAAACGTGTCTTGGAAGTTAAGTCACTATGTAGATGTATTAATTTGCTGAGTTGCAGAATAGCCTGGGGTGGCTGGCAGGATCCTCATCACATGAGCAAAGGTAGAGGGATTGTGCCTTCCTATTGCATTTCACAAACACCCTTTCACTTTCTAATTACGTCGGTTGCTTTTTGGTTTGAGGAAGAGAGAAAAGGGCATCCTGATTCCCCACAATCTGCACTGTTGCTTGTTCCTTGGGACCCCACTAGTCAAAACAACGGGATTCATATGTTGACGACAGCTGAGAGACCAGAGTATGACCAGATGGCAAGGGGGAGCTGAGCTGTCTGCTTCTGCAAGCGATAGGCACATTATGGTTATTCTCTTCTGGGGACAAGGGGGTGGAAGGGAGGGGGAGGGGGAGAGAGAAAGAGGGAGATATTAGATAAACAGACTGTAGCCTGAATACATATGACATGTGGGAGGAAAGCTTTGTTAAGTAAGAACTGAAAGCCTCTCGCAGAGCATTAAGCCGCACCGCCTGTGCATTGGACTGAGCCAAACCAGAGGAAACATGAGCACAAACCTGTACCACTGCTGTAAGGCCAGTGAGGTTCACCAGGCTCCTGCAGAGGTGCTTGAAACATTGAAGGACTGGAAGGTTTTGCTGTTTCCTTAGGTCAGCTTACTGGTTTTTGGTAAGAAGGAAGGGTCATTTAGCAGCACATTTGCCAGAGGTGTGTTTTCCTTTCATTCTGATAGACTTTTTCATCAGCTTCACGTATAAGAGATGGCTTTATGAGGTTCTGGTTGTCTGCTGTTCACACCAAAGTCACTGGAAGTTCAGTCTAGCCAGTGATTTGCAGGTGGTGCTCAGCAGCCTCTGTAGTTAAGGGAACGCATCCTTGATTACATCACCCTGAGCCTTATCTGGAGCCTGCTGAATTCTGTAAAAAATTTCTCACTTAACTGTATTAGGGTGTAGATTTGTCTTAGCAATGAAATTGAAGTATGCTTCTATCAGTTATAGATAATAGAGCTATCAAATCTTTCCTTACTGCCCTCTCTGGCTCAGCAGTGTAAATTGCAATGTCCCATTTTCTTCTATTTTTCTTACTGTTGTTCTTGTGGCACCTAAGTGAATGAGTAACTAGAAGAATTGATACTTGCATTACACAAAAAAAAGAAGAGGGAATTTTCATTATTTTGCTCACGTGAATTTTTTAGACAGTGTCTGACTGTCTAAAAAACTGGTAAGAGACTTAGTGATTATTTGAGAGGGGTTTGATATTCTTTCCCATATGCCGGTGACTTTACTTTCTTTTTTCCCCACTCTATTTTGTTTTGGCTTTTGCCTATGTGATTTCCTGCCCTTTGCTGAGTAGTTCTTTTCAAAGTGAGGTGGTAGGAAAGCAGGCTTATACTGTTGTTTTCTTGGTGAACCGCTCTGAAGCAGTCTGGTTTACATAGGGGGGAACATAACACATTTGTTGGACTGCAGCACCTAACACCACAGCTCAATAACCTATTGGAGTGTTTGAACACGATCACCAGCTTGGCTTCCCTGCTGCTCCCTAGATAGCTGCTTGTGACATTGATCTGTGGGGGGTGGAGGCAGAAAGCTGATTTAGAGATGTAGCCTATTGCCTGGAGGAGTGGGTTAGCTGAGATTGCATTCTGCCTGGTTTTGGGCACAATAATACAAAGACTTTAGGGGGGGTCTTTGCTACACAAAAAGTGCAGCTAGAAAATTTTAAATGTTGATACTCATTCGTACATAATGAAAGTCTTAAAAGAATTAAAAAGCTAAGCAACCCAAAACCCTCCACAGAAACAAACAGCAAAACACACCTCCCTAAAAAAAAACTAAAAAAAAGCAACCCAAAACCCTCCACAGAAACAAACAGCAAAACACACCTCCCTAAAAAAAAACTAAAAAAAAACCCAACAAAAAAACCCCAACATAAACTCACCAAAAAACCCACCAAAATAAACAACAATCAAAACAAAGAAAACTACCAAAAGTGTTTAAACTCCTTCTGGAAAGATGCTGAGTGTGGTAATGCCAGTTTTCTATTCACTTCTTGGAAAACCTTTTGCAGTTCCATATGGGACACCATCTTTTCGAACACTGTTATTTTAATTAGTGGACCAAAAAAAGCATTCTGCTAATTACTGTTGCTTCTCTAGCTATGCAGAAAGCCCTTCTACTGTTTCATAGTAGTAGAACACATACAACTACAATGTAGTGAAGATTGGCCTTTTTAATCTTTATGCTAATTATAATGACTGAACCAGAGATGCCAGTAAGTTTTGTGGTCAGCCTCGTGGATCAGACCCTGCCTTTCTACAGAACTTCTGTCCCATTTTCAGGGCTCATAAAAAATTAGGGAGAACTCCATTTTCATTAGATGCAGATTTTCAACACATGACCTTAAAAGTTACTTCCAAATAAAGGGAAAGAATAAAATATTAAATTGTTCCAAGTTTTCTTTACTTTTAAAATTACTGCAGTTGCATTGGGAACTTTTTTTTAAATTGTAAATATGAAARTGTTAAAAATTACTATTTCACTTCTAATTTAAATAATGTAGTTATTATATAACAGCTGAAAGTGAGGTGTGCGGTTCAGTAGGAGCACAGTATAATAAATGCCGTTAGTATTGAGATGTACCGTGTTTACATAAAGGGACACAGATAGCAAGGAGAAGGCTAGAGATTTCCTCATATGTGTAATAATAGCAGCTACCTCTTCCACTGTATGTAGAATCTTGGGCTCTCAAATCCATATTTAGCCATGAAAATTGGAAGAGAAGCCTATTTATCAAAAAATTCTAATTGTCAGCATGAACCTGTCACTTCTGGGATCTGGCGTTGTGGGGTCATTTTGCAAGTCTGATGGGTTTGCTTTTTCTTAAAACAAAGGGTCTAAGGGGTATTATAGTATACAGTTTTGGACTTGGGAGAAAAAAAATTGGTTTTAAGCCAGAAAAGGTTAGCCAGAAATATCTAAACCAATATGGTGAAGATAAATTGTGTAATTGTTTGATCATTTGCGGTTCTTCTGGAATTAAGTGGCATCTTTTGTTGTTGGCTTGCTTAAGAGCAGAACTGTGTCCATTCTAACTCTTTTGTTTTGAATGATCTATTACTAGTTTTCCACTGTGATCAGCTGCATTTAAGCTGGTAGGGAGGAACTTAATGTAAAGCTGCATTTAACCAGTTACGTTTGTTGTCTGTTTAGCCAGTGTTCTGCTCTTAAGTTACTTTAGCATTCTCAAAACTTCAGGCACAAAGTTCCTATCATATCCCATCAACGTTCAATTTGATTGTCTTTTGAACRCTTGTGCATAGAATTAAATAAGTGAAAATAATAGGCCTTGAAAATTGTGCCTGATGTGTCTCAGCATCAATTTTCCATATGTATGAGACAGTTGTACTCATCTGTTTTACCCATATGTTGGATTGCTTAAGTGAAAATTGAAAAATACTCTGCAATCATCAGAACAGAGGTGCCCAGTACTTATAAAAATGACAGCATACACTTTGAATCATGTCTTTGTTTTTCCTCTTTGCTTCTCTTGCTCTTTGAGTTCGCTGCCAAACACATTTGAATGTCACTGTATCCATGCTGTTATAATCTGGGACTTTTCATCCTGTGAATAAACTGGCAGCTATTAGTGGCAATGGAAATGTTTTTATTTTCAGCTCTTTGGTACAGCACGAGGAGTTCTGAGCATTGACGACTACATTCTTGGGTTCATCCGTGTACTGAAATGAAAGGAGTAACCCTGTTTTACAGTGATCAATTTTCTGTGGAGAAATGTCGACCATAATTGGAACTTAAAACGCTTCTTAGTGATGGCTTCTTTGATTAAAAAGCAATGGAGTGAGATGTAGGTGTCTGGCAGGGGTTTTTTGAGCAAAAGGCAGGTTACTAGAGCTTTAATGTTCTGAATGTAACCTAAGTACAGTAGTGTACTGGATTTAGTTTACCACTGCAGACTCACACTTTAATGTACCATATATAGATCACATATATCTTACATGAAGACAAGAGTGTATGAGATTAATTTCTTTTATATTGTTCCTGAGTTCAGATAAGGATTTCCTGCTTTGCGCATGAATACTTAGTCATTACACTTTTAGTTTATTAATCAAAATTAATAATACACTAGGTATGTTTCTGCAGCAGGAATCTTGAAGCACTTTAGAAACGTTGGTCTCAGTTTCATAATACCGCTCAGATAAAGTGCATGCAATTAGTCATATTTTGCAAGTGAAAAAGCTGAATTGGACAGATTGAGTTACTGAAAGACATATGGAAGTTGTTGATGGAATTAAGAGCATTATTGGGAGATATAAGGTAAAGCCTATTGAAAGTGTTTGCATTGTGTCACTGATTACTGGTTCTTTTGCAGTGTCATAGCCACAAAACCAAGCATACTTCAGTGATCAGGCCACCTTGAATAAAAATTCAGTTTTCCCATGAGGTTTTTGTTTTACCCAATCTTTAGACTACCTTGCAGGTTTACTGAAACAGTTGCATTTCATGGCTACAGCTTTTTATGTTTCAAAAATCACCTGATGTTGGAGAATATCCATATGGGAGGGGAAAGAAGACAGGTAATTATCTGAACATTTCGTGTATTTGTTCCAGCTGTGCAGACAAAACCAAGCCCATTCTCAGAGAGCTTCTCAGAAAGCAGCTGCATTGCTTAAAGCTGGTGCCCTTTGTGCAATCTCATCGATTGAGATCTCAGTTACGGTTGTACAGGAAGCGGTAGGAAATGGAGGCATCTTGTTGCTTTTTTTTCTTCCCCTAATGCACTTATCTCTCTCTATCATTTTATTTGAACTTTATTTGCAATTAAAGCTATCTTGAACATTGCACTTAAGAAAATTATAGTTCTGTCTGAATTGCAGTTGCTCAGCTTTGCAGAAGCAGAGATAGATTGGGACAGGAATAAAAGTCTCTGTTTTCAATCCCCATTCACGAAGGTCTGAATTCTCCATTTTCTGAACTGATACAGGTTTAGTTTTGTTCTCCTCCTTACGTATTCCCTGCATCTCCCAAGAACGGCCCAACAAACTGAAAGTAACCATATGAAAGAAAAATCTCTTTGAACTTTTTAACTGAATGCAATATCAATGGCAACCAAAGAAATAATTTCTTTCTAGTGTACAAGTGGTATCTGTGGGCTATCTGACAGAAGTGTCTCTTGCTTTTTCAAAGTTCTTTCTCTTGCCCACTGCAAAATGAGTGGGAAAGGCAGCCTTTCTTTTGATTCTCTCAGGAGATCTGCAGTCAGGTGTCTATCTCTTCTGCAAGCTGTGTTTGCCTGGGCTTGTCCATCATTCTGTGTGTCTTAGCTTCCACTCTGTAAAATGAAAGTAAATGAAGCTTCCTTCTCTTGCTTGTCTGTTTTCTTAGTGACTAGAGGAAAGAAAACTTGATCTTGACTGAAACTTTTATAGTATCATAACACAAATAATAATGAAATGGATGGAGGAGAATGAATCCTTTCTGGCTTTCAGTTTGCACCTTGCACTAGTCATGATGCTGGAGACTTAAAAGTCACACCTTTGACTGAGCAGTGCACTGCTGCCTTTGTCTGACGGAAGAATGCAGGTTTTCTTCAATTTTGGATCCTTCAGAAGATTCCTCTTTGTGTAAAAAGCTGCTTTCCTGTATTACTGAGGATGTAAGGTTACTGAGAGCCAGGGAAATGGAGGGCAGAATTCTGCAATTCATTTTTATGGCATTTAGTGCAGATATTAGTCCAGAGTTCCCAGAACAGCTTTGAGATGTAGAGCACAACCACAGGAGTTTTTATTTCAGCTCTTGGCAGAGTGTATGGAAGTCAGTAAAAAAACCAACAACACGAAACACCAAACCCAACCCCCATCTATTTTTAAGTCTGTAGATATCTGAAGAAATAGAAGCCAATAGGATGATACTTGAATATTTGGCAAGGTGTGGAGAATTTGAGTTGGCCCTTAGAAGCTGCCTAACCATTGGGTGTCAAATGGGGCCATGCTGTGTTTTACAGAGCCACTGCTTTCTTAGATATTTAAAAAATCAGGACTGTCAGACAGTTCATGTTTTTACAGAGCAGGAGGATTACTTTGCATTGTCATTAACAAATGGAATAAATTGGTATTGGAAAGGAACAGTCCAGGAAAACTTTTAGTGTTGGTGCACTTGCGCTCTGCTTAATTACACACATATTTAGTGCTGCTCTGTTGATAGCACAGCATTCAATTTATAYTGTTTACTCAGTGCACTGGCATTTGAGAGACTCTATCTGTCAGTGTAACATTTTGGCATGTTAGTGCTGAAGATTTGCACCTCAGTGTAAGGACATGGGTGTTACTTGCTGTTGAATGGAATAACTGCATATTATTGCTGTCACCTTAGCGTGAGCTGTGTTACAGTGTGGGATCAAATTAATCTCTTGGGCTGCTGAAACAAGGTGATTGTGCCTGTAATAAAAATTTATTTGTTGTCTCCTAGTGGCATGTAAGCAAAAACTTGTAATGATATTGACACCTGGAAAATGTGTATTGCTACCTAGTATAAATTGCACTTCAGCTGCTTTTTCCTAGTAAAATTTTTGTGGGTTTCTAAATTTCCCTTCCTGTCATCTCGTTCCTGTCATTTGCAATSTATTTGTCAGTGGGTGTAGTTGTATTATTTGGTCCCGGATCAATACTGGTCCAGAATATCTGTGACATCTCTGAAATACTTTCCTGTGATTCAGTATTAGAAATACAGCTTTCTGTGCGCCTCTACGTTGGCTACTTGCACAAMGGATGGAGAGATAGTAGTGTCACAAATACTGGATTTCTAAAAGCTTGTTGAAAACAGACTCTTGGTCAGAGAAAAGAAACCAGGTTAGTGCTCCATTTTCCACATTTAAGGRAAACACTATAGTGGAGGCTCATCTCTTTCTAGGTACCAGGGAATATACGAGAGAGATACTTCATGTGACTGAACTACAAGAAAAGTCTGATGTGAGCTTGACCTTTTTTTAGACTCCAAGGAATCAGGTATGAACTGAATACCTGTGGGAGAGCAGGTTTATTTTGTTGTGCTGCTCATGTAACCACACCATGAGCAGGTAGACACTGGCAGTTTGATGTGATCCAGTATCACATCTGATCCGTCTCAGCAAAYGTTCAGGCAGAATTTTCCAAGGTAGTAATGGAATAGTTTATGTGATTGCAACGTGTTGGATCTTAGAAGAATGAGGTCCTTAAAAAAAGATGTTGGCATTATTTAGGACTGCCCATTATTTGTAGCACAGTAAAAAATTGTGTATACAAGCTCCATTCTGCTTACTGAAGGTTGGGAGTTATGCCTGTTGGACAGCGTCCAAATGTAATTCATGCTTTTTGATGAAGGAAGGTCAGCAGTTGTTCTTGGCTGTGACACTTACTGTGTTCAAACATGTAGTTATCCTCTGGACACTCCAAAGGAACCATAGGGATAGATTGCCTACTTGGAGATGAGCATGGAGAGTTTGCAAAAATGACCTCTCCACTGAAGTATTTCTGACTTTTCCTTTGAGGCTCAGTGGTTGCAATTTCTGTTCTTGGCTGGCTACAAAAAAAATTATTTAAAACCCCCACACTATAGTTTCTTACATTAATTAGGAAAAACAAATGATCCATTAAGATCTTCTAGATATCAGTTTTTACTGTTGTAACTGGGGGCTTGTAGGAGTTTYTCACTGATGGTGGGTTTTGGTGGGCAGGTTTGCCAGTGCGTACAAGAACTGCAACAAGAAGCTTGGCTTCCTGTTGAGCTTTCATATGGGAAGTAGCAATCAAACTTTGAAGGGCCAAAGAAAACAGATCTTTGCAGTTCCAAGTCAGCTGTGGAAGGCATAGTATGTAAATATACTTTGGCAGGAAATATATGGAATATGAAATCTAATTCCTGGCATCTTCACTACAAATGCTCCCTGTGGTGGTTGGGCTTGTTCATCTTCCAAAAAAAACCAAACCAAACCAAAAAAAACCACAAAAACCAAAAAACAAAGCAAAAGAAAAAAACCAAACAAAATTWAAAAAGCTATACCAAACCTGTTACCAGTTCTCTTAGTACAGAATACTGACAACATAAAGCAGTATGGCCAAGGGATGTTTGTGATCACAAGGGTGGAAGTTTGCACTGGAATCAGGCAAAGCAGTCAACTTCTGTGACATTTGTGATGGTGGGGCAGGGAATTGCCTTCAAGCTGAAAGCTTGCTTTTCACCCAAGAAATGCCCTCATTTGTTAGAGCCTTCTTGTCTTTCAGGAGTTTCTGCTGTGTTGGAGGAAAGTGAATTTTACTTAGATCCTTGCTGATGAAAAGCAGTGTTGTCTCTCCCCACCACATAGGCTACAGAGATGTGTTCACTGTGTTTACAAGATCTTTACCCTGCCCCAGTAATTAACAGGACAGATAGGACAGATCTCTCTTGCTCTGTTACAGGGTAAGGTTTACAGAGCAGCCTATATCTATTCTCTGGCAAATTGCAGTTGCCAAAACCCAGAATAAAATACTAAAGAAATTTTTTCAGCTGTGTTTGTGGCTATGTACAGATTCATAGAGGAGATTATACAAATCCAGTGTAACTATTCTTAGGAAGTTTTGCAAAAACTCTCTACTTTGATAAAACTACTGCCACAGTGTTCAAAGTATCACTTGGCCCTCCGTCCTCTATAATGAAATATGCATATACCATTTTCATTTGTTGCATCCTTGAAGTTTCCCTTCAGCTGCATCTTAAAAAAACTGCAGAAAAAATCAGCACTATGTGTATGAGTAGATTAAAAAAAATAAATAGTCCACCAAACCTCTGTCCCTTTGCTCCTTGTTTTCAGAATAAACCTGTGAAATTTCTCAGATTTCCCTATGACTGCTCTGTGAAATTGGGCATCACTCTCTTTGGTTTGCTGAAAGCCCACAACTATAAGATCAGCCTCTGGAACTGTAAACTTTGCCTGGCATGGAGATTTTGTTTGGGAGTGATTCGTTTGGATCTATGTATATGCAGAGGATGCAAAAGCTTTTTCATACTGCAGGTTTTCTATGAAGTAGAAAGCCAACCAACCTTTTGATGTAATTCTTGTATGTAAATGGTCTGAACACATACRTGTTGATTTTTCCTAAGGGTGTACATGTTTAAAAAGTCATGATTTTACTGCAAATGTTCACATTTGTTCCTACTCACCACTTAACTATGACTAGAAGATAGAACAATATTAAATGTAACCATGCACGTGTGACCACAGGACTGATTAGCACTTTTCCTTCAGTAATCTTAAGATACTCAGGCATAAATGAGGTGTTATTTAAGACTATTTTGCAACTGTTGATAGGGTCTTAGAGGGTCTGAACCAGCAGCTGATCCTGCAGAGAGCTGCAAACCATTTATGTATTGGTGACAGTTGTCTCTGGCCACTGACAAACCTACAGTGAAATAAAATGACTTAATTGTCTGTATAGTGTAGACATCAGGGGCTTGACATTAACTACTTCAGTCTGGTGATCTGTTCCTGTTACACCAGTTTACCTGCAAGTATAAGTCTAGCTCAATTTGACCAACATCACACAGAATAACTGTAGGAGATGGGAGAATAAAACCTCCACTGCCTGAATCCGTGTCCTGTTCTGATCTGTGCATTCCTTCAGTSAGTACTGGAGTCCTGGCTGTGTCTTCCTATTCATACGCTAAGAAATCTTTCCGTCAGTCACACAGACTTCAGTGACTAAATTGAAAACTGATGCATTTATCCAGTACAACTGATTTCATGTGAGTTTCTGGTAATTGCATTTCACACAAATAAAGCTAACTTTTCTGTGACCAAGTACTGCTCTGGAGGATTTGGCTGTGTTTCTCTATTTTGTCCAGGTTTTTATTTTTCTTTAGTGAAGCCTTGCCATCAAAACTAAATGTGCAGGAGTTAAATATTCTCTGTAACATACTTTCATTACTAGAAAAATTCCCTGAAGGGTGGGATTGGGAAGTGTAGTATAATCTGCACTGTCATGTTTAGGAGATTGCAGGAGGATTATTTTGGTGTTCTATTTATATAGGGATTTTTAAAAAATTTAATAAAAATGGAGGAAAACCTTTGATTTTTCTAGAGAAGGATTTAGAAGTTGCAGCCCTTGGTGTAAAAGCTTGCCTGCAGCAGTTATAGGTGACTCTGGAAAGCCATTGAGACTCAGGTCTGTAATAAATGCCACAGGGATTTTGATGTCTAACTAGTAGAAATGAGATTTACTGGTATTTGTTAAATGATTCCCACTAAATACTGAGTTCTTTAAAAGCAGTCCTTGAAACAATGCTTGTGAATAACCACAGAAGTTGTATTTCACTCTCTGAAATATCCCTATTTTTAAAATCTAAATATTCAAAACAAATACAGACTACTAAAAAGCTTTGTTGTGAAAAGTATCCCTGGAGCTGTTTATCCAAATAGCAGGGAAGTATTTATGGTATTTAGGCAAGAATAATCTGCTGTATTGTTTCAGATAACTCTTGCTGTATGTAATTTTGGGAATATTTTAATCCTCCTAAAAATTCTTTATCCCTTTGTGGTATGTGTCACCACTGTAACTGTAGTCTATTAAAGATACGTTATCTAATCCGTCTGTTAGATATCTTTTAGTATCTAACAGATACATGAAATATCCATTTATTTCAAATGTGGGGKTTTTTTTCTCTCTCTTTAAGGAGAGAATAGTACTGCAGTGTTACTGGCAAGCAGGTCAGCTGTAGTAATGTGCTGCTTTTCTCTAAAATGGGTTAAGGTAGTGTATCAGATCTCAGTATTTCCCAGTTTTCTAAGGTGTTATGTGATGGGTTGATTCTGGCTCCATGCCAGGTACCCACCAAAGCTGCTCTCTCTCTCCCTTTCCTCATCTAGTCAGTGGGTTTAACTTTTGAATTCTCTACCTTCTCCCCTCCAGTAGCTCAGCAGGGCAGGGAATTGGGGTTGTGATCAGTTCATCACTGGTTATTTCTGCTACTCCTTCCTCCTCAATGAGAGCACTCCTCACGCTCTCCTGCTGCTCCAGCATGGGGTCCCTCCCACAGCACACAGTCCTGCCCACAAACTTCTCCAACTTGAGTGCTTCCCACGCACTGCAGTTCTTCGTGAAGTGCTCCAACATAGATTGGAGTTATGACAGAGCAACTACCCCCATCGCTGATGGGCTCAGCCTTGGCCAGTAGTGGATCTGTCCTGGAACTGGCTGGCATTGGCTCCATCGGACACAGGGGAAGCTCCTGGCAGTTTCTCACAGAAGCCACCCCTGTAGTCCCCCCCCACCACAGCCTGGCTGCACAAACCCAGTACAGCTGAGTAAGAAGATACCAGCCCTCTCAGAAAGAGAGGAGCCAAAGGCATAACATGCGAGTGGACTACAGAGTCATGTGAGCTACAGAAATACACATAAGGGCAACTACAAACTGGTAATTGTTCAGGAAATGCCATAGAGATGAGATGGCTGTCTCAATAGAAAATGGTTTTGAATTGGATTTGTGGGTTGATGGTGGCTGATGTGGAAGCTGATGTAGGAAGTAAATATCATGTAATTAAGGATGATGTGAGGTGCTATACCTTACTTGCCTGAAGATATTTTCARCTGAGGATAGTGCTAGATAATGGGAGGAGGTACACAGTGCAATTGGTGCAAATTTTTGGGATTGTTTTAATATTTTTTTCTGCATTCCTGATTTTTTTGTAAGTAAAATCTTGGAGTAGTTTGGGGGAGGTTTGTGCTTCACATCCCTCCCTGCCCTAAATACCCCGTCCCTCAATAAACACAGACAACTTTTGGTTTTAATTCAGCTATGTATAGTAGCAGTATGTTTTTCCTATTTTTAATTCTTTTTCCTTTTTTGACTGAGTAAGTAAGGTAGTAAGTGATAAGTAAGGGGACATTCCTTGAACAAAAATATGTTATATCTAATGTCCTAGTGCCTGGTGATGGGTGRTGGGAAAACAAAGAAATTATTTATGTATGAAATTTCAAAATACGTAAAGACACAAAGGATTGGAAATCTGATGTTGTCTTGTTGTCTTGCTATGTTAGTGAATCAATTTTAAATTTTCACGCCTTTCACAGATGGCTTAACAYCCTGCATTATTCAGTCTTTGAAAGGCCTGGTGAATACTTTCTACTACAAAGYATAGAGGCCTTTAACAATTTTTTAAATATTAGTAATGCTAGATTGAAAGTGTTTTGGTTTGCTTTTTAGTGTTTTTAAGAGAGAAACAAAGATTGAGAGAGAAAATATTTGAAATATTTGAGAAAAGGTAGAACTAAAGTGAATAGGACTTGATAAGTTGGTGCAGACATTGGAATGAGATTAGTTATGGGSCAACTAGTGCAGAATCAGAAATTTTAATCCTGGATTTTCTCTTTTTTGGTAGCCTCTGAGGCTACATCAGGTAAGAGTGACCTTTCTTCACAAATGAGATCATCCTTTGTAGTGCTGTTCTGCTGCACTGCATGAAGGCTGTTTGACAAGGGAGCAGTTTCCTGATGGATGCAAATCTGTAGGACAAGATTTCTTTTGTTGTGACCAAAGTTGGCCTGTACACAGTTCTGGCATAGTATCAGAAGTAGTCTCTGTAGTAAATTTTTCCCTGTACCATTGATCAGGGCTTTCCTCTCTTTGCTTTGCTTTTATCGGTAATAATAATAAGTGATAATCAATATTGGTAATAATTGGAGAGAGACTATTCATAAGTACATGTAGTGACAGGACAAGGGGGAATGGCTTCAAACTGAAAGAGGGCAGGTTTAGATTAGATATTAGGAAGAAATTCTTTACTGTGGGTGTGGTGAGACACTGGAAAAGTTTGCCCAGAGAAATTGTGGATGCCCCACCCCTGTAAGTGTTCAAGGTCAGGTTGGATGGAGCTCTGAGCAACCTGGTCTAGAGGAAGGTGTCTCTGCCCATGGTAGGGTGGTTGGAACAAAATGATCCCTAAGGTCCCTTCCAACCAGGCCATTCTATGATTCTGTTGGTATAATACTGTGAATGGAGTAGTTTCCTTTTACCTTGTAGTGGTAAAGAGAAAGGATAGAGTTGTCAGGATAAGTGTTTGTGTTCAGGTAATCTCCAGTCTGTTCTTACAGATCCAGTCAGTTCTATGGATGGCTGTATATCTGTTGAATTTGTGGATTTTTTTGAGGAGGCCAACATAGTAATTCATGCTGGAGCTATTACAAAAAGCAGAAGAGCTTGTAATAGTCATCTTCAGGCTGAGTAGCATTCCACTTGGCTCTTTCAGGAAACTTCCTATTTATRAGTTTGTATATTAACAGGACATTCAGATTGGTTCTCAGGGCTCACAGATTGTGCACACTTGTTTAGTGAACTGCATTCAAGTCAGGGAAAACAATTAATTTGCCCCCCAAATCTCTCATCCTTAGATAAGAGGTTAAAAGATGCATGTGTCCATTGGGTTACTCGATGCAGTCCATTTTCTGCAGTCCTGCTTGCTTCTGAAATATTGGAGCTACAGCGTGACTAAAAACAATACTTGCTGTTGGTTTTACTAGGTTTTGGCAGGGCAGATGCCCAATCTGCATCTTCTTGCTTGTGGTGTTTTTATTTATGAAGTGTTCTTTTATGTCACAACAGAAAGATCTGAGGCTGTTTTTGCCATTCTTCTGGCACAAACAGAGTTGCGTTTTGGCTTTCAGGTTCTGCTGTTGGCTGTTGTGCTCCACGTGTTGGAACTGTTGCTTCACCTCCAACTCAGTGCAGGGTCAGAATGATGTTTCCTCTCAGCTTGGAAATGCAGAGTCTCTTAGGGAARCCTGAAGGGCACCTACCTGGTCTCGCTAATTGATCATTCTAGTTTCCACCAGTCCCATATTTTAATTACCTTGCTCTGAGAGGAAATACAAGTAGCTTTGCACTGTACTGGGGGAGGTAAACAGCAGAATTGTCTTCAGTTTGTAATTGAGGAAGCATGTATATGCAAGACTGTGACTTTCCTCCAGGCTTAATATTTACAGGCCATTATCTCCAAGCACACTGACTATATAAAATAAAGCTCCAGTGCTGCTTTGGGATATACACAAATGTGTTTTGGATTGGTGCCAAAACCACTTTAAACCCAGAATCTTCTGTAAGGTGAAGATTTTGAGAGGAGGCACTCTGTAGAGGGCTGAAACGCTTTTGAACAYCGTGTCCATGGGTGATTAGGTAAGTTGGGACCCGGATTCCAGGGATAAAGAGTACAGTTAAGAAAAGTGAGTATTTGCACCTGGTTTTGAATGTTTTGGTTACCATTGCCTGGAATTCTAATTGCACCTATACTTAAGATTGAATTTATTTATTTTTTTAAACAAAGACAAATTGTAATCTCTTGAGGTTCACCTAACCTACTTTTAACTGTTGGTTTGTTGCCATCATTAGGGATGTGGCTTTCCCAGAAGGAAGTCTTGCATGGTTGCTAGAAAATGAAACAGGTCTTATCAATTGCTCTCTCTATCTTTTTTTTAACTACCTTTGTTTAGGATTTCTGACCCTGAAAATAAGACACTATGACGTAGAGATGCTCAAAATCATGGAACATGCAGTTGTAAGGCTATTTTTTTTGCTTTTAAAAGACTTCTTTTCATGAAAGACAGCATCTCTTTATTCAAAAGGATTATGTACCAGTGTATGTTACAATAATGGCATTTTTCAAGGGTTTTCATTTGTTCTGTGTATATCTTCTTAACTTTGGCTGGTTTTTTCATCTTTGCTTCCTTCTTTCCCTTTGTTTGTCTTTCCAGTCTTTATAATGGAGATAGATGTAATTTGAAGCTGGAATCATCTTCTGAGCATTTTTGTTGGTTTTGAATGTTACTCATGGCTGTGACTATGTATGTGTATTCAGTCTAGCTACCTGAGGGTCCTCAATGCCACTTCATACCAACAATTGAGAAACCAATAGAAGTGTTGATTTTTTTGTTGTTGGGTTTTTTTTGGTTTTTTGGGGGGTTTTGTTTGTTTGTTTGTTGGGGGTTTTTTTGTTTGGTTTTCTAAATGAAGGAGGTATTTTTTCTGGATCATTTGCTGCACTATATGGTATAACTTCTGTTGTCCTTTCGAATTCTTCACCTGACAGATGGTTTTAAAGTGGCAGGGAGTTTGGAAGGTTCAATAGTTAGTGATTGATGTGTATCTACTGTTGACAGTGTCTATATTTTTAATTAAGGTATTGTATTATTAGGGTGTTCTATGTTAATTCATTGCAATTGAAAACCTGAGCATGGACAAGAGGGACAGAAGAGAACTTACTGTTGATGTAAGTAATTTTCTCTAAACTTGTCTGTACTTGACAAAATTTATAAAAAGTACCATGGAGAGCAACTGCTGATTCAAGAGGCCTGTAACATAGGGCTGTTGATACCAGGAGCAAAACTCTTCAGTGAACACAAGTTCTAAGAAGTAGATAATCCCATGTTTTGGACACTGGATGATATAATAAGGTCACATGCTCTTTGGTATGTGTGTCAGAGTGCCTGTGAAGGTCACACACCAGGCATTAAAAGTTGAGATGCTGGCAGTCAGTGTTTAAGAAATGCGCTTTCTATAAATTGTGAAGCCCTGTTGAGAACAATATGTTAAATTTAGTTTCCAAGCATTCTACCACATTTTGCCTTTGCTTTGAAATTTTCCTATGGAGTTTTGTGACCAGGATGTTACTGAGAAAAGTATAGTGAAAAGTGGGAACATCTGTGTGTTGTGCTGCCTGCTGGTGAAGTTGTTCTGGTCAAGGGAAACAGATAAGACCTTTAGGGTTGAGTTCTTCACTTGTAGATTCCCTGCATCCCCATAAATTGTTTCAGTACTGAAGAGCTCTTTGAAATTTACAGTCTGAAGTACTGGGAATTATAGTGGAAATGACTATCTGGTGGAAGAGAGACCCAGTCCAGAATCCTAATTTGCCAGGAAACATCCCTTGAGTAATAACTCATGCACGAAGGCAGGTTCAGTCTTTAAATTTTAGTGATTCTTGTCTTAGCTAAACCTGTGAGATTAGGTTAAATTCCAGAAGCCTTTCCCAGATATTATTAAATGCAGTGGAGGGAATGGAGATCCAAAATGATTTGGATTAAACCTCTCCCATGATAAGAAAAGCTAAATAGTATGTATTGTTCCAGAGAGGAAGTTTCTGTATTTATTCCTCAGCAGAACTTGAATTTGGAGTGGTGGACAGCTGACAATAAAGAGAACTCTAACAGGATTATGGATTTTGTAGTGGTAAAATATCTTTGCCTCTATTTAAATATATCCTTTAAAAATTTCCCACTGCTGTTCCCACTGTGTCTTTCACCTTTACAATATTATGTAGTAATGGCATCGACCACATCATTCTTACTGTTATGAAACTTCAAAAGAGAGCCCAGACTCTCAGTGAAGGCAAGTCTTTGGAAGTTATGGATGTGGGGAATGTGAGTAATGGTTTATCACACAGGCTTACTAAAGTAAATGAATAACCTTATTCCTCTGTGAGTCCCCCCTTCTTCCCCCCTTCTTCAGATAACAATGCTTAAACTTTACATAAATAGCTGGAATACTGTGCAGGGCCTGATAAGCGGATTTCTTCATCCATGCTGAGTCTCCCTTAAATCATATATCCGTTCCATTATCTTGCATGAAATGCTTATTGCAATTTCTTCCATTTAGTCCCCTATATACGTTATCTATAATGCATAATGGAGTGTGTGTATGAATGAAGGACAATATCCCATAAAGCAAGAAAATTACTTGTAAGTTGTAAGTGGTGGRGCCTCAATGGTATGATCTCATTATGTTAGGAAAAAAATTCCTTAGCATCACYCTTTATACTACAGAGCTCGATTTATTTTTCTTTCTTTTTTAATCTTCCACATATTTAATCAAGCTATGCTATAAAAGAAATAATGATGTTGAACTAAGTTATAGGGTATATACCATGAATACTTTCTGTAAACCTGCCCATTTAAAGGAACATTATGAATTTCCAGTGTGTTTCTAATGTGATAAGCATCAAATTAGGGACTTTGAAGTAATATAATAATAGTAATAATACATTTTTCCTCTTCAAGAATTGTGTTTTAAACTTTGAAATATGCAGTGTATATGTATTTGAATTTCTGAGTACTCTAGTTTACTGTATGTAGATATTTTGAGTTCTGAGGTTATTCAACAGCATTATTGTAAGAGGGATTAACCTCAGGTCTTAGCAAATACTGGTGTTCAGTTGCATTTGTGTAGTCTGCAATGCGCTTATTTTCAATCAAATTGTAATCAGCAAATAGGTGTTAGACAAGCTGCCCTGGGTTGTCCAGACAGCCCTCTGTCATTGGAGGGTTGTTCTGTTTTGTACAGAATTGAGACATTTCTTTTCGTCATTTAAACATTTGCCTACACTTGCTTTTAAGAATTTTGGATACTGGAACTTTGTTCTTTTCCTCTGGAGACTGTTTTGCAGTTTCTGTTTCTTTCCCAGATGTTGCAGTTGTCTGTATTGCCACATTTTTCATTTTTTTCCCGGAACTGTCATTCATGCTTGCGTTTACCAAAACAGTGAATAATTCCTTTCTGTAATTGGTGCATATATTTTCTTGTATTTCCAACTTACTTATATAATTTCTTTCTTTATTCACTATTAGGCAAGCTCTGAATATCCAGTCTTTTTGGTTTTGTTTAGTTTTAAATATCCACGGAACAATCCTTCCAGGCAGATAATATTTTCCATAATTGAAAGCCTTCAAGTTGTACCAATATCTCTTTTAGGAACGGAGTGACTGGAATCAGATGAAAGACTCGAGACAGAATCAAACACAGGCTCATCTGTGTCGGCAGTCTCCTTGTGGGACTCGCAGCCCTGGAACGTGGCTGCATAGGTAGCAGTAGGACCATGGTTGCGCTTGCTCCCCTCACAGCCTGGCTCTGGCCTGAGGAAACAACTGGAGGGAGCGACCAGACAGAGATGGCAGCTGGGACCAACAGCTGCAGAGGCGGCGCAGCGCAGGCTGAGGCCTCGCCGAGAGCAGCCCGCGCCCCTGGCCTGTCCTCATGGTGGTGTGCTCAAAGCTTGTCTCAGCTTCTCTTCCTCAGTCCTCCTCACATCACCTTAATCTGGGCTCCTCCCTTCCTCTAGCTTTGTGATTAGGTGTCCTGTTCGAAGTGAACACACCACACACGCCCCTGCCCTGCGTTCCTCAAAGTGTCCTGATGATGACAAGCCCTTGCCGTGCTCATTGTATGCATCTTCAGCCTTTCCTCTGTCGTGCTGACTGTCTTCCGTTAGACTTGGGGAGCGATCCTAGCCACTTTCCTGTATTTGCAGAGTGCCTAGCACTATAAGGAGACACTGTAACCATTTTTTAGTTAGTCTTTAGGAACTCCAAGCGTAAATGCAGTTGTTATGACTGCTGTTAGTAACATTAGTGACCTGTGTCTGGCGTGTGTTTGGCTGTCTCCTATAGATTTAGTGGTGTGGCACATAAATATCTCCCGTAGCTGAGTATGGGAGTTTCTGGTATCTCCTCAATACCTATCTGGTTTTCCTTCCTCTACTCCTAAATTATTTCTTATTTGACAGTTTTTGATGTATTGTTTCACCTTGAAAACCCTGTTTATGTGTGTCAGTGGACAAAAGCCTTCAGTGAATTTTTTTACTCAAAACCCTTAGTTTTGGTTTTGTAGTTATGACCAAATATCTGTCAAATCTGTCCTTAAACAAACAAAGCAAAACACATTGTTGTATCATGTCAAATGTTATTAAATAGCTGTCACGTACTGCTTCATATGCAACAACATTTCTCTCCTGGATGACAATCGAAATGCTTATTGCATATGCAGCATTGAATTTTTAAAGAGCTTTTAGACATTTGGTGAAGTGATAGCTATTTTTTATTTCTACTGCAATATAAGTGTCTTCTGCTGTGCCAAGTAGCATAGAAGGGGTATTATATTTTGAATCATAGCAAGGTTCTATTCTATAGTCTTTCTTTGTAAGGTTTCTTTACTTCTTAAAATAGCTGTAGTAAATTTAATGTTTCCAAGGAGTATTATTACCTTATTGAACCTGGAACATAAGCTTCTAGAGACATTGAAATTATAGAATATTTTTGTAAATCATTAATGGCACTGTAGGTAAAATGCCCTTGTATAAAGGAAAGCTAAGTTTTGTGGTGTGTATTTTCAGTCATCGCCCCTACACCCTCTACTTTGATGTATGCAACTTCTCCTAAAATTAGTCCTGAATTACATGGTTCCCTTTGATTGTGGGAGGACCCTGTTATGTCCAGAGCCCCRTTCAGGTTATTAGATTTCTGTGTTCTGGTAAGACCACAGCAAGAAATGCCCTGCAGGGCTTGCCTTCAGTGAAATTGTTATGCCTCCATTGCTTTGAATGATATGTTTGCTAGCTAAGATATTCAGAAATAATTCCGGAGATCTGCAGTAACGGCTGATTGGGATTGCATATTTTTACCTCTCTGTATACTTTCTTTGCATACAAAAAGATCTCTTTCCATGCTGTGGTTGCTTCTTTTGAAACACCTGAGACTGTAATTAGGTGTGAAAAAGGAAGTTGCTATCTTTGTGTATCCTCTTGTGCCTGATTCTGGGATCCTTGGTGTGTATGATGCTTAAGCATGAGTTCTTCAGGATTTTGTGTGTAATGAATATTGAACATGGATAAAATTTGTGGGAGTTCGTTCTCACAGGTGTTCTAGGAACTCTAAAATAAAACAGAAATATTAAAGGGTCCTGTAATATGGTGCAGCAGTGACTCTCCTGTTTTTCTGCGTCAGTGTAACTGCAGTACTGTGTACGTTGACACTGCCTGACATCTTAGTGCCTGCAGAAATGTTTGAGTGACTGCATGAGTTAAAATGAGTGTATTTGTAAGCATTGAAACAGAGAGATTCGGGGAAGTGGATGTGGCATAATTTGGAAGAAGGTTAGGAGTTTTGAGGTTAAGCCAGCCAGCATCTATGGAATGGAATTAGTGCTGCATGCTTGGAGTGAGAAATACAACTCTTTTTCCTCAATTCGCCTTCTTAGCCRCTGTTTTTCCTGCTGTTTGTGTCTCCTTGCATTTGTGGTATTGTGATACCACTAGAAGGACAAGCCAACAGCACTCCGTGTACTTTTCCGGACATATTCCTTTATGCATCATCCCTTCTTTTTTTGGTGCAAAAATAGAAGGAGCAGGGTGGTGGCAGGGGAGCTAAAGCTGTTCCTGGAAGAAAATCTCTCCTGTTAACTAGAGTTTGCTGTAAGATTTGTTCAAATACTTAGGTTGCTAACAGTAATCACAAGATTGTAATGTGTCTGCCTGTTTCGCTGAATAGTTGCTTGGTTAAGAGAAAGGGAGAAGAAATGGATGTTCTTGTTCTTCACTGTACCTTTGTCACTTCTGGCCAGGAATGTCCTCTTAATTTCTTTCCCTGCCTGCATGGACTGTCAAACTCTCTTGGCTCCATTGTATTATTCTCCATTCTCCCCACTTGCATTGTGGTTATCTTAACCCTGTTTGGGTGTGGACTTTACTAACACAGACAAAGGAGAAAGCTGTAGGCAGTGACTGGTGTCAGTATAAGCTGTTGTGGGAGGAAGAAAGTCTCCTTTTACTCTGCAGTAGTTGATTGCCTCCCCACCTGAACTTAGGAAACAACCTCGGGATTTTAGGGAGGCACTTGACAAACCAATGTAACAGCTCTCCTGTGTGGAGGGAATTGAGGGTTCTCTTGTGCATATAAACCCACTTCAAGGGACTCAATCTACTGAGACCCAAGTGAAGTGTGAAGCTTTCCAGAAGGTAATAATTACTTTTGTCTAAAACGAGGTATAAAAATAAACATTACAAAAACTCAGAGCAGATAAATTATAAAATGTAGTCTCTCTGGCTGCTTACAGACTGAGAAGTTTTTGAAGTGGGAAGCAGACTGTTAGTGATACATCTCTTCGTGGAAACATGAAGGTTAGGAAGTAGTGGTGGTTGTGCTCAGGGGTGAGAATGTAAGAGTGTACCTTCATATTTGACTAGAAGTGGGCTTTTATGCTTTGCTGTGTTTGAGTTAGAGCAATATAGTCTCTCTTACTACTACAATGGGTCATTAATTGAAAGTAGATTCAAAGATGTGGTTTAAGACACATTTACACAGAGCACCAGATTTTTGGCTGTAAAGCTCATCCAGGTATCTGGGTTCTCTCTCACTGTTTTGATATTGTGCTGTGATGGGATTAAAAACCACCACGGTGTGACTCCAGCTGAGCTATTGAATGAGAAGAACTGGGAAAGGCTCATTTTGTTTTTATTCAAAAGCAGAATCCTTTAGTCAGACTGACCTGCTGTGGACAGCACCTTTCAAATAAAATGGAGGATAAGACTCCCCCAGAGGTTCCTGAGGATTTTTGTATCACTTCAACAAGAAGCGAAAGCTTACTTTGGTTTGGGAACTTGGGAGAAAATGACTTCCTTCTGGTCGCATTTCTTTTCTGCATCTGCTCTGTTATTCAAGCATCAACTTTACACTGATATTCATCCCAGGCATTTTTTAGAAGATCAGTTTTCATTGCATTTGGACCTGGTGCTGGAAATGTTTAAGAAGGAAATACGGGGTCTTTATCTATGTGCCTCTTTCCCATTTCTCTCTCTTTTGTGTAGATAAGAGCATAAGTATATGTGTACATATTTGTATCTTTAAATGCACACACATACACAAAATGCAGTTACGTAATTAAGCACATTCAGCTAACATAAAAAGGTGAAAGATTTTTGTTAATTTGTTAGTGGGGAAAGAATTTGGAGCTCCTGGAAAGGAAGAACTACTCAAACTAAACTGAACTGTGAAAAATAGCATAAGCAAATGCAACACCTTGTTTTTTCTTCTTAAGTTGTCTTCTGTTACTAAGTGTTTCTAATTAAATCCTGTTTTGAGGCATGTGACTTACAAGCAGTATTCAAAATTTGAGCAAAAACCAGGAGTAATTTGCTATGTTTACAAATCTTCAATTTATTTTGTAAATAACATTAAAGTAATAAAGATGTGTTGTTTTGTTCACATTAAATTACTAATGAGCAGCACGTTTAAGAGTATTAAATCTGTATAGAGAGATCTTTCAAAGCTGCTGTATAATTAAAGTTTCTCTTCATGAGTTTGGAGTACCTTCTTTCTTAATTGGATATAGGAATGACACTTGTGTTAGTAAGCAGGGAAGTACTGCTGGGCCTTACAATTAGGTGCTGGAGGACAGAGGCAAATGATACATTTTCTCATCTTTTGAGAGTATTATAGTAAATATGGCACAAATATGATTCTGTTGAGAAAAGTAGAGAATGAATAATGGCATATTCAGGAGCAAGCATTGGCAGAGCAGACGCTCAGGAAGTGGTGTGTTTTGAGAGCAAACTAAATCATCATAATTTGCTCTTCTTATTGGGGAGATGAAAATTGTGAGAGTGGGACTAATAGCACCTGCTGGTTTGCTTCTTGGAGAACAGAGTTCCTGAATGAGTTGCAAGTATGCCCAGCATAGATCCTAGACGATCTTCACGGAGATGCCGAACCTCGTGAGTTTCTCTACACTTCTTTTGTTACTACATTGTGTGTCCTTTCCCCTCTTTAAGTGACAGAAACCAGGTCATCTTCCTGGGTACACTAGTGAATCCTCTGGAATCTTGCCCTGAATCCAAAGAATCAGTGGGTTTTGTTCCTTGTCTTTAAATATTGTTATCAAAGGTTCAAGTCGTGTTTCTGTGATGTAAAACTAATTCATAAGCTTGTGCTTTGTGAGTTGTGCGCAAATGTCAGGATCTTGCTGAGAAATTGGAACTATTCCATTGTTGTTTTCACAGTAGAAGGGAACTATTGTGTCAAATATGTGCTATAATATCTGTAATGCAAGTTTATACCCTACTCTCTGTTTTTACAAGTATATATCTACTGTCTCCACTAGGTTTAAAGCCTGACACTGAATTACAGAAGAAATTTAATGCACTGTATTAGAAACTCATATGACTGGCTCTAGTCTCAAAAAAGGTTGCTCCCTTGACATGGTGAGCTTCAGAAATTGATTCAGGTGCACTGAGAATTTATTTGAGAAGTCTCTCTGGCCTTATGGGACTACACTGTAAAGAAAGCTCAATAAAAGGATGTTGTAAAAGCAATCTGGAGTAAGAGGCAGTATCCAAGATCAAGGAAATCGGAATATGTGAACATTCAAGGGCCACTCTCACTTGGAATTTGCATTTTAACTAATTAGAAAAACAACATGATAGTAAAGGACAGTTTAACAGTACAACTTAATTTTTTTTTTTTTTTTTAACGCTGCAAATTTCCTCTTTTAAGCTAGGTCTTTTAGAGATGTTCATAAGCCACAATACCAAGGGAATTCCCGGGCCTACTCTGCCAAAGAAAATGCTGTAGTTGGCTACACATAAAAAACATGTTGCTAAACAAATGAACCAGAGAAGACAAAAAAATGAATTTTAAAATCACAAAGAAAGAGATAAATCTTTTCTTCTCTCTCCTAGTCAATAATCTTAGTAGTTACAGGAATAGGGGTACTACTGCTTACAAATTGATGCAGTTGTTTTTTTAATATCTTGGCTTGCATACTGGAGGTCAGTAGAAGCTAAATTCAGAGGAGATTGTAGATAACTACTTGAGGCAGATCCTGGGCTAGAATACTAGACTTTAGCATGGGGAAACACTATAAAAAATACACCTTCGAATAACAGAGAAGTCCTTTTGGTTAAAAGGATTAGTAAATTTGTAGATTTAGTTGATTGAAATTCCTGTTGTCCAGGGTAATGAACAAACTAAATGCACATGAATCATTGGAGGTAAGAAGCTGTCTAAGATTTAAAATAATGGATAGAAACATTGGCCTGTCAAGTCCAGTATATGGATGATGAGTTCTTACCGTTATCTCCTTATCCTCTAGATATATCATTCAGTTTTGTCCCCTCCTTAGACACCTTTTTTGTTTTTTAGTTCTCTCCTAGGATTGTTTTATGAAGTGATTTTCTCTACTGAGCATGCAAGCACACTTGTTAGGATTTGATATATGTAAGCCACATATTTTATTATGGTGGATGTGTTCTTATAGGATTCTTATTGATTTTTTTGTGTTCTAGTCAATGATGAAGTGAAGCGATAATAAAGCATGGATGTGCTGGGTTTGTTTTCTTTACCTCTGCTGTGACTTAGACAGGCCATTGTAATTTTTTAGATATGCCAAGTGCAGCGGAGAATTAATCTTTCTCTCAAGTGAAACAATGTAGGATTACAGCAGTAACTGCTGATAACTGCTGCATTTGTCCTTTGTAGCTCTTTTTTTTTGCTGAGAATCCTCCTCACTTCAGTTTTTCCTTTTACATCATACAAAGATTGTTTTGGATCTCTGTTCCTAAAGGACTTATTCCCATTTCCAGTGAAGCCAGTGCTAAAATCGATATTGGTCAAAGGGAAGGTCAGACACCACTATCTAAAATAAATGCAGTGTGAGCATGAAATTATGTCAGAACACATTAGTTTTTACACGTGTGACAAAATGTTTACCTACGTACTGATATTTCAGAAGGAGTCTTGTCATTATGGTATGAAGATGATAGCACCTTGACAATAATTTGCATGGCATCGGAGACTTGTATACCCAGACTGTTGATGAAAAGTGTGTTTTATCCATACTGCAGAAACTAGAATACCTGCAACGTAGTAGTGCAGATGTACTGACCTACAGCATTTTATACAGGTACATTGCCTAGGCCCAATAAGGCAGAATTGCCTGTAGAAGACAGTGCTCTCTGCTGCTTGTCAAGTAATGCTGCCTTGAAAGGTGCTGAGTGTGTTCAGGCTAGTCTTGACTTGTTTTCAACATGAAGACCATTAACATCAGATTTGTGTAGCATGTGTGCATGAAACAATGTCCTCATTCCTGTGCGTATTTTCAGCCTCCTGAATGCAAAAAAGAGGGAGTTTGAATCAGTTGTTTTCAAAGGACTGGGTTAAATTCCCTTCAGCATTTACTTAAAACTGTGGGGTCATTAATCCTTAATTTCCTGCTCTTCTGATGATTGGGGGATTCCAAATAAACTCCCTGTTTTGCTGGAACACATCACTTTAAAAGATCACTAAAAATAGAAAATAAAGTTGAAAATTTATGTGTTCTATCAGTTAAGAGTAAATCTTACAGAGGCTGGTGAAGTTTCACAGGTTGAATGTGGATATAAACAGGCTGGAGGTGTAACAGCCACTGTCACCAATGATCACAAAGAGAATTGGGGAGGAGGGGAAAATCATGCGATTAATTGGTATTTATTTGCACTCTCTGAGAGGATGTCTTACCTAGTATTAATTGAAACATTTCCATTAAAATAATGATGACATAGCTGATTACCTAAAAATATTTTTAGTCTATCTAAAAAAAAAAATCAATAAAAATCGCCTAAACCTGGAAGAAGACAAGTTTAATTTGACCAATGGGAAGCTCATATTTTGTCAAGAAAAAACAAAACACATAAGGACAATTCAAGAAGACTGATTGTTATTGCCTCCTTGGGGTTTGGGTCAGTGTCCTGAAATACTGGCAATGCAGGTCTGCTGCAGCTGAGTCAGAAGTGGGTGCATCAAGCAAGTTTATAGAATGTTGTGCTCCAGTTGGTCAAAGCTGGACTTTGCACTTCCTGCCTTTCTTGAACCTATCTCTTTTTTTCTTTTTTTTCTCCTTTTCTCTTTTACTTCTTTGTTTTGTATCTGAAAGTTAAAAAAAAAAAAACAACAAACCAACAAAAAATGAACAAGACTTTATTTCCTAGTGAATAGAGATTGCATCTCTTCTCCCAGGGCTTGCTCAGGGTCAGCAACAACTTCTGCGAGAATGATTTATTGACTTTTCTGCTCTGACCAGAATTAAAACTGTCACCAAAGGGCCTGTAGTCCCCAGACACCAGCTTGGCCTTCTCAGTCAATCTGCCAGAAAGAGAGCTTTAGTTACATAGCAATTAAAAGACTTATTTCATGGTGAGTAACTAAAGGAAAGTGGAGGGCAGAGGGAGAAAGGTTAACGTGCTGAGGCTGAAATAATGCAAAGCACTAATTCTGTGCTTGTATAGATTGTCTCCCATCATCTCTCACTGCTGTTCATTTTCCACTTGTACTTGGATATCTCTATTTATTGAACCAGCCTTGAGAACTTTGGAGGCCTTATGAGAAGGGTTGAGGTTACTGGGCTTAAAGTGCTGCTTCATGGCATCTTGTTAGATTCATGCGGGATTAAGGCATATGTGATCATGAACAATTTTACCACCCTTGTTTGTCTTCCATCTTTTTCCCATTCCAGCTGTGGATCTGTAGGCCAGTTTAATCCAAGTTTGACCAGAAAGGTAACAGCCTCCACAGTGCAGGAGAGGGGGTCCGTAAGTGCTCTGTTGAGAAAACAGCATCATAGGTATAACCTTTACTAGGCACTAGAGCTACAAGTGAAAAAGCTCTGTTGGGAATACTGTAATCTAAAGGAAATTTTAAATTCAAGTTTGCGCTTCACTGGACACCAATTGTCACACAAACCCGTAGGAAAACTGACTTTTCATCATTGCCTTTTCTTATGGTCCTGCTTGTTTCGCCATCAGCCTACTGCTTAACATCCCATCACGGAAAAGAACCGTCCATGTGGAAATGAGTGCAGTGTCTATGTAAATATCGAAGGCATTTCATTAATACAATTCCTGTCGTTGGAACCAAGCTCATGCATAATCAAAGCATGGCAATTCTCTTTGTTTTGCCTTTATGGCAGTTTTGGAGAACTAATGTCTTCTCATGTAGTGTGATACGCCAGGGAGGAAACAATGCTTTTTGGATGGCTGGTTGAAATGATGTGCTTTTCTTACTGCTCTTGGTTTGTGTTTGTGTCACTTGGTGACTGGTGTATCACATGACAGACTCCAGGCCTTCGGGTGTTACAGAACTGCCATTCTAGCAGCACTTGGTCAATTACACTAGGTCTAGGGAGCTGGCACTGTGAATTTTACCTTGTCAATAGGATTTAATCAGGGAATTGTTCAGCAGAGCTGAGTATATCCCTTTCTTACTGATGGGGCAGCCAGTTTTTAATTGGATTTGTAGAAAGACACTTGCAGGCGTATTTTTTAACCACAGCTTCCTTTGCCAGCTGGCTTCCCATGGTGAAGAATTGGTGTCAGAACTCAATATTACAGTGGCACTGTGGGGATTGAAATGTGATTCAAACCCTATTTTGCTAGATTCGGTAAGTGCATGATGGATATTATAAGCAAAATAATAATAAACTTCATTGACTATGTTGATCACTAAGGGATTAAATGACATCTCAGACTTGCTGAGGAATTCTGTGACACACCTATGAGTTGAACTCCAGGTTTCTGCATCCCAGTGCAGTGTTTTAATGACCAGATCCTGGTCAATTACTTTGACCAAATCCTGCAATTACTTTACCAGGGAAATGTTCATCACTAGAGCATCTGTATTCCAGACTGGCTTTAGTATCATACAGGGACTAGAAAGTAGATTTTTTTTTTTAAACTAAATCATCTTTTATCCAATAAAATTCTGATGGAACTTCATGCCCAAAAGTATTTTTGGGATTTATAGCAAATAGTGAACTCAGTATGAGTTTCTCCTACCTTAGTGTGCCAACGCATGTTAGTGTGTTCATTGCTGGAGCAAATGGGTCTCGTGTCAGTGTTGAAGACTATTTTACCTGTCTGAGGTAAAATAGTGTTGAAGACTATTTTACCTGTCTTTCATGTGAGGTGAGCAAAGACCTGTAGGGCCACTTGAAGAGAACTCATTTAATTTAATGTCCATACTAATAAATACCTGAAATATCTCCCAGAAGCTTTTTTTTTTTTTTTTTTTTAAGCCATAGAGTTCTTACTGGAATGTCCATTTATTTGCCATTGATCAGATCACAGAAAGCAAAGTATAAAAAGAGTTCATGGCAAAGTAGAAGGTTAGTGGCAGTGTAAATTAGAAGCCTTAGATAAAAATGGTTTTAAATTTTGATTTTCAGTGTTGCCATTGAACCCAATTTGAAAAAAATCAGCAATACTTCATTTTCAGGTTTGGACTAAAAACTTGGTAGCTAACCTTGCTGGAGATGAGGTAGAACTGGTGTCATCAAAACACCCTGTGGGTTGATGCAGACAGTGGTTCTTATTCCAACTGACAAATAGGTGCATTTGCTGGGGTGATAAAGAAGACAGTAATAGGCCCAAAATTAAGCAGATTATGTGTTTTGTTAATGCTTGTTTATTCATTTTCACAAAAGGTGGACATGGGCCCTCAAATATGGATCTTCTCTAGGTCTTCATTTACACACAGACAAGAAAAGACAGGGCTGGGGGGAAGAATTAGGAGGGCATTAAACGATTGATTCTGATCAAACGAGACTTAAAACCAAAACCAGAAAAGCTCTGCTTTGAACCTGTGAAAAGTACTCTTTCCCTTGTTAGCACTTTTCTGGTTTCTATAAACATAAATCTACCCAGCCTGTGATTTCTTTGTAGCTGCTGTCATTGCAGCTTCACCCTCGGGTAAGATGCAAGGCAAAGTCTCTCAAAGGAACCATCCAACTTCCTAGTAAAGCTGGTTGTACCATAAAGTTTTTTTTAAAATAAAGACCTTTCAAATTAGTCCTTGAAGTGGGTTATGATCTTCTTAAGTTATCTCTTAATGAAATATGTTTCCTATTGTAGTTTTAGGGCTTCATCCATACTCCTCAGATTTTAATTCATTGGAAATACAGGTTTGACTCCTTTGGACAGTAGATGTGACCTTAAGTGAATTTTGTGCTCTTATGAAACTCATAGTTCTCTGAATTAATGGATGACAGAAGACAACAAGGTCTTTAATTTGTTATAAATTTTACTCTGAAATGATGTCTGTCACTGATAATCCTACAATGTAAAGGAGTGTTGGCAGCAAACGATAAGAAATGTCAAAGAAAGGGCAGAAGAGGGGAAGGGATTTTTACATACTGGGATCATGCTATGTCCTCTTTTTGATAAGCTGTAATGACAGTGGCTGTCAAAGCTGTCAGGGTACTGAAGGGCTCTTCTTGAGGCATATCTCTCTTCTATCGACAGGCAAGGAAAAGTCTGCATGTACCTATACAAATGTATGTGGAGGGATAGAGTCTCATTCCTTTTATTCTGGATCAGAAGAAATGATTTAAATGTTAAGTGATATTCTGATTCTCATTTGTAATTATTTTATTTCCATAAAGTCTTTGGTGCTGTGTGCATAGTAACTTCTTCTGCACCTATGGTGTAATATTAGGGAGCTCATGTGATTATAGATAAGTTAATGGATATCTGTTATGTAGATAGTATGCAAATAGATATTTGTTTTAACCTCTACCTGTGATATATAAGAATCACTCATTTAGGTTGGAAAAGACCTCTAAGATCATTGAGTCCAAGCACTAATCCAGTACTGCCAAGTCCACCACTAAAACATGTCCATAAGTGACACATCTAGATATCTTTTAAATGTCTCCAGGGATGGTGACTCAACCAATTCCCTGGTCAGCCTGTTCCAGAGCTTCATAACCCTTTCAGTGAAGAAATTTTTTCTAATATCCAAGCTAGACCTCCCCTGATACAACTTGAGGCCATTTCCTCCTGTCCTATTGCTTGTATTATTCCAGAGGAATTTTAATCAACTGTAAGACTCTCTAAGAAAGGGATGAAAAGAATCTTTTCTTTCAGTGTGTTTCCAGAACTGTTGCAGTAGAGTGTTCCAAATTCAGATGCTGTGAGGTTTCTAATGACATCTAGGAGTGTTAGATGTTTTAGCGTGGAAGCATGCTCAATACCCTATCTTCATGTTAGGTCCCCATAAGACACTCATTAATTAATCGAGATATTGAAATAGAAGCAAATGCTCACAGTGTGATTGTATTTGGGAAGAGGCATTTAGGCAAAATGAGATAAGTGAGGGATGGAATTGTTGTTAAAATCTTGAATTTTTTGATTGGGTGGATTTGCCAGTTTCCTGCTATATCCATGCCCTGCCTTTTAGTGAGTCTGTGTCCTTTGCTCTTTTGTTTTGAGAATAATACTGAAGAGTTCTCTGCTGACATAACTCCATGAAAATGAGAGAATTTGCAGACACACTTAGGTCCTTTATTTTTAAGTAATGTCAGTGAAATGATCTTGCTAGTCTTGAACTTAAATTTGTAGTCACTATATGAGTTTAGTTTCCAATTGTGCCAGCACAACTTTTGCCAGAGTAAACAAAGTGAGAAACACCTAAAAGCAGCACATGAGTAGAGATTTGTGGAAGGTGAGATGAAAGTGGGGAGAAATACTACTTTAATTTCAAAAACAGCTACAAGATAAGAAGCAAATGGAACACAAAGCTATTCTATTTTCCCATTCTGGTGACTCTGGTGGTGTACAGTTCTTGGGGTTTTTTTAATGTTTCATCAGAAATATACCTGATATGATGGATCATCCACTCTTCTTACAGGTTGAGAACCATATACAGATGTAAAAGAACAGTTTGGCAGCATCAGCATTCAGGTTCACTGGTACAAAGCCCTCTGAACAATTCTGCTTGATGGCTGATTAATCATTTAATTTCCAGTACCTTCTATGAATAGGTTCAATTTTTTTTCGGTGACTGCTGTGGCCTTTCCATTGCATCCTGGAGCCCTAGCCAGAAAACTGCTGTGAAGGAAACATAGAAGCAAAAGTGTAGCATCAATATTGCTGGTCTGGGTTGCAAAAGTAGCATCTTAAGTTCTCAAATTACCAAATAATTCTTACAAAAGCTGGAAATGTCGACTCTAATGTTTTGGAAATATCTCCCCTAAATCAACACTCCATTAATTCTGCTGTTTGATGGATACTGTAATGGCCTTCCAGAGTATATTTTTAATGGGAATTTTTCTGTCTGCTTCTCTGCCCTCACTCCTATTTTTTTCGTAATGCTATAACATAACAGTTTTGAGGAAGAGTCTRTGAGACTGAATGGCAAGACTTACAGACTGGAATGCATGAGAGATTATGATGTAGCTACAACTTGTGTGATCAAAGATACCTGTTGTGTGTATGATAATAGTTTGCCATATCCTCTGAGATGTACAATTGCTATTTTAGCAGCAAAGAATGACTCCAACTCTTGTAATCCAGAGGAAATACAAATGCTGGGAATCATGATGAGGCCATTAAGTGTGACTTAACACTCTAAATTACACTGATTAATCTACCATTTATTTTTTTATTAGAAACAGGATTTCATTCTGTGATGATTTCCCTGAACATTTCTTTATCTCTCTGAACTGTCATTTGGTCAGCTGCCCTCCAGAGTAGAATCACTCAGGCTGTGAAGTGCTGAGTGCAGTCTTTAGTAGCAGTAACCTGGAGGGCACTGGGAGAGAAGAGAGTTCCTCTTCTGTAAGGTAAGACTGGACTGGCAAAGCAAGGACTCCTGCTGCTTATTCTGTAGCCTAGCCAGCCATCTTCTGCCTGCTGAAACACAAACAGATGCTGTACATCCAGGGTACTGATACTCCTGCTGCTGCTTAACAATATGGCATGCTATCCAGAAGCTTGGAGAAGCCTTTAGGGCCCTTCACTCAGCCCTCCTTCCTGCCTTTACATGACCTGCATATGCGGAGGTGAAGATCCCTACATTAAACATGCAAAGGGTTTGGGGCCTTGCTAACCATTAGGAATGGGAGGTGTGTTTAAGGATGTGGTTGTTGCTTTGCTGCTTAGTTCAGTATGTTGTTACATCCCAAATTTGCAGTCCAAAGGCTTGGCTGGAGTGCATTTTACTTTCCATTTTTTGCAGCAGTACATATCTGATGTAACTGAATAGTACGAATATTTCTTGGCACTGCAGAGACTGGTGGAGCTTTATGTGTGGATTCTGGCCTTGCTTCTGCTGTTGATGTAGGTGCTGTAAAAAAGGAACAGGTGCCTTAAGTGCTGCAAGCACAGTGGTCTAGAAGGAGTTTTTAAAAATAGAGCTCTAAAACAAAGCTGACATAAGTACATAATTTTAGAGGAAATAACTAAAGTGGGTATAGCAAGAAGCTGCTGCTAAAGCTGAAAGCATCAAGTTAAAAAGGTGTTTGGTGAGCTAAGGACATGTACTGGAGATGATGAGTCAAAAGGGATCACCTGTCATTTGGACATTTGTCATTTGGAGTGCCGCTTCTGTGTCCTAGAGATGACATTTTTATTAAAATGCAACTTAACATTGAGTTCTGTCTCTTTTGAGACTTCATTCAAAGATCCTTGAATTTTTCTAGAATTTTGGTTTATGTTCGAGGGGACACTAGACACCTTATCRATTACAAATTTACGAAAATGACACAGCTTTTGAAAGGCGATATCAAAAGTGAAAGCTTCAGAAGGCCAAGTGAACAGCTTTTAACCATGAACTTTTGTGTCCCTTTGCTGCCAGAAACCTTCAGCTTGTATTACTCCTGTGGTATGTGGCAACTGTGCTGAGACCTAAAGGTTTAATCCTTAGACCTGTGAAGTCAGTGGTCCAGCTCTTAGGGGCATCAGTGATGTAGGATGAGGGCCTGAAATGGCAATTCCATGCCTTACCAGAGGTGTCATCATGTCAGCCTCTGCTACAGAGCAAAACTGGGAATCCTTAACCTTGGTCGTAGTTGCTGAGTAAAAAAAAGCAGAATTGTCCTTCTGTTTTGCATTAGGTTTGTGTTTATTGAAATCAGTATTGTACTCTTGTAGTTTGGAAAAGTAACACTTTGCTTCCTTTAAGTAACGGAAAACACCTTTCTGAATCCATCATTTAGATTTCATTTAACAAACATTTCCTTCTCCCTCCACTTTTTCCTTGTTTTGTTGTCACACATGGTACCAGGCTAAGGATGAAGAAGAAATGGTAAGCTGTTGAGTAGTCAGCCTGGGGCAGGTTAGTGAATTAAAATGAATGTGGAAAAAAAAAGTTACAGCAACACTTTCTACCTTATTAAAATAACAGGTTTTATTAGGCTGAAAATGTCTACACTGRTATTTCTATAGGTAACTGTGCTCAAGAGAGATTAGTGGCTCCTTCTGTGTTCCTGTGTTCTGTTCATTAACTCTATAGCTTAACATGGTGCTTAATGCTAGGTGCAGTATTTTGATAAAGCTTATGAGGGAAAATGGACAAGCACAAACACTCAGAGAAAGTCTTCTTAACACTCAGCTGATGCAGCCATAGCAGGATGAGAAAGGATAGTGTTTGCAGCCTCTTTTGCAGTTTATGACATAATTTGTTAAAGCAACAAGATTTTCTTGCTCTCTGTCAGATGGATAGGCCAGATAAATGAGAGAGATAATAGCTCATTGTTTCCTGCTCTTTGAATGGCATTTCTCTATTGTCTTAAAGCCTCAGTGGAGTGAACTTCACACAGTGGGCTTTGTTGAAACAAAAGCACTTGTGCCCCATGTCACCAAGAGAGCTACAGTGGAAATGCTAATTTGATAGAACTGAAAGTGTTTGAGGTGGAGCCAATGCGCTAAAAACGAGATCCTCACAATCAGCTATTTACAGTCTTCGGTTTTCTGTCCTGGGTGAACAGCCTGTTTCACAGGAATATCAATTTTTGTGCCTTGTCATTTCACCAATTGCATCATGCAGTCAGATTTCAAATGCCTTAAGAGTAACCATAGTAACTGCAGGTCATTTAAATAAGCTGAAAGAAAAGGAATTCCCTCCCTCGTAAAACCCTTCAGTCAAAGGTACAGCAAGATTCAGATTTTCCTCTTGCAAACTGGCACTGCTCCACTGGATTTTATGGTTCTATGGATTTGCACAGGTTGATCTGGTTCTAAAAGTATCTGCAGAGCAAATCAGCATAAGTGGGTGTAGCTTCCCCAGGAAGACAGAGCAGTGACTGCTGGCACAAGGATAGATTTGTGTCTTTGTGTATGTGCCTGCCTGCCTCTCTGCACAGGCAAGCGTGCGTGGATGAGTCCGCTCATTCCCTTCTCCGCTCCTGAAAAATGTCACGTTTGTAGCTGACACAGAACTACTATTGCTCTTGTGTTCTTACTCATTGAGTGATGTCAAAGCCTCTGGTTTTAGTTTGACAGTGTTTCTGTAGTCAATATAGTCAATAAATCTAGTCTTTAATGTTCTGAATCAGAATTTTAATGCAGTTGGGTAGGCCCAATTCCAAGAGCAACATGCTACACTTGGCAATATCACGGTGTCATCCATGCAAGAACACAAGGAGTAAGCGGGGTTTGAGCTGTCTTTTTGCTGTGACAATGAGAAAAATCCAAATTTCCGTTTGACTCCTAACCTGAATTTATGTTTACCTATAGCTCTTACATTTTGCCTGTTCCCTTTGTTTCCTAAACTGAAAATCAGGGTGCTGTATTGTTAGGGAGGCCCTGAATGTGTTATTGAGATTTATCCATCCACTCACTCACTGGTTCATGGCATTATTCCCCCAGATTCGTGCTTGCATTGATTTCAGTGATAGATGGTGCTGGTGATTCTAAATGTCRGTGCTTCTTATATCTCAGGATCTCTTCATTTTTCCTCGAAGTTTATAATGCAAGAAGATAAATGCATTTAATGTAGATTAATCTGTAATTGTTAACTCTTCAGGAAAAAAAAGGCTAAGCTAGGTAAGTAATTCAAGTACGCAATTGTTCCTAACTCCTAAGTTGAATGTGCTAATGAAGCAGTTATGAACTGACTGGAGATTTTTCGTGTCTGAGCTGGTTATTAAGAAAACTGTTTCATCTGCAAAAACACTTTAATTGTCTTGTTTGGCATATCAGTGAAGATTAAAAACTAGGCTAGATTTTGACTCTATTTATAGATTKAATAGCAAAGAATATCTTCCAACATCTTTCATTCAAGCCTAGTATTTAAAAACTTAGTGATTTTAAGTTATTAGACTTCCAAAAACCAATTTGCTATTAAGGACTGATTAAGAAACAGATTTCAGTACTGGCTATTAGAAGCTTTTCATTTGGCCTTATAGCATTAGCATTCTCTGTTCTTTGAAGGCATTCAGGCAGTTTTTGAGGGGCTCATGCTTAAAGCTTGTTACAATAACCATACTGAAATACAGGCACTCTCATCCTTGTTGGGTTAACCTGGAGACAAGTTAGATGTCAGCTGAAGTGTTTATTAGTCTCTTTCCTTTGAATTTGTTCACCGCCAAAACAGTATAAATTTTTGGTTTTCATCATTCTTTTTCAAAATTCTTCTAAGCGACGATTCTCGACACCTCTTCCATAATCACACTCACTTTCAGATACTTTTCCTCCCCGTATTCCTCTGGCTGGGGAGACTTCTCCAACTAACTCTCTTCTAGAGGGCTGTCTTTGACTTTGGTACAACTGCAGAGATCGATAGTCTCTGTGGCAGTGTGCTGAACAGGCAAGTTTCACAGTCATCCCAGGAAGAAGGGTGTAAAGCTCCTGACCTTGTGAAGACAGAGAGGGAAGTGAAGGTGACATTTATACCTCTTGGCAAGGAAGTGCGGATAAAAAGGAAATCTAATATATCTTTGGGACATCACCAGTTATAGAAACTCTGAATTTGGGTCTCATTTTCCATGTGTTAAATAATATTGTTGTCTTTCTAGCTGTGCAGAAGTAGTGTTTTCTCTCCCCTTGCCAGTTCAAAAGTTTACTCTGTTTGTGATCAAGTTCTCTTTTTAGGTTCATTGTTGTTCTGTATATTAAATTTTTTTATCAACATTTGGTCCATAAGCTAATTGGAAAAAAAATTATTTTTTCAGTTTCAAATTTTCAATTGTGAAATATTACCAGCAGCACCCGTTGAAATAAATCCTTTTGCATTCTATTTGCTGTTTTATAACAAGATAGAGATTAAATAATTCATCTTTTAATAGGGTACTTAAGCATAATGATTCAGTGCTGCCACCTCTGCCCATCCCCACCCCCCTCCCCAGATTAACATCAGGATTACCTAAAATGTCTCTGATCCAATGGTCTGAATTAGTCTAGAGAAAAAAAACCTAAGAATACCTGTTAAGACCATGGGTACAGCTTCTCTAGAGTCTACAAATCCTGATCCACAGCTGTTGCTCTCAACAAGTAGTATTTTATGACTTCAGTGATCTTTGGAGTGGGCAGAGAGAAGCTAGCAAAGTTCAGTTTTGCAGTGGTGGGAGTTTGGAGTTAGTTATAGCCTAGACTGTTGTATAAGCAGTGGAGATTTTAAGGGTTAAGAAGAGATTTAATTATTTTGAGAAGAAGAGAGAAAGTAACATTTCCTTTGCTATTTTTCATATATATCTGATAGGATCATGATAGTTTGAGAGCTGAGGTGATCTGAAGCATTTAATTCAACATTTAGAGAATCTGAATCCATCTCCGGTCTCTTCCTTCTGAAATGTGGCTTATATTTCTGACTAATGTCTGCAAGCAAGTACTACTTCTCTGGGCTACTGGAGGCCGGCCAGTTGCTAAGCCAAAACATTTGATGTAGAGCTTCTTGAAGAAGAAAATATTTGTACAATGGCAGCAATATAGATATACCATGCACGTTTTGATAGAGAAGTAAACCCACACATTTACACTTCCAGTCTCTGTTTTTTTTAAGGCAGTGATTTACAGCCCTATTACTACTTGGCAATGCAAGGTCTGGAGAATAATATCAAGCCATCTGCTTGTGGCCCTGTAGGGCAGCTTGTAGCCGTGGTGCTGCGTTGCAAATACATCATTGCAACTCACATGCTGAAAATCTTGTTGCATATCTTGGATCCCTTTTTTTTTTTGTTTGCCTGCAGGATGGTGCCAGATGTGCTGGATACACATGTGTTTTTTGTGCCATTGACTCTGCTGTAAATAGTTGAAATTGCAATCCATGATATTTTTTTCTTTTTTCTTGTTCCATAGCATGAGAAAATGGGGAAGGGGCCTTCGAGGAAAGGCTGACATACAATAGAAACAAAATAATTTTTAGGGAAGAGAAATGCTACTTCCAATAATAGTTTTTGAGCTAATTGCCTTGCTATTTTTTCTCTTGATATCATGTTCCTCTCTTATTGGCATTATACTTGGATACTACACAAACTAATTGAGGACTTAACTGACTTTCATCTGAGTTCTTTACTATGGATACTATGCATACTACTCCACAGCAAATCTCAGTTCAGATATGCCCTACCACTGAAAGTCTCTCCAGTTTTTCTTTTTCCTCCTCTCTTTCCTGGCAAATCTGTGAGGACTGATGCTGTCCTTCAGAAAAGAAGACAGATTGCATTGAATGTTGGTGGCATGTGGGGTTGCAAATCAAGTTTCTGTTCTTGCCTCATTTCCACAAACTGGTTTGTTATCTCTGGGATTAACTTTTCCCATGCTTGGTCTGTGCCAACCTGAGATATAGCCTTTTCAGAGCCTGTGTAGTTATAGGTGCAGTCACAAGTGGTATTGCTGCAGTGCCAAACTGGAGAACGCTGCTGGCATTGCTGATGATTCTGTTTTAAGCTATGTGTCATTACTCCTCTTGGCTCCAGGCTGTAGAGAGTAGGTTCAATGGGAATAACACTCAGGAGGTGACTGGGGTCAGCAGTGCTGTAGGTAATAAAAGTGAGAAGTGGGAGGATGATATAAACGCCTGTTTTCTGGTCATTAATGTGATATACCATGTAATCTAGCTGCTTTTAATTATTCATTATGTTGGAAGTGTTTACAGTAACAGACAAAAAGACAGCATCTTGGAGCATAGATTGTGAAGCCATTCTGAACTGTGGAGTGTGCAGGAATTAGCTCTTCATTTTGCCTTCTTGTGTTTCTCCACGTAATGAAGATTTGGTTTGTAGTGTCCCCAAAGTGTCTTGTGTTACTGTCATTACTCATTCATAACCAACTGTAAAAATGAATACCTGGCAAGGAGAATATTCCTTGAAGGACTGTGGACAAAAGCAGGGAATTTCTTTGGGGATGATTCTTGTTATGCCTTATTTATGCCTAAAATTACTTTAAAAAATACTCTGTTTGAAGTGGAGAGAGAGTTGCAGTGACGATAACTGCATCTGTTCAAGGTAGACCTGTGGATGAGTTTTGAAAGGGCATTTTAGGGGTAGTTTCCAATGCATATATGATGTACTATTTATGCTTCTAAAACTGGAATGTGCTTTTCCTGTTCATCATCCTATGTACAATCTGAAACTCTGTAGTGAAACTTGTTTCCCATATTTATATTGCTTTTTACTTCACAGGAAGATTTAAATTCAGATGGCTTCTGTTTCAGATGTAGATGATGTGCTCATGTCAAGAGAGGCAGTACATTTGGAAAGGTTATGCCAGCAGAGTTTCACTTAGATTTGTGTGATGAAGAAACTCTGGATGTTTGGTGAGGTTTACCCTGGGTTTCTGTAAAATTTTCAGGCTTGATCCGCCAGGCTAAACTGTTCAGTTTTGGGTAGTGAACTCAGTGGGTCTTGTTCTCAGCCAGAAAACTTCTCTTGTCTGTTCCCCCTCATTGTCTTGTTCTATAAATGTGTCAGTAAAGCTATGGACATAGTCTGTTGAATAAATAAGGAGGGAATGACTTCTCATGGAATCCATATTTTTTCAGGTGTGCTGGTACTGGATAGGAAAATAAAGATAATAATGAAAAGAGGCCAGGCAGAGACTTGGAACAGACCCTCATGAGGCCTTGCAACAAGGACAGCCACCCTAGCTTCCCAAACTTGCTTCTGTAAAGAGATTGAATGTAGAAACTATGCGGGATTTCAGCTGCCTGTGTGGAATCCATGTTGGTGGGATGGCTACTCCTGCAGGGAGGCACTGTCTCCCTGCAGAGCTGCTCCACAGCCCTGTGGGGTCTGTTATTCCAGTGGTGAACTTGAATAGAGGCAAGCATTTAGATGCAGCTCAGGATCATTCCCCACATCTGTGTGCTTGCCTTGGCACACATGGCCACATGCTGACCATAATCCTGTACTAGTGGTATTGCCAAGCATTCCCCACAGCAACAGACACTGATGTCGCAACTGGGAGATTATGTCCTCTTAGGAGATCTGGCAGGAGAGGAAAGGCTAGATTAGTGGAGCAGGTAGATGAGGAGAGGGAAAATCATTTATTAAAGCCTAAGCCTTTATCTAAATCATATTGGTTCTTTTACAGAAGAGTTCCAACAAACTCAGACAAGATGCTCATATAAAATTAGTTTTTGTTTATTTTTGCAAGTCTGTGAAAATTAAGTTCTCTTAATTTATCTGTATATGTCTACTGATTTCACTTTCCCCTCCTTCCCAAACAGACTCGTTCTTCCAGGCTTTCTTCTGTATTAGAACAAGTTTCCTTCCATGGATTCAGGGGACTCCTTGTTTTATTTATTCAGTGTATAAACGAATACTCTGTTTGAGGGCTGAGTGGTGAGGAATATGTAGGAATCACAACAGTCCACATTTGGGTGGGGTGGAGGAGCAAGTTACAAGATTTCTTTCATAAAAACTGTGTATTCCAACTTAATGTCAGAACAGCTACACTGAGGTGCATTGTTATTTGTTGGGGAAATGCTGTCTGTTGATATAGAATAGTATTGTAACTGTAAAGATTATTAATTTTTGTATAGCTTTATATTCATATATATGTACTCATGTATCTCTCTTGAAAATCCTATCTTATTTTCAGTCCTGTGGTTTAATCTGATCAATACTTCCTCAAATGTTGCAGGTCAGGAAAGGCATATTGTATATGTTGACCTCCAGAATTTAAATCTGAGCTCATGGCCTCTGTAATATATCTGCAGAACTCCTCTGAATAGCTCTGGTTCTTTACCAGTGTAATTGAGAGAAGGATTTGACTATTTATAGGATTTTTTAGGTTCCTGAGGGAGTAAGGTATCCATTATTTTTGAAGGACAATGGCCACAGGGTGCTTTATTTTCTTCAACTGATTTGAAAAATCTTGACCCAGTGTGAATACTAACATTTGAGCAGGAAATAAGAGTGAATTTGTAATCCTTAGTAAAGAGATTTGACCCAAAACTTAACAAATGAGGAAAAAAAAGAGAGAGAACATACTTCAATTACCAATTAGTAGAGTTTGTGGACTTCGGCGAAGCTGTAGAGGTTTATACCATCAGTCATTTGGTATAGTAGATTTAGTTTTAAAATTGAAGTATATGCCCCATGGAGGCTCTTCAGAAATTAAGATAAGATCAAGGAGAGGGGAAGTACAAAGGGAGCAGGAGGAAAAAAGGAAAGGATGTATTGGTATTTTTCAGACATTAGCATTAACTCCTATGCTCTTGGCTGGAAAAAAAGTAAAAGGAAAACACAACAAAACTGTGAAATTTTTTTCAGTATAATATGTGAGGTCCCAAAGACTGATCTCCAGGTTAGGGTTTTTTTTTTTTTAATTTTAGAAAAAGCACCGGTCTGGTCTTGTAGCTGCAGTGCAGAAGTACAGTTAGTTTACTGCACACCTGTTCCCCACCTCTGGTGGGTTTGCTTTCTGCGTGTCTCTTGGTGTGATGTTGTGCTGCTGGTCTTCTCCTAAAAGGATCTGTACTGCTTGGGTTTGCCTCATTTGTTACTGATTTTTATTTTTTCTCCCTATGAATTAGCAGAGTGCAAGTTTGGGATTTTCATCCGCTATGTAAATAGTTCAGCTAGACCATTTGAAAATCACTGTGCTTTCAGATGGGTCAAAGGCTGCTCCTTAATCTCAGACAGTTATCAGTCACCTGTGTGCCAGCACTGCTTCCAGATCAATTGCATGGAAGTAGCCGGCCAGCGATGGCTATGTAGAGTGATCATTGGCATAGATATGCTACTTAAATAGGCAAGTATTAACTTACATGGCTAAATCAGCAACTTGTTAATCAGTTTAACCATGATTTTAATACCTAGACTTCTTCTTTTTAAATTTTCTCACGGTATTTGTTTTAGTTTTTTGCTGACTGGTTTCAAATTATGGATGTTTTCATGAATGTTTATTAGAATTTGTTCTTGCTTTTTAATGTTACTTCTTGCATGTGCTCTACAATTGCACATTAGGCTATTCAATTATACTGGAATGGGTGTTCGTAGACAAAGCAAAGACAAATTCATGTTCACCAGCAGCTTTTAGCAGAAATATGTTCACGAAATTTATTCCCCTGCACATGGAAAGGAAAAAAAATTTCTTGTGTCTGATTCACTCATGCCTGACAAAGCAAAATAGATCACATCCTAGATTTAGAATGTCAAATCACAGGAAACAAAAGTAATGAGAAAAACACTGAATAGGCAATAAGCTTGTAAAAATGCAGACAAAAAGTGTGAACTTGGTGAAGGGTCTTAGCTGTTCTGAGTTGTTCCATCGGGTCTGCTTGCAAGAGGCGAATGTTGCATGCCTGGTGGATTAGGGGGCTTAAGAGGCTCCAGTCTCTCTGGAGGTCTCTTATCTCATGCAGGCAGCTCTCAGTCTGCTTTGTGTACCTGCATGAAACTCATCTGCTCTAATGGTGTGACCACAGTGAAAAGGGTGCCAGTGGAGCAGGAGAGAAACACTGACTATGCAGCTGAAAGGGGGGAAATGGAAAACAAACTAGAAAATGGGAATTGAGGACCAAGCAGGGTAGAGGGCATAGGAGCGTCCCTCTGTTTGCAGTTTGCCTGCGTAGCCCTTGAAGCCGTGGGGGGCTACATTGCTTTGCGTCTCGCCTTGTTACACTACAGCTGCAGAGCTGTAGGGGCAGCAGTGGGAAACCCTGCATTGCTCCTGTCCTGTGAGGAAGTCGTGCCTTCGAACCGTTAGCGGTTTTGACCTATTTTTTGGATATTTATTTCCTTGAAACCATTAAATGACTCTGAAATAAAACCATTTTGACTTCTCCAAGCTGTGAGCACTGAACAGGTTAAAAAGGGAAACAAGCTAAAAGCTCTGTTTGCTTTGCCTGAAAATCCACTGATGCAGGATGAAATTAAAGGCTATAAATAGCTCCTGTCCCTTCAGCTTCATCATGCAAGCTTCGGCTGTGCGCAAGGATTAGAAGAAGACAGAATGGATTTCTGTGTGGCGTCAACAGGAGTCAAGGATTATGCCCACTGTGCACATTGTATTGTTCATTTCTCGTGGGCCCTTGCAGGGAAATTAAATCCCTTCTGATGCTCAAGGTGCAGGAAGCAGAGTCGGCTTTGAGCAGGATGCATGCATTGCAAAGCAGTTTTACACAGTGGCACTTAGCTTCCTCTGGGTCTGCTGCAGCAAGCCCTGCCTTCGTTTCGTACAGGCAGACAACCCAGCACAGATCGTAGCAGCAGGGGCTGGGGCTTTCCAGGCTTTGAGCTRGAGCTGGTATCAGTGAGGTTTATGGTTGCTGAATGCATTTTGAAAATAGATTGGTTGTCTGTTTGTTTGTCATGTTGCACCTCCTTCCCTCTGTTCCCTTCTCTTGTGCAAGTCCCGTGTTGCCAAGCATTGCTCTGTAGTGCCAGAAGGCTTTTACAAAGTTAACTGAAATAGACCCTTGTGATAGGTGTAAGCTCTTGAAGAAAGGATACCAATTCTTTCCTTAGAGGAGAACTCAAGGTTGCCATGACCTTAGCAGTGTGAAAAGTTACTGCATCTTTTCTCTCCTCTCCTGTCCTCTCCACTTGTCTTTTCCRCCCATACTTTGTGTGTGTAATTAGAAGACATTGTTTCAGGGAGGAGTATTACAGTAAATTCTTCTTCACCGTTTACAAAAAACATAGAAGTATTGGGCAACAGTATTTGTCCRAAAGGTAAGCAGATAAGTAAACAAACAAACAGTTCCTTTTTGGAGGAGTTTATGAAACTTCTGCTTTTTCATATTCCTGTCCTCTGAGATGCAGAAGCCCACTTGGTTGCAACTCTTGCATGTTTAGGTGAGGTTTGATAGTGAAAAGCAACTTTCAGAGTTTGATCTTCAGCTTGAAATGTATTTAGAGCTGTATAATCACAAGTGCTATTAATATCTCTGCTTTATATATGGTAATTTCAGTGGAGAGAAGGGCAAGAGGGGAGTAACTTCAGACTGGTATTTTATTGCTTTATAGCTGATGTCTGAACATTTAAATAAGAAAATAGTGGTAGTATTTGTTGCTAGCTGATAAAAGGATTTTATGTACATGCAGGTTTTTTCACATCATAAAGATACCTTGTGACTGCTAGGATTACAGCTTTGTTGTGGCAACACTGTAATTCTTTCACTAAAATCTCGRTGAGTCAGCATTATGGCAGCGTGAGCACTTGCCCCAATACTTAAACCTCCCCTAACAACCTCCCTAAGAATAAAAATGGTTGAGGATGTAGAACTTGCAGTAGTCATAGACAGTAGGCAAAACCTTTTTTTTAGATTGAGTAAAGCAATTTTGTTGTTAATTCTTATGGATACATCTAATATTAGAGTATGCATGTTTAATTTCCTGTTTCTAACAACAAGGAAGATTGGTCCTTTTTCCTGACCTTGTRGTCCTGTTGACCCCATCTCCTGGTTGATGGAAACCGTGTTTCAGTCTCATCCTAAGATACTGAGAAGAGCATCAATCCTCTGGGAATTCAGTRGGTATAAGGAAAATGCTATCCTTTCCTATACTCTGAAGCCTAAGCAGATGTGTACTAACCATTGGACTGTGAACTTTTGCAGAAATGTGATATTTATGTTTTCCAGTGGAAAAACTTAGCACACACTGTGGTGTTGGGACTTCCTTCAGAGGGACAGTGGATGTGAGTCTGTTAAGGAGAGGACCTACTAACTGGTACAGCTCAAGGTCATGCAGTCAAATCCCAAATGCTGCTTTTTCTTTCTTTAAGCATATCCTTTGTAACTGTCTAGTTGTAAGTGTGTGTCAGTAATCGCTTTTAAAACATTAAAATGAAGAACAAATAGGAAAACAAGGAATGCAGAATTAAGGTTGCATATCATAAAAGAGCTGGAAAAGCTACTTGTATCTGCCTTCAATTAAAAGTGATAAAAGTTAGAAGCTTTTGCTACTTTGTTCATTTGGTCACATTAAATGYCACCAGAGATAGCACTAAAACAAAAACGACCCCTTGGTTAAGGCTCCTTAGTTACTACAAAGAAGTTGGAAAGGCTGCTGGATGCAGTTATTCCTTACAGTTGGACTGTGTTCTCTCTCGCCTCCCTCTGGAAAAATGGAAGCTTATTAGGGAGAGCTGAGCTGCTCTCCTTTATAAACTTTCTCATTGCAGTGCAGAGTAATCAAAATGGCATTTTGGCTCATGGCTCCAGTGCTTTGAGCAAACATCCTCTTGCCCCACTGGGGCAAGGAGAGTCCAGCAGTGCAGATTTGACTTTCTTTTGGCTCTGTCAAGGATGACCACTATAAAAGATCTCTTTGCCAGCTACATAAAAAACCTTTACTGGTGCAAACTTGCCCGCACTTTGTACTTCAGGTGTTCTAGTGATTGAACACCTTTGCAAATATTTTTGTTGTAATCTATTTATTGATTCCTTTTCCCCGCGGATGAACATTTTATCTCTGTGCTCCATGGCAAAGGAAAGTTTATTTCTCATCTCCAAAAGTTACTTCAAATGTCCTAAGGGTGAAGTGTAATGTACTGACTGCAACAGAAAAACAAGAACTGTGTTTTCACGTGTGGGCAGCAGGAAAGGTAGAAGGGTGGGAATGATTTATTCCATTATTTCTGAATTCTACCTGTTTCATCTTTCCAAATAATGTAATGCTGTAAACTGGGAGTCCTAATGGAATAAAGCAGTAAGTGCTGTAGCCAGAGGCATGTAAGAATATCAATTAAACATACACTTGAAAACATCCATTGGGAAAGTAAGATTTAGTAGCTGTCATTGCAGCATGTTAACCTCCTTTACCCCTCCTTGCCCTCACCTCTTTTCCAGGCTTCTCTTCCAAGCTCTGGCTCCTCACTCCATGAACTGTATTAGAATGGCAGTTCTCCAAAAAGGCCCCTCAAGGACTTGCTGTTTGGAGCCTAATTCTGCATCAGTCTGGAAAGCAACTAGCCCGTACTTCAATTGGTGCAGATCACTACCACCACATTGACTTCAGTGAATGGGAACAGACTCCAATCCTTTAGATTGTTTTGCTACCAGAAAATACGGCAGTGACTACAGGCATGACTGCTCCTTGTGGAGTGGGTGCCCAGTGGTGAGGACACTGTGGGGCTCAGAACTCATTGTGCATCATCCCAATCTGCGTATCTCTGATGTCAGGATGTGTTCCTGAACAGACAGATGGTATCACTCACCAGGGGATTATCAGGTCCTCCCCTGTCGAAGTAAAAATCTACACTCAGCACTTTCTGAGAAGAGGGAGGAGACATTACAGCCAAACTCCTGAAGGGAGTAGCCAGCTGCTGCCTTGCCATTTTTGACCCTAACATTGATGTAACTCTTGGTGAAACAAATAGTGAAAAAAGGCAGAATTTCTCCCCGGYAAAACTTAGAATATGTAGGTTGTGGGCAAAGGAGTCAAAACCATTACTATTCCTAGACATCCATCCAGTCAGACGAGCAGATGGAAAAGCACAAACCGTTCTCAGAGAGAGTAGAAAATATGGACCAATGCCTATAGCTTGATTTCTATGCCAAATAGCAGTGTGAAATCAGCAAGAGTAGGGATCCCAGTAGGCAAATCCACCAAGTAATGCCCAGTATAAGATCTAATAGTGGAAAAGATCTAAAATATATTGATTTACAATATAATTTTATGAAGTTTGTCATCTGAAAAATCTTCCTTGCTTCTTGAAAAACAAGAGTGTSTTAATCTAATAGCTGTAGAATTTTGACAGGTGCCCAGTTTGTAGAATCTGTAATCAGGACACTCTTGTGACTAGAAAGACTTGACAAATCCTGCAGTGCACCAGACTGTACATCTTGYATGTTTGTGAATTGAAAATGAGAGTAAGAGAACAGAGCTGTTGCTTGTATGTGGTGTTATTAGGTGTGTAAAGAGATGGTAGATTTAATGTGAGGAGATGACAGAATAAAGACATGAGTTGAGGTAACAGACATACATAAGCAGCCATGATGTTTGCAGTTACTGGAGTTAGAAGTCTTTGCTAGTCTGGTTGTGTTTTGAGACGCTTATTAAGAGAGTGGAGAAGGGGGAAGAACCAAGTGTGTGATAACAAGCTGTGCTATACAAGATGTAATGGAAGAAAGGGAGTGAGGAAAGGAGATAAAACATGCAGAATAAGTGGAGGTTTAATCTGAAGCCATGGATTAACTATTGCCAGACATCAGGTATTTGTGAAACAGTAGTTATTGCATGGCTTTGATGAGATATAGTTGAGGAAGAATAATCAGTCTAGGTGGCTGAAGATAAACCTGGAGGGGAGAAAGGAAGGCAAGTATGATCATGACTCAAACCACTGCTTCTTTACGGTGCTGACCACTGTCTTTACAAGGTTCTCCAGTGCATCTGAAGTGCCTGAGGAGAGTGGAAGTTCTTGTTGCAGATGAATCATGCAAATACTAAAAGTCATAATCAGGAACTTCAGTGTGCCAGCTGTATTCTGCTACATGAGCATTGCCTCAGCASAGTCAATTAGCAGGGCAAGGAGAACATACAGTGTGAGAAGGAAGTGGAAACAGCTCACTAAAGGTTGTGAAATAGTTTTCACCACAGCATTATTTTCTAGACACGGTGTGATCCAAAACACTGTCCACTTCCTCATTACCAGATTGGAGTATCTGATTCTGTATCTGGCAGGTCTTCCCATGTGAAGCAAACAGAAAGGCAAGGCARTGTTAGAAAAGACCATGTTAGATCACATAATGTTGCTTAGTGAGACTGTTGACAGGACTGTGGAACTATTTTCTGAAAAGGAGGGTAAAAAATCCATCAACCATTTTTCTGAAAATTTCAAACTAATTAAAAAACCCCACAACCCCAAACTTGGGCAGATGATGTCAAACCCTTTGCCTATATATTGCTGACGTTGATAGTTCTCCATAACTAAGGCTTGACCATAGGGTTGAAAAAAAAWTCAGTAGGCTTGTTTACCAGCAGACTAGTAAGCAAAGTAGTCAGGATATTTACATGTCAACGTGACATAAACTGATCATAACATGACATAATTTGATCATAACCTCCAAGTGCCTGAAATGAGCACTGCCAAAGCTACATCAGAAACTGTATTTTGGAGCAGGGAAAGGCTGGGATAATTCCTTGAGGCAATGGCATATGCTGGCTAGCACTGAGCATTGTAGCCTAGAAAGCTGACCTCTAGATGAGTAATTTTCATCTTTCAACTCAGTCATTCTTTTAAGAACCATTTAAAAATACTTGGCAGGAGTTAAAGCTTAGTAATTTCTCTTGCATACTATCAAATCAAAGCCTTTTCCAGGCTGTTTTAAGACCATATTAAAATGTTTACTCAATATTAATGATTGTTTAACAACCTTTGAAGTAGGGAACAGGGGAAATGTTAATAGGTAGTGAGGATGGTTACCTAGTGATTGTGTTGTAGAGGATGTCCTCTGCTGTGACTCCTTAAATCAGTCATTCATAATGTATACATGTACTTCTGAGAGCAGCAGTGCCCCACTGTGAGACTGTGTTTTCCCTCTCTGTGACAGAGGGAGGATGTTAGGCAGGAATACAAAGTCTCATAGCTCCCACTAGAGCTGTGCTCTATTTTTTAGGCTGACGTTTGAAGGAGCTGCACCTTTTCATCTTGGAACAGAAACTGAGCAGCACTCACAGGAGAGCAAGACCAAAGTTTTTTACTAAATCCAGAGAATCCCAGCACACAGCTTCCTTATTCATACCATGGATCTAGATTCTCTCACAGAATTATCATTAGGGCTGAGTTCTTCTAGACACATAGACAATGTCCAAGGGGAATAATTTATACCTCCCTCTTCCTTCCTTTGTACATGCCATGTGAGGTAAAGCCACCCTGAGGTTAGATTTCATGGGATTCCTTCTTTCATGAATTGTGCTTCTRAAAAAGATACCTACAACACAGGATTCCAGAGAGGTCTTTGAACTTACTTTTTATTTCCTTAGTGGTCATACTTTTGCTCCTTGGATCTATGGCTATAGAGGAGATACAGTATGTACTTAATTCTCAGGCTGCACTGGATGGTAGGAAGCAGGTGAGAGCTGTGCCACTGAATGGGATGTGCACTCCCTGGTGTCCATCAGATTTATTTTGTGATTTTTTTTYCCCCATTTTTCCTCGTATTCACAAAATCTCAGACCTTGAAAGACGTTTAAGTATCTGTCACCCATGGAAAATGGTGAGATTCAGCTGGCTGAAATACCTTATTCTTCATCTTTGAAAGAGCAATACTATTTCATGTTTATTATGAGCATAATTGCACTAAAGACTGTAAGGCACTCTGTTACCCTACAATTGCATAGAGGAGTCCATATTTATTAGAAGAACAGTATAAGATCAGTATCATACACTCTTACACTGTTTCAGCCAGCTATTCCCTCAGTTCATAAGGGACTGGAACAAAGGACTGTCACAGRAGAGTTAATGGATCATTGACCTGCTGTATGGTGACTTTTTACATTATTAAAAACATTATATTTCCTGTATTTTGTGGGCTTTGCTGTTTGGATGCAGCATGCAAGTGACCTTTGGGGAAAAGAGCTTTTCTGTATGTGTATTAAAGACATTTTTAGAAACAGCCTAATATATTCTTATGCTCTCTTTTGCTTCTTTAGACAGCGCCTGTCTGCTTTATGTACAATATCTGTTGTGTTCCTTTTGTTTCATTTTGTTCTGTTTTTTTCAAATAGCACATTTACCACTGAGTTTTTGTGTACGTGGAGATGTACAAAATTCCCACTTGGAGTTATTAAAGACCCATCAGCTCGTTTAATGAAAGAAGAGATTTTAGACCCAGTTTTCTGGGCAGAATTCCAGGTTGGAAAAGCACATTTTTCTCTCTGTCTTGAGCAGTTTTATGCTATTTTCCTACTTTAGTGAAGAGCTATCACATTTCACCATAAAAGATGCTACATTTCAATACTCACCTTTTGAAAAGTGCTTTGGGATTTGCTCAGATAGTTCCCGTATATGTTTTGTCTCTGTAGTGGTTTGCTTCACCACTTCTCCCTCAAATTAGAAAATTTGTCCTGTTTCCAAGAAGAGGTGCCAGGTATGACTTCAGGCTTACACATCCTACTGGATTTGAGATCTTTGTTCACTGACTAAGAATATATTTATGTAGGTTTTAAGTATTGCTGTGTCTGTGCTCTGGGATTATAGATATTTCTGTTGATGAGTTGCAGTGGGCAGCCAGACAGTATCCAGTAGGAATTTGCTTGTTGTGTTTGCATGTTAAGAATCATTGCTTTGTCTGTGGATTGTGAGCAATTTGGTGCAAGTATTCAGTATTCAAAATCTAATCAGGTTGTGGAATTTTACAAATTACCTTATTCATTCTAGAGTGGGTTTTATCTTGCCTAACTAAACATTTTAGTGGAAATCTATCTTAAGGTGCTTGTGAGGCTCTCATGAATAAAGAGAAACATAGAAAGAAAATAGAAAGATCATGCACTACGAGAAGAACTTATAGGACCCTCTAACAGTGAAAGGAAAGTGACTCAGGAAAAAAAAAAAAAGACAATATTTTCTTTTACCCTKTCATTTGTCTTGTGTCTTTTGGTAATAGGAGGCCTGGGGTATTACTTAAAGAAATACTGGGTAAGATATTTTTAAACAGCAGTGAGATTTTTGATGGGATTGTGTTCCTTTAAAAACATTTATTTCCCTTCACTTCCCTCCTTTAGATTTCTGCAAATAAAATCATTACCATACTCTTTCTAGTGACTGAACACAAAAGGATGAGGAACGTGGAAGGGCAGAAATCAATTTCTTTCATTTGCGTGAACGTAAAGGCCATAGCTCCTTCTAAGTGTACAGCCGAAGACATRTTTCCTTTGCAAATAAACTGTGCACCTTGATGTCACCTTATTTTCCCACTTTGCCTGTAATTGCTTTGAATTAAAGGGTGGATGCAGCCCTGGAGAAAGCAACCTGCAGGTAGGGATGTCCAGAGGATGGATGTGTGTTGTTTCCCATACAAGAGTGGATGACCAGAAGATAGTATACTGCTGTAGCAGGTCTGTTTACTGTTTCTGCACTGCACATCCACAGATGTCTGAAATGCCTAAATCTTAATATTTCAAGGCTTTCCTTTCTACTTGCTGTCTCCCTAATCCATTCTGATCTTTTAGCTGGGGCAGAGACAGCAACGTTCCTGTATCAAACTTATTTAGGAAGGAGTGTTGAGCAGTTGCTGTCCCCTCTAGACTCATTAATTCAGGTGAAAAGCAAGCAGAGGGAGAAGGTGGCTTTGCCTGTGTTGCCATACTGCAATCTTTCTGTGCTGTGGAGCCTGAATGAGGAAACAAGGGAAAGAGGCAGCTGTGTTAGCCTGTTGTCACTGCCATCGCTAATAGAACACGATGATTTCCATCTTTTCCCATCTGCCTATGGGGGGAGAGACGCTGATAAAGCCTTGGGATTGGTTACAATCTCCTGAAATCACAAAGCAGATGGATATTGAGCAGATAAGCGTTAATCTGTCCTGGGAGAGGATTAATCGGGTGAAAGATGGCAATCTATGTGTGCGTGTGCGTGCGGGTGTGTGGGGAAGGGGCGGGGGTGAGAGTGGTGGGCAGCTGGTGCTGCTGTCATCTCTTTTGGTCCTGCTTTTGTCTCGTGTGTGTGCYGTGATGGTAAATAAGGTCTGTTTCCTACACAAGGCTTATTAATCTAATTTTCACCGAACTTTGACTTTAAAAGCTGCGAGAAAGTAACTACCTTAAAAACTACCTTAAGTTTTTTAAGCAAGCTAAGTCTTTTTTTGATTGTCCACTTTTCCTCTGTACTTTTAGCCAGCCTACTGTTTCTTTGTAGCTCGTGAGCATGGTCTTTTCCCCAGGACACATTAAATGATTATGTGATATTTGAGGTAAATTATTTTTCTGACTTCTACAGCATTTTATCTGAGAATCTCTAAACGTTTTACAGGCATTAGTTAATTAATCCTCAAAACATCTCCGAGAGGTTAGGTAAGAATTCAAGATTTGTGGTTTTTTAATTTGTTTGTTTGTTTTCCTCCAGAATATTTGAATACCTGTAGCACCTGTTGCCTGAATTTAGAGTTACAGTGCTAAGCACTCCTGAAATTCAGGCCTTATCTCTATTATTGGTATGCTGTGACACAGGGCAGTGGGATCAAAACTGGAGAGAAGAGTGTATCAGTGACAAAGATGGGAATAAATGTATGAATCCAGCCTTTTCCTCTTCAATCTCCTTTTCTGACCACGAAATACAGTGCTTTTCTGATGCAGCACGTTGATTGCTATTCTCTGGCTTCTCTCTGAATACAGCTGTTTCTTTTTTTTTGCCTCCCGGTTGTGGTTCACATGGTTCCTTTTTCATCATCTCTCCTCTGTCTCCAAATTTGCTTTTCAGTGTAGAAGAATATGTAGTGATGCCAGTGTCCTCTCACAGCTATCTTCTGATGTGCCTGTTCTTTTCATTGGCTTAGTTGCCAGCATCCGTGAAAGATCTGGCAGCCTTGTGTAAAGCTGGAAGATTATAAAACTACTGGGGTTATGTGGAGTGCATAAAGGCAAATTCTGTCCTGCTCTTCAGCCTTGGGGTTAGCTCTCAGTGTCTACACTTACGTTACTGGTGAGTGGTTGAACAGTTACGTGGGTTATGTGTGAGAGGTACAGTTGCATGTCACAGCCAGATTTTCTGAGGGGCCCTAACTTAGTGTCCTGTTTTTATGTGCTCAGAACGTCTGTTTCCATATGTAAATGAGCTCGGTCACAAAGGCATGTATAAAGAGCCTTTTGTAGATTTAAAATTCAACCAATCTGTCTGTTTCTATAGGAGTAGTATGACAAATGAAGACTTATCTTTGGTAAATCGGGTGGGTATTTAGAGGCTTGTTACATCTGTCACATCTGCACAGTAAAGAGTCCTGCTGGAACTGGGTATCTCTGTAAACAGTTTGCCTTGGGTGGACTGGAGCAGACCAAAGAATATGCAGTGTCTTTGACACTTGGGTTGGGTCTTGGGTTTTCTTCCTTCCTTCCTTGAAGGTGAATATTCAAAGTAGTTTTTTCAAAGCATAGTACAGAGATTTTACTGTTGCAAGCCTGGAAAGAATGGCAGTGGTTTCTGTCTGTGTGGCTAGGTGAGTGCTGAGGTCTCATTTAGTATTAATCACCTATATTTAGAGGAMTTGGTGTGAAAATTTTCATTTTTGCCACATTTTTGTAATAAACCTGTTGCTGTGGTTAGGACAGGCGTGTTGGTTATTTTTGCTCCATCTTACTGGGGAATTTGCCAAAGACATGAGAATAGAGGCAGTCAGACAATCATGAATTGGGAATAACATGCAGTTTTTATTATTATTTCCTTTTACAGTTATATTATCAGTGGTACAAATTTATAGGGAGGAGTTCCCTTTTTGTAAATAAAAACAGGGTATCTTTTAAATTATGTAACCTGTAGTCTTGATGACAGTTTGCAGGCGTGTTATGCAGGATATTGGGCAAGGTAGTTAGAATGGTTCTTTCTGGCCTCGAATCGCTTACCTGAATAGTGAAGTCAGGAGTCTAGAGACTGGAGATGCTGTTTTGAATCACCTGATGGTATTTTTTTCCACATATTGAGGTGAGGAATGCATTCTTCTGTCCTTATTCTTCCTGTAATTTGTAATCCTTGACTGAGTTTCTAAAAGTTTTCTCCACGTTGTGTTCTGCTTTGAATGTCCCAATGTTGTTTTACAAGTTTCCTGTGGTCAAACAGTTTGCCAGAGTTTGACACACGAGGTAGAACAAGAGAACCTTTTCAGAAATCAAGTTATTAAAGACAAGGGGTCACACTGGGAAAATAAACTGCCACCAGCATGAGCTGAAGTAGAAATATTTGGTAACTTCCTGTCAGACAGATTTTTTAATTTCCTGAGAAAAATTAAAGACTTTAATTTTTCTTCCATACCTGTCATTTTTTAGGATAATTTTCTTTACTTTCCTGACTGTTTTGTACTGTTTCTCCTAAAGTCTTTCAGTCGACTTTAGGAGAAACTTTCTCCATCTCATTGTTATAATTTCCTTGGTTTGGAATGCTTAAATACTTGTTTTGTAAAAGCCTGTGTTTCTGACAGGTAAGAGGAGAGAACAAGATTGGATTCTAGTAACAAAGATGAGATATATAATGTTCATGAAAGATTCATCTCATGAAGAGCTGGATCTAGGGCTGCACTGGTCAAAGAAAGAAGAGAATTCTATTGATTCCTGGGGCTTAAGAATAAATGCAAAATGGTGTTCTACCAATTTTCCTTTTAAACAATTATACACCTTTTTTTCAGACCCAAAGTGAGGGCTCCCTTATCAAGGCAAGACATAGCACAGTCTGTTTCACGTAACAGAGTAAGAAAAATATCAAACTTCAGTGGATTTTCCTTTTGTAATTTGTTCAACAAGTTTGACAAATAGACAAAATTTTTGTTCTAGGTGAGAATGCGTGAGTGTATTCAGTGGTCTCAAATCAAATTTAAAACTTTCTTCGTATCGTTTTAATGACACTCATGACAGAGTCAAAGCAAGAAAAAAATAGAATGAAAATTGAAAATATGTATTTGCTTCCCACACCCCCTTCATTTTTCCAGCGAAATTCAACTCTGAAGTTCATCACTTCATTCCGCTGCGGTGCAGCTCACTGGTGGTAATCAAGGCACCACCCAGATCACCTCTTGTGATGTTGCAATTCCCTTCCCACAGTGGAATTTTCTCTTAAATACCATGCGGGTAAAAATGAAGTCTGTGGAGAAAAGTGTTCTATTTGGTTATGTTGTATAGATTTAATCTAGACTCTTGGATTCTATAATCTGCAGTGTCTTAGGCAAGAGGAAGAAGGCTGCTTGCTTAGATGTTTACATGACTTTATCAAAGCAGACAAAGTTATGAAATAATTTAGTACTTCCCATTGTACTTTGAGAGGGTATATGTAGTGTGCACAAGTAGTTAGGCACCATGGGTATGGCATTAAAACTTCCAGTGTGCAAATAAATGTTCCAATTCATCTCATTTGAGAAAATTGGAGCCTTTTTGGATGTGCTGGGATCAGTCAAGAAACTGAAATACAGATTCTCTCCCTACTTGCATGAAATGTTTTAATTACTTAACTTAGAGAGATGATCACTCTGGGAAATACTTAATATGATGTGCCAAATCCTTAGCAGATATAAATTGACATAGCTCCATTGAATTCTCCAGCCAAGGATTAGAGCTGATTGAAAAACAGGAAATGGCAATGAAGAAAATCAATCAGCTGAAAAGATCTACTTCAGTTTAATTGCATTCGTTCTCAAAGTTTTTGTTTCGTTTTGTTTTTGTTTTACTTTTGGTATTTTTTCTTATGCTCTGTGGCAGACCTGTCACTTTTTTTCTTCTTCTTCTGTAGGTTTGCTTTTCTATTTTTGATGATATAAAAGAGAATATGAAGGAATAGAGAATATCTGTGACCAAAAAGATGAGACGAACTCAACCTAGAATTTTCCATTTCATGATAGTGTCAGATTCCTTTGTTCCAGTATGAATTCATTTTTTCTTGCAAACTCGCAAATAAATCTGTTGAGTGAGAATGTCGATGAAGTATCTTAAATAAGTACCTTTATCATTTTCACTGCTTTACACTAACTTTTTGGCCCTTCAGGTTGTGATGCACTGGTTGGTTCACACTTCACTCCTGTTCTGTATCATCAGGGTGGTCTCATTAAAAGTGCAACTGGAAACTGCTGGTGAGGAATACATTTAGAGCAGGTACGGGGTGTGCAGCTGCAGTGTGAGCTGCAGGTTGTGCCCTGGTGGGGGGAATGGTGGGAGCCCCAGGCGAGGGGCCATGAACTGGTGCTGACCCTTTGTACAGCAAAGGGCACAGGGACTTGTGGCACTGGCCAGGTGACTGGGCACTTGGATACAGCAGGAGCTGCTGACTCAGCAAGAAGACCCCAGACTATTTTGGGGAACAGACTGTGAGGGTATAAAAGCCCAGGGATTCCTTTGTTCAGGATCTCTCCCTGGAGGCACCAGCTTGAGCTGTTTCTGTGTTACTGCACAATGATTAAATTGCTTTAAGGATCCAGACATCTGGGACTTTGCTGTGGGAGACCCAGGGCTGAGCCAGTGAGGGAAACTTAGCTGCCTGTGTGAGTGTGGGGCGTGCAGGGAGTCAAGAGGGGCAGCCGTGGGGCCACTGAGGTCACCTGCTCTAAAGGGACTTAGGTCCCAGCAGTGAAAGTCTGGAGTGGTGGGAGTGTGACTGCCAGAGTGGCTCCTGGCTAGTCAGACGGGAAAGTTTCTGTAATATTTGAAACATGGCCACTCAGGCCAAGGACTCCTCTTTTTCCCCAAGAAAAGTGCAAAATCCTAACTTAATGAGATTTTACTTGCAGCAAGATACTTCCAGCCTGCTTTTCCCCCCTTCATTTATTAATGTAATTGTTTCTGGTTTTCTGCCTKCTCACTGTTAGAAATGTCATGTTGTTCAGTTATCAGCATGCTCATTTGGAGAAGTTTATTAAAGGTGACATAGACTTTCTGACATCCTAGTGGCAGAAAAGTAAAACGAATTTCATGGCTCGTTTGGTAAAATGCTCCTTTTTGAACTGGTAGATTTAATGTGACTATTATCTGTTTAAGAAAATTTTTGTCCAAGAGACAGAGTGTTTTGTGGGAAAGTAGTAATTAATGACTGAGTGGGAAAGATGGTTCAACTGAATAATGTTGCATGAAATGATTTAAAGCAAATGAAAGGATTTGTGTGTTACTGGAACCACATTGCACTTTGATTTGTATTTTGCATAGCTGAACAGCATTCAGGTGTGTGATCCATCTTTAGTCTTAATGTCATACCTTAAGCAGTTGGAAGTGACAAACTTTTCCTACATATGTGACTTCTGCATTGTCCCTGTTCTGAATTTCACACATGCAGCTGCAATGAGAGGTGCAGGTACACACTGAAATGCATTATTTAAGTGTGCTCGCTGTCAGTGCTTTCTGGGATGTTCATCTCAGTCAAGCAGGAAATCTAGTTGACTGTAGCCAGCTTTTCTTTCAAACCAGAAATTAGAAATTAGTCCAAACCCTTTATTGCTTTATGCAAGTAAAAATTGAGGCTAAGAGCCTAAATTTATTTGCTTGAGAGCATCTACTCAAAAATAYTGTTGCATGGGGGCTGGGAGAAAGGTCTGAATACATAATGGATTAAAAAAATTTATGAAATGGAGGATCTTTTAAAAAAATATGTTTTCTTGTTTGAGGCCAGCCTGTTTTCCAGTATTTTGCCATAAATCTTGTTGAGGTGAATGAAGTTCAGACTTGAAGGTGCCGGAAAAGAGTTTGATGTTGCATGGTAAATTTGCACAGAACACTTCCATGATATTTCTCAAGCAGAAGTTTCTAATCTTTATCAGAAACTACTTCACCAAGTAATGCACAACACTGGTTATTAAATTCCTGTTAGCTCTATCCAGGGTTGTAGGAGAAAGTAGGAACCAGGGTAAATACTACGAGAGACATTTTAAAGATAGTTTGAATTTCCCATGCTAACATTAGGCCCCCATGCGTAAGAGAAACACAGATGAACAAAACCCAGTTAGGATTCCAGATTTGTATTTCATCAAAATCCGTATCTGTACTCTGAGTAGTGATGTTTGTATATAATTGTACAGAATGCTGCTACTCTATGCAAGCCTTAGATTTCATGTCCTGTGCCGAAGTACTATCCAGGTATTTACTGTTTGTTCTTAAGAGGGAGATTCAGAAAAGGCAGTGATTAGGGAGGGGGCAAGGAGGTAGAGGAGAGGGATTCTGCTGCTGTGGAGCTGGAGAGAGCAACCCTGTTGAGTTTTCACTGCTGTGCTAAGCAGTGGCTTTAGGAGTGAAGTGTGTGTGACTGTGTGCACATCTGGACTCCTCAGTCGTGACTCCTTCCTCTCAGGACAAACACAGTGACCTGTGGGGAGAAGGAATTCAGAGCTGCAGAGTCATCTGGAGCTGCGATGGCTGACTTAGTACCTGCTGCTGTGGACTGCCCTGTCCCCAGCTGCCACATAGGCAGAGGAATCATACTTAGTTCAGGGACAATTTGTAAAGTGTTTGCATTTTTTCTGAAAAAATGGCAACAAAATAATGAAACACTTTGATATTTTCCTGGCACTATTTCATTGTTCAGTGCAAAGTTTTCTTTTGATCTTTTATTAGACTTGATGGAGTCCCAAATGTATTGGCCCTTGTTGTTAGGATTGGGAGAACAGTCCGTGACGGTTTCAGTCCATACATTGTATTTTTGCATTGTTCAGGGTTTGTAAAAGTACAAGTAATAATCAAGGAGGGAAAGAGCTGGTTGCTAAAACTTGCTATGAGTATTTTAGAAATGTTTCTTTTAAATAAATGCTGAAAGATAAATTAAAGTGAATGCTTTAATATTTTGTATTTTGAAGACAGTTGCTATTTTTTTGTATCCAGACTGGCAAAGTGATAAATAATCGTGATTTTCTGTAAGTAATGGCCACAGTTTTAGAGTTTTCTTTTAGGCTGAGATGATGGGAGATGTAGTGATAGAATGGAGAAGTACAGAAGAAAACAAACAAAAAAAGTTGAAAATTTCTGATTTCTATTGTGTTGRATGAGGAATGCTGAGAACATTATTTTATGTACAGAATGTGAATCATCTCTTAACACCCATTCTACAAGACAAAAAAGGAGATAAAAAATTTAAAAGCTGTCATAATGAAAACACTTGGATCACTGGAATGCCAATAYGTGTTCTGGCARAAGTAGTTTACACAGGTATGTATTGCACGGACAAAAGCTGTAAATTGATTAAATAAATCTGGTTTGTGTATATGTGCACACTCACACACACATGTACATGTGTGAAAAAGAGCTGGGCAGGATGGTTCTTAACTGAGCTGCCTTTTCACTCTTATTAAATATGCAGTCTGACTCTGCTTATTGCTGGTTTTGGTCTTTGCGTTATGCGCTGGCAGTTGAAAGCCTAAAGAAGAGCAAAAGAAAATGTATATGTTGAGCTTCATCAATAGTAACTTCCTAGGCCTTCTCCATCTTGGGAGACCAGAAGTGTTTTGGGGAACAACTGTGAGGCCTGATCCAAGGCATATCTAATTACATGTCTTTAAGACACAACAGAGGGTGTGTGTGCGAGAGCTGTCATTGCTCTGTCCAAGCAGTGAGGCATGAATGGAGGCGTTTGCGTGGACAGACTTCTGCGTTTATAATTGACTGGCTTGGCTGAAAAGTTACTATTTCTTTTAGAAATTATTATTTCTAATGTGCGTAGTTCCAAGGGAATATATGTTGCACATCTATACCGCTTTATCTGCTCTTTCTTCCCTCGGGTTATACAGTGTTTTCTGCAAGTGTTCGATGTGTTTTTGAGAGATAGGGTCAGCAAAGCTAATGTCCTTGGAAGTGAAGTCAGCTCGAGTGGAGCCAAGCTGAAGGGGAGCGCTCTTCTGCATCACAGTCAGCTTGTATTATGGAGGAAGAAAAAGCTGAATATCAGAGCTTATTGTGGGGTTCAAATAGTTGGGCTTTGTTTATTCCTGTCTGCAAGACAAGGTACTTTAAATATTGTTTYGCTTTTGAATGGTAAAGGTCGGAGATGATCTGAGGGAAGTACAGGTGCAAAAGACTGGTGACTTGCTGAAGTCACCTAGATACATAATGGCAGAATCACAAGAGGAATACACATCCCATGAGACCCCATCTGTGCTTAATATAAATTATTTTCATTGCTCAGAGTACACTCAAATAGCAACCAGAGGAGGAAATTCACTCTCTCATTTAGTCTTAGTTTCTAGTCTGACACATGGCATGCCACATCTAGCAGTGGCTGCCAGTATTTAAWGTTTGATCTTTTTTTTCATATGTATGTGACCTTTGAAATATTTCAGGATGGAAATAGATTTGGACTTGATCCTCATTTCATCCTCATCAAAACAAATCTGAAGAATTCCAGCTTGCAATTTGCCTTTCCCAAAAGATACTTTCTGGGATATTTGGAGAGATGTTTGCAGAAGAAACTGTGAGAAATGCAAAGTGTGTTGGTGGAAGTTGTGACGGACATTGCATACGCAGGGCAGTGTTTCTGGAAAAGTCGTGCAGCAATTTCAATGCTCTTAAACATACCAAAAATGATAATAGTTGGTTGTGTCGATGGTGTCTGATTGACTGCATCATTGAATCACTGGATTTTACACTCACCACCCTGTGAGATGGGAAGCAGTTATCTGCATTACACAAAGAAGCTCAGAGGTGTAATAAATTAAGCAAGTTGTTCAAAGTCACACAGTGAATTATTAACTGAAGAGGGCTTGAACTCAGGTGTCCAGAATCCTAAACCCCATGCCTCATTTACTAAGCCATCCTTCATAGSAGTTCATTGTCTCCTGTCATAGAGGGGTTTGCCCAGGGGGCTTATAAGCGCCAGTCTTTTTGTAACAAAGCTATTCAAGTAAAAAGATTATTTTTTCTTGGGTGAATCTGCTCTTTCTGTAATTAACTTTTCCTTTTGAACATATGAAATATTTTTGAGTTAGATTGATATATATATGCAGAAGGAGTATGAGAGAAATCCATGAACACATGGAAACATCAGCCCATAGGAAATGAGTAACTGCTCCATACCTTGCTGAGAGTAATTTAAAATAACATTGCCCTCACTATAATTCATCTCATTGTTCCAGTGAAGCAGACTAGCATGGGGTCAGATTAATAATTTAAACAGTCTTACCCCTCAGCTTTCTTCCTCTTCAACAGACGGGTTAGGATTTAGCAGATCACCATTGTTGTAGCTTTTGAAGACTTTAATTGGTGTTTCAAAGAGTAGAACCTCATTCTCTCACAGGCCATTTTTCATTCTTTTTCTCTTCTCTTTGTAATTTGCATACAGTTCAGGTTTGCTTATTTTTCAGGATTTTTCTCCCCCAAATATTTGTTAKCAGTTCGATGTATAAAGGAATTAGAAAAATTCTATGCTGTCATCTCCCCTATTATCCAAAGCCAGTTGAAATATCTTAGAGCACTCYTTTAGTTTTATGCAGAACTGAATTTCTCAATGCTTAAAGATGCAGTGTTGGAGTCACATAATCTTATCTTTTATTCAGTTCGTTCTGGCACCTCTGTTTCACTTCTGCTTGTCACCTTTTTGTAGTTTTATTGCAATATCTGAATGGGACCTTTGTTGTTTGCCCTATTCCAAGCATCTCTTGAGCAGGAAAAAAAGTAAAGAACAATCTGTACAATATTGTGATAAAAGTATTTTGAAATCACTTCTTGTAATGGACAAAATGAAGCTTGGACAAAGATCCACTGATTTGAAAACACAGAACCAAATTCAGTTATGTGAGTTAATATCTTTTCCTTGATTTCAAACGTGTAATCAGTGGACTTACATCACTAACAATCTTGCACTTTATTGTTGTATTAATTTTGTAGGGTAGAACATCCTTACAGCACCCTGGAATCTATTATCCTATGAAAATTCAGTGGTGCTAGTTGGATGTCTATTTTCTGATGTTTGCAAAGTAAAGCAACAGTTTACACATTCTGACCACTATGGTCCTGCTCCACAACTCTAACCCTAGTCTTGAGTTTATTGAAAAAAAATTTTGATGCCTAAAAACTGGGATTAAACATTGTGAATTAATTTATACTAGTCCTCAGCTTATTGAAGAAACTTAACAACAACATATATGGGTTTGGGGTAAATTTTCATTCCTTCCCATCTTGGTATCATAACCTATTCCTAGTTTTAGCTGTCAGTATAAACTAGGTACCAAGTAGTGCTCCAGTATTCAAAATGTGATATTCAAATTACATCTTTGTACCTTCCAAATTGAAAGAATAATTCCAGCTTTTGTACCCTGCTGTACTGAACCTTAATAGTAGGTGTGAGCACAAGCTAGATAACAGCCTGATTATCCAAAATTAATGATCAAATGTAAAAAATATCTTTTGACACCTGTCTTCATCTTTCTTCTGAGAATCTGAGTTCTCTGAGTTCAGTAACAATTCACTTTACACTACCCAGTTTCAAACCTTAATTGTACATTTTTGAGCATAAACCCAAATTGCTATCGCTGACCCGAATTTGTTATTAAAGTCAGCTCTCCATGTATGGTTTTGTATTATGCAAAGGGAAAAAATCACTTCAGCTTTGGAGTTCTTACTTTCCAAAATCCCAGTGCTAACCCTAAGATTTAGTATGACATCAGTAATTGTTGCTACCTGAAAATTAATAATAAGGCATTTAGAGTCAAAATACCCACTTTTAATTTCTCTCTGCTCTCTCTTGGCTCATTAGTTGAGAAGTAATGCCACGTGAGCATCCCCTGTAATCTGGAATCCCTACCCCCAGCAGCTACTGAAATCTACCTGTGCTGGTACTTGATTTTCTGTCATAACCCTGGAACAATGTGACAGTTTTCCCTACCATCCTAAGCACTAAGAGTTTGCAGTTCTGCCAGTTTTCAGCTGACAAAATTGATGAATTTGCACCATACCTTTCTGGATTAGGAAACAGTTTGCTGTGGTATATATGAAGCTGAATTTTTTTATATTCTTTGTTTAAAATATTTATGCAAGTTACTAGATCAGTAAGCAACGGTCAGTATAACCCAGTAAATACTATTTTGGTTTTTCTCTAAAAGAAATAATTTAAATGATATAAACCTGATTAGTGCATGTATATTGCTTACACAGGTRGGGTTAGTAATGAACCCCTAGGAAGCAGCCTTAGATTCCTTTCCAGTAGTTGGACATGGAAGGTGAGGAAACCTGGAGTAAGAATGTTAGCTCTGTTCTTCCTCTGCTTGCCAGCTCAGTTCTTGCYGTGCTCTCTCACCCTTATTCATTGATGTCTCATTGTCTCATGATTTCTTTCTCCCCCACCCCCCAATTTAGCATTTCATCAGATATCACTTTCCTCTCTATTTCACTCACTTCTTTCTGTCCTTATTCTTGCTTTTTCTCTGCTTAAACCACCCCACCAACTCCATTTCTGTCCTTCCAAAGAGCTGGATCCATGAAGACAGGAAGGAAGTGAATTCTTCCGGTAGATACTGCTGGCAGAGGTTTGAACTCATGAAGAAGGGAATGCCTTTACTTAGGGCTTAGGGGCAGAGCTACTGGGTGCAAGGACACAGGAATGAGTGGAAGAGAGCTCTCTGCCTAGTGTGGAGAGGCTGGAGAGGTCTAAGTTTAGGATAGAGGTGAGGTGAAACCAAGCTTACAGTCTTCCTGTGCACCACGGTGGTGTTGATTATGTATAAGATAAGGGATCCTGCTTTCACCCTCAGCCATGGTTTACTTGCCTTTTGGACTCCTTTTGGACAGTATAGGGAGTCCTCCCTTTGTTGATAGTGGTCTTTGAATGATACCTGTGGTAAGATGGCTTTGGATTCTAGTGACGTTGTAATGTTTAAAATTTTGTGGTCATGTTTAAGAGAGCAGGCAGCCTCAGATTTTAAAATTTGTGTATTAAGTAAGGTTGGTTGAGAGCAGCAGTGGCTTAGAATATCTATCATCAAAGAAAACTCTGCTTTGGGAGTGAGGCTACYGATTCAGAAGGCAGCACTTTACACAGATTCAGTGTGACAATCCGATACAGGAGCCACAGTACTTTAAATGACAGGTCGAGCTGAGGCTCTGTCTATTCATGGGCATGCAAAAGGTAGTGTAACTTTGCTCTTGACTTACTATCTTCAGTGTCCAAAGAGAGCSTGTTAGGCCTTGTCAGACTCTCTCCCTCAGAGTTTCCTGCATGTAAGAGCCTTTGATCCCAGTTTTTAAATGACTGTGTTGTGTTGTGTAGTTAAATAGCTGCCATGCTTCATCCCAGTGATGGAAATGCTTTGTTGTCTGGGGAATTGTGTGTGTAGTGGCTGATAAACTAGTATGTTAATCCTGTTAATGCTTGTGTGAATCCACTAATTTTGACAGTGTTGCACTGTGACACGGTAACAGGATTGTATGGGTGATGAAGGTCCATAGCTTGGAGTAAACTCTGTCATATCTTCAAAAGGTTGTTGCTATGATTAGTTAAAGACCTGTTTTCCTAGAAATTGTAGTATAATCGTGATTCTCCTTAGGTTGCAGATACTGTGTCGCATGTTTTCTGCAAAAACAGCTAGAGCTGAAAGCCCAAGCACAGAGTCTTTACTGGAGTCAAGAACAGGATCACTTTTGGTAGCAACTCAACAGGAGAGCTTACATCATTCTCAATAATAGCAACATGATACTTCTTTACATTTACATTGGCATTTTTATCTGTAGTTTTTGGAGAGTTTTATAAAGAGAATACATTCTCCATTTTACAAATGGAAGACTAGAAAGCCTAATTCCTGAAGGTAAGAGTGACTAAACTAGAGAGACCTTAGGGGAAAAGGTATTATTCAAAAAATTCCCTTCCGTCACTTTGTGTTTTCTCTCACCCCATAAAATATGCTTTTAGTCTTCTCCAGTCTAATTATGCATTCTCTCCACACCTAGGTGTGTGTCACAGCTGGTTTAAGCTGGTGCAATTTCTCTGAAGTTGGTGGTTTTGCCTCTACCACTTATCTCTTGTCTGTTTTTCAGTTAGCTTTCTTCAAGGTAATTTCCATTTCATTTGTGTGTTTATTTTGGCACCATTTTTGTGCTTCCTCTCTGCTAGTGCTGTTTGAACAGCTTGGAAGGATGGATTTTGTTTAGATTCAAGAATCCCCTCAATGTTTGTTTTAGAGGAAGGGAACCTGTGGGCATGCTGCCTTTGAATTGGTCTTTGCAGCCATCTCACCAGGAACATGTGCCCTGTCTCCTTTTTCTCCCTCTGCAAGCTCCTACAGAAATGATCCCATTTGTTTCCCCCTCTCACATCTGTGTGCTGTGTTCCTGGTGCAAATGCAGATGGTTGGTTAGTTAATACTGCCAGACTTTGCAAAGGCTTCTTGGGATTTCACATGGCTTTGAATACTAATAGAAGATTTGTTGTTTCGAAATCAACAAATCATTCGCTGAGTCTTGTAAGTAAATAGTTCCACTGTAGATGCACTCAGGAGGAAGCTGCTAATTGTGTCTTCTGCCCCCCTCTCCCCACTGGTACCTGTTTCTCCCTCATGGTTAGGGGCTGTTGACATAGCACCAGTTGTTTATCCTGCTTGGAGATGGATTCGTGCGTGTGTCTGGTTAGGTGGTGAAGATAGAAGCACAGAAACAGGAAAGAGTATTTTCTCTCAGTAATGGAAATAGAACATTGTCACAGAAGTGTTTTCTTTTTGTACCAGGCCTCACTAGCTGTTGCCATTTTAAATAATTGCTTTAGCATACTCCAAAACTCAGAATATTATAGTAACATTCTTGGCTATTCTTAGTGCTTAATCTTTTCATCAAGCTATGACAACCAGTAATGAAGAATGAAATAGGAACCTGTYCCTTCTGTGTCTCCATGTAATCTTTGATCTGGAAAGAGGTCACACAACAAAACCTTAATTCTTTAATTTCCAGTTCTCAGATAGATGGAGTTTGAGGAATTTAATTTGCCTCCTATTGTCTCTCTGCCACCTTATCTCCACAGGTCTTGTAGTAAGTTGTTAGGCTGCCCAGATTTTCATACTGGCGCATTGCCAATCATATGAATAGCCTTTGTATCTTTGAAGCCAAGARGGTTCAGAGAAAAAAAGGTAGATATTCCAAGACTCTTTGATGTATGGACAAGCTATGAAGCACTGTGGCAGCAGAAACATGTACTGAGCTACTTCCAGTAGCTCATTAAAGCTGTTCCAGTGAGACAAGGGGTCTTCTAATATCCTGCTGACATTAGAAATGTGCTTCAGCACTTCACACAGAGAGTTCCTAAATATAGTCGGAACAATGACTTTAATAGTAATGCTTTTATGTAGCAGCTGTAAGAGGTAGCTCTCAAACCATTCTATATGGAAAGCAAATAGTGTTAATTTCATTCTGCAGATAGAACTGATTTAGGCAGGGGAGGTGAAGTGAATTGGAAAAATGATGCAGCAGGCCATGGACACAAACATGAATCAAACTTAGGTCTCAAGTCTAGTGTCCCATGCCTAGTGCCACATTGCTATATGAAACTAGAAGGTTGTAAAGTACATTTTACTGTAGCTTGGATATGTATGTTCTTGACCATAATCACCAACAGGTCTATTGTCCAGCCCTTTCCAATACTTTCAATTTGGACGTGAGCTGGAAAAGTATCTCTCAGCATTGCTCTTGAAACTGTTCTGTAACAAGACTGTCACAGATCCCAGGATACAGGCACATGACTCCACAGAGATCAATAGACAGTGTACCTCAGCCTAAAAATTCTCTGGATTTGGCCCATCCTCTTTAGTAGCAGAGCAGTGCTGGTGCTTGCTCTGTCAGCCAGAAGTATCTGTGCAGTGTGTGAGGAATGGCAGTCTTCCAGTTCTTCAGCAAGGCTGGACAATGTGCTATTAAACTGAGTGTATCAAAGAGTAGGAAGAACACAGCCCTTAAAGGGCAGAGTGCAGACGCATTATAAAGTGSTCTATTTATATCAGAGAGCTACACCTGCAACAATACAGTGCTTCTGGAACTACCAGTCATGGCTGCTCTCCTATTAAAAGCATGTGACAGAGATGGATTCTGCAGTAATAATTTCCTCTAATCACTTAATAAAAATTCTGTCCCATACATCTTTCCTTTTGTATGTTTTAAAGCATTGTGTTTGAATTTTGTTGTCTGAGGGATAATTCCAAATGAAAAATATTTACTGTAGGTCTTTGCAAGGTCAGACATATAGAACTGCAGGTAACTACTGTGCAGGTGTCTCTGCCTGCTCTTCTTTCAAATGAGTACTGCCTCCTGGACCTGCAGAATACCTCCTGGTTATCCCATCTGTGCCTTCCTGCTCTGTAGCAGTAAYATGTACTCACACTGAAGTATATAATGCTTCTATGGGAGAGAAATGTATCTATTTCTATATTTATATCCATATCCTCAAGGGGGARTTGGAGTAGATGACCTTTAAAGGTCTCTTCCAACCTAAATCATCTATGATGTGACCACACTTTCCAGGCTGTGAGGTCAGCACCTTCCAGATGCAATTGAATTGTTCTCCATGGCAAATTTTGAAACCAAGGTTTCTGTAACAAGAGATGGAAAAGAAAACATTTTTAGTTTTCAGATGTTTTGGGGTTTCTGCTTTTGTCGTTACCRAGTTGTATTGATGTAGGCAATGAATGGTGTATTTCCCGGTACTTCTGTGCCAACCTCAGCATACCTGCTGGGGCTTGTGGGGTAACTTGATGTGTGATGACCTGTTCTGTTTTCTCCTTTAAGCAGTTGTAGCCTTATACAAATGTGCATGTTGTAACCAAATAGATGTGGTTAGCCCTACAGAAGAGATTCAGATGAAATAGGTTGCTCATGGCAAAGGAGTACAGAAGGCATTAATTCTTTCAGAAGATTRCACAAGACTGTTTAGTCAAAGACAGCAGAGCAGAGTTAACCTGTGCAGCTTTTGTTACTGGTAGGTCCTTTCATGCAGTGATATTTTTATAATTATRTTGTTTGCAATGAAAGAAGCCTGATAGTGTTGGAATAAATCTCTCTGCTTGACCAGTCCTCAAAGATTATTGCTTGTTTCTTATAGTTGATAGGAAGGCCAAAAGTAAGTAATCATCAAAGTAAAAGGTCAGTCTGAAGCCAGCACCTTAAATTAAATTATGTACAGTTTTGTTGGCATCATTGGACCTCTCTCCAAGCTTTTGTACATGAGGTGCTGCTTGCTCAAATAAAAGTGACAATTTCAGAAAAAGAAACCAGTGCTCAGGTGCTTACCCAGGGAGAAATATGAAGACTGGAAAGAGCCAAAGCAAGAGGCTTCACTTCAAAAGAACGTTCCAGACTCTGTCACAATGAGTGTAGTGGCTGCAGAGATATACCTGGTGTAGCAATCTGGTCTAGTGAAAGGCAGGGATGGTTGGAACTGAATGGTCTTTAAGGTCCCTTCCAACCCAAACCATTCTATGATTCTATGAACTGCTATATATTATGTTACAGTAGGGGAGAAAGGTGTTTATACAATTCCCTTCAGGAAGGGGGAATAGGTCAGCACTAGAAAGCTCTTCTGGTGAATTAATGAGATGATGGGGCAGGGTGGGAGAGAGGCAAATGGCTTGGAATGAGAAATGCAAATCAGATTTAAAAACAAAATCAAAAAAGAAGGAATAAAAACAAGGCAAAGGCCATTGGGGGATTCTGTGCTGCATTTTCTGTATATGTTGGAGTATTAAACATCTTCAGGCCTCACTAATGATGTTGATAACAAGCCTGATCTTTTGATGTTTCTGAAAACATCAAAGTGAAGGTCCTAGAAGGCTTCAGTTCATCAAAATCGCAGACAAAAAGAACTTTTTTTTGCTTTGGTTTAATAGGTATAGATATTTTATTACACTTAATTTTGTGTTTCCAGGGGCTTTGGGAAAAGGAAGGAGTAGATGGAAGAAAAATAAGGAAGAGTTTTGAAGTAGGCATGAATGGAGCTGAAATGCAATTCACAATAACACTTCAGAGAACAGTTAAAATCCTTTAAACCACTTTTTGTCTATTCTGATTTGTGTAGGGAGAAAGCAGAAACTGTCTTCCGTGGCTCTAAGTTTTAGTGAGGAGAGCTTTGTCAATTAGGAACAATCAGTACATCTGTGYGGCCTATAAAAAAGGAATTGTTTTTGCAGTTCCTTAGTGACATCTGCCACCCTTTCCATTACTAAGAACAAGGAAGACCCGGCTTCGGTGTTCAAGCAGTTTGAAGCTGTCATAGTCCTCCTGAAGGACTACTTCCAAAGTAGATTCAGGTGTCCAGCACTGACACTGTAACCTACTCCTGTGTCAGGGCTGCGAGGAAGTTACGTAGATTACCAAAAATGTATAAAGGTGCTGGAATCAGGTAGTTGGGATATCTTTGAAGATTTCGCTTAATTTTGGAAGCCATTGCTTCTAGTGATGTGAAACACAGGCAAGACATCCCTAGTACTTGTATTTCAAATACTTTTAGAACACTGGGAAATTATATTAAACTCAGGTTTAGAAGGTCTCTGCTGTAAGTGAAACTGTTGGCATGTTGGCATAACAAGGAAGAGCTTTTCAGAGAACTTCAGGTAGAATAGACTCACTCTTGGGTGCATGAGGGACATTAGCAGATAAATGTTTTGTACTCCTCTGTCAGAACATTAAGCCCAAGTCTTGTACCATTTGACATTGATGATTCTTGTGTGACAGCTCTCAGTTTTGAGTTAGATGTACATCTGTTTGATCACAAGTACTCACTTGGGCTGTAGTTTGCTGGCAGCASGTATGAGAAAATAGTTAAAATCTGTGTCTAACTAGAGTTTGCTGTGTAGCGAAAAGCTACTGAATAACCTCTTCAGGTGTCACTGCTTCTGTGCTCCTTACAAATGGCTTTTGGTGTTTTGAATCTGGGAGTTGTGCAAATCGGGTGTTATTTCAGGGAAGCTAGAGTTGAAATACGTTTAGATTAATTTATCTAGGCAAAGTCCTGCTCGTGGAAGGCTATGTGCTGCAGTATATTTTTGGGGCTGCTGTAGCAGCTCAGGGTGAAATGCCAATAGTCTGTCCAATGCTGTGCTGGTTTAGAGGACTTCCTGTCAGGTTCAGTCTTTTCATGATGGCCTGCATTGCCATGAGAACCCACAAGCTCTTTTAAGSATAATATGGTGGAGGAAAAAATGATAATCGCTGCTGGCACTACAGGGAGACTGACAGTTCAGTGGAATGCTCATTTCGTTGTATTTTGAAGCTGAGGAACACTTTTTACTTTTAGTGGTATGATAGCATACGGTATTTTCTTTCATTGTTTAGTTTAATAGATTTAGATGGACTTGTGATGTACTGCCCTGCTTTAACAGCCCTTTCTGAAAATGGATTTCTTCTGATACTTTGGAGTTGTTCCATTGTAGACTGTACACACAGGGTGCAAGTCAAAAGGAGATCAAGGACAATGTCTGTTGCAGTTYCAAGAATCATGAAGGCAATGGATTTAGAGCCACACTCTTGAACAGTGCAGTGTACATCTGTATAACCCTGTGTGGAGAGAATGAGACCCAGTTTTGTCTTACTCTTTGACCAGAATAGGAGGGAACTGTGGTTCTAATTCATACTCTGTCTTGAGTGACAGTCTGTGTCTGTGAAGATCACAGCAGTACAAACCCCCAGAATTTAGTTGTTAATCTCTAGGGTAGAAACTAGCACCAGATGGAAGTCTAGGGTTGCTGTACAGGATAGGAAGATACATAGCAGAAATGTTACCATTGATTTTACCAAGCTCTCATCTCTTTTTTTTTTCTTTTTTTTTTTTTGAAAGCCTGAAAAACAGACTAGTTTTCTCTATCATAATGAATAACATTTTTTTTCTCACACTAACAGCTGGTTCATTGTTCCAGGTTTACTCTTGACTTTGCTATGTTGCCGCAGTTTATGCATTCTATTCTGATGCTGTTAAACTATAATGTGTATTACAATCAAATTTATTCAGTCCTGTCCTCTAGCCTCTTTCCTTCTCCCCCTGCCATCTTTCCAAAATGCAGGCAGGCTTAAAGCTGGCTTTAATCCATCTGGTTTGACCACTGGGAGCTGTGAAGTCACGCTGACCACACTTCTATGCTGTAGTTGTGTTCTCCTATCTGATGGCAATGTGGACGGGGCCATCTGAGTCTGGTCATCGTCCCCAGTGTCCTTTGGACAGTCTGCTGCTTCCCACAGTATGAGGAACTTATTTTTTTTCCATCAGATACTGCCTAAAACTCCGGACTGTGAAAAACCTCCTGTTGTGGCTCTCCAACCTTAAGCTGATAATTTCACACTGGGTCTCTAATTTTCTTTACTGTAAAAGAGGTTGTAGACTCTGTCTTCCTGTGAATGTGTATGCACATATCTAGGTGAGAACAGTGTTAATCAAAAGTTCTCATGGTGGGACTTGAATCATTGTTGGCTGATGACTGATGAGTAATTTGCATTTGCYTTCCTTCTTGAGAAATACAAGAAGAATATGTTTGCAGGCTAAAAGCCTGGAGCTGTGCAGGTGAGATGGCTGCTTCATTGCTGGAATCTCCTGATGTGTGGTGATTTTTTTTTGTATTTTGTTTAAATGCTATCCTATCAGCAGTGTTAAAGGAGACTGAACAAGCACTCAGCACAGAAGATCCATGGTCATGGTTGGATACGTAGATGATTGTGAGCATGACATTCAGAGATGAGTTTCAGAAAGAAGAAAAAGAGGGTTTTAAAAACAAATAAATAAGAGATCCAGCACCCAGCAGTCCCAGACACATACCAGACAAGACACTTAAAATCACTGAGCTGTTAACAGCAAGTTTGCCTCACTTCATCAAATGCATCAAGCACARTGCTTCTGAGGGATGTGAGATCAAAACTCAAACTGATCACCCGCTTGGATTTTCTTTCTCTTTCTGAGTGTTTTGTTGCTTTGCTTTCATGAGGTGGAGGGGGAGAAGGAGTGGTGTCTCTTTTGAAGGAGGTTTTAATTTAGTGATTGACAAACTCTCCCAAGTGCGAATTGTTCAGCCAAGTTAACAGATTAACTAGTTGTGAAGTCAGTAGGCAGTGGTTTGCATTCCAGAAATCTTAGCATAAGGGAAGTTCTTCTGTTGGGTATAACCAAGTGACTCAGACAACTATTCCATGCCTTTAGAAGTACTGGGGTTTTTTCCCACTTACAGCATTTGATAAGGGCTTGTAGTGTGTTTTAACACAGCAAGTCCGAAACTCAAGGTTCTACTGCAGCCAYAGCAAATAGTGTATAGTACAGTGAATGGTTTTAAAATTAAGAAGCAATAAAGGTGTCATCAAAACAGGAGAGGCAATCAGAAACAGACAGACCTCTCTGGACACTCTCTTGTAATAATTTCTCTTGAGAGATTATTCCAGATACCTTTTCCCTCTTGTGTCTATCTGAGGTGCCCATGGCAGCTGTGTATTCATGCAAAATTCAGCATTACAGTTCTTGTGATTTCTGTGCTTTTACTGGGTTGGGTACTGATGGAACTATTTTCTTGGCAAATTCATATTATAGGAGAGAAACCAGTGTTTGCCTGGTGGTTCTAGCTGTTCTACCACATAAAATGTGGTTTATGTTCTACCACATAAAAACAAGAAGGGACTTAATGTAGTTGAAAGATCACAGGCTTGAGTAACAGGCATTTTGTTTCTCACGTCATCTTTATGTATAACTATTTGAAACAGTTCTTCACGTGTAAGATTGTTGATTGAATTTTGCAGATTTTTGAACAAAGAAAGTAGGCAGTCCTTGAAGTAGATAACTCTCTCATCATTACCTACCAGCAATTTTAGCTTGAAAGTTTTGCCTTTCCTAAAGTGATGAGGAAATCCTGACAYAGAGAACTTCTTTAAAACGCCCAGTGTTTCTCATTGAAGAACCTAATAAGGCAAATCCAGGTAGCTAAACTCTGAGGAATAGCTTTTCAGCTCCAAGCTTAACTCTGAGTATCTGCCTGSATCGTTAAAATTATAGCTCTGTTTTTTCCTTACCACTTAGTAATCACAGAAATCGTTTCCTCACTGACCTCTTTAAACACCTCTGTCACCCAACATTTGGTCCATTTGTGCTAAAATATTCTTCATTGCTTGTAACTCTAATCATGTCACAGTCTCTTTGATTGTTCCAGTTATTCTGATATTTTACCATATGAAATTCAAGCTTCTGGTTCTCACCATCAGAGCCCATTAGCTTTCCTTCTTTTGTCTTCTTTTATCTTCTCTTGTCTTCGCTCTCTCACTCCCTCTCCCCATTCTCTCCAGCATCACTGTATTTATCTGTGTCTTCCCTCCCTGTGGCACGATGTCCTTTATGCACCTGACATCATCTCCCCTCCTTTAAGACATCCTTAGGACTGACTCCTGTTTAGTGTCTGGAAGCAATCAGCTTGCTAATGATGGCCAGRTTTAGCAGCAGACTGGGGATTGCTAATGGTGTTTATTTGTTCATGCTCCTTGTAGAAGATAAAGCATCCAGTTGATTGTGATTAGCTGATCTAGATAACCTCATCCTTATTTTCATCTTTCCTCACAGTCCCTATCCAAGTCTTTTACTTTAATTTGTTTTGTGATTCAGTTCTAAAGTTTTAAAGTCACTGGTTTGTCCTTTTCAGCTGCAGCTTGCATTTTGAGGGCCTCATCCCAATTAGGAAGCTTGAACTTAATGATATCAATGATAGCTGTTGCTATTCCTGTACAATTTTAGCCTGAGATTTTCAAGAACGCTCAGGAATGTAGGTATGCATGTGATCGTTTGGCATCTGAATAAACTGTAGCCATAGTTGTTACATATAATGGGATTTTTCTTTGGAATTTTTCTAGTTTGTCAAAAGGATACTTGTGGGGTGGGAAAGCAGTGTCATTTGGGGTGCTTGGGGGAGAATAAAGTCAGGCCTTGCAGTAGAGCAGAGGCTATAAGACAGCACTAGCAGTGCTTCAAGAAATTACATGGTTCAGCACTTCCAATAGGTAATGGAAAACAGACACTTGATTCTGTGATGTGTGTGCCATGGTCATTGTTCATCAGCTACTTTGGATTTGGTTAGTTACAGTTTTGCTATTCTACTTGAATCAGAATAAAATCAGTGAAACTCTAAATGTCTTAAACTTCARTGCACGTGAAAGAGGTCCTGAAAGTGCAAATTGAGATCAAGGATATTGTATTTGGTCACTGCTCAGAACTTCAAACCCATACCATTTTACTTCTTTCCATGAGAGACCTTGCACAGGTCAGCTGCTAGAGGTTTCATGAGAGGGACCTCAAGAGATGCCTGTTGCATCCTTTATCCACACCACCTCTGGCAGACTTTGCCTGGCTTGTTCTGGAAGACCTCCCAAATGTGGAAATTCTGTGACCTTTTCAGTACTTACCTGATCTCACCATTAGAAAAGATTTGCTGGACTGAGACTTTGCTGTTGCAATTTAGAATCATAAAAGAAATTTAAGGGGTTTTTTATACTCCTGTGGATTCACTCTAGTTAATCTACAACCTTTTTGAAGTCTGGTCTGTGATGGTGCTAAGCTCTTGGCAGTGTAGAATATATGGGCAAGCCTGTTGCTTAAAGATTGTGGGTACAGGTGATGCTGGAATGTTGTCTGCTGGGATCTAGTGATCAGTGACTGCTGGGCTGGACACGGCAGAGTCCTGGATCTGCTTCTGGAATGGAATTTAAGCTTTCCTGAAAGAGTGCAAATCATCCCATGTTGTGAAATATTTTTATAATACGGCTAAAGTCACTGCTTGCTCTTGTGGACCCTCTAAAGGTRTATATGCTATGAAACAAATGTGAGCTCATTTTCTGCACTGACCTTGTGGAAATCCCATTGGAATTCAGCGAATGACTCCCAGTTGTGACTCATAGATGCTGTATGAGCAAAACTGGTGTCATAAATAAGCACCAGTTCGGCTGAAATAGTTTCTGCAGGATGAAGTAAGTAGGCACTTTATTCTTCCCTCTGTCTGTGTCTGTTTTAAATATAACTCCACTGGTACTGGGGCTCAGGGTGCTACTACTCTACAGTCTCATTGTGAAAAACGTGGAGAAGTAAAGGATGCTTTGAATTACTCACCTGCTGATGTTTTGTTTTGTTTATGGATATGTGTGCAGGAGCTGCAGGTAACKGGCAGAAGCAAAAAACTTTTTCCAGTATGCATTCGATTATGAACCATTTTTTTATCCTTCAGGTGTCTTTAGTGTTTGGAGTAGTACAAGTGGCAGAGCAGAAGACAAGACAGTTTAGCAGCTCAAGCAAGGGGAGAAAATACAGTGTGAACCAGTCAAAGATCTAGCCTTAAGGCATGAAAAACAACTTCTTGAAACATTTATATATCTTTTTTAAAAACAAAARCACCAATTGAGACTGTATTTTATCTTAGTCAAGACATCAAAAAATGCCATTTGCTGAATTTTTCTGCAAGAGGCTAATGGACTAGTTCTTTCCTTAAGAGTGTAGTTTCAGGAGAGAAAGAGAACAAACTCTTCATTTTACATGAATGCTGAAASATTTAAACTGTAGGTACAGAAATGGTTTGAACACCTCTCTTAATAATTTTGTTTATAAAGCTCTTTATTTCCAGGATAGGACGAAAAGGAAAAAGTTGTTTAAACTTGAATGCTTACTGGTTTTTAACCTTTGAATGTCAATAGTATTTAATTTTGCACTTATTTCAGTGGACCCTCTCTGTTTTTGCTATGCTTGAATTACATATTCAAAACAAAAACATCCCTCTTCATTTCTAGTGACTTTCAAGAAATGTGCTGCTTTTCTATGTACTTATCTATACCAGAAATTGCAATATCTAAAAGCTTGTGTGTTCTTATCAAAGTCCTTCTGTGGTTTACTCTGCCATTTAAGAAATTAATTTTTTATAACTTAACACCTTTATTTTTTTTAATGGGAGATGATCTGTGTTATGTATCAAAAGGATTTTTAGTGATGGCAGGGTTTAAGACGTCGTATCTCCTCAGCAAACTTGCCTTTTTTTTWATTAATAATTTCTGCTTTTATTGCACAATAATCATGCACAACTGACATGTCACAGAAATACCTCAAAAGCTGAATTCTCAAGAAAAAATCTTGAGGTGAGATCCCAAAGACATTGTTACAGGCAAGCTGTTATTTATTGTAGGTGAGTGCAAATATCCATGAACTTGTGCAGTACATGAAGATAGCCAGCCTCTCCTAAGTGATCACAGCTGAACTCTAGCAGATAATGCAACAGAGAGAAGAGTGGTGTTAGGCCTATGTGAAAATATGACTGTGGAGAAGATCTGGTTAGAAAATTTTCTGTGTGAAACCAGGCCCTCAGATTGCTAAGAATCAACAAAATGTTTCAACAACAGTAAAAATAATGAGAAAGTACCTTTGTTGCCAAAGRAAGCTGAAGAAGAGAGATACACATCCTGGAACAAATTTGCTATGCCATTTAAATATGTTTGGTTGTATTTGGACAGCACATTTCCTTCTGCAACACTGACCTTTCTGCAATGTCATTTGCACGAGTGGTCCTGGGAGGGCACTGAGCTCACATACTGGAGTCAGTCTTGAAGTATCAGGCCCTTGATAGTGGGAGAAAGAGGGAGTGCAAGGAGAGGAGCTGGTAGAGCAAGGCAGGTGCTGACAATTAATTCACAAATTGGAAGGGGAGACTCATAAAGTCATTGTGTCCCCCACTGTGTTGTTCATATGCTTATAGGAAATCTTCCCCATTTCCCCCTGCTGATGCGAGGTGAAGGGAGGTGTAGAGCTGACAGGATGAATGATGAAGGCTTCCCCCAACCCATTGCCTCACGGTGATGGAGTGACATATTTAACCTCCCCTGATGCTACTGCTGCAGGTGAAATGAATTATGCGACCCTCTGAATCCCTTATCGGTGCTGGGCCGTCTCAAGGGCTGGATGCAGCTGCTATAATTTTGGAGTTCGTTCCCTGCTTTAATGCTGCGTACAAATCRTGCACATTTCTCTGCTTGAAGACCCCAGGCTGCTTTGAATATGGAACTGGTCTCCCTAGGGGATGTGAAGGGGGAGGGGAGGGCAGTGATAGAAGATACAAAACCTGCACAGAATTGCTAATCAGGCTCTGCCCTGTGTCTTCCCGGGCTGCAGATGGCTCCTTGCTGTGTTGTGAGCCTTGCAAAGCCGAACACCTTCGTTGTCAGACTTGCAGAAAGTGCTTTAACTGTCTGCTGCAAAGGGTGGGTGGAGAATGGATAGCTCCATTTTTTGAGATTGCTGGGGGACCCTAATTAAGCTGGTGATTTTCTTGTTTGGGAAGTAGTCACAGGTAGCCTTGAAGGAAATRAAATATGTTGGTCTGAACTACTTTCCAACTCTCTGGAGCAATGGATTTTTCTTGTCAAATGGGCCATTACCARTTTTACTCTGGAGGGTCAGAACTGCAAATCTCTCTTGGCTTGATTCCCCTTTCTGTAGAGGCATTGTTGTCTCATGTCTCTTATTTCCTTTCACAAAGAACTGTGAACTCTCCTTTCCTGAATGTCTGCACAGATAGAAAGATTCTTCTTTTAAAAAAAGCACCAAAACTAAAACCTTAACAGCAGCACAAAATGAACTTCACCACACTGAAGAAATAAGGACTATAGCACTGCAGGACATTTTATGCCCCAGAGCACTGAGAACAAGTACCTCAAAATACACGTTCTGTGATATTGGAAGAACCTGTGGGTGACGATGTAGTGAAGGTGATAATAGCACTCCCAGCATTTAATTATGAATACAGCCTATAAATTGCAGTGGTCCATTTATACTCATATTCCTTTGGCTTCTCTTCCTGTTGAGATCAAGCACTTGAGATGGTAGGGAGCTTTCCTGTACAGTGCCATGAGCTGTGGGCTCAATCTCCTCTGCTGCACGTATTTTGTGGGATGGAACTTGGTGGAAATTCTAGAATAAAAACAAACAAAAAAATAGGAGTAAGATGGAGAGCAGGGAAATGCTCACAAATACTCTTGTGCACAAGCAACAATTTGTTAGCATGTGTAGGACCTTTTGTCAGTTACGAGAGTTGCGTGAGGTACTGTACTGATTGCTCAGTCATTCTCACTGTCTTCTGATAATACATAGTGCAAAATCTGTGTTCTGAATAAATTCAAGTAGAATTTCCATTTTTATAGGAGACATTCAGTATTTTATTTTATGATTAAAGATAATTCAGGAAAATAAAAAAGAACCATAAAAATACCTTGGTAGATTTATTTTGGAGAATCTGTATAGGTCTAGGCCTCTATTAATTTCTTTGAGGCTATTTGCAAACATTTTAATAAGGTTGCCAGTTGTCACATTGCCTGAAAACTTCTGCAAGCCTTGACATAGGCAGATTTTTCCTATTTTCAGTGGTGGAAAATGGCTTCATTGGAGAAACAGTCAGCAATAAACAATTAATAACCACAGAAATCTTAACAAAAAGAAATGATGTGGGAATTTGCTTCCTGAAGTTTTATTAACAAGCACAGCTTCTTTYCTCTGAAATGTAGGATTGCTCTTTGCTTAGCAACATCAAAAAATGCCATCAGAGATCATGCAACACTTCTGAAGTATGTTACCTTATTTTTCATGATTCAGAAGGCTTTTTTGTTCCTCTTAATCTTTCTGCAAACTGTTGCATCCAATTTCAGGTACACTAGGTTTACACTAATTACCTTTTTTTTTTTTAAATAGCATATTTTAATTGTTTCAGTTTGTGATGAAAATTTTAGCATTGTATTTTGGTTATGCATATACGCTGCTCGTGGTTATTTCACTCAGCTGCTTGGTCATAGAGAGTTTTAAGTGTTGAAATGTTTACTTGCTTTTCATGGAAAACAGAAGGGGAGAAAGACTGCATCCTTTTGTAAGGAGAACTGTAGATTGTTACTTTTCTTCCCTTACATTTCTGGTGCTTCATCTTAATTCATAACGTTTGTTATGGGCTGCATGTTCCATCCTGCTGCTCACACTAAAGGATAGTTGGGGAGAAGACAAAAAGGTGTCAGTTCTGGTTTCTCTTCCTAGAGAAACCAGGGCCTCATCTTTGTGTTAAATAGGAATAAGGTACTTCATAGGGTTACTGCCAAACATTAGTTTTTTGTGTTGTAGTTTTCATGCCTTTCATCACAAGAGGCATTRTGCAAGTGAGAGAATTCAATGGGTAAGAAAGAATAAATAGGTGCCAGTTTCAATTTAGCAAGTCTTTATCTCCCTCCTATGAACTATGTATAGGGAGGGCATTTTTCTCTTGTCATGTTTAGGGAATTTTTATAGCTTAGATAGTCAGCATTTCCTGCTCTTTCTTGATGAACATTGAAGTTATTAGATTAAGATTTAAGACATACTTACTTGTAAAGTCTGTCTCCCTTGTGTGGCTGAGTGATACAAGTGGGTCTGAGTGTATCAGCTCTGCTTCTCCAWGTTTGGTCCTAGCTTTCATTAGTCTTAGGGTTTTGAGACTACTGTTAAGAGCAAGGCTGGCTGGAGGGTGAGCAGGCAAAAGTGAAAGASAGCAGCAATTTTGAAGGCATCAATACACAAACTTCTCAAGGAGGTGCTCAGTAGTGTTGGAGCCTGAATTTTCGTTTCCAAGTATATCAGCACTTGGAAACTGCTGGTCTGTCTTGTAAGTGCTCCTTACATTGCTTTGGGTGCAAAGCAGACTGGCAAACCTGGGCTAATGCTTTTTTTGAAAGCTGGGGCTGTTTAGCAGAAGAGAGTAAGAGAAGATGAATGACTTAACACAAAGTGTTTGGGATCAGTGGCTGCTCGTCAGTCACCAGCTGTCTGTCTCTGCACAGAGCTGGTACCTGGCAGGTGGCCCTGCTGAGCTCCAATTCCCCGTGCTYTGTGCACTGGCAGAGTCTGGGCTGGGTGCAGGTGTGCAGCTGCTGCCGTGTCAGAGCTGGGCAGCGGTTACCTTCTCCCTGGAGCTGAAGCCTTCCCTCCTGCTCCTGCGGTCTGGTATGTTTTGTCGTGCCAGGCTGCTAACACAGCACACTCCTTAACTGCTAGATGAACCAGCAACAGAGCTGGGAGATGCCAGAGTTGAGTCATCTCTCTTCACTGTGCCTCTCCTCTATGGCTTTTCTAAAACCTCATCATTCACCAGGAACTCTGCATTTTCTTGGTTTCCTAATGCACTGCATATTCTAAATAGCACGTTGGAAGACYACTGCAAAATTTTAACTCCCAAGTAAGTATACGAACAGTAGTGAGTCAAGATCCAGTATAGCAGCATCCTTTCCTCATCTCCAAATAGCAAGTGGGTTGAGTGTTTAGTTTTGGGGCTCTCACTTTAAAAAGGACGTTGAGGTCCTGGAGCATGTCCAGCAAAGGGCAGCAAGGCTTGTGAAAGGTTTAGAGAACATGTCCTATGAGGAAGGGGCTGAGGGAGCTGTGGTTGTTTAGTCTCAAGAAGAGGAGGCTCGGGGGGAACCTCATTKYTCTCTACAACTACCRGGAAGGAGATTGTAGTGARATGGGGGCTGGTCTCTTCTGCTGTATCTCCAGTGAGAGGACTCGAGGAAATGGCCTTAAGCTGAGACCGGSAAGATTCAGATTAGGTATTAGAAAAAAAATTTTCACAGTTGGGATGGTCAGGCCWTGGAATAGGTTGCCCAGGTAGATGGTGGAATCACCATTCCTGGAGGTGTTCAGAAGGCGTCTCGRTCTGGCACTGGGTGATGATTCAGTGGTTTTGAGGTTACAGTGGCGGTGCTGAGTTGATGGTTGGACTTGAGGATCTTAAAGGTCTCTTCCAACCTTAATAATTCTATAATTTTATGAGTGCTTGGTTTKATTTATTCATATTTAGGTTCCCTTTAGATCTCTCTCCTCACTTTTAATGCTACTTTGAAATTGCACTGTGATCCAGACGACCTATATAGCTTTCTATATTATTTTCATTACCAGTTTTTAATTGTCTTGCTCTTTTTTCTTTTCTCACACTGTTAGAAAAAAAAGAATCTTTGAGTAGGGTGTATGATGCTTTCATTTAACTGTGCAGAGTGGAGGGATGTGTTGATATCATGTATTGTAAATGATAGACCAGAAGCAACTTTCAGCATTCTGGGGCACAGGTCAAATAAATTATCCAACTCCTTTTGAATATGTATGGATGGCCTCAAGCTTCCCATAAAAAACTTCTCCTGTGTGGTGTCTAATGCTTTTTCTATTTCATTAAGTGTTGATTCCATGTCTGTGCTGCTGCACTGAAGCATTGTGTGTTTTTCTGGCAACCAGATGGATTTGTCACTTTGAGCAGACACCAGTGTGTTTCAGGATTTGTCGTTGCACTGAATGTGTGGAAATTCTCCCATTGGTGTCTCTGGGCATTGCAGGATCAGATCCTTACTGACACATACTTCATGTAACCTTCTCAATTACATGGTTTTCAACAGACTGTATATACAGGGCAACTTTGTGCAYGTTCTGTAACATTTTGCAGCTTTAAGCTGTGCAAAAAAGATGCACACTTTTGAGAGTGGCACTGCATTCACAGTATTGTGACTTGGGCCTGAAGAATGGCTAAATCATTATGACTTTGGTTCTGCTGTAGCACCTATTCCCACGTCACGTTTGAGTCRGGTCAAACAACAACTGTGGGGTGACTTAGCATCTCAGTATCTTAGATTGTTAAAGACCATGGTAATAGGATATTACCGAATTAATAAGGTAAATTGGGAATAGAGACATCCAAGAGAGAAACTTCTGTTTAAGAGTTGCTAATGTTATTGTTTCCTCTAGAATTGCTCTCTATGCGAGAACAGGGCAGCAGGATTTCATGATCTAYGAAAACCTTCTACTGAGGTCAAGAYTGTGATCATCTGTATCAGCTGGACAGAACCTAACTGATAGAATGAACTATGGCCACAACTACTTTTACTCACACCTCTGTTGCCCCTTGAGTCTAGAATCATGATTAAATCTGCCAAACACTGCCTTTGCAGTATTAGTCAAGATGTCAGCTCCTGCAGCCACTACTAGACAATGTGTCTAGATTTTGTGCCTATTCATATATCTTAGCACGTTTACTTTTATTAAACTAAAAGGGAGAACAAGATGACTTTCTGTCCATGTGGTGTTGCAGCTGGAGACAGGGGTTGTGCTGCGCTGGTGTTAGAAGCCTCAGGGCTTCTAACATAGAAAATAAAAAGAAAAAAAGCCCCAAACTAACTTTAGAACAACAGTTCATTTGAAAGATAATAAGTATAAAAGAGCTGCATCAGGAATCTCACTGACTATAAAGAGCAGGAGGAATCTTTTCTACCTTAATTTTATACTCTCCCATTCCACACACTTGAATGAGCACAGTTTGGTTTCATTTTCTTTTAATGGAAAACAAAGAAGTAATGGTCTGTACCTTTCCAGCAACTTACTTCCTTGAGTTCAGTGCAGTAGACAATTTCAGRTTTATAAACTGATGCTGGTAAGTCTGGGAAAAGAAAAAAAAGAAAGCCTTTGAAGGAGGAAATAACTTCTGTGACTATGAGAACAACTTGCTGATTGCAAACAGTTCTTTTTACTTCATGAGTTGAGCTTGGTCATTGTTGCAATAAAGGACCCTCAATACCAATATGCCTTGTAATGGGATRTAAAGGTAAGAGTTGGTAATGTTCAGACTGAAGATTTTGTGATCCCTTCGTATCTTCATTTAAGAAGGCAAGTTCAGTCGTATTAGTGATTACCATGTGATTAATTACATTTCCTTAGATTTGGCAAGCAGCAGGATAAAACGTCAATTTTCAACATTAATTTTCTGTTTGAATTTTTCTTCTGTTTGAAGGGTATAATGGTAATACTCTGCTAAAAAACATAAAATTTACTATTCAGGACAATCTTTTCAGTTACTAGAAATCACCTGGCTAACTTTTTTGTTATGCAACTGAAAACAAAATTGTAACACTCCAACCAACCTAACTCTATAATCCTATTGTTGATGAGTTGTTTGGGTCCAGGAGATAAAATCAACTGCGTGAACTGGATAYGGATATTTAAAACAGGTTGTTTGGATGCCTTATTATTCAAGGGGATACATTTAGTATCATCCTGTGCTCTCTTTCTCCACCTAGWAGGTTTAATGAATCTGTGGAGTAAATGTACTGAGATAGGAGAATACAGGAACGTTCAGTTTGCCTCAGACAGTCTGGTTAATTCCAACAAAGGGGTGAGTCCTGTCCTCCTCATTCTTCTACAAGTACTTGTGATTTCAGCAGAGCATCTTGCAGAGTAATGTGTTTTTCAGGTTGCCTGAATGGATAAATGAGGGGTGGAGGGAAGCTGCACAGTATCAAGGCYTGAGATAATGTACCCTGCTTCTTGCTGTCCCATGTTGCTTAAAACATTTCAGCTTTTAACCTTATTTCTTCCACCACAGAATGGTCGTTCTTTCCTATTACTTCCTGTCTGTGTGCAKAAGAAAGATTAACAATATTTTTAATAGTCCTCAAAGCATCATATCTTAGTACAAGCTCAGGTGGCTTTTTCACGCTCCCTCTTGCTCTCATCTCCTAGAATTTGTTAATGGGGTCTTGAGTTTGAATCTTTTACCTCAGTCAGTTATTGGGAGGTTGTGATGTTCAAAATTAAGGTTCCAGTTTTGACCTTTCACTCCCTAGTTTGGGATGCTGGATTTTACAATTACTTGCTAAGAGGACTGATGGACTGGAAATTTTCTTTCTCTGTAGCTTTCAATTCCCTTTCCTTTCCAGCGAAAAACACAAGAAAAAGTTATTTTTCCATAATCAAGCAAAATACATCTAAAAATAATGGGGCTTGCTGTCTCAGCCCTTTTTGCCTGTGTGTGTCAAGTAAGTTAAATAAAATAGCCATAAAGTAGTAGTGAATCCCAGCTTTTATGTATTTCCTGAGGGCCCAGTGACTTGAATTTTAGGACACATTAATGATTTTGGCATCAAACAATTGCATTTGCAAGTGAGTTTATAACCAGCAGCGTTTATACAAAGTTTCTTTTCACACTGATTTGAAGCCTGGGGGTAACTGGCAATTCATCCCTGAGCCAGCACRGTGCTCTCACATGGTGCTGACCACTGTCTTCTGTCTGTGCATGGAGCTGAAGGATCAGAAATCTTACCTTTTTTGGTTGGGTTTTCTTTGTGTCTGTCTCTTTTCAAATCTTCATTCTGATATTAATCAYGGATACTCTAGAATTTTCCTGACAGACATATTTTTCTACTGACTGTAATTAATGTATGTCTTGTCCTTCACCCTAAAAAATGCAGACCAAACTTGTTATAAGCTCTAACTTGCTGAACAGGTAGGTAGATAATTTACAAAGATGTCTCTCTTSACGACTTTCAGGAGAAATCTAGAAAACTCATGTCTTGGATGAATGCCGGCATCTGGAGAGAATTAAACCGGAGTTCTGGTTATTACAGAGATTCCTCTAGAATTTTTGCAGTACGGCCCTTGCAGAGCAAGGGGAGCATTATGTTTTCAACTTTATGGTTTTTACAGGACTCCATAGTCTTTACACTATCATAGCTTAAAACAAGACATTGGAAGGACTCTTCTTCAGACAGCAATGCCAGCTAATCTTTTTCCAAAAAATTCTCAAGCTTCATTTAGACAGGGGTTTGCTTATTTGGTTGTTTGTCCACAACAGTACTATTGGAAAACTGTTCTAAAATCTTAGAAACTCTTTCTGTATATGATTTTTAATATTATCTGTACTATTCACTCTTACTTCTTTATTGTTCATTTATAATACTAACCTATTAAATCTATTAAAATTTGAAAATATGCTAAATCATTTTGAGAGAAACTTGTGCTTTAAGTATCCTAAAAATAGAGAGATCATGATGTCCTTAATAAAATATTCTAAAGTATCTTCTCAGGCTGCTGCTTTGCTTGAGCTAAAATGTCTTGGTTGCTTCTTTTCATTACTGATGGAATCTAAAAGTTGTATGTTTGTTTCAAATCCTTTTTCTCTGATGTGAGGGCTAGAGGGGCACTGAAATATTACCTGTAGTGAAGGGACTCTATCCAAATTTTTAAAGCATCCTGTTCTAGTCATAGAAACCCACTGGGAAAAGCATTTGAAAAAAATGAGTAGAACACACAGAAGAAGAAAARCATTGTTCAGATGCAGGGAAAATCAGGAAAGACACAATGAGTCTTCTCACCAAGAGCTGAAAAGAAAGCATTGACTACTGGGTACAGCTATGTCGGTGGGCACCCGTATGGAAACAGCATCAAATATCTGCCACTGGTAACCTCCCCATACCTAAGMTCTCTGAGACCTCTGAACTGGTGGCAGGACAACAAACATGCTTGAAATAGTCTTATGTGACTGAAATATTTCAAAACTTTCTGTTAACCTCTTCTTCAGTTTAGTACAAAGCAGTTTTAAGTTCCTCCAACTCAGGAGAAAAAAGTGTTTGCAGTTCGGTAAGGCTGTGGTGGTCTCTGCTGCTGTGGACATGAGCCTGCACTTTGCCTGAGTGCCMCAGTCCCTGGGTTCCTGTGCAATTCTCTTCTCTTCCCACCATCTCAGAACAGGTTGACCCACTGTAGTCCATTTGACTTTTCCCTGCTCCCCGTGGTGTGCAAGCACGCTATTGTTCCAATTGGAATTTTTTTGTAAATAATCRAGAGTGTTTATGCAGCAAAAGGCCTGCAGTGATGGGAGTTTCTGAGGGTTCAGCTGCAATGCAAGTCAGGACTCCTGGCTTCAGGAGGGCAGATTAGAGGAGTGTGTTTGTTAATACAGAATTGCAGGAGGGTTCTGACACTGCACACTCTCTTCTTTCACTTACAAAACTGTACAAATATTGTTGAGAAGTATATTTTCCGTCCTTTTTCAAGTGAGGAGAGTCTTTCTAAAGCTCTCTGGAATTGTCATCTTTGACAATGGAAACCTGTATTAGCAGCAATCACTACTTTCTTATTATGTTGTTTCTTATTTCCATTAACTTCTCTTTGTTACTTTGCAGCATCAACAGTTATTCTTTATTTCAAACATACAAACAAATCAAACATAACCCCCAAAAAACCTATGAAGAAAAAAATTTCCAAGTGAAAAATTTCTTAAAAGTAATATAAGATGCATACTCAAAGCACTGGGAATGGAAATCTGTTAGTACGAGGAAGGAAGACTTAAACAAAACCTTGGGATTGTGTCACACAGCTATATGGTGAGCAAAGGCAGCTTTACTTTGGAGAAAGCAACAATTCTCTATTAGTGCATGTAGCATGTCTAATAGTGCTAATGACAGTGTCTATRTCCTGCTGGGTTTTACGATATTAATATTGGCATGCTAACAGTTCTGGGATCCAAAATAGTGAGTGTTGTTAATGTGCTACATGCAGCCTGTAAGTAAATAGCAAGTCTTTATGGTTCCTGCTCTCACAAACATGCCATATGAGCACTTGATCTCATTCTTTTAAAATATAATCTGAAGGTTGCTTTAAATACTTGCAATATTGACACTTCCCTTTTGAAATTTGTTATGTGGGGATAAAATTCTCTCGTGGAGAAATAATGCTTCTGGTGTTTTTTCAAATCATTGAATAGCAGAAATGACTTTTTATGTATGTCAGTTGTACCTGACTCAATCCTCTTTTTCTCCTCAGCCAGCAGCCACGTTATCATTTCATTATAGTCTTGCTGTAGCAGTGTATTTAAGGTTAAGATGGCATTTTCACTGGCAAATTTATATTCTCTTTCATTTAAAACTTTCTTAGAATGATACCATTCAAGCTAAAATCTTGATATTTGCTTTCTGCCAAGAAATAGGGTTCTGCATGGGTGAGAAACCATTTTTTCTTTAAAACAGCAGTGGTGTTYTTCTTACCTGTGAAAGGGTTTGACTAACACAGAAAATGTCAGAATTGTAATTCTGACAGGAATGTGATTGTAATTCTGAAGGAAGATGGGCATCTTTTCTTTCTGTTAATATGTTTAAAAATTGTTCAGAGTCAGATCTTAACCTGGTTCTGCGCAGCTGTAAGCACATAGAGAAATGAGTAGGGAGTTCCACTGCACTGCCTCTGGTACAGCGTTTTGTGTCGAGGTTTTGCATGCGTGTGGAAGTAACCACTGCTGAGCCATAAGAGAATAGGAGTAGGAGTGCACAGGAAGCCCTGTCCTCGTGTGTGCTTCCCACCTTCATCTTTGGGATGGAGCAATTTCTGAGCTTGGGAAGACATATGAAAGATCTGGTTTAGTTTTCTAAAGATTATTTTCTGTAACTTTTGAGATCTTAACAGGAAAACTAAGTATAGGCTTGGTCTATGGGCTGTATCAAAGTGTTTTGCTGAATGAGGTCTTAGTACTGAAGCCTGGAAAAATTTTTCGTTTTACAGTAAGTTTGTCATTGAATAAATCAAGAGGCAAGGAGCTGAGGGAGAAGGGTAAAATAATTTGACCTAACAGGATTTCGGATCAAAAACCTTCTTGCAGCCAGATTACATACTTGGAGATCTGCTTTGTCTTATTACTTAAAAGCGCTGTGGCTGGTCTTTAGAKGTTGGGCTCTACCACTTGTTTGGTGTCTGATGGATGTCAATGCTTGAGGGGTGTGGGCTGCTCCAAGTGAAAGGTAAGAGCAGAAGAGTGTGACAGAATGAGACTGTGGTTTCAGCATCTCTGGCTTCTCTTAGTTACAACGGAAAAGCAGCATTTGGTCCAGACAGTACTTGGACAGGAAATCTGTAAGGTTTAAAAAGGAGACTGTTCATATACGTAGCTTTTGTTCCTACTCTCTTGTTTACAGGTCTCAGATAGATCTCTTGCCAGGAAAAAAAGCACATTTTTCTTAGTTCARTAGGTCCGTTCACTGCTTTTGGATTCATGACTCGTGGTTCAATTTCTCACTGGAATAGATTCTTTACAAACGAGAATAATCCTTCATTCGATTTTATTTTCTTGGTTACCTTTCAGAATTTTTCTCTGTCCAAATCACACTTTGCCATTTTTATCTTTTCTGTATTGCACAAATCTAATTATTATAGGCTTTCATTACAATTACGCTTGATTTGGCATTGTAATTCAGAATGTGTAGTTTCTGTGGCTTCAACCAGTCCAGAACAAACACTTCAATGTCCTAGAATTTTATTATTCTTCTCCTCAGCAAAAAGGTGAGATAGTGTTTTCTATTTTTATTTATTTTTCAGATGCTGGAAAACTGCTTTCAGTGAAAGCAAAATTCCTAATTCTGGCTTATAAATATACCATAGAATAGCTATTTTGTTCTGTAATGACAATGATTTAAGCAAATCACCAATCTGACCGATGTCACAAGTACAACTTTATTCTCCCTCAATTTTAGACATCAGCTTTCAAGCTTGGAAGGTATAGAAAATCAAGGCAAAATAAAAAAGCATAGAAAATATCTTGTTTTACTTAAAATCCTGAGATTTGCAGTATTGGTTTGACACTGGAAGTGGGACCATGACAGGACAGCTAGAGAGTCTGGTAACATGTGAGAGAAAGGCAAGTGGTGTTTAAGTTGACAACTAAGTTGACAACTGTTTGCCTAGGATTTTGTGAGAGCTTGTTTCATCTATAGATTTTAGGGAAATAAAGTTACAAAATACATTTTATGTAGAATTGTTCATGTAAGAATTGTTGGAGCACTGTCAGGCTTATGTTAGAAAACRTGTTTATACCTGTTCAGACATTTACAATACACAGATTCTGGAGGTGCCCAGTCAGGACCATTTAGTGTAAAATGAGAGGGAAAGTGAGAAAAGAAACATGACCCTCCCGTGTAAATGGGAAACAGGAGCACTGCAAAATTACGTGCTTGGCTGTATTGTCAAAGAAAGTAAACAGAGATCTTCAAAGCCTTATTCCATCAGACTTTCTATTGTACAATTAAATGCAAGATTCGATTGGCCTTTCATAGTAAATATTTAAATAAATCTGCAGAGTAACCTTGGATGTATTTTTTCATGCATGTAGAAATGGGTGGCAATTATTCAGAATTGGAAGAATGGGGAAGATTTTAGTCTGTCTCTGCAAAACTGGGAATACAGCATAATGCTTAAAATTTAGTTTGATACAAACATGACTGTGTCTGCATATTTTTGTTGTCTAAATTGAGGGGGAAAATGATAAATAATCAACTAGCAGCAAGCAAATGGTAAAGCGTAGTTTAATATTGATAGTTTTTCCATTTTGGTAATGTAATGTGATGGTTGTAGCAGAAAGCAATTTTAAAAATACAGGGTTCATATCATGACAGTTTTAGGTTAAATTGTTTTGTGGCTTGGAAATGTGTAATAAAAATATTGCATTACATACAAAACGCTAATGTCGCAAGTGAGCCTCAGCCCATCAGGTGTCATAGCAGTAAAACAGTTTGGTATTTTGCTCATCTATAGTACACATTTAGAGCAAGTACTAACCTCCAACAGGGACTTGTAGCACCRGAGCAGCTTAGCTACCAATCAAAGAAATAATTTTGAGTATATATAATTATTCAGAGTCTATGCCAGTGATTAAAAGAAAATGGTTCATTTTTGGCCAAAGGACAATAGATTAGGCAGAAAAAAAAAAAGAGGAAAGAAAATGGRTAGCTAAAGCTTCTATTTTAAAGGAGGACGTTAAACCAGAACAAAATGTTGATTTAGGCTTTTTTTTGTTTTTTTTTCTTAATTATGGAATCTGAAATGCACATGGCTAAAAGTTTCCCGTGTACAGGTTCTGAAAGCAAGGTGCAATTTGTATTTTKATGCCAAGATTAGAATTGCCAGTGCAGCATACCAAGTATTTTACTTTATGGCTGAGACATCTCTAAAGTCTCATCCCTCCTCAAATTTGCCGTGAAAAAAAACCAAGCCCACATGTGTTTTAAATGTTGATTTATAAATAAGTTTTCTGAAGTCCATTTCTATTGCAGTTCCTGTTGCTTCATCTCTCTTTYCTTATGTAAAACTTAGCAGTGATTTTTGCCCATTAGTGATGTTAAATATTCATTTAGGAGCATTGTACCAGTTGGTAACTCGTGCTAGACTGTGGCTGCTCGACTCGCATTGTTTTAAATCAGGAATGGGAGTTTGGATAGATGAACTGTTGTGGGTGGCAGCTGCTGAGTGACCTATTGCACAATTAACTGTGAGAATTGAGAGCGACCAGATCATAGRGCAAGCTATGACTTGAAGGTATGGCTGGAGATTTCAGGGGCCACTTAACTGCGGCTGCATTGTCACCTACAGCTTTGTGAAACGCTTGTGATGGCACGAGGTTTCAAAGGGCAGCGGAGSAGGAGATCCTTGCCTTTCCCCAGGCACGAGAAGGTGGTTCAGTGGACCAGGAGGGATGTGTTTCTAAAGAGTGGTGTGAGAGAGAGGGTGGTTCATTCCTGCAGTGCCAGCTGTGTCGTGTAACSTGACTACAGATGATTCTGAGAATGTGATGTATGGCTGTCCCTGCAGGCATTTCCAGAAGCTGGCTGCAGGCCTGCCTTTCTCCCTTCATCAGCAGTTAGGAAAATGCACCTCTGGCCACATCTTAAATGCTATTCCTGTGCCATCGTTACAGCATGAAGTTACTTAAGGTTCATTACTGTGCTGAGTGAAGCCGTAGCTACTTCCCTATACCCAGCTTATGCCATAGGATATATATTGCAACATTAAAACATCAAACAGTTTTGGTGTTCTGTGAGCTATTTGCTGAAGTAAAAGGCTTAGGGAAAAAAAAAAATAGAGTTTCAATACTGTGTAGCAATTTTCTTGCTCCATGTTTTAGTTCCCAGAGGGTGGGAAGTGGTGTCTGAGGCACTCGGCAGTAGTGAGCAGAGACCTCCCCAGATCTGTGTGTCAGTTTTCTCTGCTACAGACAAATGTAGAGAACCCTACAAGACAAATAAAGAGAAGCTGTAGGAATGCAAATCAACTAGATTAAGGGGTTTGTTGTACAGGCAATGCTTTRTGATGCACATGTCATGCAAAACGTAGTAGCCCAGGTTTCATTTCCTGTTGAACTGTAGGAAGTGGCCATGTGGAATGACAGGCTTACATAAACTGCTTGGAAACAGATCTTGAATTACCACTTACCTGTCCGTGCTGCTTCAAAGCAATTCAGTAACTACAAGGCATGCCTGTTAACAAGAGAAAATAATCTGGTGTGTTACAGAGGTAAGAGGARAAACTTCAGCGCAAGTTGGTTTGTTCTGCTGATATCCTGCATTTCAGCTGTATTTCAGCTGTATTTCAGCATCCCCTCTCCCCCCTTTCTGGTGGTGTTACCTCATGAATCAAGACCATTTTTGCACAATTTTATCAACTATGTTGGCTTCATTCTTTTTTTTACATATTGATGGCTTTTTGGTGAAAAGTACAATTAGAGAATCTCCAAGAAAATCCCATTGACTTGCAGACTGACCCACTTAAGGTAGAAAAAGGGAGTGAGAGAAAAAGAAAGAAGGAAATCTCATAGGAAAGGAGRACTATGAAGGTAAGAGCTGGGACTCAAGGGGTCCAGATTCTTGCCTTGAGCGTTGACTCGTCTGRGCAAATTGCTTTGCCCAAGTCAGCGTATTCCTCTGTGTCTTCATTTCTTGCCTTCTRTAATCGTGAAAGTCACAAATTCCTTCTGACAGGAAAAATACGAGGATTTATTGATTGTGAGTACTGTAAGGAACTGAAATACCATGCTCCTGAGTGTAATAAAAACGTAGATAGAAATAAATTAGATACACKTCTAACTACACATGAATCTTTGTTGGTAGCTTTAGCTTATGGGCTTGGGCAAATCATCTAATCTTTGTGAGCCTGAGTCTTCTCACCTGCGAAATGAGGGTGAAAATTCATGTGGCTATTCTGGAATTAGTTAAAATCTGTTGAGCAATTTAAATAAATAGCTTTGCACTCAATATTGTTTTTCTCTGATGGACTACTGCAATGTATTCTTCATTTTAGACRTGTTTTTAGTTAATGAAATTCTTGGAGTTTGAAAAAGCATTTTTAGTAGACGCTCTCCTTCAATGAATTGGAAAACAAAAAATGGCATCTACAGGAAATAACTAATATTTAGTCATTATCAGTGACTAAATTATATAACTGATATATAATTTAATGATAATAGTAACTTCAGTAATAAAATAATAAATGCATATAATTTACTAATATATACATGTATATGCACAGTAAGTTGTTCATTCTGTAAGCTGCTTATACAGAAGARCCCCAGTTCAGGAGACCACAACAGGAAGTTTGTCTCTATTTGGCACGGAAGTTAGAAACAAGCTTAATATGAATATATGRGTAAACATCTGCAATTTCAGTAAATTTGGATCAGATCCTTAAATCCATTCATGGCCTGGGCAGTCTTCCAGGTAGATCCTAAAAAGCAGGAAGAGCAAAGTRAAAATACAGTTTCTTATTAGGGTTCCATAAGTGTTGGTTCACCAATGGTTGGTCTGTGAGTGTCTGGCTTTTCATTTGACTAAGGTGGGATATAGTGTATTCCCACAAGGGTTTTAGCCTTCAGGTTGTGAATCACTCTGAAAGGATAGAAGTGAAAGCTGTTCTAGGTCATTTTCTTTTCTCAGGTGATTCCTTATATGCTCCACTGCCATCATCTGTCCTGTTTCAAAAGGAAGTGAGAAAGATGCCACCTTTTCTGCAGGGAGATTGTTTTTTCAGTCTGATAGATCTTGCTGTTAGGAAGTGGTTCCTGGTACTTAACCTACATTTTCTTTTGGCAATTCTATCACATTAAACTGAGTTATTACTCCAGGCCATACTAAATAATTATATTTCTTTGCCCCCACTTTGAGCTGTTATATTTGAATTTGATTTACAGATTATTTTGAATACAAATAACTGTAAAATGATAAAGTTATTAAACAACTAGGCATCCAGTAGGAGAAAATAATGAAAGCAGAAACATTTCTAAAGCCTTCTGTGTTATTAGGTGCAATGACACAGGGAGAATGTAATGGGAAACCAAGCTGGAGCTTTCTAATACACCTCAACAGTTTAAAAKAAAGATCTTTGAAGCAGAAGGGGGTTAATGTAACTGCGGATTGTTGGCCTTCATCATTCTCCTTTCTTCCCTTGAGTAATACCTATCATACATTTCTGTTCCTTGTAATTTTTTCTACTTCTCACACCTGTTGGAAAGCTAAGATGTTGGGCTAGGAAGAATTTACTTCCGAGCGTAAAATATTTTCTTGTCTGCCTAATGTTTTATGCATTTGTGCTTTGTCCTCTCATCTCTGTAATATAAATAATAAGATTGCTGCTGCCAGTGATGTTTTGTGGGCAGCATTTTTTTCTATATAAACAGGATATTGGACAGTTTATCTGTACTAACAGATACGAGTCAAGGCAGGTTTTCACTGCACCTACTGCTGTTGGGTCCCCCATGCCCCCCTAGGACAACTGTAGATGGAAACCTCTGATGGTACAAAGACTTTTCCCTTTTGTGTTTGGTAAAGATTATATTGTAAACCTCTTTGCACTACGCTTTGGWTGTTTATAATAAGCTCAGAATGGAAAAGCCCACTGATTCAAACTTCATTACAGTTAGTTCTAGAAAGTGAATAAAACATAAATATAATAACGAGAAATACTATTTCCTTTGGAAACCTTCTTGTCTCTCTCTAGTTTCCTTATATTTCTGTCTGAGCTGAGGGTGTTGACATCTTTGCTGTAAGCAGCATGTTGCCATTTCAAGTGGAAAGCCATAGCATCAGGTTTTTTCCCCATTTTGAATGAAATGGAGTTCAGTGGCCGTCACTAATAGACATAGGGAGGGAGCCTGCCTGATTTCTGGCYGTGACAAGTTATATGCCCTCTATGACAGAGTGAAATGGTGACAGTGGCTTTCAGCCTCACCTCTGAAGGGYAGAGACTTCAAAGCATCCAGCTGAACCTCCATGCTGGCCTTCCAAAAGTGGCATGTACTTCCGCAGCTGGAAACATGGTGTGTGAAGTGTGTAAGGCTGTGAGAAGTACAGGTGTTATTTCCATRTCTAAACACTATGGCCAGGACCTGGAAAAGTGCAGAGAGCTCAGGGTATGAATCTTTTACCACTCTACCCGAAGGGACCTTTAGTGGAAACTGGAGAGGCTGAGACATGGCCTCTACTCTCTGTACACAATTTGTAATCGTGGTAACCCTTGTTTCTGTTCTGKTTTTTTTTGTCCACAATGATGTTCTGCTCTATGAGGAAGTGTCATCCAAATGACCTATTTCATTCTCTAACAGCTATATGATTTCAGCATTGGCTGGAATGGCACTGAAACGTGAGGTTCTCTGGCAAACATTCATTAATCAGGATTTTATTTAAACTGTACGTGGCTAATTATAGCATGACAACTGATGTAGTTATTGCAGGATTCCTATTACTGTTTCTAGCTGACTGCTRTAAGAGTTTTTTTATAATGTCTGAGTGTTCATAAGGGGAAAGCAGGGCAGTGTTATGTTAGGTGCTGTGTATATCTTTGATGTCCCCAATCCCAGCCTACGTCGAAGTTCTGCAGCGCTTCACCTGCACTTTTCTTTGGCCAGAGTAGGATTCACACTGAGAAAGGTAGGTTAAAGCTGTGCTGGACTGATGATGGCTCCACGGGTCTCAGTGTGAGTGAACAGATAGCTTTGGGATTCACACTTCAGTGGCTATCTGGATTTGCTTGTAAATGTTTTGCTTCTCTAAACGGTATTTATTTTGCTAAAGTGTTAGGATTTTGGTGTTAATTCTGTTTGGTTGAAAGCATGATTGAAATGAGTTTAGTTTAAGTCTGGGTATGAAAGTTGTCACAATGTGTCAGTCTCTGTGACACTGACGGAGGAGAGCAGCACAGAGATACTTGSTCAATGAGTGGCGCATAATATTTGCATGGCTAACCTGTCAAAACTAGTTTCTGGTACCCTCAGCCCTGAAGCAGCAACCTGACTCCTGGGAGYTGGGCTTCTGTCTTTGCCTCATATTTCATTGCCAAATAGCCTAAGGACAAGCAAAAAATAATTTGGGATTGCAAAGCATAATTGCCRATCAGGATGTAGGAACCCAAGATTTCAAATATGCATTTGGGACATTGTTGTGTCTGTCCTACAGGAATTGCAAGAACTGTACAAAGAGCTTGATAAGACAATTCATTCCATCCTCCTCCTCACGCATTTATTTCTGCTCCAATTTTCTGAAGTGTCCTTAGAACTAATGTGGGTGAATTTAAGATACTGGCCTGAGTATGGGAAGGTCTGCACTTAGGTCCAGTGCAGTCCAGATGTGGTTGATGCAGCAATGCTTTTTAGAAAGTCGCTTTCACAGAAGTAGTGCTCACCTTTTTGGACAATAGGAGGCACAGTAGAAAGAAGAGCTGTTCTGCCATCTCAAGAGTTTTGTCTTCACAGTAGGGGGATTTTTTGCATGGTGTGGAAAACACTTTGTAGCAGAAATAACCTAGGCTACGATGCTGCTACTTTTCTGTCTTCCTCCTTTTCCCTCCTAGGAAAACTAGTCCCTTTTCTTCTCTTGAATTTATCTGCGCCTCCTTTTCCTGTGAGAATCCCTCTGAGTTTTAAAAAGTGAGCACTGATGATCAGTATGAAATTCCTTTTATTTAAACTGAAACCATCACTCTATCCAGATATACAGGTATCCAGACACATACAAATGCCACTCCCTTGTCTCTTCAGCACAAGAAATGTAAGACAGTTCATGAAATCAAATCAGAAGTTCTGTCTTGTACTCATTGCCCCAGATCATTCCAGTTGATGTTGTGCCGTTGCATTCTGTTGACTTCAGAAGGATTGAGGGATCAAAGGCAATCGCTCACTTGAATTTTTTCATGGCCATGGACTTGCACATGTTCCTGCATAAATACCTGTCTAGATGTTTTGCTGGATCAGGATCTGAATGCTTTCTGCCTTTGTTGGGTCCAGGATCAGATTTTCAAGTGCCAGTCACTCATGAACTTTAAAATTTGCATTAGAGGTGCTTAGCATTGTGTCTAGAAATGACTCCCCAGCCCTTTTTATCCCTATGTCCTGGTTTGTATTCCGGCATAATTTATTTGGACTTCTTTGTSACAGTTTTAGTGACTTATATGAAGTCTTACCTTGGTCTTCAGCTTTTGTCTTTGAAGTAAATGATTTACAATGAAAGTTAAATTGAAAACTTTTGCAAAATTATTCATCCCCTCCCCCTTTTCTGCTGCCACCTTAGTTTATATGTATGTGGCTTGTGTCAAGAAGAGGTCTGTGATGTGTCGCAGTCAAATCACATGAGGGGCTGAACTCTTTCAGCTGCCTGTGCTGCTGGCAGGCTGCCGTGGTGCTCAGAACTCCTGGGGGCCCTGGAGAGCTTCAGGTCTCTCCTCTTTTACTTCAGAGGATCTAAGGTGCAGGGCTGTGAGATCCACCACATCCAACTGATGCAAGATTCATCTGCCGAGGGCTGCAGCGGGAAAACTGTGCCACGGTCAGGTCATGTTGCAAGAGTTATGCATAAGGAGTGGGCAGGAGAAGTCCCACCAYATACTTCAAAGAGTTCCTCCTCTGGTTTGTGAATATCTTCTTGAAGAGGAAAAAAAAAAACCAACACTGCTACCACAAACCTAAATTCTCACAGTGATAATACGAGTCCTTAAGCCTCCAGTGTATTAATTACTGTAAAGAAAAAGCAAAATGTGCATTTATTTTATTTTTAATTAAATTTAGGAAAGCATACAAAAATTGCATTTTGAAGAGTTCCTTTGAATGTTCTGGACTGTCCTATGTTCATTACTTTTTTGAGGTTAAGTCCAGGAGGCCTGAATCTGTCTTGTGATATGCAAGTGAAGACAAATAGAGCAATTAGATACATGTTTGTTTAGTTTATATGTATGTGCAATTTGTTCATGTGTAAGAAAGCAAGGAACAGAGATGTGAAACACAGTTTGAAGCTGTATGTTTAATTTTGCACCTAGCAGATTGTCATTCTTTTAAGTGCCTAGAGGTCTTAGGCACTGCCCATACAGAGGAGACAGTGGTCTGTGGCCCACCCAGGAGCTTACAGGGAAGCAGTCACTGTACTTCCTGTGAATTTCTAGTCCTTGTCAGAGAAGGGGGAATTGGGAAAACGGTAGTTACACTCCTAATCAAGGCTGATTCATTGTCTTGTTTCCAAAGTATTTCAACTAATGCTGTCCTTTACCCTAAGTGGTCTTAGTGTAGACCAGTCTCAAAGGTGCTGACCCTAGAGGAGCCCACTGTCTCCAGTGTCATCCTCCCTTAGAAGCACTGTTTCTGACTAGGACAGGGGATGCTGCAAGGAATGCTCCCATTGGGTAACTCAGGCCCTTTCTGTCCATCCTTATGCCCCTGCTGCTCTGGGCTGCCTTTGTGGACAGAAGATGCTAGCCAGGTTGGATTTGATATGCATACTCCACCTAAGGGAATTGAGGGGGCAAATTGGGGAATTTATTAGCCTTGCTAGTTGAAGGGAAAATCAAAAGCAGATGGGAATGCATCCTGTGGTATCTCAGGCTTATTGCAACAACGGACAAACGCCTAATGTTGGCAATGTAGGATTCCCCATGCTCCTTGAGCATATGGCAGAGAAGTGGAGTTTGTTTTGAATAACAAAGTTAGATTGAATAAACGTCAGTACTCACAGGTTTCAGGAATTTTCTACAGGAAATATTAGAAAGTGCTGTATATACTAAGGAAATACATCTGTTTATCTTCAATTAAATGATTTCTTGACCTTTAAATTAGTATGGACAAATTTAGGAGCTTTGGTTTTCACTTGTTCCTCTTTATTTTTTGTTATCGTGAATGAAATGTGTGTAGAGCAGCAGAACATTGACTTAACGTGCTTCCTGTGTTTGTTCAGAATTATTTACTGAGTGATATGCTTGCTGTGGGACAGGGAATAATGAGATGATCAGCTTTTCCAAACCTGGCACAGGTAATTAATTGTGCTAGACAGCAGCATTAGCAAGAGTGCTGTGTCTGCCCAATTAATTATTCTGTGTCTCTGGTTGTAATGATGACAGAAAATAACAAACCAATAAATTCAGTAATCCACATGGCAGAGCTGTGCATGATGTAGGGGTTAGATTGAAGCTCCCTGGGAGCCCTGGCATGGAGGGAATTGAATGGACATATCAATGATACAAAAAATACCCTTGCAATTGCAACTGCCCAGGTATGCAAAGTGGTTTTGACTGGAAGTTGCAAGAGGAAAAAGAGATCTTTATTCTTTTTTGGTTAACAACATCTTACAGCTTTGTGGTTTTTACAGTTCGTGTCTTGGGCAAGGCACAGGTGACTAAGGGGAAAAAAAAATTGGAAGTACTTTTTTAATCCCTAACATGGCATTGTTTCCTGCTTCACAAAGTTGTAGCTTTCTGTTAGAGGTCCAAAGGCCCAGACTTTCCCTTTAGACCTTCTAATTTTAAAAGCTGTGCTTAACTGATTGCGGGAAATAAGTTATTCTTTTAAAAGCGGTCAATTGATGGGGGTCTAAGATAAACACAGCTAACCAATATCTGTGTTTTGTATATTCAGTACATTTTTTATTAATTGTGGAGTGACTAAATCTCTCAGAAATAATCCATAATAATCTGATGCTGATGTCTTTGGCTCTGTTTACTTACCATCACATCTCAAGAGATGTCACCAGGAATCCACTGGGGCTCTCAGCGAAGTGAAACACTAATTCACCATAAGACTGGCAGCTTGGCTTTTTATGAATAACTAAATTAACAATAAATTGGAGGGAACCACAGTCTCCTCTGAAATGCTGTGACATTCTGTAATGTGGTAAGGAGGCTAAATTTCTCGAATTATTTATGTAGGTGAATGACTCTGACCCAGTGACTAGACGGTGATACCTTTGGTTTCTGGGGCAAGTAGTCATATATATGCAGAGTGAGCAGGCAGAATCTGTCTGCGTATTTTCTTCTTGTGTGTGTATATATTTGTTTACAGTCTGTCTCTCTAATGAATTTATATCCTTGGAAGAGCTGCATCCAAATTGGATGAGACAGGATTATGTGACCTAGATGTTTTCCAGTACTGTACTGTGAGGTGGTCAAGAGTTGGAGGGCTTCTTTTTGAGTCAAATTACAGTCAGATGGCCCTGTGACCTAGAAGAAAAGTACATCTTTCTAGGGAGATTGTTAATCCTATTGCATGTTGTAAGGTAAAAAAAGAAAAAACTTTCTATCTGAATTGGTTTTATTTTATTGGACACTGTACTAGCAACAYAGATTTTTTTTTTTTTTCCTTTTACATCTATTATTCTTTAGGCTTGTCAAGCAGAGGACAGAGCAAAAATAATGGAAAAGTAGTAAAATTAGACACTTTCAAACATTCCTGTGAAAAGTCAGTGGTACTGATAAGCATGTTCTGGGCAAAAAGAAATGTAAAAACAGGTTTCAGAAAGAACGTGTTTTTCAATTTATTGTTTTAAGCAATGTTCTGAACTGTTTGGCAGAAAGATATGAATTTGAAAGTATCTTATTATTACCAAATCTGCACACTGGTTTGTGAAAAATAGTCTCGACTGAAATGTGTTGTCCATCATTACCTAGAGAGCTCCTTCTTTGTTCTGATTTTAGGAAAGCAAAGCTATTAATTTACAGGACTGCTTATCTCCAAGTGCCATAGATTGAAATTTGGTTAAATATATAGTGGAGTTAAGCTCACATTTATTCATCGGTGGATAGGAGTCCCCCGGCCATTTTTCTTAACATCAGGTCAGAACAGGGAATAGATTGAGAATGCTGATCTGCTATTATCCATCACCTCTGCTTCATACAAGGGTTTCCAGGCACCAAGTCCAGAAAGAGAATTTTTAATCTAATGTTTGATTCAAGTATATGATGTGGTGATTTGAGCCCCTAGTTCCTCGATCATGTATCTCCACCTGCGAACTCAAGTCCTTGTAGGCACTTTCTGATACTGCAGTTCCCATTCGTCTTTCTTTGTCAGCATATTTGGAAGGAGGCTGGGAGAAAATAGAAAAAGAACATCCTCTTTTTAGACAAAAATAACTTCTATTCATAAGAGATTTTAAGATATCTCTTTGAACATCTACTGCTGAGTTGATTTTTTTTTCTTCTTTTTTTTTTTTTCCTTCTTTCTCCTCCAGCCCTTTTAGCTGCTTTTTTTCGTTTGGAAAGTAAAATCCTGAAAAGTGGCTCAGTTGGCCATTTATCTGCCTGGAAAACTGAACTGATTCTTTCTGCTTCTCATTCTGCTTATTAGTTGGGCTTCATGTAGCATGTGTATGATGAGATCGGTAGATGGGTGGATTAGCACTGTTACATGGCAGACAGTGGATACCCTGCCTGCTTGCCAGAGGCAGATCCTTATTTCTACCTTGCCTTGTAGAAATCTGAGTTTGAGGCAATGTATTCCGATTCCCTCTTTTTGTCAGGGTGTGTAGCACACTTCAGTTTATTGGTATGATTTAGAATCTCTTCTTATTATTTCACTTTTCTTTGAAGGGCACCTTTGAGCAGCTTTGAAAGCATCCAAAGCATAACTTGGGCAAAGGCACTTGTGTCATAGTGGGGAAGACTGGAACTTTTAGAGATTTGCATTTGTAGAGGCTGGAAGCAAGCTGTTTAGGGATGGGAGATAGAAAAATCCAGTCTCTTCAAGGGAGGAACAGATGTGCAGCCCCCAGTTAAGAACAAGGAAAGTGCAAGTTTGTGACTCCTGGACTATATTTCTTGATTTTCACTGTGGAAACTGTTTTCATAGCTGCTTCCACTGTCTATTCACAGGCTTTTATTATTTAGGCACTTTTGTACGGAAAACATTGAGCTTGGTAGACTGGCCAAAAGATGTTGAGTGCTACTGAAGCCTTTTAGCTGGGTTTGCCTGAAGGGAAGGTTTCCTGCCAGTGTGATTTCCATGGACTGGACATAGATTTAGTGATGCTTCTATGGTCCGATATGCAGATCAAATGGAGCTCTCTTAAATTACTTTAATATCTGGCAGTCTTTCCTGGTGCTTGACAAGTAGGACATTGCCAGAAATTTAGGTGGGTTTTTTGGTTGTTGTTGGGGAGGTAGGTTTGTTGTTTTTTTTTTTAGTGTAAACATTTTGTTAAACTCAGATGAAATTAGAGAACTGATGGAGAATTAGATGGTATCGAGAACAGTGAAATGTTAGAGGCATGACATTGATTTTGTGGGTACCTCCATCAGCAAATTTTCTTAGAAGTGGAAAATTCAGCTCATGGTTATTGGTTTGGTTTTGTTTTGTTTTTAAAGGTGCTCTCTTATAATACATCCTTTCAAATGCCATTCATTGAGTGGGACTCAGTGTTTATTTTGTTCATTTTTTCAGCAAATCCATACAGATCTGGACTGAATTTTGCTTTCTGAAATCTAGACAGAGTACTTCTCTTCTGTAGCARTTTAGTTTCTTGATGTCCAGTGATTTACTAGGTAGTGAATCTTACCTTATGGGCCTTAGGTTCATCTAGCTTGCACTCAAGGTGTTATTTCTGCTGGATCCTAATAAAATTCTCAGGAGTCCTGTCCAATTTTGACAGATTTGAGACAGAGCTACTGGGCTGAAACACTTCACAGCAGGGACCTGATTCTTTCCTTAAGGCCAGATGCTGTTGAAGTCAGTGGAGAAGGCTCCTCCTAATTCATAAAGGATTTTGAATATGACAGCTCATACTAAAGTGGCTTAATGAAGGGAAACCCTGCATAAAACTGGTCCAAAACTATGGGCTCAGTCATATGCTTTGGGGCCCATTAAGAAACCACTTCATGAACAGCTGCAGCTACTTTCATTAGGACCATGTCATTAAAACTTCAGGGTACCTCAGACTTGAGACAGGTGGCATGGACAGTTAAGATTTTTACACTGTCTCAGTCAATGAGAAACCAGTTTGTCTACTTTAAAGAGACCTACGGTTGGAGGGATAGAAGACTTGCATGCTCAAAAGCCAGAGAATCTTCCCCAAACCTTTCCCTGAAATGAAAATCACTGATAATGATGCAAAGAGATCACAAGCACACCATTCTTAGTGTTATAATTTTGATATGAAAATCATTGCGAGGAAATAGGAAAACCCATGGCACTGTAGACAGCCTTTGAATAGATTCAGTGCTGCTCTTCCTCAAACTTGGAGTTATTCTTGCTTTACGCTGGTGTAATTGATAGCATATTATGGCCCTGACTGCCTCATGTTTGATTGCAGCTCTGGTGAGAATCACACTGTGGTAAACGGCCTTTAGAGCTGTGTTTGCAAGTTGGTTGAGATAAGATGTGTGTGTAGCCGTTGAATCTCCTTCAACAGCTCAAAAATTATGAAGTCTTTTTTTTTAATTTGGTGAAAGTTGGGTTTCGCGTGATGTGTGACTGTCATAAAGACTAACATGAGCTTGTGTGTAGAAGAGTAATTTTTGTTTGCATAATGTGATGGGTTTTCGATTTGCATAATCTTTTGTGTGTGTGCACGCACTCCATATCCTTCACAGAAGGCTTACAGCTTGACTGTCTCCAGTAAAGGGATCCCAGTTATTAATTGGTGATGCTTTTCTGCTCTATAGACTGAAATGTATTTCCTTGGGATTTTTTTAAATTCAAAATAAGCTTAAAATTAATCTGTAGACTGAGCAATAGGAAGCATAGGTCTAAAAGTGGATTTCCCATTCTGTAAGTGAATGCAATATATGCGCTTTTTGTGCTCTTGGCTTTCTCAGCTGGATAAAATCTTTGGCATAGTTTCCTTCCACTCAGGAGATGAGTTATCAACTTGTCAGGCAGTGTGATGGTAGTCTGTGTTCTCAATTGCTTACAAAGGGTGATTGTAGTCCTCCCTTGTTAGTACTGATTTAACCCATAAGTAGTTCCACTAATCTCAATTAGTCTTCTCCTTGTTCACATGCTTTTAACTGAGATCACATTATTTATTTTTTCAATTGCATCTGTTTTGTTTATTGGCTCGAATTCATTTGTTTTACTGCTGTTGGTGTCACCAACAAATGCATAGGTTGCAAAGACTGCTACATCCTTCAATACATAGCTGTAAATTCTGGTTTGCTGTTTGGAAAGGAATTGTTTGCTGATTTCCTGGTATGATGGAGAAGGACTTCTGATACAGACGATAGGAATACACGGTGAAGGACAAATGACAAGAACATTTGCTGTCATAATCACTTGCACAACGTGGTCATGGTTTATGTAACTGGAGATCTCAGAGCTGTGTCTGAAGCACAAAGGAATGTTTCTGTCTCATGGTGGCATGTACTCAGAGATGCTGGCCAGCACACACAAACTGCCATTTTATGAAGTACACATTTATTTTTAAGAGGCAACTTTGAAAAGAAATCACTAAAGTAAACAATCGATCAATTTAAGCAATTAAAAATGGCACGAGTTGGATGAGACCTGACTTAGCCGTCTGTAGTCTACCTGTACCTGAGTTTGAAAGAAGAGTAACTTGCTTAAGCGAAGGCATAAATTTTGCAAAAAGGGCCACACATATGCTTACTGCATTTGCTGACCCCCTCTAGTATTAAAGGGCATAACACATTCTGAGGCATGTGTTATGTAAAGACTGAATTATGAACTTGGGGTGGACATGTTACAAGTGAGAATTGATAGGCTCTTGTCATCTGCTGCTGTACAAGAGTTAGAAATAGCAAGGTCAGCAAATTATCTTTCCTGCTCAGTTCTAAGAAGAAGGAAAAGCAGCCTTTACAAAAACACCTCAGAAGTACTTTTGACATTTTATCAACCCCAGTACATTAATCCTTAGTATTTCTGTGTGGTAGATTTATATTACCAGTGGAAAAACCAAAGACATAGGAAAATTGAGGCCCAGATTCAAAAAGACTTTGAGGCAGTTAGGTACAAGTTGTCTGATGCACTTGAATGAGTGTTCCCACAGGACAATTTCTGTGAGTTTAAAGTGTATGTAGAACTACCACACATGATCCTGTCCAGAGCTTAGAGTTGCTAATTTTTTCTCTGCTTTATAAACTCTCTTATATACTGAACTACACACCCTTCATGTAAACAGGCACTTGATGTCAGTAAGATTCACTGACATTTTCACTGGTGCTGAGAATCACCCAGCTAATCCTGCTGTGAGACAGCAGAGATGCATTGAGAAGTTTTAGTTTTCTGCCTCTGTGGTACCTATCACCATTTTGCATGTTATGAAGGTACATGCTACCTCCTTCCAGTCCCTAAGTGATAATTTATAGAGAACTCAGTGATGGAAAAATCTCTTTAAATTCGAAGAAGTAACCATTTTTAAATGATTCCCTGAAGCTTAGTAGCTTCACTTCACAAACAAACAAATTAACCTCTTATAAATACCTACAGGAAAAACATCCAAACCCCTTAATTACAAAAGATGCATTTAAAATCTGTTCTTTGTTTTCCTGTCAGGCCTCATTTCCACCAAGGGATCTCTTTTCTAAGGCCAGCAGGACTGCTGTGATGTAGGAGAAAAATATATATGACAATGGATGTGAAGGGGCAGAGCCCTGGCTTGACATTGACACAGATAATTGAGTTATTGGGGAGTTAGTGTTCAAGTTGACTGTTTCTTGGGAGAGATGTCATATGGCATTCTCGTTGTGGGAACAATAAGTATCCCCTGGCAACATTTACGTTTGCCATTTTTACCCTCTCAATTAACGTTTCTAATTCCTTTTGGCACTATTTTCAGCAACACCAGAATAGATGTTTAAGAAAAGAAATTCTACATACGTTGCGGTGTATGTCACCTGGTCACCTTGGTAGAGATCATTGGCAGGTGGGGTCCTTCAAGTCATTGCTATTTATAGCCAGAAAACCAGTTCTATTCATATGTGCTTGTGTAGGGTTGCCAAAATTCAACCTTCTCTCCAGACTCTCCTAGGAGTACTTAGACACTTAAGCCAGCGGTTAAAATGGAAATCTGGTATTCCTTTATGAGAAAAAAAAAAAAATTTTTTTTTTTTTGCTATGAAACTTGCATTCTTTGCATCTAATATGCACCAAAAGTGCAGATATAAATGTTTGACGTAGTGAGTAGTGGCATTAGTTAAGGCATAGTGTTGTACACCAGTAATTACAGACGTTAATTATAGAGGAGAACTGGATTATGACTTTGGGTGCCCTCATTAGGAGGGGACAGTGTGTAAGTAGTCCTAGGAGGCTTTGTTAATTGGATAAAACTTGTTTCATAGCATCTTCCTTGCCTTTTTCACCAGGAGGTAGTAATTTACTACTGCTTATACAAATACCAAGTGAAACACTGCTACTGTAGGTCAGCGCTGCTGTTTGGTGAGAGAAGTGAATGTGACTCAGCTTTGTTGGCTATTTCCAGCCTTTTCCCACCTTTTGCTTTATTTGGCCCTGCTTCACTTCTGCTTTCCTGGATTTGGTTTGGGTAGTCCGTGTGGAGATGTGGACATGTCTCTGTGTGGGTATGCATGCCGGGATGCTTCATTAAAGACTCCCTTGCAAGACCTAATGCTCACAGGGGGCTGCTTCTCAAGGATCGAGTATACATCTGGCAACCATTGACTGCTTTCCATGTTTCCTTAGGAACACAACCCTGGCCACACCCGCAGGCACCTGTGATTCTGGACAGACACATTAGGTGCAGTTATCTTGCAGCCAGGAGGCCTTCGCACTCTCAGGAAACTCAATTCTTCTGTTTTTTAAGGAAAGTAACTATGGGCCCTCTGGAACTCTCTAAGTTGCCTCTGAATGCAGCTAATTATTTTGAGATTGAAATGGCACCTTTGAAGCATGTCCATGAAATACATAATTAAAGTATCTTGTGTTCGATCATACCGTTGGGCAGCTAATTGAAAATCACATTGTGTCTCCATAATGAGTCAAATAATACATGCAATTGTGCGCTGATGGAATGACTCGTCCCATGGTCTTCCCCCCTTAATTGCTAAAATGGCAACTGGCAGAAGAGGACCACATGCTGGGCTGTCCTTGATCAGCAAATCCAGCAGACACAGCGCTACTCTTAGGGATTCTCATGAGTTCAAATGAAAGAGGCTCTGAAGGATGGGACTGCTGCTTCCAACAGTTTATGTACAGATGTGGAAGTTGGGCAGAATATATTGGGTTTTCTGCTGTCCAGGAAGTCAGTGGTTAGCATCTGCCTGGGCTTAAAAATGAACAGAGCATATGTGTTTATCATGAGGAATGGCGTGAATGGTTTTGGGCTGTGTGTGCCCATAGGATCATGCCATTCAAGACCCTCTGGGATGCCCGGTTGGGTCTGCTATGGCAGAGTCCCTGCAGAGCAGCTGGTATTTCAGCAAGGGAGAGTCTGGGGCTTGCCAAACTCCTGGTAGCATCTTGAACTCTTGCAAGTGGTGAATTGTCCTCAGTTGGTCTCTTGGGGATCTGGTGTCTCAAGAAGTATTAAAGGCAAGGAGTCCATSCCTCTTAGCCACGTCCGTCATGTGTTTTCTAATCTTTCAGTATGTGTCCTGCTCCCTCTGGTAGGGGAAGTGCTGTGCTATGTTTTATCACCACGCCATGAGCACATTTCTTGGAAGGCAAGAACACAGGAAGGATTCCTTTGCCTCCCTCACCACCATATGTTGTACATTTATGAAAGACAAATGGACAAATGTACCCTGATCAGTAAATTAATTGGTTTGCATATCTTTCTTCCTGTGGTTTATAGATACAGGGAGAGACAAGATTTAGTATATTATGCCATACGGTTATTTGGGGGATCTAAGGTTGCTAGAGAAGAAAATCAATTTGATAAACATAAATGAGGAGAATTCCAGGCTGGTCCTTCCCTGTGAAATGCACTGATGGCAATAGCCATAGAAATGAGGACTCTGGGATGTCACTTCTTCTTAGAAGATTCAGAGCTGGACCAGTGCTCAACTACAGTAGTTCTTATGGTCTTATTTTTACAATGATGACTTGCATGATCTCCTTCTCGTCACAGCAAGAACAGCTTTCCAGCTTACAGGGTCGTTCATTTGGCAGTAGAATTGCCTGGAAAGAACTAGTTATTTCAGGTTAGCATTTACACATATGTATGTTCGTGAATATGCTCTTTCTGTGAAATAAATTAAATCATTCTTCTCAGCCTACAGTCATGTAGCCAATCATAGCTTTCCTCTGTAGCTCTTGTACTTTGTGACATCTAAAAAAATGTCATGGTGCATTAATGCTAGGGAGACAAAGACAAGTAAGGAAGTCTGCTGATGCTGCTTTTTACATTTAAAATCATGCAACATATCCAGGGGTTATGGATGCATTTTCTCAGGAGGTTCCTATGACCTGAGTTCCCTGCTGTTTGTATTTTGCAGTCACAGTCTTCTAATTACGTTGCCACCGTTTTGGGAAAGGTTATAGTTGCTTCGACTGGCTTCAAACCTTGCGTTGCAAAATTATATTCTGCTGCTGCTGCTGCCTGACAAAGATCTGGCTTCCAAACAAAGGCAAGAGGAAAGAATGAAGCAGCAGACCCTGCAAGAGATAGAATATTGTCTGTGTGATTAAAGCTCTTTTATTAGGCTATGGTCTGTAATGGGAAAGAAAAAGCATGATCTCCACTGATCTGCATTTTAAACAATGTTGAGGATTAGCAGAGGGGCAGCAGATGCACCTATTGAGCTGTAAAGGAAGGGATTCAAAGCTGTATCATGCAGATGGAGATTATTGTACTGTACCTCCCTGCATGTGCCAGTCGGTGCTCCTGCTGCTCTGCAGAGAGGCACTTCCCAGCCCCGTCAGGCCTCCTTGTCCCAGCACACAGCACAATGGATCTGCCTCAGTCCCGCTGCTGAGCCCAGCAGAGCCTCCACCACCCCAAGAGCAGACACTGAGCCATGGCAGCCATTCTGCTGCTGCTGGGAAGATCATGATACGGGCACCGGTGCTTGTAGCATCCCTCCCTAACACGACCAGCTTAACCCTTTCCATTTGAACACCTTGGTCTGTCAGTGCTACCTGTCATTTTGCTACAGACACATCCTTTTCCTACAGCAGGCAAGTTAAATATTTGGTGAGAGGAGAGAGATTCCCCTTCATGTTTTTTCTCTGTTCTTCTGTCATTGCTTCCAGAAATCAGCATCCTTTCTCCTATCTAAAATAGTGTTGCAATTTTGTTATTGCTGTTTTCATTAAATGGGTCATAAATTTGAAAGCTCTCTCACCAGATTTATACATTCACATATAACATAGAAAGCACCCCATTTTTGCTCTCAGATTTTCTGCTGTAAGTCAGGAGCAGATCTAGTGGCACAAGTGGAATTATTATCCTTTTATATTGCTGTAGCAGGGGGTAGTTGAGGTTTGTCTGAAATTTAGTTAAAATGATGGTCTACTGGCCAATTATTTGTTCTCTAGCATATAGTTTGCATTTGAAAATGCATTCATAGTGGTTTTGTACCTTTTTTGTAGCCTACTCCTGCCAACTTAAAATGTGACTGTGGCATGTGCTTGGCTTCCAGCTCTGCCACAGGGTTTCCGTGTGACCTTCAGCAAGTTCCCCAGTTCCTTAATGCCTAAAGTCTTTATCTTCAAACAGAGAAATAGCATATAATTAGGTGTGCTTTATGACAGCCTTATCTGCTTGGATTACAACCATCTACCGCAAGGCAGGGCCTAGCACCTGTTATGTGTTGTGTGTGTTGTGTTTATCGCAGTAGAGTCCTAGTCCTGATTTGAGTCTTCCAATATAAACAGCAGTAACAATTYCATGTGGACTCTTGTTCACATAATTCTGTGATATATTATGAATTTTCTCTTTAAAAATAGTTTTTCCCATAGTCCTGAAATATGTTCAGGAGGCTGGAGAAAAATACTGGAGAAAACAATTATTTTCTCCAGCATCCTATCCTGATTTTTGTCATAAAGCTGGGCTTTTCCAAAAGCAGCCTGGATATTACCTCATGCTTTGTCTGCTTACATGTGGGCAGGAGAGAGAGGGCAAATTCCTCCTTACATGTAAATATGACTATCTTTTTGCTTCTTGGTTAGCATGGATTCTACCTTGTTTGCTCCATCACTTTGTACAGTTCTCTGGCTTTGTCTTAGGGCTGGAGCCTAGCTCAAGTACTGACATAATTCCTTATGTTCCCTCATCTTGAAGAGTTCCCGCATTCAACAGCAAATTAGGAAAAGCAAATCTCAAACCACAGAGCAAGGCTCTAGATGCCAGTAAATTAAGTTCAGAAGTTGCAAGGGTGGTGCTGAGGAAGTAGAGCTTGGCCACAGCAATGTGCTCTTGTTTGCATTTTTGTTAAGCTCTGACGTCGGGCTTATCTCATAGCTGTGAAGAGAATTATTATCTGAAAAAGAGATTTGATGAATTTATGTAATTTATATTTAAATAATGAATTTTTATTATGGTTTGAATTAGCAAGGGCAAAATCTTGATTTCATGTATTGAATCCATCCTTATTTGTCATTTGTACATTTTAGCTATTTTCTTAAGGAAAGGTTGATTTTCAAGTTGGTGGCCAACCAGTTGTGATGATTTGCAACATAAATTTAGTGTTTCGTTTCTGTAGTTAGGAGGACACTCTTTTCCACTGCCCATTCATTGAAGTCATAATGCAGTTAATGTGCATTTATTTGCACCCTTTCTTGAAAATTTTTTGCTACATTATAGATTGATGACTGGCATTTTCTACTTGCTGTAGATGGACATATATTCTTTATAGGCAGTTTGCATCAATCTCTATTTGGCTTGGAAATTGAAGTGAAATTAAATGTATAAAAAAATGAAAAATCGTTATTTATTATCCAGATGTGCTGATTCTATTTAAAAATAAACATAAAGGAAAAAATATTTTAAAACAGTTTGTTTTGAACAGATATGACAGCATAGGCAGACACATACAGAGCTTTTTCTGATTCCCAGGGCACCTCACTGCTCACCTGACATTTCTGGGCTCTGGAAAACAAACAATGTTGTGCTGGGATCCTCACTTGGAATTAGAATGAGACCAACCAGACCTTAAAGCCAGGTCTCTGGAGGAGGAAGTCTCAGCTTTGGTTCTGTGTATTGTTGCTCTTCTTCCACAGTGGCTCTTTCCTGCTGTGTGAGAAGAATTAGAGAGCAACTTGTTTGGCTGGGTTTCTTTTGAGGGCACATCAGCTGAAAGAACCAATAGGAAGGTTGAGGTGGGAAGGAAGAATGTTGTTTCACACATCCAGCCAATAGAAGCATGAATTTACCACAGCAGTGGCCCATTTACAGCGTCCCCTGTAGTCAGATAAGCATGTGAAGTTATCCTTAAGTTATCACTTCTCCAGTGGGGTCTCTGCTTATAGGACTCCTGAGAATGAACTGTGGTGTGGCTGAAGAAAAACATGCTCATTCACATCTTTCTTTGTTTTTCTTGCTCCCTTTTTGTTGTACAGCTTCTAGTTTAGTTTTCTCTGCATTGCCTTGTACTGACTAGAAAATGTTAGGGGAAAGTTTTTCGTTTAGGATAAAACATGTAGAAAACATGAAGAATTACTTAAAGTAATTTAGATAACATTCTCTAAAACTGCTGCAAAGAAGCCTTGTTGTTCCATGAAACATCCTTGTAACACTCTAAAAGTGTTCTTTGCTCATTAATACCTGTAGAGACTGATTGGAAGAAAACCACTGAATGAACCAAATTCAGTACATTGTATTTTTGAGAGCAAAACCAAGAGGAATGTCTGATGCACCAGACAGTTGTGCTGCCATCCAGGTTCTTAGACAGGCTGGAGAACTGAGCAGGCAGCAATATCATAGAGTTCAGTGAGAGAAATGCAAAGTCCTGTACTTGGGGAAGAATAACTAAGGGATCAGTACACATAGGGCACCAGCCAGCTGGAAGGCAGATCTGCACAGAAGGACCTCAAGGCTGACCGTAAGCCAGCCAGGCACCATTGTAGCGATGGTAGGAAACGATATCCTGGGCTGCAGGATCAACCAGACTGAGGGAAGTGACCCTTTTCCTCTGCTCAGCATTGAGGAGGTCACAACTGGAGAGCTGCATCCAGTTCTGAGCCTCCACAAGTACAAAAGACATGGACTTACTGAATCTGGGATAGGGCCACAAAGATTGAGAGACCGAGGCTTCTTTTGGAAGATTAGAGCTGGGACAATTTGGCCTGTTGGAAAAGCTTGAGGGGATCTCATCAATGTGTATAGATACCTGATGGGAGGGAATAAAGAGGGAGCTGACTCTTCTTAGTAGTGGCCACTGACAGGACAAGAGGCAATGGGCACAAATTAAAACAGAATTTAATCTAAACACAATAAACACTTTTTTTTTACTGTGAGGGTGGTCAAACAACAGAACAGGTATCCAGAGAGGTTACAAAGTCTTCATCTGTGGAGATATCCAAAATCCAACTGGATATGGTCTTGGGCAACATGCTCTAGTTGTCCCTGCTTGAGCAGGGACTTCGACTGGGTCATCTCTAGAGGTCCCTCACGGCCTGCATGATTCTGTGACTCTGTAACCAGCAGCAGATTCTAGATTTCTTTTTTTTTTCCTCCTCAGCAGTGAATTCTGGACTGCTAGAATAAATCAGAACAGCATGCTTAGAGAAGGCATCATTTGTTTCTTTAACTCTGTTGCTGAATACTGGGCCATCTGCTGCCCTGATTTACTTTACGCTGTTTCCAGTGCCACCAAGTGCAGTCTGGACATTCCTGCTCCAGTATTCATTCACTTGGTTGCCTGTGTGAATTCAGAAGGCACCTTCTCTTCCCAGTTCAGCATTAGGTACTCTTCACTTATGTACAGCTCAAGAGGTAGACTTTCAGAAGAGTACACTGCAGAGAAGAGAGACAAAGGTTTTCACAATAACCTTTATTTAGGCTTCTTCTTGTAGTTATTAGTGGGATTTACAGTTGATGCTCTGGGATGAGGGATTCTCCATTGTATTTAAAAACTTGTAATCGCACAAAAGACACAGATTTTCCTTAATTCCCTTTAATATGACCTGAGGGGAGCACCTCTGCTCTTTCTCAGAAGAGAAGTTAGCTTTTCTCTCTGAGAAGTAAGCTTTTCTTGCTGTGTTTCTCTATCTCCTGGAGCTTGCTGGGGCTTGTATCCCTGTGAAATGGAAGGGAAGAGTTAAAGTCTTGTATGTGCAAATAAAAATGGTCCTTCAGGAAACTTGGTCCAGGTCCTTGTGCAGTTGAAACCTGTGGGGCTGTATCTGCTGCACCCTCTGCTGTTGGTAAAGCTCACAGTATGTACATGCCTTCATGCACTCCTCTTTCTAATGTGTGTAGTGAGTCTGCTTATGCAGGAGGCCTCACTGACCTGGGCTGGATCTCGGTAAGGAGATCCTGTGCATATGGCAGTGCTGTTCCACCATTTTTTGACATTACACAGGTCACTGCAGCTCATGGTGTTTCCCAGACTGGTTTTGTTTGTCCATCTGACCAAACCATGCTTGTTGGTTTGTGGATTGGGTTACCAAAATTAGACTTTCCAACTCTGAAGACTGAGGCTTTTCTATATTTATCCTTTGTTAGAGTTCCTGATTCTCTTCTAAAAGTCTTTTTCCATTCTGGCTGAGAGGGTTTTTTTTTAATTATTCCCCTAATAAGATTTGGACTGCAACCTCTAACCCTTGTGTTTTAAGCATAGAGGGTCACACACAAATAGTGTTGCTGGGGATACATGTCCTGCCAGGTATATAGGCTATTCAGCTGCTGCTGATTTTTGTGTTCAGGGAGAGACCCTTCATACCCCACCCTGTGCAACTTGGCCATGGCCTTAATGCCTGACCCTGCAGTACGAGTAAACACTATCACAGCAGTCTGTACTTGCTTAGGAGCTCGTAGTACAAAGCCAAAGAATAAAGTGTGTGTAATGTTCACAAGGACAAAAGCGTATTTTCTGTGCTCTTTACAGGCAGTATCCCTTAAGGCCAGCGGCTTTTCGGGAAGTGATACGTGATTTGTCTAATGCCATTACTGCTGGGTAGTGCTGTATTATTTTAGCATGTTTATCCCCTGTGTATGTCGGGACACCAAACAGGCCCAGCAATCTCAATTATTTCTGAGCTGCCTTCTCTTCTGAGCGTGAGCGACTCTGAGTCAACACTGAGCTCCTCTGTGGCCATTGTTTGTAGCCTGTGCTGTGTTGTGTCACCTCCTTGGAGAGGATGGGAGGGCTGCTGTCTCTGTTCTCAGTCACAGGGAATTGGGAATAATTCCAAGGAAGCCAGTGGAGTCACAGTAGTGTACATGTGTAGAAAACTGGGTCCTCATGTGGGAATGCTGTTTTTGAGGGATGATATTTTAACTTTTGCTCAGGTTTGTAGCTTATTGGTTGTTTGCTTATTTCTATGTACTTGTCCAGGCTTAAAACTTGTCCTTCTTCTTAAGGTGAATCTTTTGATTGAACCTCCTTGAGTCTTCTGATGCTTCTTGATAAATGTGTGGGACCAAGAAATACAATCGTTAATAGAATAGAAAGCACTCAGAGAAAAAGCCCGGGGTGTGAGATTCTCTGTTGACTTCTAGAAAACTCATTACTCTTTTCCTTATTATGGCTCTGGCCTTGAACTAGTGTTGTTGAGGAGCCTAATTTAAGGATTTTATGCTGATGCTAAGAAAATACCAGTGTGAGTAAAGGCAGAACCCTTTCCTGTGTGGGGAAGTGGTGCAGTAAAAGATGCTGAGGATTCAAGAATAACCACGCCTGAAGATTTGTGCTACCTTAGTGATAGTTAACATATACAGGAAGTTGTATACTTTGGTAACTGTTGAGAACCGCTGGTTCTGGAATAAGGGTCTTCTACAGCCAGACCTTTAGCACTTCAATGTCATTCTCTGCAGCAACACCTATTAGAAGAAGCAAGGTTTGGGTAACGCTAAGCTGCTGCTGAAGAAACCGATCTGCAAATTCCTGAAACAGATGAGCCTTTGCATTGACTTCAGAAGGCTTTAGATCAGACCCATGGAGTTGTTCTTCATCCTCTCCAGTGAATCCTTCCAGAAGAGAAAAATTCACTGTGGGATCTTGCAGCAACCCAGGCTGGAGTTGTTGCATAGAAATCCTGGAGCAGAAGTGTGACACAATGATGTGTTTCGATGTTTTGACAGCACGGATCTCATGCCACTGTCCTTTTATAATCTTTTGTTCCTGCCTGAGTTTGAAATTGATGTCCTGTTTCAGGGCATACTTAGCCTCAGCCACTGTGGTATGAATTCCAAGTGATGAAACTGGGTATCAGAACATGGGATGTAATGTTTAAGTTTGTCTAACTACCTTCCTTTTGCAAGGAAATAAAATTCACTTTATTTTCCTTCTTTTTATTGTGGAAGTACGGCTGACCGTGCTCTGTAGGTATTGCATTGTTTCTCTTACCTAAAATTAATGAGGTGCTTGGGCCTTTTTATGTTTTGAATATGATGCCCTGCTTTCCTGTCTTTGTAAGGAACACAGTGAACCAGCTGTAGTGTACTTTGTACTACATAAGCAGGCAGCTCCTGTTCTTCTTGGTGTAGAAGTCAATAAATCCTTTGAGCTCCATGCTGTGACCTCAGCCATCATTCTCAAATTACAGGAAATATTTTTTAAAGTTGGTTCTGGTTGTTGTTGTTTGGGTTTTTTTTTAATATGCCTTTTTCTGTTCATTAAAATTATAATAGTCTGATTTTTCTGACCTTTTATTCTTTTACTCTTTTGCCTATGACTTTTCTGTTTGTAAATCAGAATTTGGTTTCCAGATGGTCTTTCTTCCCATTTTCCTAAACCAGAGGCTTGAAGTTTCTCATACCCATCATAATTAGGAAAATGTGGTATTTCCTACACTTTTTAAAGTGATGATGTGCTCACAGATCTGGACTAGCCACAGCATCTGTTGTCTTTTACATAGAAGAAAGGAGAGAATAAGGTACATAGAAGGAAACTCTGCAACTGGCAGGTGAACTGCAGGACAAATGGGTAAAAATATGGAGAGCATTACTGCAGGAGACATAAGAAGCTAGAGTCAGTGGGGGTAGAGATATGGGAAGAAATTGTAGGTGTTATGACACTGGAGGAGAGTGGAAGTAGTATGTCCATAGATGTGGTGAGTACCTTTTGGGACTGGAGGAGGATCCAGAGTTTTGTGGTGGATAATGAAATTTAGGCTGCAAGCAATCAGTCTCTATTAGTTCTACCAGATAAAGATCCATTTGTCCTTGGGAAAATATCTGTATCTGTAGACCAGCGTATGCAGTGGCTATCCAATGCATTTCTTCTCTGGCTGTGTATGAGCATAYCCCAATGCCATCAACAAGCCCTTCTGGAATCCATGGGAGCTGAGATGTGGTGCTTGTGACTTGCTGTTTGGTGCCTTGTCGAAAGCATGGGTGCAAGTGTGGTTAATCCAATCACTTCTTGAGCCCTTACCGAAGGGCAGAACATCGGCACTCAGTGAAAATCCTGTTAGGAATCTGTCAGAGGGTGATTAAGAGATGTCAGAGGGCAGAGTAAGCTGTATCAGCACTGATCTGGGTAGATGAAGCGTTCTTTGGTGAGCCTAATCTTGTGAAGAGGATGACCTCTGTCTGCTGTATAAAGGTTTTCCATGGTAACCTCCCTTTTTAATTAAGTTCTTAATGTACATATAACCTAGCTGAAACAATCTTGGCTGATAGGAGGGTCAAAAGGGTGTGAGGACTTCCTGATGGAGGGTGGAAAGGTGTGGTGAAGATGTAAGAAATTAACATAGAAAATGGGATTAACATCAGCTAAAAATACATGTGGAGAGCAGTTTATCTGCTGTTTCCCCTCCTCCTTCCTCACCCTCTCTTTCTCTGCTGCTTACTGTTCCCTCTGTATTAGTGCATCAATGCTTCTCAATAGATCACTGGACCAAGTGGGGATGTTGTGGCTCATTACCCAGATGTTACCTAATTACAGCAACATGTTTTTCTAAGGATACCATAGGCAGGATGGACAGACTTCTGCTGGCTTCCTGGTATACCTGAAAATGGCTGTCTTTGGTCATCGCCTGACAAAGGATTAATGAAGTCTGAAGGGGAACATGGATCTCATCATTCCTCAAGAGGAGTTTCACACGGAGATCTACAGCTCTTAGAAAGAGGGGGGAAAAAAAAAAGCTTCTCACTAGGAAAGTTGTGAGCAAAAACAAAGTTTTCCCAATACCCATCCAGAGACGTAAAAAAGAGATTTTTTTTTTTTTCTGGTGCATCAGTGGAAAAATCTGTAGATTTTTAATTTAAAAACAATGAAACCACTCTTCTCTTTCCCTGTGTGCAGGGAGTGGGGGTGCTGCCCAAACACTTTTAGATGTATTTGTTGGCAGCTGAAGTCTGTACTTCTCCTGTGGCAGCAAAATGTATTCTCCCAAGTGTTTTTATATAGGGACAAAGACTTGATCTGAAATAGGAAGTCAGCCTGTAGACATCACAAGCCACTGATAGATCCCAGAGGACTTCAAGAGTTTGTTAGAGTTTGGCTGAGGAAATAATGGTATTTTGCAAAAGCAGCATCCAGTGTGCCAATGAAGGTTTTTGTCCTGGTTCCCTGAGGGGCCTCTTTAGATATGTGGGTGTGTCTGGTGAGATGGGAAATAGAGCATGTCAAAAGGACTCAACAGTTGCATTCTTTGCTATATTCAGGGGGCACAAAGGTTTTCTGAAAAGTATTGATTTATGAAATATTGTAAGAAAGAGACCAAGATAGAAATCAATAGAGGTGATGTTGGTTCTGTGTGTTTTGATCCTGCTGAGCTTGGAGGATGATCCTACCATAATCTCTGAGGCATCCAGTGTAAAACCTGTTCCTGGCAAGCTGCTGTATATATATATCTATACATGTTTGTGTCTCTTGTTCTCTAATATGAGGCATGTGGATCCAGTCACATCTGAGCTGATGCACTGTTCTCACCAATCTCTGAGTTTAGGAGTGTGTCCCTCTTGCTGGCCGAGCCAGCAAACATTTGACAGTGCTCATAGCTCAGAACAGTAAATCTGGGCTATAGCAATTTAGTGTGCAGCATCCCTGTGCTCTGAGCTGAGGCACGTGAGTCTCAGCAGTGATGAACCTCTTCTTCCATGCTCCTGCTGAGCATTTGACCTCTGGCTTTAGTCCCACCATAATTACAGTTCATGCAATTTAGAAACAGTTATTGCATGAGCCCTCAGAACAACCTTGTAGCACTAGAATCTCTCTGTAGAAGAGCCCATGGTCAAGTTATTCCATTACCAACCTGGGTAGCTCCATCTTCATCCTTTTAGATTTCTAGATTTCTCTTATAGCTCCTTTTCCCATTATGCAGTTATAAATTGATACCATATAATTTGCCTGTCGCTTGATATAAGTCTCTGTTTATTTTAAATGCAATAATTAGAGATAACAATTGCTATAGAAAAATAAACATCTGTTCAACGAGAAGATTGAGTAATTAAGGACAATTATTGGTTTCTGTAAGTAGGATGCTCTGTAACAAAGTTCTTTCCAGTGTAGCTAAGAGGAGTATAAGATGTGCATCATTGGAGACCAGAAATCTGTACTCTAAAAGAATTGGGAAATGAAATGGAAGCTAATAATAAGAAACTATCTAGAGCTTTCTTTCCAGATTGTATTTAAAATGCAGTCTTCCTGGTTGTAGTATGTAAAACTTGCATAGGATTTATATCACTTTCCAACATTCTTTATAAGGATTAATCAGTTAATCCTTCTACAGCCCTTGCAAGGTAAGTAAGTAAGTGTTATTATCCTTATTTTACGGCTATGGAAATCATGTTGCTGTGGGCCAAATTTTAATCCATTTTCCACTGTTGCAGATCTAAAGCAACTTCACTGCAGTCAGCAGAGTTAGACACTGTAACTGAACTGATTTAACCCTAATTGACACTGCAGTGTTTGTGAAGATAACTATGGAGAATAAAGAGGAGGAATATTACATTTCAAGATTGTCCTCCACCCCACTTGAGCTGTATTAATGCTTTTGTTTGCTCTAAGGGTTGATTTTTTGAACCGGCATCCTCAAAGTTTTGCAGGTCTTRCAAATGTTAGTGCATGTAGTTTTCAAGAAAGAGCATCCATAAATGCTTTAAGATTTACAACAGCAACTTCCAGTTTGTGGGAATAAATTAAATTATTTGTATATAAAGATCATATAGCTTCATAAGCAGCAATAATGTACACACATCAAGCTTTTTAAAAAACAGTACACTTGAGTTTGTTCAGCCTAGAACTTTTGTTCCTCCTTTAATCRAGATGTTTTGTTGCCAGTACTAGTCTGAGCCCTGAAGTAAACCACAAATGTTTGTCCTGCACTGCCTAGATTAACATTTGCAGAGTATTCATTGACTTGAATTAATTGGCAATTAGCTAACTCAAGTTAAAAGAGGAGTGATATTTCTCTCTAGACATTCCTGTAATTGCTCATCCAGCCAAAATAGACACTGCTGGCCAGATCAGGGCTTTCCGCTCGGATTTTTAAAGTTTTTTGACAATGTGCTCTGAAGTGAAATGAAGAGCAAGCAACACATACGTGCAGATCATCTTCTGAAATCAGTGGATAGTTTCCCTACTACAGAAATTTGTAAGTACTTAGGTTGGTTTTGTTTTAAAAGCAAACAAAAGACTTCCATTTACTATTGGAAAAAATCATATGTATTAAATATAGCAAATGTACCTTCACTTCTTGAAGTAGTTATTTGCCTTATGGTTAAAAATCAGGATAACAAGTTACTTGTGTTTAACATTTCTGAAAGACTGGGAACATTATTGACAATGAATATACCATAAGTGCTGTATTTAAACAACAGTAGTTTTTCATTATTACTCTCTCTGTCCTTCACTCAAAATGATAATTTGTTTGAGATCGGTGTCTTTGGCAGACTTAAAGACTTGATAGTATTGAAAACATTCTCTCTTGTTCCTAGAATGTTTCTTTCTCTAATGAAGAACTGTAACAACAGGATCATTAGTAAGGTGCTACTATTWACATGACTGTGAAGCGCATATCAAATAGTACCAGCTCCAAACTCTTAGTGCTTTATTCAGTCTCTCTTAGACAGAGACTTGAATTGTTACATTAAATGCAAGGTGAAAGTAAATGAGCCTCTTCTGAAATTGAGTCCTTGGCTGATAAGTCCTGAAGGTGATTGCCAGTTACAATATTGGCCACTTGCTGTGGTCATGGATTCACAGTGAATATATTGTCTCAGCTGAAGGGAAGCTTTTGTTTTTCCATCCCCACAGAACATTCTTCGTGAGTAAAAAGAAGAATCTTCTCTCTGTACTGCTTCAGGATGGGCTGTCCACCTTTCCAGCTGATCTAAATCTGTCCCTTGCTCATCACATAAGCTCCTGTCCTTTTCAAGAAAGATCTGTGTATCTCTAAGCATCCAGAGTGAGAGTTTGCCAGCAGCAAAATGCACAGGCAGGATTATTAGCAGGTCACTGCAGCACTGGGCTGTGTCAGGCCTATACGCTTCCCTTTGCTCTTCTTCCTGCAGTGGCATCTTTCCCTTGTGTCGTTCGGGGTTTCTCGTGCTCATTGGTTTCCAAATCGTGGTTTTTAATTATGATGAAAAGACACTGTTAACTTACACATCCCCTTGCTTTTCAGTGTGTTCATGTTTTCCTCTTTACTCCCCAACCTGCAATTATAGGGCTGGTTCTGGTGCAGTTCAGTGGCTAAGATCAAAAGCAGCTCAATGTTTGCAGTTCTTTGGATGCAACAACCGATTTGAAAGTCTCAGCATGTCAGTGTCCAGAGTCCTCAGGAATGACCTAGAGATAGAGATCAGAGGTGTGCCTGAAGCAGTGAGCGTGTGTGACAGCTGTGTGGGTGGCTGAGGGAAACTTCAAGYGGTTGATTCTCACAGCATCTTAGATTTTCTGTCAGGACAGACTGGAGTTACTTTAACAGTCATGAAGGTTACTTGCCTGCATAAGAGGGGTTAATTACTCATGAAGCTGACAAGTTCAAGCTCTATGTGTTGCCTGGCAGACTTGCTTTAAGCCAAGCCAGTGCAAAATATCCTCGCAGCAGCAGCAGCCTCGTTTGTTTTCCTTTGCAGAAGACACAGGTACCTGTGCTGGCCTGAATGTGTAGATAAGCTTTACAAATAAGTACCTAACTTATTGACACGTTTGTATTTGAGGATTTATATAGTTTTGAAGTGCTCATTAACAGCTGCATGTACAGGAGAGGAAAAAGTGGAAGATGCGCAGCCTCTTCTGCAACCCTGTAAACACACCTTGGGCACTTGTTTCCAAGCAGACATTTCTGCCACTTCCATTTTTTTCAAAAATGGCTCAGTACTTTATTCACATAGTTGCTTCCCTCTAAGGTCTGTTATTATGTAGATAAATAATACATCTTGAATGGTTTATGTTCTCTGCGTCAGTAAAAGGGCTTCTTAAGAATCAGAAGCCCACAGGATCTCAAATCCACACGTAAGTCATCTCTCAGTAGTTATACAATTGACTGAAATTACAGGACAAAAACAGAAGTCCTGAGTACAAACCCTCCCCGCCCAAGCTCAATTAGGCTTTCTTCGTAGTAGCGGGAGGGCATTATCCTACAGATGAACTTACTAAGAGAGATTTTTTTTTTTTCTTGGGCTAGAATGCAAATGTCRAAAGGAAGTGGCTAGGGGAGGAGGGAGGAATCAAGGCAGAGCGACATGTTTTATTTTTATCCTAAAATTACATTCAGTAAATTTAATACAGTGAAAAGTGCTGTCTTGGGCTGTTCAGAGGGTTGTCTAAAATTTCTATCTCCACAAAACGGACAGTGGTGACAGTGCATTTCTTTTCTTGATTTTTAAAATGCAACTCAGGAGAAGAGGAAAGATGCATTAAAACTCACATATGTTTTCTCATTCTGTCCTTTGATACCATGGTGTAAATCAAGAACGACTTCTTGAGGTCAATGGAATTAATTCAGTATAAAATCGGTGTGATTCCTTATTGGTTTTATTTTTGAAGTGTTTGGTGTCTTCTAACAGTTGATTAACTTTTTGTTGGAGTAAACAGAATGGTTTAATCTTTATTTTTGAGTTTCTGTGGTAGGTTAGTAGCTACAAGGACAGAGAACACTGTGGAGATAGCCTGTGCAGCATGACAGGGTCCCAGAAGTTCGTAGTTAAACCCTTCTATGGCCCAATGACAGGGTGCTTCAGGGAGGACAAAAGAAAAATAGTTTGCAAATCAGCCAGGTTCAGTGGGACAGATGTCTTGATTTGGGAGCAACAAGATTTGAAATCAAACCCTGAAGTGTGAGATACCGGAAGTCTGGTATATCACTGGTGAAGAACCAGTTAGAGAGCAGTCGTTTCTCACCTTTATTGACCTCTGAAAATAATTGGTCTGCACCACGTTACAGTACAGCACTGTGCCGCAGATCCTGGGAGTCTAGATGTAAAGGACTGAGCTAGAAGTTCTGCTGAGATTTGAAGGTGTAACTAAGAGCAATGTAAAAAGTGCTGTCATTGTGCTGCAGGAGTGATGTAGAGCTGTGGTTTGTGCTAGAAACAGGAAGGAAGCAATCGGCACAGATTGAGATGGTGCATGCTTTCTACAGGGTGGTGCTAAGTAGCCTCTATCCAAACACAGAACAAAGCCAAAGGGAAGAAGCATAAGTAAGGCTGCAGATGCCCTGAACAGTGAACACAGAGCCAGTAGTGCTATGGTTAATATTATAAATTTAATAGAAAAAATTCAGACAGAAGAGTGAGTGTGGCTGGACATCACCACATCTTCCCCCAGCTGTGCTTCTCGGTTGCTTCAGGCAGAGGACATGCTATTGCTATACACAGTTTCAAATGGATTTGTCAGTGCACTGCATTCTTAATTTTTGTGACTTGTTTACGTCGTGGCTGAAAGTGAGGATGTCAGCATATAACCAGATGAGACTGAGAAATTATGTGACTGGAAATATCCAGAACACTTGAGCATGCCATAAAAGAGATGTGACTGGAAGCGAGTTGGGAGTTTATTTCTCCACATAATAACCAGTGATTAATAGTTCCAAATTTATGATTAACTGTATAGCAAAAGGATGGACAAGTACCTGTAGAAGATTGCTGGAGTCACTGATGAAACTCTAGTTCACTTAATTGAGGCCAGTTTGTAGTAAGGCAATAATCTATTTATCCCTCAGTGAGAAGTGTGAAGTCCTGTGTTCAGTGTTTCACTAGACTGCAGATCTGTTGTGTTCAAATTCTGGATACAGCGATGTGTTTGGCTTCGTGATTTGCATCAAGGGATGGGGTTGGCTTCTTAAATGCGACCCAGCCTAGGAGCTGGGAACTAAGTTAGACTTTTTTCTACCGTGTGATGTCATTGCTCATAAATGCTCTGCGAAGCACAGCAGGTCTTAGTGGCACCAGGGAGGTACCATTTCTTTTTTACTTCGGTTATAACTGAATTAACCTAAATGGCAATTTGGCATGTAGTGTGGGGAGTGGGATGGGATCCAGCCTATCAGGTGTTATGCTGTATGTGCATGTTTGACAAGAATAAAACCTGAAGCAAACAAGATCTCACTTGAATAACCTATAAAGTACAATTTTTCCAGCTACAAATTTTCTTATGGCAGTAGAGTTGAGAGTTCAGGGGACCATCTTAAACTCACTTGTGGGAGGTATCTCAATGTACTTTCATGTAAGTCAGCAGATTTAGATGAAAATTTTGCAGAAGATAATGCCTCGTGTATGTTACTTACCTCTTTCTTGTAAGTCTTGGTGTTTTGTTCCATATTTTGGTGATAGTTCAGACATCCTGATCCTGTCAGGGATATTGACATCCTTTTGTCAATATATTCACTTAACAGCACTCTGTGTTATTTAAGGACAAGAATGTAGTAAGTAATAGCAAATAAGAGGAACTTAGAATTGTATCAGCATGTGTTGATGTTCCTCCACACTACAATAGTATTCATCACAGTGTTAACTTTATCCAGCAGGATAAATTAAAACAGAAAAGGAAACCATAAATTAAGTGCCTTTTTAYTGTGATCATGGAAATCTTGGAAGGAGCTAGAGAAACGTAGAAGCCATGTCCACACTGCAAACATTTGACTATCTAGTTTTGTTGGTTTCTGGGCTTTTGTTGATGTCAGGTGTCAGCAAAAGCCCTTAGTCCAGTGAAGTTTAATTGCCAGAACTTCTTATTAGTAGAATGCGCTAGAAGTGGTGAGAGCTGGAATACAGAGCTTAGACAAAAACACAGTTTTAGTGGCAGAAACTGCAAGAGCATCAAGCATGTTGGTGGCTTCACTGCCAAATGGTCACAATGTGGGCTGCAGTGTCTTCATTACTTACGACCTTATCTGGCTGGAGGAGGTACTAGTGGGAATTTGTTTGCATATAATTTGCCAACAGCTGGATGGTGTTCTAATAGTCAACAACTGACCCCAACCTCTAACCAATTCTTCCTTTCTATTTTGCTTTGTTTCTTCTGCAGGGCTTGTGAAGTTGGGGGTTCACTGTGTCACGTGTCAGAAGGTCGCGATAAAAATTGTCAACAGAGAGAAGCTCAGTGAGTCGGTGCTAATGAAGGTAATTTTCTAATGGGAGATTTAAAAAAAAAAAAGATTAAGTTCCTGACTTTGTGTCTTCTGTTCCATGCAAAATTAATATCTTTAATTATGTATAACAAACATCCCTGTCAGTACTAGGATTATGCGGAGCATAATAACAATAATTTAGTTATGGGGGAGGCGAGGGCAGCTGAAATGAAATGGGAGTGTGCCTGTGCTTTGTGCACAAAATAAACGGTCAGCTGCTGAGTTGTTGCTTCTCTGCCGGGGCTGGTGTGTGTTGGGCACCTGACTTTCAACACTGCAATGTGTTGTGATTGCATTGCAGGCTGAGGTGTACAAGTGTCAGTATGAAGAGATTTAATAGAGGCTGGTGAATCTGTTACTTGAATACTCCTACTGCTTGCTCTGCTGCATGGGTTCTTTATAATCTGAYGCACCAAGGTCCATGACTGTTGAAAGCTGTTGTAATTCTGTTTACAATCCACAGAGCTGTGCCATTGGAAACCATCAAAATGTTTGTCCCAATGGTCCCAATGACTGCTGGTGTTCAGAAGAGCTTAGTTTGTTTTTTACCTGGCCTTGTGATGCTCCTCACATGAATGTCATTGATTGATCTTGGAAACCTAAAAATAAAATAAATGTATGCATAGCAGTTTATTCATGTGATTTGGTGACTAGAGAGGCTAAATTCAGCTTGATGGGAGGGAACACAACTGCACTGCAATCAACAGAATTCCGTCACGCTGTCACCTGCAAATTACGCTAACAGGTTTGCATGCAGTGTGAAGCACTTTATCGAGGTGACTTCTCTATATAAGCACACAGAGCTTCTCTATATAAGCRTATCTTTACACTGCTGTTTCCCATATGGACTTGTGTGTCAGCTATTTCCCAGCACAAGTAAGTATAGCAACCTTACCCAGAGCAGAAAGACAATGGAGTTTAAGCTAATATGCAGTCAGTGAATGTTACACAAAAAATGTAAGTTTATATTTTTTCAGACAAGGTTTCTGAAAATTTCTACTCAATTGTAATGTGTTCAGACTGTACCTTTCTGGAATTTCATTGATGTATTCCCTCTTCTGCAGTACTGTGGATTCAAACAGACTTCTAATATAGACCAAAAGTTAGAAAGTGAAATAGGTAAGAAAACGGTGTGTAAATGATAAAATCTGAATGAGACACTAAGCACTGAATATTTTCCGGAGCAAAATCATAGGAATATTTTTAAAAAACATTAGTATTTTGTTTGGTGAGAGACACTGTCTGGTATTTGTATAAAACATTTTATTTACCTCACTGATTTTCAGAGTAGGAGGCAAATCACTCAGCATAGCAAAGCGATGTCTCTGCTTTAGCTGTGTTGCATTACCTCGGTTGTAGTATGAAATCTGAGTAGTGAAACGGTGTGTTAGGCCCTTGTTTACACAGCCGCATGCTGGAGCGTGCCATGTTTTCTCTGAGATTGGACAGTATCTTTCTCAGGAGGAAATTACACGTTACATCGTGGTTCTCATTTTCAGACCCTTCTTGGTGAGATTTTCTCTTTCAAGGATTCTGTTTTCTGCGCTCAGGAGGTTGGAACAACAGATGGGATTGAAGTGGTTTGCCCAGTTCTTACATAAATTCAGTAACCAGATGTCTTTTCAGGAATGCCCTGTGTCTGGTGGTCACAGACACRGCCTGAGACTTCTACGTGAATTTAGAATTGACTGTATTGTTAGCCAGTTTAATCCAGTCTGGCTGGAGGGGAAAAATGCTTGCAGCTTTTGGCGATCCCAGTGTGACCATTGCGAAGCATCCAGCTGATAGCTGTGTGGAGCCAGCAGCCACAGGGAGATAGCCAACAGTGAGGCCAAGTCACCATAGTGTGGTGGCATTCCTACTTTGCAAATCTTCCCACTAGCTTATCAGTTCTAGTGACTTTCACTGCCAGTGGGCCGTGCAGAGCAGCCCCTGGAGCCAAATTATTCAAAACCACAGCTGCTCTTCCAAGCCAGGCCCAGGTTGATGGACTTTGCTTTAATCCATCCTTGGACAGAAAAACTGGATCTGACAAACATGCACACCTGCCACATGAAGCTGTAACAGTGCAGTGCTGTGGCCATTTATCCTAGAGCATAAGGAAGAAGTCTGCTCACGGTCCTTTCAACATCTAAAGTGACAGGCACAAACATATACAGCAGGCTGGTTTCTTTGTCATCATTATWCTGTTTTGACTTACTTCTTGTAGCCTTCATTTCTCCAGCATTTTTGCAGTGCTTTATTCTGTAYGTTCAGGGAACTGTCCCTTCTCTCTGCAGCTGCTCTTCATCTGAGCTGTGCAGAATTGAGAGGCATTTGGTAAAGTGCTTTCTAATCATAACGTTATAGTATCGATATTTCTGGAGAGAAGAATTTGGAATTGAAGCAGCTGGTCTCAATTAGCAGAACTGCTGCTATGGAGATGATACATGGGCAGGCACGATGCAGCACAAGCTGCAGTAAATGTCTCATCCAAGCTCTCACTGCCCTGTCAAAGGATGGGGCTGCTCAATGCACATACAGCCTTTTGCTTTGTCATGCCCTGACTTGCTAAACACAGGCTGGGGAGCCGTGTTCCTTTCCCAGCTCCAGCTTGGGCCTGGCTGGCATCCTGGCTTTGGGGCAAAGCTACATATGTAATTTCACAGTTGAGGAAAAAGGATTGGTTCTGTTCTCGCTCCTGCTTAGCCACAACTGGTAAAAGCTTCACTGAGTTTCTTGAGCTGCACTGCGAGAAACCCCCACTGATGTGGAGACTGTGTCCCACAGTACCTCTAGCTTGCTGTAGCACAAATTGGCAGAAGGATTTCAGAGAGTAGTGTGCTACAGGGAGCGTCTTGAGATTGAAATATGGTTCATTAATTTCCCTGAATTACATCTGGATCGCCAACAGGGAAATTAGGCCCAGAATATAAGAGTTGTCTATAAAGCGGTAAGGTTTCCTGAGCAGGCAGGTTCACTACTGATGGTTGCATTTGCAGTACCAGTACAAGTATTTGAATTTTATAACTCCAGGATATAAAGGTTAAAGCAAATTTTTCATCTGATGTGGCAAAAGCTTGTTTGGAAACATTGAGGTGTCTCATGGGATATACTCAGGAGAGTCCTTTCTCCTCTTTACTGCCTCCCCAGTTCTTTTCCACTCCCTCCTTCCAAAGAATAAACAACAACAAAAACCCTACTCTTCTCTGATCCATCAGACAAAATACTGTTTGGACAGACCATGGTAGTAGAAGCAAAGGGAGCATAAAGGGTGAAGAGCGAGAAGGGGACAGCTGGCCTTGGTCTAATTACTTGAACATGCATGCATCCTCAGAAAGCCACAGATGTCCCAGGCCCAGTGACTGGAGCCCAGAGCTCCATATGTGTGCTTTGTGTCCATGTGCCTTTTGTTTCTTCTGAGTCTTCCAGTGCTGGCCTTGAAGCAAGGCAGATATTTCCAGGGTGGGGGATGGGAAGAAATACAGTCCCACTGTTGTGGAGTTCAGTTGTAACACGGCGGTGGGGTTTGGGGAGGTTGTCAGTTGGTTTAGTTCCTTGTGGGCTAATGAGCTCTGCTTCCAAAAAATTTCTGCACAGGCATAGTATGTGTTCTTGAGCAGGGAAGGTCTTCTAACAATCACTATTGGAGATCACTGATTGCCTGAAATAGTTGAGTGGAAGGATAAGTACGAGAATCGAGTGTCAGTTCCTCTTGGAACTAACAGGATAACTTAGGGAAGCATACTTGTAAATAACCACTGCTTTGCATGGTTTTTTCATCATCTCTTGTTTCTGAGGTTCTACTTCARTAGGTGCTCATTTCATTGTTTGTTGCAAAAACTGCTGAAATGCAGCATGTCTGGTTAAGATGCCTGTTCTTCAAGGAAAAAAGTTTAGAAATTGGGCACTATTTAGAAAGTATCTGAGAGAATAAATAAACAATCACAGCTCATGTTTTATAAGACTCAGGGGACTTTAGTTTATTGAAGAGAAGGCTAAGACATAGCTTAATCATGGTCTGTAAATACTGATAAGCAGGATAGGCATGTGATAACAGAGGATATTATAGTCTTGGGTACAAAAAGCTGATTGGAAACTAATAGTTGTAAGCTGTAGGTAGATTAAATTTAGAAATACTAGGCCTGTTTGACCACTAGATGAAGTTACTAATTGGAACAAGCCAGCCAAAGCTCTAGTGAGTTTTTCCCCTGAAAGACAATTAAACTTCATCTTAAACTGCAGTGTATTTTTCTAAAACTGAGATCCTAGTTCAACTTCAGATGTTGGACTTGAAGCAGGAACTGGTTGAAGATGATTTCCTGATCCGTGCTATGCATTAGCTCTGATTAAATCAATGCAACAGCCTCTCTGGCCTGAAAATCCGTGGAGCTATGAATTTCAATCACACGTTTGAAATCTGTGAAAAGTCTGAAACATAAAGAAATGCACTTGTGCAAGGTGTCTGTAGAAGCAGAAATTTAGGCTCCCCCAAGTGAATTTAAAGAAGGTAATATTTGAGAACRGCGTCTTCTCTTTGGAATACCTTATTTTCAGACTTTTCAAAGACTGTGATATTGGCTGACCTAGCTGTCCACAGCTGCTGACTGCAGGCTGGTCTACAGAAATTGTTACCAAAATATCAAAATAGTGTCAGGGAGAAGCTAAATCTGAGGCAGAGACAGAAGTGGACTGAAGTTGGTTCAAGTTCAGCTTTGATCATAACAAGGGCAGTTTCCCTGACACTAACAAAGCCAAACTCACCAAGACCAAACCTCAATTCCACCAAATCAATATTTTTTCTAATGTATTCAATAGTGGGCTAATTGTTTTCCAGCTGCAGTATTTAGGAGTTTTGCTATTGATTGTGGTGGAAATGGAGTGAAGCTGCTGCTGAATCACACTGAGTACCTCTGCCATTGTGTACAAATGAACAAAGAAAGAAGACCATGGGATAACATCAGTGAAATGCATTTAGTTTAGTCTAGGATACTGGCACACAAGATTTTGGAGGTGGTTATGTTAAAAATAGAAAATGGGAGGGAAATTATTTCCATTTATTAAACAGAAATCCCAAGGAAAGGGTTTTAAAGCAGTCATCAAACTTTCCAGGACTCCCTGATTAAGAAGCACTGTGTTAACTTGCTGACACTCATCTATTATTTTTCTGATTGGTTGGCATATTGCTGCGAGAAGAAAATAACCCAGAGGACCTTGTATTCRTGGCAAAAAAAAAAAAAAGATGACAGGATAAAGAAAATTAAATCCCCCCAAAACATGTACATACTCGTATTTTTACTTGCTGTTGAACATGCAGGTTTCAATGTATAAATGAGTATTTTCACACTTACACACTCTCATCCTCATTGTGGTTTATCTTTAACCTGGAGCATTACCACATGCTTGTCTGCTTTTAGCACTGGAAGAGAGCAGATTAGAAGTGTGTGTGTCTGTGTGTCTGTGTGAGTGACAGTGCGTAGGTGTTGAACAAACTGCAGGAATGATTGGCACCCATCAAAGACCACAAACACACACTTATCCCCTGCCTCTGTGACCCTTGTTCATATTCCAGTAGCAAACCAGTTAGCACAGCACAGCATCCTGTGTGCACAGCATCCTGTCCTCTTCTGAGCTCARTGAGATAAAAAAGCACCTTGCAATATGAAAACTATGGGCAAAATAAAAGGGGCTTTTTTCTTCCCCTGGCTCGCTTCTGCTGCAGGGAGTTTGGGATTAGGGATCTGTTACTGAATGTATAATTCAGAGTGTTTTGTTTTAAACTGAAGCTGGTGGGGAGCACTGAAAGCCTGTTCACTTGTCATCGGTTTGAGCAGTTAAAGAAGTTGGGTAATTGTATTTTCCTTCAGAGAATGACTCTCCGCCTCCACTTTCCACCACACCCACAAGGAACACAGTTTGAGGTRTTCTTAAAGAAGGAAATTAAACAGGAATCACAAGCACATGATGTACCTGTCAGAGGAACAAACCTGTCAAGTGTGCATAGTGCCTTTTGCTTTCTAAAGTTAGTATGATCAATTGAGGCATTTGGGCAAGCTATTAAAATAATTGGCCTTTTTTTTTCCACCCTACTTTTGATTTGTATTATAGTAGTCTGGCTCAAACGTCTATTGTACCCAACATGTTCTACTCACAGCCTTGTGTGTGCAAACACACAGACAATAGACAGTCTACCATCCTCGTGTGCTGGCTTGGTCATACAGCAATAAATGTCCCTCATGAACCCAGACTAGAGCTAGCTGAAGTCAAGGAGGGTTTTTTCCATTCATTTCACTTGAACTCTCTCTGTATTTGCAGCAGGCTGTTGAGGAGTCCTCCTTGCTTTCTCCACAGCAGAGACCCTGAAAGTCCTGSCTGTGCAGGGACTCCCACTGCCTCTGAGCCCTACAATATCAAGCCAAGATGTAGGAAGCCTTCAGACAAGCTCCAAGACTCCACAGCTGTGGGTCAGACCCAGCATCCGCAGCTAGAGAGATTTGTTGCTACACCACATGGAGGAGTGGTAGAAAGCACCAGGATCTTCAGCTGTTGTCAGGCTTGATGTTCATTTTTTTTGGGAAGGACAGGCAGTAGAGTTACCTTGAAAGGCAAGGGAAACCACAGGTAAAGGTGAGCTTCCAGGCTCAGTCTTGAAGAGATGGGATGTGGAGTTTGAAAATCCTGAGACTGGCATCCAGAGCTGTAACCCCTAGTGAGATCCTATAGTACTTCGGAATTTCTGACTGGCTGGACACCCTGTTGGTCTGGGAACCTGAAATGTCAGACTTCCCCAGCCTGGGTAGTCTCTGTAGCAGAGCCACCTACAGCTGTGGTCTCTGTTAACTCCAGATGTGAACCATGACTCTGGTGAAGATCAGGTTTTGTAATCTGGAGCTGCAGGTTTTTTGGTGCCTTCAAAATTTTACTACATTTTTTTTCCYGTCTCACTGAAGGTTGATGAAAAATGCTAAAAAGCATTGGATTTTGATCTGATTTAGGCTAAAACCTTTTAATTGACTTCAACCAGCACTTCAACCAGCTCTGTTCTGTGGTTAATTAATCGATCTGAAGAGTTACAGGACGAAAGCTGCTTATACAGCTGCTTATAAAAGTAAATTTTTTTCCTCACACAGTTTGTTCCCAGACCGAGAGCGGAACTCAGAGTGGAACTCAGATGCGGTCAGCAGTGTGAATGCAATATTGACTGAACCATTTGAAACCTACACCTATAAGCACCAGAGCAACAGTGTAGGATTTTAAAAATCATTCCTCACCCTACATATGAAACAGCACATACTGGAATTGAATGAGTGTGCATTGTGCCAGGATGTATTCTGTGGTTTTTTAGAGACWATTACATCCTGATTTCGTGATTCTGCCGTGCTGCTGTTTGCTCAGTATCATTGCAAAAGCTTGTAAACAGTTTAGGAAGAGAAAGATTCTGGGATCTCATCACTGCAACATGGCATGTGCTTTGCAGGGTGATTTCATTGAGAACCAAAAGTAACTTGGCAAGTGTGGTTAGGTTGTTGTGTATTTTCTTTTCTGTCTTAAACTCTTTTTTTTCTGGGTTGCAGATGAAAAGACTTCTGACTCCATTTTACATTGGTTTGTATTTCATATGCCAGAATCTTGTCTGGAAACCTTTTAATTCTTTTTTCTTTCCTCTTGGAAAGAGAACCAGTATTACATCAGAAGAGCTCTAGCAGTAATGGGACATCAATCCTTCAGCAGATTGACTGAGACCACAGTTGGTTCAGGTATTTGACCCTGCATGTATCATGTAGAATAAACACCATAAATATCAATATACTGATCCATCCCAATTAAGGGATGTAGTCCATTCCTGTATATAGCAGGCAAGCCAAAATAAAGACTTTGTTCAAAGATTATCTTAAATTTTTGCTGAGACAACTGGGTGGTGCCTTGTACACCAGCACTACCTTTTTGTAAGAAGCGTTTCTTAGCGCTGCMTAGCTTAGGAGTTTCCCAGCTCAGACAAAATGTGTCACTTAATAGATATTTAACTGGTACAACTGAGAGCCAAGAACTGGCATTGCACTGTCATTTAGGGGATACAGGCTCTTTCTGTTTGTTTTGCATGCTTCTATCCAACATGAACATTTTGCTGATCATTTGTTAAGTATAAACCAGGCCTCACTCAGTCTATTCCCTGTAGTTTGTGCTATTAAGTAGTTGGCACAAAATTAGGAAAAATCTGGGAAGGCTCAATCCCAGTGCAATTAACTGTTAGTTCCAGCACTGTCAGATGGAGCTCAATGCACTGTGCTGTGAGTTTGCTTTGCTGCTGTTAGAGCATGTTGATCTCTCTAGTGGTGAGTTTTTAGGTATTTGAGCATTTCCTCTTTCACCACRTGCTATTTTTGAACTTGCTGCCTTGCCTTCTGGCAACCTGAGATGCTGTATCCGCAGCTAGCATGGATTTAACACACTGGTCTGCTCATGAAGAGCACTCCTGTAGCAATAAACCATTGTTTGCCTTCCCCTGCTGTGGATGCACACACCACACAGAGGAGACTCCAGAGTTTTTTTCAAAGTGGTGTTTCATGTCCAGCTCCGAGAGAATCTTCCAGGTGTGCCAATACTGAGCGAGCCCAAGTTCAGCTACCAAACAGTGACAAAAATTGCAATCATAGCATGCTTGATTTTTCTCCAACGTGGGAGCCAAAATCACTGCTTTGTCAGAATGCCTGGTATTCTTGAACTTTGTGGTATAATGGAACATGTTGTGCTCTGCAGCTGCATGGGGAGGGAGCAGCAAAGGCTTGTTTTGTGAGGGACAATGGAGATGTTACCTTAATTCTCTACAAACCATAGGGAAGGTGAGAGTGAGTTTAATCTTGAACTCGTGCGTCTGTTGCAGTCTTTCAGCATGTAGCAATTGCTCAATAACATCTCTTTTATAACATCATGCACTGTGGCTGGTGAAAATAGGGACTTTTAAAAGTGGCAAGAAATTCTGAGGTGCAGGCTGGCTTTTTCAAGAATGTTTGGTGAAAACTCAATCAAGCAACCAAAATCATTGCCCCCTCTGGAAATTTGGGACTGATGCTCCAGATTATGCTAAAATTAACACATTCAAAGTCTGGTTTTAGAACATTTTTGTAAGGCAGGGGTGAATAGCTGTCAACACTCAAGAAGAAGGATCTGGCCTAAAAAACAGGATCACTTGTTCCTTTCCTGGCATGTATACCACAGACACAAACATTCTTATATTGGAGCTCTCCCAATTACCTCCTCTTCTCTACCTTCAGTAGGCAAGTTGTGAGGAAATGTCTCTGGTGCAAGGTGTAACACAACAGAGTGAAGCTCTCTAGGTTTTTTTCTACTTTTAGGTTTCCTGTTGCTCCAGGAGACAAACATTCTTTATCATCTGTAAGTTTCAGATGCAGGCATAACTACAGGAAGTAAATAATAGCAACAGGTATAAACCTTGTTTCATCTCAAGTCTRTTCATAAGGAATTGGGGTGTGTATTTTAGCTTATTCCTCCAGTTCCTAATAGCTTTTTGTACCCTTCTGTACAGCTCTAKATATTGACTAAGTAACCCAGGCTAGAAGATCTAAAATGAAGATGAGTCACCAGAATATGCAAAAAACATCATAACAAATGTACCAGGAGATAGGGATTATGTTATTAGTTCTGTTCATTGCACTTGAAACAGGTTTTCAATAGTCATGATACAAACACATAGTTGTCTTATAAGAATTCTTGATCGATTACACTTTTACGGTGTTCTGGAAGTCTGGTCACACTGTCGGAAAGATTCTTGTAATAGACTGGAATTTACCATTGCTCTGTGGTCAAAAATCTGGTGTGCATTTCTAGATTTGTGTGTGTGGAGATGGTCCAGCAGAAAGAATTTTCTGTCAATAGAGGCAAATTTCCCCCATCTGTAAAATACTTTCGCATACAGCTATTTTTTAGAGATCTATCTTCTTACATTTCCTTCCTAATGCCCTGAAATAAATCCCCTCAGTCTAATGTTCTTATCTCTTTTCTTTGATGAATTTCCTCTCTTCACTCCTGCTCCCTCAGCTGCCCCTGAATTTCCTTCCTAAATCCCTTGTGTCCTTTGCTAAGCGTCTGTTGTCTCTCACCATCCACTGCAGCACTTCCAAAGCAGAAAGGAAAGTTGCACACAGTAAGAGACTGCATATTATCCTCTAGGCATTATAGGTTCATTTTATCCTCATTTCCACCTCTTAAATCAATCCCTGATTTATCAAATGCGGAAAATAAAAACATTGACTTAAGAACAAATGGGTAATATCACTGGACACAGAGCAGAGTGGCACACAGCTGTTAACACAGTCATCTGGGGTCGTGTTTTCTCTTCTTTTTCATCTAAGGGTGTAAGCTGTCAGTTTAGCAGCCACACAGGAACTTGGATTAGGAAGTAGTCTTGTGGAGATCTCTAAGAGTACCAACCCCCTTCTGGGCAGCAGTGCAGTGCAGACTGCAGATTTGGTTACTCTATAGTACCAGAATATCCCCAATACAACAGACAAGGTACCTGGGCCCTGCCCAGTAGCCTAGCAGAATAAAAAGATGTATTTCACAGGGACTGACATGGAAATCCAGCAACAGGTAGAAAGAGATGTAAATACTGCCTATAACAGTAAAAAAAAATACCCTCAGAGATCTGTTAACATTAAAGCCTTCATTTCTGAAGAGAAAAGGTGCCCTTGCCCTCCTGCATGGCTGAGCAAGGCTGATAGTGGTGAGAACACTTTTAGGAAAAAGCACCAGTTACCAGTGCCCAGGGACATGGTATCTGCTCAGTGCTGGGCAAGAGCCACTTGCTGCTAGTGTACTGAGAGGGCCTGTATTTCCTTTTGCCATACTGCTACCTGGCCCATTTTTTTGGCAGATACCAATGATTTAGTGTTTCTCTGCATTTGTTTGGCTGCAGACACATCTCAATACAAATTGAACCAGGGTTCAGACTCTCAGATGTCAAGTCTGGGGCTGATGATATACTGCCTCAGGAAGAGAGGAGATATTAAGGATGAAGAAATGTAAGATAGACAGATTGTCAGAGCATACAGGAGTGAAATATGGGACAAATGTGGAGAATCATAGAAACAAGGGTTGGAAGGTACCTCTGAGGGTTTGTGTAGTCCATCCTCCCACTCAAACAAGGACTGCTGTTGCCGTGGGTAAGCCACAGCTTTGTCTAGCTTGAGTTTGAAAACCTTAAGGGACTGAGATTCATCAGCCTCCCTGGACAGCCAGTTTCAGTGCTGCATTACACTCGTAGTGGTTTCATTCATCTCTAATGTCTAACCTGAACCCCAGTGCAGATGTGAGGAGAGAGCCTGGCCAGCTATCACAGCTGTTGCCTTCAGTAATAAATAAACTTGTGTCAGTCATCAAATAAAGACGTTGAGCAATTTTAAAAAAATCTGTAGGAGTTGAAAGAAGAAATGCCTTGGAGCTGTGGAGACAGTACGGAATGTTGCAGCCTTATGGTAGAAACAACTAATCAGTGAAGTTAAGAGATATATAACAAAAATTTAGTATGAAAGGGGTCAGCAAAATCAAAATTGATGAGTAAAACTGAGAATCAAAAGGTTAGTCTAAAAAGAATGGAGGTCTCAACAGCTGAAAATAAACATAGCAAGAAGAGGGTTTAGGACTCTGGTTCAAGGGCTACTTCACTGAGAGAACTCTGAGACTTAGGCAGCCTAAAGGAACTCATGGTAATGGTCACATTTCATTTTTGGTTTGAATACCAACAAGAGAGCAACCGCATTAGCAGGCAATGCTGTCTTAGACAGGAGGAATGCTGTCTTAGAGCCTGCCTGGAGACTTGACATCTCAGAGATCTGTAAGAGGTAACACTGGAAATAAGATCATAAGTGCACCAGGCTGGAATAAAGGACGTGACAACTGAGTTTTTGTGATGTAAGTGTTAGATACAAATCAAATTTTAGATATAGACAAGTTCTGTAAGTATAGTTTGAAGAACAAGTAGGAGACGATAGATGAAATAATTAACATATTGACATACCTTCACTGCACTTCTAAAGAGGTCTTAGCTATTTCTGACTCTTTCATTTCTCACTCTCTCAAATTGCTGGTTCTCACAGAGGCTTGACCTCCATCATCTATCATCTCTCCAGCTGTCCCTTTCATTACAGTTTCTATTTATCTTCCACTTGTTTTCCAGGTGCAGATCATTAGAAATGCTTGGTTTCTCTCCTCTTATTTTTACACATTTTTTGAACAGCAATACTAGTTGTATAATTCCTAATTTCTTCCTTATTGCTATAACTATCTGCAACTATGGCAAATATAATTTTCTTCTCCTATTTTGATTCTGAGTGCTCTGTGTAACTCTCTTTAGATTACCCCACAGCCATCCTTCTTTACAGCTACAGTAGTTATAACCCCTCTGGAAGTTCTATATCCTCAGACCTCTAGCTGTGAGATACTAATACCCATATATATGCCTTAAAAACTTTCATTCACTTTTTTTCAAAAGCTTTTGGAACTTAAACAAAGCTAGGGGTTGTGTGCAGCTGTAACCTGAAATAAGATGTCACAATCCTGCCATCATGTCTGATGATCTGATCCCCACTTTCTGACCCTTCAGTATGACAGAATGCAGTATTTAACACAGCCTGATTTAAATAAAGTGCTGTAAATGGCCACTCAGAATTACCAGGTCCTTTATTTGCATGTGCAGATATGATTTTTTAAAGTTACAATGTCTCAACCAGGGTATGTCATACCCTGTCAGTTCAGGTATTATTTTTATGGTCAGGACTACGACTACCTAGACCTGCAGCAGTGTCATGGGAGATATGGGACAGCCGAGCAGAATTAAAGAATTCAGAGCCTAGCAAAAAGGTTCTCTCTTGATAGGTTTAATACATATATAGATGTTTAGATAACCTAAGGCTAAAGCCTATACTTAATCCTTATAGAAATTTAGAATGTGTTTCAGGGTTTTATAGGCCAGGCATATTCCTGAAAATATGTTTCAATGAATTAGTTTTGGTTATGAGAGTCAGGAAGCTAATGAAGCTGAAAGATGAGGATTGCTCCTGTGTGCATCAGAATGTATTAGTCCTGGATGGGAATTTTTAATGCATTTAATAGACAGTATAGAACAGGTATTTATTGCCTGGTGAGCAAGTGGCATATGATGTAATTCTGCTACTCATCATGGAAATAACTTTCATTAATTTTCAATAAAGAGTTCTGTGGCTCAAAATGCATATAAAACATACTAGTCTAATCTCAGAGTTATCATAAGAGGATTCTACTCCTGTTGGAATCAGCAGAACTGCAGCTAATTTCTGCAGGAGTTCTTTTTATGCTGTGTCATCCCTGAGATAAAGCTCAGAGGCTCCCTGATACTCTTGCTATGATAAATAAGTTTTACTCACCCACAGGCATTTTCACTCCACCCATTTTATGCATTTTCCAAGCCATAACCTCCTTCTTCTCAAACAGATGATTTGATTTTAGTTCATTTTATTTTTAAGTGATTTCTGGGAATGGGAGGGATTTCCGTGCATGCAGAACAACTGTTAAACTGGATCCTCGTTATAGTAACATCAAGTGGCTGGTTTAAACTGCTGACCACCCATCTGAGTCATTATGCTAAATGTTCTTTGCTCCTGGGCACCTCCCTCTCTGTGCATGCCACAGTGATGTGAGAAGAAACACAGAGGTTCCTGCGGGATCTTGACGTCTCACCCAAAGCACCAAAGGGCATGGACTGCATGGCTTTGTAAATTAATCTCTTCCCATAGACTTGAATTCACCCAATGGGCCTGCTGGTACAGTGCAGTCACAAGAATACATAGATCAGAAAACTGGAGTAGAACTGGAGTAAGTTTTAATCAGTTGTTTGTAAATGTGTACATATACTTTAGAAACTGTGCGTTTGAAAAAGCAGCATGCAGGTAACATGGACCATAAATTGGTTCCAAAAATACACTGCAGTATAAAACCTACGCAGTGTATTATATCTGATGTTACCTGTATGGCTTCGGTACGTGACTGCTTTGTGAAAAGTCAGCTTTGGAGGCAGCAAAGACCACAATATCGTATCAGAGGGGCTGTTGTCCTTCAGCCATTCACAGCTTCAAAATCTAAGGTGGCATGTTTTTCCCGATTTGTGTAGTAATTTGCCTTTCATTCCTCTTTGCTGTTGCACATGCCCTGATAAGTCTAGCACTTGCTTTGGGATGTGTGCTGGCCATCTGCTCTGAGGTATGTGTAAATATGTGCATACAATGCTTTCAGCGTGCCTGCCTTATTTTGGTTCTTGTTAAGTACAGTAATCTGAAAGGACACTACACAGGTACACACCTGTCAACTCCCGAACATATTAGGCAACAGTCTTAGCGGATTCCCAGCACTTTCAGGGAATTAGCTCCACAGAATAGATCAGCTGAAAAGTATATTTATCCTCAAAAGTTAACTGGAAAACCCAAGGGAAAACAGACTGTGGCAGCTGTTTTTCTCCCCTCAACTGCTCTGTTTTCACTTTATACTGTAACTCTCTCTTGCCATCAGTTAACCAGTTCTTGATACCTGCCCGGCTTTGCAAAAATCAACCACTTAATCACAGACAAAGGCTGAACTTTCTTCTTCCTGGAACAGTTTAGCCTTTGAACCTTTAGTTCTGTGTGTCTTTCCCTACCCCTGCTTTTGCATTTACCCGGTTCTGCAATCAAACTTGCTTTAAATATCTGTAAGTTTAGTGCATGTCTGTTCTATATTATTCCCTATGATGATGAATTAGCATGAGTGAGAAATGGGGCCAGTTTTCTGTTCGCATGTTAGGAGTCCTAGGCTGCAACATTATAAACTGTTACTTTAGAAAACTTGGAGTTGCTGGTGGGGGCAGTTCATGCAGGTTTCAGCTTTGAAATAAGATGAGACTGTTTTGTGCCTTGATTTTGAAGAGCAAGATGCCAGTCAAGTTGAAATTACTTTGTTACAGGATTCATATATCCATAAGAAACAGGGAAAAATCTGCTCCCTGTCTCACCCTGGACTCTAGTTCTAGTTTGATAAGACATCCACAGCTCATTTTGATGATTTTCCTTTTCATTCGCCTTCCACTACAAGTTGAACAAATGATATACTTAACTGACAGACTGTTTCATCCTTTTCTGCTAGCCGTACTCTTCTTATTGTGCAAATAACAGATCAGACTTTCCAAGTAGTTCTTCATGTCACAACAGTGTCAGAAATACTGTGAGTGACTAATTGGACTACCAGCAGCCTTTTTTCGTGTTTGGGCTTCATGTCGCAATCCCATCTCAGCTAAGACTTCCTGTGTTGTGGAAAACTATTCTCTTGCGAGGTTTCATTACCATCCATTTTCCCCCAGTGAATTTTCTTTAATTTGTGGCTTTCCCTCCTCGTTTACTAACCTCAGACCAGTCCTTTCCTCCATTCTGTAGTATCCCAGGGCTCTGTTTCGGCACAGTGTTAAGCACCTTGGGAAGTCTGTGGTGTGGACGTTTTCTCTCAAAGCCRGTCGACAGCTGAGTAACTGCAGGTTGCATAACTCACAGTCTGGCCCAATGTGTCTCTTCATAGGAAAACAAAACAAAGCAGATGCCAGAAACAGGTCGTTGTTTTATGATCTGCAGAGCTTCCCACTGCTACAGCTACAGTTTATGTTACTGTAGGACAGTGCTCTCTGTTTCAGAGGAGTCCTGAGCTTGAACTGGAGAAGGAGTGGTGTGCTGGGAGACATCAGCCCAGAACTTTGGAGACCTCAAAGTCTTACTTCTCAGGTACCTTCTGCCTTTTTAGTGATCCTGAAACATGCTGAGGTGGGACTCCAGGAGTTTCAGCTGGATTTTTGTGGATACATGGGCAGTATTCACAGTGCTGACAACTGTTCTCTGTGTGTTCTTCTATTATTCTGGTAAACCTCTTGCAATAAGGAGCCAGAGTTAGCTTGGTGGAAGCAAAGTATAACCAGTGCTGCCTTTACCTTCTTTTYTATACTGATGTGGGGTTATATCTGTGCTTTCCTATCACTCAGTTGCTTTGGGGTTTTGAAAGCTGGAGTGAGCATATTTTGCCAAAATGAGAAGAGTAGGCTTGGTGCTGATGTATAGTGATTCATCAAAGCACAGCAATGGTCAGCTTTCCTGTTCCAACCCTCCTGTTGTGTATGAATTTCAGAGACAGGGCTCAATAAAGCTCGTATTTATGTACAATATTCGTAGAGTCTGCTATTTGATTCAGGGATCTCCCAGTCGTCTGCAATACAGGCTCTGCTTTGCAGAGTTTATCACTATAGTCAGAAGGCAGCTTCTCCTCAAAAAGAGCTTGCCTATGACCTTGACTGTTCTTGTGGTTGTTAGATGCTTGTGCAGATTTCCTGAGGAGCTGGAAGAGCCAATTTTGCAGTAGGTTCTGCTTCTAAATGTGTCTGTAAAAACCAATGGTATTTTAGGTTTTCCTGTTTGTTTTGGTTTTTTTCTCTGTGGCTTGTAGATCAAATATGTCCAAGCTTGCAAGTGAGAAAAAGGATTTTCTATTTGCTGCTTTCACAAACTCACTTACTTGGTAGAGATACTTGGAGAGATACAGCTTTTACACCTGAAGGTTAATTGTTTAGCTTTATTGATGATACAGGAACCAAAGCAGGTATTACTCCTTCTGTCATAGCTGTGCTTACTTTGCAAGGATGATAGGAGTGTTAAAACCTTGTTTGTGTCATTTGGCTATGCAGAATTGTCTACGAATGCTCAACAGGGAGCAAGAGTAGGTTCTTTTAAAGCTGTGCCAACTGCACTGTGAAAATGCTTACGCAATACCAGCTCAGCACTGCTGTTGGGAATAGAGCCTTGCTCGTTCCTCTCACCCTGCGCCAGGCAGGCTGAACCAGTGAAAACTCTGTTTTCGTGCTGTCACTGCATTGTCGATGGGGACTTCTGTGGTTGTGGCTTTTTTTAGTTACATGTTGTCATGCCACTGTCTGATATAGTCATGTGGGCAGTCCCCTGAAGTGCAGCCACTTTTCTGACTATGTGGATGCTTTTAAGCTAACCTATTATGGAAAGGAATTACCTACCCCCTCAGAGCAGGAGACAGATCTTTCCTGATTTTCCTAAGAGTACCAGAATCATTTAATTTGAGAAAAAGATAATCAAAAGAAGATACTGCATGATAATCGGAAAATTTGGTCCTGCAATGCAGCATTATGAAAGAAAGCAAAAAAAAAAGGCAAGAGAGAAAGAGAAAACAGAGCAGTTTATCTCCCTGCACCATACAGGGGAATTCAGAGCAAGAGAACTGTGTATTTGGGTCAACTGAGTCCTAAAGGAGAATTCTCATGCAGTATTTTCAACCCATTTTCATTTATGGTAATTGAAGATGCCAAACCTTAAAGGGGCAAACATTAATAAGGAATGATCCTATAATTGTAAACTGCCTGTTCGGTTGCTGCTGCTATAATTTGAAAGGAAAGCAACAAAGCAGCTAGAGTATGTCTGCATGATGCAATACAGGGTCATGCAGAGACACCTGAGTTAGCTCTGAATGCGCCCATGTGGGGACAGAAACATGAGAGTCATATCAGGGCAGCACTCAGCTTGGGCTCATTAGGCAGCTTGTTTGGAGATAGCTGAGACATCTCTGCCCAGCATGGAAATTTCTTAGTTCTCCTCCAAATGAGCTTAGGCTTTATCTAGGCCTGCCACAGCTCACTAAATTCTGAGGAAGTCTTGCCACTGATTTCAGTGGACTTTGGAACAGACCTGGACATAATTGTCAGAAAGGTGTTCCTCAGTAGGGTTTGCTTGTGTCTGGTGTGCTAGGCACCTCTTCTGTGTGGTGTTCTGCCGGGTCAGGAGATAAAAAGAACTCACAGGGGACAGTGGGAATGGTCAAATACAGAGGAGCATCATACTGAAAAACATTAGTGAGAAGAACGTTTAGCATGAAGAAGAGACCAAAGTCAAATGTTCATTCACTCAAACATCTTCATGCAACTCTCATTATTCCTGCTTTATTGCAGGAACTTCTGCTTTGATGTTTTTGCTTGTCTTTGTCCCAGGCATTTTAAACTTGCCCAGGATGCCCTCCACACTACCACTGTCACGGTCAGTTCAGCTTGGATAAGTTTTTTCTCTTCCAGATCCAATTTTTTACTCTAAACTAAGAGATCCAGAGAGAGCAAAGGCTTGCCCACATCTGCACTTTGTAATGACCACTTTTTACAGCAAGCCTGATGCTGACCCCTTCCCCCCCAGACCCTTCATCAAGAATATGAGCATTTAAAAGGAAAAACCAAATTTTTTATTTTACTGTGGGAGGGTATTGAAGAACAAATTGACAGATGCACAAGACTAAATTTTCTAAAACTTACGTGTTGTCATATCAATTAAGCAGTCTAGCCTGTGTTTGTGTTTAAAGAAAGATGACTTGGTTTTTTCCTGCCTTTAAGACTCAGAGATAGGAAAGGATGTTTGAGAAGATCTCTCTGATGTCCAGATCATGAGGTCTTAAACCAGGCAGATTTTTAAGAGACACAAGGCGTCCTGTAGTGCTTTCATGTGCCAGCTATGAATTGGCCCAGAAAAATTTCATTTGTTTACAGAAAATCCATGATTGTGGTGCAACAAGAATACTTGTGCTTTTCTACTTAGAAATCACTGTAGTCAGTTTGAACTTTTAATATAGACTGTAATTGTACCTCTTCCTGAGGGTCTCCCATAGTTGCTATTGCAGATATATTTAATCACCTGGGTTCAAAACTGGCTATGCCATGTCCTTTGCCGGGTGATTTATTCCTCATCTTTGTTGTCACAGTGTCTGAGGGGCCACACTGTGCTTTGCCTGCTTTGCCAAGTAGCCTAACATGGAGTGAACATGAAGCAGCTGCGAACTAGTGCTGGACATTGTGACAGTGGAGTTGGGAGTAAAGCATGTGTGTGAACTGCTTGCAATTAATATCAAGTGTGTCTTATTTTAGCAAGAAGCTGTCATCTTCAAAGTTCCCCCCCACTTCATCTTGCTCATTAATTTTAATTTTTTTTCGAGTCTTCCTGTTAAAAATGAATACTTGATGAGTGCTTCTGCTATTTAAAATGCCTCAAATTCCCTCCGTAATGATGCCTCTCCATCAAACTGAAAACACATTCTTTGTAAACAAAAAACAAGACCTTGTGGCGTGCAATTTGCATACCTTCTGTGGCATCTTTTAATTTATAGTATTGAAATTTATTTTTAATTTCTTTCTATCTGTTTCATTCTGACTATGCTGCATGAACACATAATGATGATTAGTTGTCATTTATTTTTTTACTTGGCCTCTGTTGAAAAACTGTTCCTATAAAAGCAGCATTTGTAGTCCCTCTGTTTCAGCAGTTTGAATAAAGTTTGACATGTTATTGAAAAATGATTCTTCTTAGCACCTTAGTGTTTTGCTATCATTTTGAGCTATGGAAAGCTATTTCAATGGAAAGATATTTCAATGATTGCTTTTGGTATTTTAAAAATCCATTCCTGCACTTGGACAGAACTTTTAACCCCACTGACATGGGTGGGAATAAATTAATTAGCCAGTAAATTCAGATTCAGTTGATGTCAGAGCAAGTTTTGTAGTACTCATCTTTTTGTATGAGTACATACAAAGAAAAATTAGTCTCTTTGTAGTAAATATATGATGTTTCTGGATTAGCCATGATAGCCAGGAGCTGTAGGGCTGAAGCAGAAGGCAAAGCTTGGGAGGAGAATCCAGCAGTGTACGGTCACCTTTCTATGCATATGGGCTTTATATTTGGTGCAAAGGCACACTGTCAGTTCCTTAACTGTATGTGTCATGGCATAGGCTCGTATGGTGGTGGCCAGCACTGTGTCACAGTGCTGACAGCAAAAAGAAATATACTGAAGGTGGAACTCTTTCTACAGAGCCCTGCGCTTCCTCTCTTCCTATTTTTGTGCCATCTCAGGGGGCAGTGTACCTTTCTTCTCTCAATTCAGCCTTGAAAGCCTGACATCTCTTCAGAAGTTGTTGTGTTGCGTTTCAGTTACGCAGTCCAAAAAGTACCTTCTTCAACAAGGTCTCCGATTGGGGGTTCAAATACAGTAGTCATTTGTAAAAATGCTCTGTCCCAACACGGAATCACAGTGTTGCCTCCTTGAATAGGTCATTTGTCCTCAAATCTCCAAGGGTAACTAATCTTGCGAGACACCAACGTATTGTATAGCAAAGTACTTTTAAATAGGTGGCATTAAAAATTACCTGTCAGTTGAATGAGTGTGCTGCAAGTTTCTGACTTGCATTCTTCACAGCCTTTGCCTCACAGCTTGCAGACTGTCCACACAAATTTTACCTGTCTTATTTCAAGGAGCCTTAGGAACTAAAATCTGATTATCTGAAAATCTGTGCTTTGAGCTCTTGAACTAGATACTTTGCCAGGGAAGGAGCTAATTTTCAAATCATTTTGGTTCCATTTGAGCCATGTCTTTTATTCCATTTTATTATTGTTAACTGTCTTTTCTTGACTTTATAACCAGCTGCCTCTTGACACTAAGGGTAAACCAAGACCATTAGGGGAGAGAGGAACTGTCCTTGTTATAAAAAAGGCATTGTTTGTACATCAACAAAACTGTGATAGAAATTGAGAGGATTCCTAATGGAAGCCAAACAATTCTTCATGCAGCAGAGGAAGATGTAATTTCCAATCTGAAGCACTTTAGGGGCCTTCATCTGGCTTTTGCTGTGTACTGGCTGGCATCTCATTTCCAGGAGTTATTCTGCCTCTATCAGCACAACTGTAATCTGCACCCACTGCTGTGCTGGCCAGTAAATCACTGCAGCCAGCTACATGCTGCAAGTTATTGTGCACAGCCTGAATGCACTACCAAGGTCCCTTCCTGCCAGCACTCAGTTTCCAGGAAATGCATTTCTGTTTTCCCTTGCTAAGACTTTCCTTTCTGCTTTCCATCCTAATGTCAGACTTCTACAGCCTGGTATAGAAAGCTCTGTACAACCCAGTTTTCTCCTTGCTTGGCAATCAGTGAGATACAAATAATATATTTCTTTTGTCATAATATACCCTCTGTAGTATTTAGTGTAGATATGCCCATGTCTTTAAGTTGTGCTGGTGATAGAAGAACTGTGAAATGGTAAATGCCTTTTTAGTATCTTTTGTCTTTCTTGCTGACCTAAATGCAAAGTTCCCTGGAGCATATTACTCAGCAAATTTGGTTATGATATTAATTTCAAAGGAATTTAGGTCTGGTTTCTGCTTCCAGGTTCACGATTAGGATGCTAGTTTGTGAACTTTCTGAAGCTTCTATGAATCTGTTTGTTAGCATTACAGTGACGCATTTGGGACTAAGCAATTTTTCAGAAACATGTTATTAGCAAAACCATTCATATTAGTTGCTGGTTTATATTCACTGTTTCTAGTTTGTGTCCCTTGTTGTCTTGGTTATATGAATTACCCTCTCATTAGCTGACTGTAACTTTTTTAAGCAGGAGAGAGAAGAGGTAAATAAGGCACAGTGTTTGCCCCTCTTCTCACATAAATAGTGGGTATGCACAGAAAATTATGCAATCCCTCAGACAGTGAGAAAATATCTTTGCGTGGTGGTCTTTAGAAAGACCAGACAGAAAGGGGCACAGACTTAGTGAACAAAATGACCAGTAGGTTCTGCACAGGCATTGTTTGACCATTTTATACCTACACAATAATAACAGCATGTGTCACTCACTCCTGCTATCTCATACCGGAAAAACSTAATGAAACAAATAAAAAGCAGATATTAGAAACATGCAACAGCTTGCTGAATATGGAAAAGCAACTGTAGAGGACATGGTTATGGTGGGAATATTGCATGCCTATTTATGTCACTGAAAGTCCACTTCCACTCTCAGTACGATTTACTCCAACAGAGGTTGTACCTGTGTTACGGCCATGGAACAAGGCATTTATGATTGTGTAGTCAGAGGTGCTGTAATGCATTCGGTAAAGGCTGTTGCCAAAGCACCAGTGCCCCATCTTGCTGATCTAAACCTCTAGGTTATAGCCCTGCTCCTGCTTCTTTTTAATTGTTTCTTTTAATTTAAGTGTTTAGCAGCCAACACTAAGTGAAATGATAACATGCAGAAATAGCCTTGTAGTGTGAAGGATGAGGGTAGCGATCAGGAGGAAGGAATGGAAGCTCTCCCTCGCAGCTCATGGACTGTGGAGCTTAGAAGGAATGAAGATCTCTTGCTTTTCGGTGGCATTTGGCTTTGGCATGTTGCCTTAACCTTCTGCTTCTCGGCTCTTCTCTTTTTCTCATGGATCCATAATGTGCTAAATCAGTGCTTGTTTTTTAGGGATATTCTGCCCAAGACAGAGAGGCCGAGCATGGGAGAAAAGAAACATTCTCCAGATTTTTTAACAGTAATCCAGTTTACCAAACAGGAAAGTCTGCTCTTCACTGTCCCACCAAGGGGGACTGTGGGCTCTGGCCTCCTGTATCACTAAGGAAACAGCTGCAGTGGTTTAAGATATTAACATCCTCTTACTGCTCGTTGCTGTTCCTATGGCAGAGCTGGCAGAAGAGAAGGCACATCAGGCACATTAGCTTACTATTAGCTGCAGTTTAAATTGATATGCTGGACAGTGACTGGGAGAGGCTATGGTGCAGGCATAGGGTTCAGTTGTATTGATTCTGCTGAAGGACTAAAAGAAGGAATAAAGAGGATACATGGACACAAGAACAGCTGACACACTGGAGGGGAGAGGGAGGTCCTAGCAGCCTAACCGTGATATAGCCCTCAATAGTGGCTGGTTTGGGGAAGATCAGGGGGGTTTTTGTCCAAGTCAAAAAAGAAACCTGTCTAGAGTCTTGGCTCTCAGGTCTATATTTTAATCACTGTTGCTCACAGTGGCAAGCAAGAATAGTATTTCTCTTGTAGTTTGTTTGAAATTCTGTGAGGTTACCTATAGGACTTGTGTAGACAAGGAAACTACCTGGATTAGCTGTTGAAACACAAGCTTCTTGCAGCACCTCAAAACTGCCTCCACATGTAGAACATCTCATTCTGGTCCAAGAATTTGGTTTTTGTCATAGAATCTAATACCCTCTCAAGCTTCTGCTGAATTGGAAGAGAGTTTTTAGTACACTCGCTGTACAAAGCAATTTGAGAATGCTTCTTTCTTTTAAAATTTGCTTTCTTGTGTAGAGAAGGAACTAGACATGTAGATGTGAGGGGAATGTGCTTTATCCCATAGATTCTAGAGGAGAAAGAAACCTGCTTTACAAAACTAAATCCAGCCCCAATAAGAAATCGTAGGCAAATTCAAAGGTACAGGAGTATAAATCCTACCAATTGCAACTGAGTGGCCTTTTATGGTAAGTTTCRGAGCGTGATCTTGTCACGTTCCCGGTTCATAATAAGTACAACCCTGTGATTGCAGCTACATCATGTGCCTGGGAGCACAGACGGCACACTGGGAGGTGCTAATCAGGTGAGGCTAAGTGTTGGGACTGCAGTTGCAGTTACAACCCCTTGTAAATCTGCTCCTGGTTTTGGGCCACAAGGTTATTTATCCTAAGGAGAGAATAGGCTGTTTCCTGTAATGTGTTGTGGGGCTCAGAATAAGGTGGGAGGGAGTGCTGCTTGGAGCAGAGTAGGTTTGGCTTTAGCTTGTTGCCACCCCTCCTCCTGTTTATTTGACAGATTTTGCTCTGTGTATTTTAAATAAATGGAGGACTGTATTTAGCTGAATTTCTCCTGAAAGGCACAAGTCTCTGAGTACAATCTGTGAAGTTTTCTCTTCCAATATCTCTGTTGCTAATAAAACCCATAGCTGCAGCATGATGCAGTTTCTACCTCCCTCTCTTATCTGTGGGAGCTACTTTTCGTGTGAACTGAGGTCACCTGTTTGTAGAATCACCAGCACAGTCTAAATCCATTTTCCCATTGAGGCTCTCTGATTTTGGGGACTGTGAAAAGTACATCTTTAGCAAACTACATGGGTCTGCCTGTCCAAGGTTCTGACGCGTGCTTAAGTGTCATTCTTGCTAAAGCTGATCTGTTACAGGCTCTGTCACCAAGAGCAGCTGTTTGTTTCCTAAATGAGAATTCCCACACCTGCATCGGCCCTTATTACATCTACATCCCCACCACACTGCCTCCTGCTCTGCTCCTTCCCTTCCTGCACCTCTTCTAGCTGGAAGTCAAAGATTCCTCTGGCCTGCAGGTGATGTGTGCCACATACAACAGCTCAGAGGGGAGCCTCGTGGTCCAGCGGCTGAAGCAAATGTCTGCAGGCCTGGCAGTGCCCGGGATGCAGGGATGGCTAAGCAGCTGACTCTGTGGCCTTGGGCGAGTCACTTGACCTCGGTATGCCTCAGTTAACCCAGCTGGAAAATTGGGTAAAAAGCAGAAACCTTAATGCTGTGTCTGAGCTGAGTTCTCCTGGGGAAAGATATAAATAGCAGGAAGGTGGGTGTTTACTGCTTTAGGCTTATGAATTATGTGAAGTATTTGGATGACTGGAAGTGCCAACTGGTGTAAATAGCTAGTGCCCAGGTGCATGTAGAGAATGGTGACAGAAAATGATGGCCCCACTCCCAAGGGAAAAGCACACTCAGATTTTGTCTCAGGCCAGGAACATGCCATGTTTGTGTGGGAGGTAGTGACCAGCTGTGACTGGAGTTTACTGAGTAACTGTTGTGCTCAAAATGGTTTTTCTTGGCGTATTCTTTAAAGATCTTATATTTCCTATTTGGGGTACCCCAGATTTGGCTGGAATATTGGGAGACTATGAGACGAATTAGAAATATATTGGGCAGAATTCAGTGGACAGTTCTCTGTGATTTACCTGTAACTGTGAATCAAAAACAGGAAGAAGAGAGAGGAGGGGAAGGGATTAGATACTACAGCTGTAGATGTGTAAAAGCAAATCTCAGGAAGAAAAGCAAATAAAAAGGAAGTTTCAGACCTGGTGGCTGCTATTTCCTTTGAAATATTCTGGCAGATTTGGTCAGCTTGTAATTTAGCAAGAGCTAAGCACACTGTAGTCCAGACATTCACAAACTGGCTTCAAAGAGCTTCTCTTATGGCCTTGCATCAGACTCTGAGTCAGGAACCTCTCCGTAAGTTCAGTCCGTAGCTCCAGACTGTCATTTACCAGTCTACCACAGTCCTTCCCACTCCTCTCATTGAAGTCCTGAATCTCCCAACAACTCACACTGTGCAAATTTTTCTGGTAAATTAAAATTAGGGCTCTTTGCATCTTGCAAATAGCGTGGTAGATATATCTTAACCTGTCAGGAAGAATAACAGGTAAGAAAAGACCTTCCATGTTTGAACAGTTCTTCTCTCCACCCACATTTTCCTCCACTTCCTTCAAGCCACATGACTGACTCAAATGTGCCATTTGTTTGTGCAATAGGGAGGTGTGATGCCTAGTCCAGAGAGAGAAAGTTGCACAGCATGAAATTCAGACATAATGTTCATGCATAAAAAAAATTAGTTAAATGGCAGTAAAAATTCATTCCACACGTCCCAGGTTCCCCAATGCCTGAGTGGCATTTTTCCCAGTTACAGTCCAGAGGGATTCATATTAAGAGAAAATATGAATGTACTCTAAAGTAACATTAATCATTGGCCAAGGTCAGCAGGACAGAGCCTGCAGTAGTGAAATATGTTTAGTATGTGTCTTCCCTGTCATCTTTTTTTCCTGTCCAGTTTGGTTCACCTGCATGTGTTCACCAGCTTGTTCCATCCCCACTGTCCTTCCCTCCTTGTGACATTGCTGAATTTGGAGGCAGGCACTTTATCTTAGCGGCTGGCTGCCAGTTCATCTAATTCAGGGCTGACGCATTTGACTTCAGGCTGTGCTGTCACTTGCCCCTGAGCTCTGCACCTGTCTGAGGTGCTCTGTCCATCTTATTTGGAGTCACATCCCTCCTTTGCCAAGGCTTCTTGCGGGTTGTCTGCTATGGATAAAGGAAGGGCAGGCCAATGTTAGAAAGAGCTTGCATAGAGGGAAAAGAAGGAAGAAGAGCAAGGAATGGCAATAAATTACTAACAGTCACCACTGTGTGCCATCTGCAGAAATCCCCATGACAATACAGACACTGGGGATATTACTTGTAAGCAGTGCTGTTAACACCTTCTGCAAAGGAAAAGCTTTGTGAACACCCACTGATCCCAGAGAAGGCACCCACTGGAAGCCAAGTTTGCAGCAGGCATTAATAATCTCATAGAACAATATGTGCCAGTTAGAAATAGCTGAGCTATTTATCTCCGGAGCTCTCCTTGGGCAGCTGCAGAGGGGCTGGCCTTCTATATTTCTGATTGACATTTTACTAATCTAGTATCTTTTTTGTCTCAAACACATTGACAGAATTACACAGGGTAGAAATAATCTTGGAAATTATAATTTGTTGTTTTGCATAGATTTGGCTGAAGCATGAATGGGGTATTGTACAAACAGATAAAAGCAGGAAATCCTTACTCCAAAAGTTAATAATCTCAATAGTCAATGAAAGAATAGATCAAGTGAAGTGATGTACCTGGCATCACATGAAAGCTAAATGGCAGAGGTAGAGAAGGCACCAGGTCTTGCTCCTGGTGTAATGCCTTTCCCCTATATCATGCTGTGTGAGCGCTGCTTTTCACTAGAGTGTTTCACAGTGCTTTGCAAGAAATCGTGAATGAATCTCCACCAGAATCCCATGAAGAATTCATGAATGACACTATATCAAAGTCCTAAAAATTAAGTGTTACCATTTCCAGTTTGTAGGGGGTCACAAGTTGCTAACCCAAAGGTAAAGAGCAAACAAAACCCCAAAGTTTGCATTCCAGATCCTTCTTAGGTATTACTTAAAATATTATTATGTGATGCCAGACATATCATTCCTCTTTTTCGTGTGGAAGGAATCAGTCAGCAACAGGCTGGCATTACTAACATGTCACGTGTTCTTCTTTACGTGGATAGTTACCTTATCACAAGAGAGTACATGGAACCCAATGAGAAGGAGATGTAGGTGTGATGTGGCCCATGTATGTCAAATAAAACTTCATCCATCCACTCAGACCTTCCCTAAGACTGAGACTGATTTTCCTTCTACTCACCTTCCCTCTTCTTTCTGCTGCAGAAACCCCAAACTCCTGTGGTTTTAAGCAGCACACAAGGGCCCAGAAGCCTTTGGAGCATTTTGACTAGTGAAATGTCATAGAGCCCTGAATCCGAGGTTGTCAGTCAGCTTGGCCTCTGTGTCTGTGGTTAGTGGATGAAGGCAAACCACCAGCTGTCACTGAAGGGATGGGCAGGGATGACTCCTGCTGGGAGACAAAAGGGTGTAGATCCTTTCTCAAAGAACATTCCTCATAAATAAATAAATGGTGGCCAGGCTTTCCCAAATAATGCAGCTAGCAGGTGGAAGGGAGCGGGGTTGGTGTCTCCATTTACATCAGTGAATGTTTATCCAAATGGACTGACTTTCCAGGGAAAATGCATGCTATATAAAACACCTGACATCTGCTGAGTTCCAGGTGCCTGCCAAATTCTGCTGTGTCCCAGGTGTGCTTATTCCCTATGAAGTTTGTTGCTGCCAGCACAGTGACAGCATGCGAGTAAGAAGGGAAGATAGGGATGATCAGTCCCCCCAATAGCCGTTTTGGCTGAGTCAAATTGTGTTGCCATGCACTCAATCCCCTCCTTATCACAGGATGCAGCTGTGTGCTACTGGAACCAGCTCTAATTGTGCTTGTGGCTGTCTCCTAGAGGATTTTAATAAGCTCTGTGGAGTATGTAGGAATTAGACAGTGTCTCTTTAAGCAATTTGTAAACCCCTGGGAGCATTGTTGGTTTTTCTTGCAGAAGCCGCCAGAACCAACCCGCGTAGTGGTTCACGCAGGTAGTAAGGCTTTGCTCATTTATATCTAGCAGAGACGGTAATTTTGAATGGAACAGTGGCCATGTGACTTCTTCATACTCCTGACATTGTATGAAGAACAAATACACAATCCCCTGGTGAGGAGTCTAGTCTGAAGAGATCTGTCTGTACAGCAGAGATGTGCAGTTCCTCGAATGCACTACTGCTATTCAGCCAGTGGTCATCTTTGATGCTGCACCGAGGGAACCTCCTCCTGCAGCCCTCTGGGGGCACAGCATAGGACTGGCCTTTATCAAATGGAGCACCCCTTTAAGAACTGTTCTCATGGATCTTGATTAAAGTAAAACAGCAAATTTTCATGTCATAAAGGACAATTTTATTCCTAAAAGCAAATACAAGCGGCAAGTAGTAAAAATAACTGATCTTTATGGCTGAACATTTTAAGTAATAAATATTTATCAGCTTAATTCACTAGCATAAATATGAGCTCATCCGTGACTTTTCTCCACCAGGCCACTTCCTCCATCGTGACATGACATTGACCTGTTATCCATCTGTTTAGTCCTACGTAATCTGCTGCTGATCATGGGTTCTTCTTTTCTTTCCAGTGGTTACTTCTCTAGAAAAGCTTTAGTGAAGAGAGCTAACACATTATCATTTAGGAACTTCTCATTAATGAGTAGGAAAATATTTTTTTGTCCTTACAGAGGAAAAAAAGAAAGACAGACGTATAGAGTCATTTATTGTGTAGTTTCACTGAACAGAGCAGAAAACACTGCTGCTTTTAATGAGTGGAATTCTTGAAGTGAGCTAATTCCTGGGGGGGAAAAAAAAGATTAAAAATGGGTGTTGGGAAGTAGTGTTCATCTCATTTCCCAAAAACTCTTGAGTCCTTGTCCTGGCTAGTGTTGATCATAGGCCTATCATGAGAACATCAATTTTGAGAAGTGATTAGGGAATGACCTGTCAGAATGACCAGGAAATAATTTCATGATTGTGTTAGAGGGGGTTAAAATGAACAAAAAACACATTATGAAACTGCAAAATAATGGGAAGCCTAAAGCATGCATAGGTTCAAGAGTTAGAGAGCTGTTTATATAGACAGGTCAAGTGGTCCTCACTGATTGCCAGAAGGCAAGAGAGGTAGATAAGCTAGGGAAGACTCACGCCTTAGTTGCTCAGTTTTGTTCGTGTGTTTCCATAAGCAATTGCTGCTGGCATCTGTTGGGAAGCCTCTGGACTAGTCAAACATCTAGTCTAAGGTCCATCCCTGACTGCTTCCCAGCCTCAGTAAGGCTAGAATTGTCTGATTTTGTACTTACAGGTATCAAAACAATGGCATTCTGTTAAATGGGGTCTTAACAGAATACAAACAATGAAATGAAAATTGATAAATGTGAAAAAAAATGATTTTATCAGCACAAAGAATTAAATTACGAGACCAAACTCATCTGAGTGAATAAATCCTACTTTTTGAATAATATTGGTAAATATGAGACCAACTTCACACATCCAGGTTGCATATACTGCTGCTTTTTGGGGCCATAACTTGAGAACTGTTGTCCTGTCCAGAGGTCTCAGAGGGATGGCCTGGGCTATCCCATTAAATGTACAACACGAGTGAGCAAAGGAGCTCCAGCTGTGAGGGTGAGGAAGGTACCATGCACCGAGAGATGGGTGTGGCTTCTCTGTGGTTCCCCTCGCTTGGTAGAGTGATACAGCTTCTTGTTTACTTGTAGCAGAACGAGTATTGGGTGCGCATGCTCATTGCCGTTAGGAAAATGCCCTTTGGAGCATTTAGAGAGCTCCTTTGTTTCATAAAATGTGTTTGGAGTTTGGTTGAGCAGAAAATGTATTCATTGCAGATTAGCTTCCTTTCGTAGCCTTTTTTTTTAAGCTGTCAATGTATGGGAGCTGGACTTAGTGTGTAAGCCCCATTCTCTGTGAGAGCTCGTTGAAAAAATTAAATGTGTGATTTCCCATATGTGTTGTCTGAATGCACTGAGTGCTGAAAATCTGGGGGGGAGTTAAGTTCCTGTCAGGCATTATGAGAGTTTGGGAATTGTGTCCCAGGCAGACAAATATAATCTTCCTCCCTTGCAGCTCTGCCTGGGCATTTTGGTTTTGCCTTAATTTCCCATCCCAGGATACCCACGGGGAACTGCACATTTAGTTGATGTCATCTGTCTCTCATCATCTCTACTGATCTTCTCCCTTTTCCCGTTGCACTGTCTCAACACCTCGTTATTGCTTGGAATGCTGTATCTCTGGTGACGAGGCTGAACTTCTGTATGCCTGGACACAAACTCACACGGTCAGTGTTGCTTCAGTCTGAGGCCGCACTGAAACCCGTACCTGCAGAAGGCAGAATGCAAACACATGAGGCTGATAAAATCACCAAAGCCCTTTCTCCTGCTTTCCATATTTTTCAGGTTTCTTCCTGTCATTTGCACTGAGCAAACCCCAGAACAAAAAATTTGGCAGTTACAGAGAGAAGTATTTTGATTCACACCCAATCATGATGTGCAGTGTTTGAAGAGCAGAGAAGGTGGCCTTGCAAAGGGAAAGGGAAGGCCCTTTACAGATGCTGGGAACACTACTCAGTTCCCATCGCCTGGTGCTCAGCTGATGGATCCCTCAGCTGCACATGCGCTTTCTTGCTCTCTCTGATGAATCATTGCATTATTAGCCCTGTTCAGGAGGGCAGCAGTATTTAGGATTGGGCAAAGATGCCTTTAGGATGCATGTTTATTTGCTAACAAAACAGGAGGGATAGATGGACTGAAAAGTGAGGGAATGAGAATTGGGTCAGACAGAAGCTTCCAAAAAGCTTAGCTTATTTGGAGTGTAGAAGAAGCAGCCAGAATAACAAACCATAGGACAGTGAAATTGATTCCCCGTTCCCTCTTCATCATACCCTCCTCCGGGTAAACCTGTTTCGGTTGATAGTGAATATTTCATGCAGTGCTGAGCGTTTTCCGAACCGTGGTGTCCTAGTTTTTCCACCTCCAGCCCCAAAGGAATGTTTTTACATCATGGAGCTTTATTTTTGGGAAGGGGAGGAGGGAGCGGAGGCTGCAGGCTTGCGAAGAGACGGCAACAAAGGGTGTTTCAGAGAACAGCTTGGCTCTGATGTCTTGACTAAAAATCTCACCTTTGCTCCCTCCAGAAAACTCAGTGAAAAGGGTCGGGTCGCAAGGGACTGGAGTTCAATTCCAATCAGAATAAACTAACCCTAAAAATGGCACCCTGGGTCTTCTCTCAGCAGATTGCCATCGTAGCTCTTTGTTAGCTGACAATGACAAGCTGTTGTCACTGTCAGCACTGCAGGTCCATAGAGCTACCAAAGAAAGGAGCTGTGTCTGTGCTACCTCGTGCAACAGCACCCAGAGGACTGTCTCACCCCTGCTGCGTGTCGACTGTCTCTTCAGGAAAGGACAGGCACTGAGTCTTGCCGCTTTTTATTACCTTCTCACCTCCCCTCCGTATAGAAAGACCAGCTAGAAGTTTGCAGGTATGGCAGTGTGAGTCCAAAAGCCTCGTAGGTCCTGATCCAGTGCCCTCCAGTGTCAGTCTCTTTTGAGTTAATTGCAGTAGGCTTTAGGTTGGACCCTTAGTCTTTTAAAGGAAACCCTCAAATCCTGCTGGGTACTAAAGAACCAGAGTAGGGAGCTGTGTCATTCTGTCACGATGTTTCCCTCTTTTGAAATCAGTCTTTTAAAAGTTTCCAGGTATGTTTTTATAAAGCTAGTAAAAGGTGCCTGCTTGAAACTGAGACCTTCCACACCACAGTGCCTCCAACTGCCTCTGAAAACACCACAGAAGAATAAACTGCCCCATTAATCTGCCAAACAGCTCAAAGTCTTGCATTATACCCCATCCCAGAAAATTGCAAAGAAGGCTGGTATTCCAGGTCCTGCTGTGGATTTGCGTTTCACAAGACCATCTTCCCTTTGGGATAGGCAGAACAGCTATGAAGCCTGGAAAAGTCCCAGAGCCTCAATATGCTTGCTCATATTAGCCTCCTAAAAGCACACTCTACCTGACCAGCTGAATTAGCATCTACTGTAACTAAGATAGCAGCGCAGCAATTCAGAGTCTGACTCACCCCTATTACAGACTGCGAAGCCCCGCACTTGCGTTGAATGATTCCCTGGATAGCCTCGTTTCTCCTACCTAGTCACGCTTGCCCTCTATGCTCACTGCCCATTATTAAGGGGGACAAAGTGGCAGAGGTTTTTCCTCAGACCACTGAGCTGCAGCTCTAGATCCTCTGCTCCCCGGACACAAGTCCCCAGTGTGGAGCGTTTGCTGTGTGGTTTGTTAGTCTGCAGCAAGCTGTGTTCACACACCTTGAAGGACATGGGGCAGGAACAAAGCATGAAACTGCTTAGTTAATGCTTCAGATTTGCAAGATTTTACTTGGTGCAAAAAGGCCTGAGAAGGGTGACGGTACATCTTTCTTTCTTGGTCACTCTTGTCCCCTTACAGAAAAGGAGGGGTGAAGGGAAGAGAGAGGAAAAATGGTTCTTTTGTAGTGTGGTGGAGGCAAGAGGAGAGCTGTGGAATATCCCCAAAGCATGCTCTACCTCCACTGCATTGCAAAACAGCAGTTCAGCAGGGGACACAGAAGCTCTTAGGGAAACTGCAGCTGAAACTAAGTGAACCTTTCAGTCTACTTATCACAGCATTTGCAGTCTCTGCTTCAAGGAGAAACAATAATAATAATAAATAAATAAATATCTTGCAAAAGGAACTAGTATCCATCTAGAGGATTGGATGAAATAAAAAGTGACAAACAAACAAAATCACCAGCTCCTGTTTTAGAAACTGTTGTTAAAAATAAACGATCATTCACTGCTGCAGTGCTGCCAGTGTACTGCCTGTCTTTACACACCCTGTGCATGTTGTATAGTTTAACAGCTCTCTCTGTTGTCATGACAAAGATTCCCTGCTTTTCAGCATGAAGCTTGCTCTGTTATTTCTAGTCCACCTGTAATGCCGTCCGCCCTCCCTCCCAGCTTACAAGGCACTGTATTTTCCTGTGCTCGGAGAGTGTGCTGTGCCTCTGCTTCCTTCTGACTTACAAGAGGACATCTGGATTACTTGCTGACTCCTGATTCCTTGCATGGAGCCAGGGCGGTAGAGGAGAGCACCAGCACTAACCACAATCAGGTGCTCAGCCGCGGCAGCGTGCTTTGAACTCGTATTTTGCTCCATGTGACATATTGCAGACTCTACCCCCCACTGCTTCGTTCTCTGCAGGCTGTAAGTTGAGTTAGTGCTGACATTTGAAATGTCATTTTTTTGTTTGTCAGAGGGTGTGTCTTAGCACGTGTCCTGGCATACCAGACACTGTAGCTGTGTTTAAAGACAGAGCAAGGGACCATCTCTGACCTGAAGCTTTTATATCTAAGCAGGCAATGCATGTCAAAAAGCAGGAAAATGTGGGTAAAATCAAATATCTTACTGTCTGCATTCTCTGAATACTGAACTATGGCACAGATAGATTAAGTAACCCATGCAGGACAAAAGAAGCTATTAAGAAAATCAGAAAGTGAAGCTAGACTTTCTGAATCATAAATCAGCGCCTCAACCTCACAACCTCCCTTGTATACTCTGTCAGAGCAAGCCAGTATTGATGATGGCGTTTGCCAGAGTCTTTACAGACCCAGTGAATCCAGACTAAGTTAGGAGATCTTTAGACAGCTTTATGGCTTCCTTTGGTTATCATTTCAGATAATCATTCCAACTTTAACCCCACCCCATGAAACCTCCATGGTTTATGTGGTTATAATTTTGTTTGGAGATATGCCAAAGGTGGGTTTGTATGCACAAGTAATTCAAATTCAAGTTTGGAACTTGAATGTGTGTTTGTGCAATAGAAGGTATTGCACATTTTGTTTCATTTTGGCATTCTCTCTGTTTTAGATATGTATTTATGCCAAACAGTATAGATGTGTCCAGTGTCTGGAGTTCTTTTTTTGAGGAATGTGTAGAAAACATTTGCTGTAATGAGACTGACTACTCCCACCTTCAGTGGAAGCCCACAGCAGCCTCTCAGCAGCTCCAAAATTTAGGGTGTAGCCGTAGACTTTTCAGAGGGGCTCAACTTGCATCCTAAGACCAGATTTTCCTTAAACCCGGTCAACTATAATGTCTGAAAAATCTAGGAATTCTAATTTTTATATTGCCCATCTTTGGAAAGGGGATTCTTTTTAAAGTCTTGACTGTAGGTAGTTCAGCAGCTGAAAATCTGTCACCAGGGTGCTTCAGAGCAGAGAACCCAACATTACTGAACCTTTTGAAACTGTGGGCATTACCTGCTGCTGCCTCCTGCAGGAGAGCTGCCAGCAGGGAAACATCCTTCCTTCCTTAGGGGCGTTCCTGATGGGGGAAGTTGTCAGCATCTGGTGAACAGAACACTGGCAACACCTGAATTCCCAGAGGGAAGCAAATACTAACTGTAAGAGGTATTATAGAAAGCTTTTTATTATTTCTCAATGGTGATTTTTTAAAAATTATAATGGTTGCATTTTGGGGGGGAAGAAAAAAAAGCTCCGTCAAGAAGAGACTGAAAGCTCCTTAATTCTAATGTAAGGAAATTCCTGTGCTCCAGTTTGAAGAATATTTTTCTTGAGAATGAAAAGGGGTGCTCTCAGTTATCAAGGGCCTGATCCAAGTTACCTTAGCAGCAGGAGGCCGCTTTACAGTGACTGACAGCAGTCCCTGGTGAGGAAGATGTGCCAGTGAGGTGTTGAGTGCTGATGCTTCCTAACGCAGCCTGCCTGCTTGTGTGTCCCCCAGGTCCTGAGGCTGCTCTCCATGTAATAGTGACACTGTTCTGAAGTGACTGCTTCTTCCAGGGTCCCAAAGATAATTTGCTTGGAAAGGACACAGGAATAAAATATGAAAAGAATGGCAATCATTCCTGAATAGACCACCTTGCATCTGACCGCTCCCAGAGCTGTTCTGGGCTGGGAGGGGGCAGGCAGCGGGGGTGGGTGTCACTGAGGGAAAAGAAAGAGATGCAGGTGGAAGTTACCATCAAAGAAACATTGAATCCTCTCTCACTGGGTCGAAGTGGAGCTGTTGTACTGGCCGAGACCTGTGTGAAGGTAGAAGTGCCCCGAGGACATCAAAGCTGCCCTAGGAATCTGTGGAAAGCAGTTCTTTTTCTTCTTTTCTCTCTGGATTCCTGCTATTTGTCCTGCAGGATGAAATAACCACATTGTAAGGGGTCATCTGTGACAGTGAAGGGGTTGTTGTTTGTTGTTTGTTCTCAGCCAGTGCTGCAGAGGGGATAGAAGCTCTGACATCGCTGCATCTGCTTTGCACCAGCACATCAGGTCATGTGCAGCTCCCTCATTTTTCTGTTGATGAGTTGAAAAATGGAATTGCACCTTACATTTTCGAAATGCTTGGCAGTCCTGTTCTAGCTGGTGACTGATCTCTGGTTTGGAAAAGCTATTACTGTAAGAGGACTTTCCTTTCAGTATTCCATAGTGCATTTTGCCAAGCAGTTACATTTGTCAGTAGCTTGAAGGGCACAGCCGGCTTTCTCAAGTCTCTCTGCTGCATTAAAGGCAGTAAAGTCACCTGTCTCTGAGGGAAAGATAGAGGAGCCTCACAACTGCTCTGACTTTTGTTTTGATTACCATGGTTTTGTACTGCAGGGACTGAAGGGGAATAGCAGTTGTGCCTCACCCAACAGCTGGCACTATGTCCCTGACGTACCTGGTTAGGGAACTGGCACAGAGTGTTTAGTCCAGCTCTGCAGGAATTACAGTGGCCGTTTGCAGGGGAGGTTACTTTCAGGCATATGTTTTAATGCCTTGACTCTGCTGGAACATCAGTGCAACCGAGAGCCAGCCACAGCCACTGACAGGAATGCAGTACAACTCTTTTTGCTGCTTTTAAGATCAGAACCTATATTCCTCTGTTGCAGCACAAAAAAACCAAAACAAAACCAAACAAACAAACAGAAAAACAACAACAAAGAAGGGGGGGGAAGGATGTTTCTCTTTAAAAGCAGTTGGGGAAGGGAGAACAGCCTTGTGTGGCAAGGAGGAGACAACATCCTCAGTCTTTAGGTGTCTGCAGCTGTGGCAGAAACAGTCACATCCCGAATGATTAATGAGCAGACAGGCTGGATGTGCGGAGCAGAGCACAAGCCCCGTTGCAGAGCTGGCTGTGGGGATCCCCCAGGGAGAGGTGGGCTGCTGCGATACAGCAGAGAGAGGACTGGGAGCGGCTTACAGAGAGCTGACTGCACAGAAGGCAGCTGCTCTTAGTGGTGCTGATGTTTTAATCGGTGGTGGCCTCGGCAAGGACTTATCTCATGCCCCCACACTGCTCCGGTGAACAAAGGACTAAGAAACATAGCTTGACCCCTTGGCATTAGCTGGGTTTGGGGCTGGAGAAAGCAACTGTATTTAAAGAGGTGTCATAAGGGGAAGAGAAAAAGGAAAGAAGGGAATTCTCCAGCCTTGGTTAAAAATAAAATACAAATCCTATTTTAACCCCTTGCCAGATTCGTTTTGCTTGTTCAGGATCACTCCTATAAAATGCAGGTGGTATTTCAACCAAAATGAGGGTGTTTCTAGAAGGGCACCCTGGTTTCCTGTAGCAGAGCAGCAGTATATATATACCCTCCTAAGCTGCACAAGAAAATGTTTGGCAGTGCTTGAGGCATAAAGTGATTGTTCAACTATGTAGTTTATGCATCTGCTGGATCCCTGGTGTGCTGTGGAAAGGGAAGTTTGCACAGGATTTGGAAACAGCCAGAAGGCCAAGAAAAGCTGTGGGAGCAACAGAACCAAAATGCTTACAGTAAGAGTCATTATGCCAAATAGGTCTTCTGGTAAGATGCACACTCACCCATGAAGGCAACCCCCTCAGGTCATCTGAAAATGCTTTTGGTTGAATAAACAGTACGAGGGAGAAAAAATTAGGCTGAGTGGACTGCTTCTGGCCTACATTTGGAATTCAAACTCATTCATTCATGTAAACCCTCTGTAGATTCTTGCAGTCCTGTGTCACCTCTGAGGTCCTGGGTTCTGTTGTAACATCAGATACTTCTCCCAGAAGAAGGCAACTTGCTGCCGGCTGGGTGTTCGAGTGTATCCTCAGGTCTAAAGGAGACCACCATCGGAGTGATCCTATTAAAGAGCTCATTGGGAGTGCTGACTTCTATTTGGAGTCCTGGAGAATATGCACACTTGTCATGGAAAAGGATGAGGCAGAGCCATTACAGTTCAGATCAAAGAGAGGACACAGCTATGCACAACACATTTTCTTTCTCTCTACAATGAACATTGCCTTATTTGAAAATATTCACAACACTTTAAAGGGAGGGCTGTTTGACTTTTTCCTCATTTGCTTATTTCCTGTTTGAGTTATAAAGAACTGCTTCATATTTCCTTAATGAGAGTGTATCAGAGCTTTGTGCTTCTATATATTTTCTGTAAGTGAAGCTTTGCTCRTTTGTTTGAAGGTGGAACTGACAAACTCAGGCCTTCAGTAGGTAGGCAGTACCTACCTCCTCTCCTGTGGGCTTTATGTGACTGATCATTTGCAGATCATGAGCAAGAGAAGGGATTGGAGAGACACAACAGTGCTTCAGGGATCTTGACATGCCTGGAGAGTGCTAAATTATACCCTGTGGAGACATCTCAGGTTTCTCAAACAGGTCACTGTTCCCATAGAAGGAAGAGGGACGACAGTAAATGAAGACATGTCCAAAGGAATCTCATCAAAAAAGTAGCTTTGCAAAATGCATGTTTAATGGGTCAAAGTAAAGACTATCCCCGCTTCCTGGCTGGCCACCAAAAACATTCACATTGGCCACCGTTTCAAACTGAATGTGTTACTCTCCTATAGGTTTGCTAGAAGTTGCAAGATAATTTTTTTCTCACTTTCTTTCATCACTTCTCTCTCTTTTATTGCTTACAGGTAGACCCTAAACTATACAGTAGTGGTGTAGACTAAAGCATGCACTTCAAACACTTTCTGGAAATGGAAGTAAACCATTTTCTACAAGTTCCAAGTCCCCAGCCATCCTGGAGGGAACATGGAAAATGTTTGGAAAATTGCCAGGAAAATCACTTCTGCCTTATAAAAAAGGTGTTATGGAGTAGAAAAAGTTAATGACTTGGAAATGTTAGGAAGAGTAAGAATGCAAAACTAGAAGAGGAATAGTCAGAAAAAAGGCTTTCACAGTTTCTAGGATTTCACAGAATGTGGTTTTGCTTGTGTGACTTCTGTGGTAGCATAAGGAATCCACTCTAAAATAAAGAACAGGCTCCCAGTTTGGATGTGTAACATTACCCTGCTCTAAATACAGGAACATGTGGGCAGCAGAATGATACCAAACAACATGACAAAACTGTAGATAACCGTCAAGTTGTCCACTTGGGATGGAGTAAGACTGTTATCAGGGAAGGGAAAAACTCTGTTTAATAGTTATGTAGATCTCTACAGGAAAGAGGGATGCCTCCTAAAATCACCACAATTCCATATCAAGTGCTGTCCCAACCTTTCTCACTGAATGGCATCCAGCAATAATTTTAGGACTCTCAGTAACAAGAGGGACTTGTCAATGTTATTTGTCTGTATTCCAGACAAAATATGAGATGGGATTGAGGCAAACTTCTGGGGAGCTTTACTGAGTACCCTGCAAGGATGCTTTGTGGAAGTCTTTAGTTCACCTTGCTTCCTTGGACTGGCAAAACTTGTCCAGCAGACAGCAACTAAAAGAAAGTCCTGCCCTGCTGTCCCATGGTGTCTAGCAACAAAGCATAGAAGGCAACCCCCTCACCTGAAGTGCACATTTCCTACTTGCAGGAGGGACTCTGAATAGGGATTATGGCCGTTTTGGTGCAGGAATGAGCTTAAGGGTAGGAGGCAGTATGCAAATGAGATTTCTGACCCCACACAAATCTATATTATACAGCAGTAGGAGGCACTCTGCACACCCTACACGTTAATGTAATGATCAGCTATCCCCAAATATCTTGAGGTTTTACATCCAAGGTTTTATAGTCACTGAGTTCTGTATGGTGCAAGGAGATCATCTCTGTGCTACTTTCCTCCCCAATACGTTTGCATAAGCCAGGATTCAACATGTGAACCTTACAGCACAGGCACTGTTTCCTCATATCCGAGGTTACTGCTGGGTTTCCTCAGCATGGCATCCGCCTCAGCAAGATTTTGGTTGCTTTTTTGTCTGTCTTGTGTTTGTGTGGGAGGCAGTATAAGCTTTTCATGGGGGGAAAAGGCTTTCTCCGTTGGAAAGAAGGGAGCTAATTATGTCTCCTATAAAGAGATGTAATTGGTTTTCCTTTCTGTAGAGAGAGGATGACATGAACAGCATCCCTTGCCTTTTCATTCTAAAACTCTGTTGTGACCGTATTGCTGAGTACTGGAAAACTCCCCAGTTCACAGGTTGTTTTTCACATGTTCCAAACATCTGGGAACAAGGTTCAGCTGACTGATGAATGTGGTCTCTGGCAGAAAACGCTGAAAAGTTGGGGTGGGAGGGGGGTAGATCTAGCCCAGCTGTCCATTTCAAATATTGCTGGTTTCAAATTTAGCCTGCCATCTTCTCAGCAAATTGTTTGTGAGCACTTTGAAATCTGCACATGTGAGTGTTTTCGTAAGTATTTGGCAAGTGCAAGGGAGTTTGAATTAGATCGTGAAAGCAGGATGCTGGTATAGSTGCCAAAGCATCCCAAGGTGTATCAGCCTGAAGTGGTATGATTGAAGTGAACCCCAATTTTCAAATTCTCATCTTTTTTTTGGAATGCATGCTCTGCCACTTTCCAGAATAACTGGAATAAGCATGTCCAGCCAAGTCCATTGTCTTCAGAGAATTGCTGGAAGTTTCCTGTTGCTTCCACTATGTAATTTTTGAGTCATTAGCACTTTCTTTAGCAATGCGTTGTCACCTGACATACCAAAGTGTTGCATCCTGTCTTTGTTCTTCATCAGAAGCCAAATAGCTGTGAACTCTGTATTAGATGTGATGCATAAGACATACAAAAGAATGGGAAGAGATTCAAATAACGGCACCTAAGTTGAGTGTTTTGACGATGCACAATCACAACATCTTCAGAAATAATAAAAATACCACCTTCCTCACATTTAAAATACCTCAATTTCATTGCTCTTCCTGATCTCTATGCAATAATGCTGTGTTGGTGGGTGCATCTGCACTGCAGTACTCCGCTTGCCATAACAATATAGGTTGTTTTGGAGTGACACAGGTAATTCAAGGGAGAAGATTTCCATACTGCAGAAGTGATCATCACTATGTGGAAAAGAGGGTCTATTTTAGGGTGGGGAATATGTTTGGCTATGGTTTAGTATGGTGAAGCTGAAGAATTCACCATTAGAACTCAGAAGGGCTCAGAAATACTGCAGGATCTGAGAAGTAATGTTTGAGGCATAGATTCATAAATAGAAAGGCAAGCCTCGTATTACAAGACCGATCTCTAGAGACCTACAGCTAAAAGACAGAATTTGCTGATCATTACTGGCTGGCTCTGGTCTCAATTAGTAGTAAGAATCCCACAAACTTTGAGATAAAGAGATAGGCCAATGCCAAGTACTTTTGAAAGTCTGACCTGACTGAATAATGTATTGGAGAGCATAATGAAGATGTGGAAAATTATTGTATTTGGCTCCAGAGCATATGCTGGATATGGCCAGAGGTGTCTTAAGTCCTCATTTCCTAAGTAGGTTCAGATAATGTGGAGAAGGAATGACTTAGCTTATCCCAATCACCTGATTTGGGATGCTCGAGAACCTRTCTTTACAATGTTGTTTGTAAACCTTGCTTGCCAACAGCATTCCTGATCCTGATATTGATGTTGATAGTCTGCAAGATGTCATCAGCACCTCCAGCAATAAGGGACTGGTGTGTGATGAGAAGGATATGAGAAGAGCAGAGATAAAATAACTGAGAAACAAAATGTTCCTTTGTTGCTGTCTTTGATCTCTTAACTCCCAGCTGTGAGAGATCCTGGTTGCTGATGGCAGCAATCGACTAATTTTCTGCAGCTTCTGTTGCTCGTACAAAACAGAGGAAGATGTTGTCTTCACTGAGGGGAGTACAAGTCTTGCTGTAATGTCTTCTGTTGCAGACTGAACCTGAGGGGAGGCGGAGAGCAAGCACAGGCAGCCTCAAAACTGAGGCAAAATAGGCAGTTTTATTTCCTCCTCTCCTCTCTCTTTGTGCCTCTTGCTTTGTACTACAATTCCTGCCTTATTAGCCATTCTTTTGAAGATCAAACCCCAATGGAAAACTCACAGTCAGTGTTGTTATCTTTGCTGTATCCCTGATGAGATGGAAGATGTGACAGGCACCACAAACAAAGTTGTTGTGTCAGGGTGAGCATCATCTTGAAAGCTTGTGTCTTTTCTCCAAACTGAGGTGCAGTAGGTGAGGGAGGGGAAAGTTTTACAATAGCCATTTAACTGTCCACCAGTAGTTTACTCCTGACCTGGGACTGAGGCTGAGTCCACAGAGTGAATTTTATTGTGTGTCACCAAAGAGCTGAGAGAACAGGTTTTGAGCTCATCTGCAGTTGGCTACATCCAAACAGGCAGCCCAGAGATGAAGATACTGAGAGGTTACTGCTGATTTCCCACTCTGTTCAGTCCTGTCTTGCAAAATATGGAAAAACATCCTTGTGGTTGAGGTGGGTCTGCATGAAAAAGTTACAATCCAGATCAGTGGGCAGGGATATTTGGAACTGAAGTGCTGGTTCATGTCATTACAGAGATACACCAGGTATGGTCATGTCATTATAGAGACACACTGTGGGTAGACCACCTATTTTATGACAAAGCAGACTAATTTCAACATCACAGATAAGAATAAGTGGTTCTTGCGATCAGTGTCCCTAAGATAGAATGGACACAGAAGTGCTAATGTAGAGCTGGTGCACGTGAGGTGGGAGCTGCTGTTTATGCTGCAGGGCCATGGAAACCATTGCCAACCTGCTGGGGCAGAAGAACTGGGCTGGCTGAAGGGTTGCTTGGCCTCCCTGAGTGCCCAGCCACTGGCTCCACAGTTTGGCAGAAAGTCAGCTGTTGATTCCTCTGCCTGCAGCTGCCAGGCCTCCSCTCAAGGCTCCCTCTTTATTGCAAAGTGCAAACATGAACTTTGTGAATATGTGTTGCCCTTGGCCTTTTCACAGTTCCTGGATGAGGTCCATGCTACTGTTGGTGTGGGATAGTGTCCCTCTGGGAGGTGCAATTGTGCTTCAATAGTGTCTTTTGGAAACAAAGGGGTGAGCTGGGGGTTGATTCAGTCTCTGCTTCTGTCACTGGCAGCTGTGAGGGACTACTGGGCTTGACAATTCCTTCTAGACRTCAACTATCTCACTGAGTTTATTAATTCAGCTGAAACGAGATCCTAATAGACAAAAACATACAAATATCTATCTAAAGAGTAATGGGGCACCCAAAAGTGAATGACAGGAGAATATAGTAGAATAACAAAAATCATATTATCTGTTTTCCACTCTTTGAAATTAATTATGTTCTTAGGCTTGTTGTGGAAAAGGGCAAGGCAGGGATGGAGTCTGGCATTCTGCCTCCAGTCTCTGCAGAGTTCCAGCTACTCTGCCCTCTCCTGGAGCATTTGTTACCTACCTCATTTCTTAGGGAACCAGAGATGGCCATTAAGGAAAGATGTAGAGAAGGGAATGGCAGCAATCCCACTGATTGCTTCTGGAAGAGTATTAGAGAAAGTGTAAAGGACATTTGTGTAAGACAATGCCAAAGAGCTAAACAAGGCCAGTGTGACTAATAGAGAAAAAGAGGAAGAGAGAGAAAGAAGCTAGCTGAGACGCATAGGAAATGGTGGAGTGTTTATCCTTTGAAGCTTTTCCAAAACCGTACTTTTAAATTTCTCTTCCTATTGATGGTGGACTCCCTTAAGGATCCAGTCCATGGTACTGTCAGCATCACTTCACTGTCTCAGTCCCATTCCTAGATGCTCTTGGGAACCTCTCTGCCTTATCGTATCCTCAACCAATGCTCTCAGAAGCTCTGCACTTTATTTTTGGCAGAACATTATGCTGTGCTGTGCTATACTRACTCCTTTGTGCTTGCCCATATTTCCTTAATGGGATTCAGCATCTTCTGCATTCTCCACACACTCTTTGGCTCCAGCATTCCAATGTTGTGTTTGGTATTGCCCATATTAAATCTATGATGTCTGAAAAAATAATACAAGAAGTTCTGCACCTGTATTATTTGAAGCTGAACTCTCTGTACSCCTTAATTTTACAGCTTGTTTCTCCTCTGTGTGTAGTGACTGTTTTTCTGTAGCTTAGCATAGCAGCCCACAAGGCATTGAATATTCAGGGCTACATCTTCTCTCTTGAGAAGTAACTYATACTGGGGGGAAATTAGTTATGATTTGCACTCCTTTCTGTGCAGGTCCATATACACCTCTGAAATGAGCCCAGCATACATTTGTGGGTTCTTTGGGGCAGGGGGAAAGCTGCAGCTGAGTCCTGCACTGCCAGTCAGTGGGAGGTGATTGTCCTGCTCTGCTCTGCCCTAGTGCAGCCTCACCTTGAATATTGTGTGCAGTTTTGGGCACCACAATATAAGAAAGATATTAAACTATTAGAGAGTGTCCAAAGGAGGGCTATGAAGATGGCCGTATGAGGAGTGGCTGAGGTCACTTGGTCTGTTCAGCCTGGAGAAGAGGAGACTGAGGGGAGACCTCATTGCAGTTACAACTTCCTCATGAGGGGAAGAGGAGGAGCAGACACTGATCTCTTCTGTGTGGTGAGCAGTGACAGGGCCGGAGGGAATGGCCTGAAGTTGTATCAGGGGAGGTTTAGGTTGGATATTAGAAAAAGGTTCTTCACCCAAAGGGTGGCTGGGCACTGGAACAGGCTCCCCAGGGAAGTGGTCACAGCACCAGCCTGACAGAGTTCAAGAAGCATTTGGACAATGCTYGCAGGCACATGGTGTGACTCTTGGGATGGTCCTCTGCAGGGGTGGGACTTGCACTCACTGATCCGTATGGGTCCCTTCCAACTCAGCTTATTCTGTGATTCTTTGATTCTGTGATTCTGTGCCTACAGCGTTGCTTGGGGGTACTAGATTTATAGTTCTAAATTTGGGGTGAACACTGTAGATCTGGCATGGCGAGGAGGGCTGCTCACATGAGAGGGACAGAGTGTGCTGCTTTGGAGCCATGGAAACTGATGTTCACACAAACTTGGCTGTGGCTGCCGCTTGGGGGTGGCGGGTTTCTCAAACACCAGGCTGGGTGCACCTTCGCTAGAGAAAGCACAGTGTGCATTAACATTAAAAACCAGGATAAGGAGGGAAAAAGAAAAGCAAATCAAAGATGAAGTTATTTCTCTTGTGGCATGGCTGCTGGTTTGTGTCCTGTGTCCTGCACTACTCGGCGATGGCAGCCAGGATGTGGCACTCACTGAAGGTGACAGGAGGCACAGGGAGGCTATTTGCCTTCCAGGGAAAGGGGCCTATTCTGCTGACTGCTGGCAGAGACTTGTATGTCAGTCACTTGTTAGCTGTGTACCACCGGGCAGCAGATAATCTCAAGTGCTGAATGAATAAATCCACTCCTTGTCAGCTCCCATCAGTGTCTCTTGCATGAAGCCCTGATGCTTCTTAAAGCAGCATACGCTGCAGATAAGTCARAGTGCCATATTTACTCAGGAGCTGATGGCAGAGCCCTGAGGAACACTGCAGGTGTTAACTACAGAGTTAAACCATGACGTTCCTGGGTAGGATTTTCCATGGGTGGATAACCTGTAGGATTTGTCCCTTCAAGACCTTGGAATCTATATGTCAGGCCATGCCAGGAATCCTGTTGTGGAGATGCATCGGCACCAGCAGAAAGGATTTCCAAGAAAATTAACACAGTTTCTGTCCAGTCAACTTCATACTCTCAGACTTTGTGCTAAATTTTGAAATTCAGTGGAGCTTTAGTGTTGCAGTTTTGAAGGGACTATGGAAAAAAACAAGTAGAAAATGACATTTTGGTAGAATAGTTGTTTGTGGAAAATACATTTCCCTCCTAAAGCTTCATGGTATAGAAGTCTGCACATGCACATTTTTAAATGAAATATGCATCTCGCTTCTCACACATACCTATTTTCATTTTCATTTATAGGGAACTAGCTGTGAGAAGCACACATGCAAACAAAAATTGTGGTGGGATGAGCCCATAATAGAGCTCTCAGTAAAATGAGGAATTGTTCAGCTTTCCAGTAATTTTGTCTGTTTGTTGTAAGTATTTTGCACAGCATTGTCTTGCTGTCTGATTCAATGGAGATCTAAGTCTGGTTTTCCCCCTCATTTATCTACTTTTTGTAAAATCTTCTTGTAATTACTAGTACTTAACAGGAAACCTGAATTAGTGTTAAAACGTTTAATTAGTCAAAATTGTGTAATAGAAGATTTCTTCCAGATACCACTTAATGATCATTAGAAGGTCTGATTCAAAGCCCACTTAAGTCAATTGATGTCTTTTGTTGACTTCAATACATTTGGAATCTGGCTTAGTGTATTCAGAAATGTGAGGTTAATGGCTACAATAGCAGTAAGAAATACTCCCCATAGATGCACAACTTTCATGGTTCTGCATTTGCATTCATAATAGCCTGCTGAATAAGTTTTGGATAAACATAATGAAAGGTCATTTTAAGCAAAAAATCAGCCAAATTCAGAGCTGCGGAGGAAGCTACTTTAATGTTTAATCATTTAAAACCTGATACTTTTTCCACTTCGACTGTATTTATGCTCCCCTTGAGATTATGGATGCAACTGATATAATGTGGTATTGCTTAGATCCGGTAATGGCTTAATCTGTTTGGAGGAATGATGTCCCCACAGCAGCGATGACCCTACAGGGCATAATAGGCCCACAGTTACTGGTCGTATAAAGCCATTTTTGCTTTAATGCTGTTCTCTTCTGATTTCAGGAGTAGCCTATTTACTCTGTGATTCTGAGTAAGAGTGAACAGGTGACCTAGAAGGTCTTCACCAAAGCCAGGCATTTTTCACCATTTTTAACTTTCAGTCCCCCATAACATGAAAGCATAAGTACCAAATTAATAAAATCCCAGGTATTTTGCTGTGATATTCTGTTATGGCAGGAACACAGACTTTTCAGAGAACCTAATATTAGTTTCTTCCTATGTGATACCTTTGGTTTTACCACTTCAAGAAGTGAAGTATCAGTGATTTACTCTGCTTTCTGTGCTCTCATCATGGAAATGCAAATTACTGCACAGCAGGCCAGACTGGAGAAAGTAGGTGCTCTGGTACAAGGTTTCCAACCTGAGTTCCAGCCTGAGGAGTTGGATGAACACCCAAATCTCTGCATCCTTTGAAGTTCGTCTTGAGTCTAAATAATTCTGAAATCAGAAAAAGTTCATGTCCTTGRTGAATTTCTAGTAACTGAGCRACAGCCATGAGTTCTGAAAAGTATTTCATTAGTTACTTCACAGTATGGTGAACATTAGAGAGAGCTTGATTTTCASAGGAAAACCTACCACTCCTACCCTCCCTCCACCATTTTGCTCCGTGAGTACGGAAAACAGCACAATACATTTGCATCCTGCAGGGCTTTACTGCCCGTCGCCACTTCTGCAGCTCTGGACTTCCTTCTCAAGCCAGCATTTTGAGCCATATGGGAACTACTGATGCCAATGGAGAAAGARATGGCTTTCTGGTGTGCTGCTGGAGAACGTCAAAGCTTCCAAGGAGAAATATCATCTGCTGTCCCCTAGCTTTTTGCATGTAGGTGCTCCTTGAGAAGCTGCTAGCAGTGGTTGTTGCATAGTGCTTGTACATGTGTTATGAATTACCCAATGTTCTTCAGCAAATGAATGCAAGAGAAAAGGAAACTTCCTTCTTCACTAAGACAAACTACCAGGCTCCCTTGACCCGCCCTCCTTGCCTTCTAAAAGAATTAGCACCCTGTGTGCTGTGAGTCGAAAGGCAAGACAGCAGAGCACTTGTTGCCAGTGAAAACTGTGCTGACAAGATGGGCTTAAACCGGAGAGATGTGATTTCCTCTGGGAGAGAATGAGAGTGAAGTAGAGATGGAGGAGAGGGATGCAAAGTAGAGATGGAGGAGAGGGATGCATGATTCCTCTAAGGGTCCTGTTGCCCCGGTGTTGCACTTTGTCATTAGCTGAATCACTGGAGCATCCTGTCAAATCAACCTCCTGCACAGATTTTTAGAACCTCTAATTGGCACCTGCGTGGCACCCGCACAGCTACATGTTACCAATGCAGCAACATGCRTTTCCTTTTGCCCTGCACAGCCTTTCACAGCTGTTTTCCCCAGTTTCAACGCATAGGCAGTAGCCCACCATGGCATGAGGCAACCCTGGCTTTAGCTGGGACTCTGTGACATGACCCGGCATTCGTATGACAGAAAAGCTTTGCTTTATTCCTTTCTCTTTTAACCATTAGGCAAATGTTTCTCCATGTTTCCTGTTTATCACAGGCTCTGAGCCTCCCTAGACAGGCTATTCGGAGCTTGCCCTGCTTTCTGATAATTGCATGTGCATTAAAGCAAACACCCCTGCAGGGTTTCTCCACTCCCCTGTCCATGCCAGCTCAGAGCTGGACAGCATTCCGTGGCTTGCAAGCACAGTGCTGCGCAAAAAGGCATGCCAGAGGCTGGCAAAGCTCTGGGGAAGAAGGCAAAGCTGCATGCTATTTCAGACCTCTCTTATTTTGCCAATGAGTTCAGATACCTCTCCTTTCCTAGTGACATGATGGCTGCTAGGTCCTCTGGAGCTGTGCATTAGTGACCACTGTTGAGATCTACAGTCTGTGTCCAACCCGTATCAATTACTGGCTTCTCTGTGGGGATATGAAAAATTAACAGGATCCAGGAGAGTCACCCATCAGTAACAACYGCAGTGGTCATTTTGAGAAGGTGGTCTGTCGCGTATTTCTGTGAAATATTGTTTTTATTTCAAAGGAAAAAGAGGCAGGACACTGCTGTAAGATTTTCTGAGGATGATCTTTATCAGATTGCTGTTTAGAGAACCAGGAATCTCTAGATCCTAAAGTAATAGAACCATTAGTGTCTTGTGCCTATACCTGGGGCAAAGTCCTGGACTCCAAGAAGTGCAGTAATGACACTTTTCCTTCATGAATGCCCTTTCACTGAAGGATTATACTTACTTGAGATGAGGAGATCAGTTTCGTCCTTGGTTTACAGACAGCCGAGGTAGCAGACTGTGGAAAGCTGACTGCCACAGACAACACACCAGTGAAATGCTGCCAGGCGCATCAAGACACAYGCTCTCTACATAACCTGGGGTTGAAATTGAGACCTCCAAAACTGTATTTCACCTTAGGATTTAGTTCCCAGAAAGTTAAAAATATACATAGAACCTTCTACACTCACACACTTAAAATGATGAAAGAAAAGTAATTTATGTTAATTCTTTTTAGTTGGTTCCTAGAGTAAATCTGTGGGTAGTAAGTAGATATTTCTTTTCTACTCTGATTGTCTATTATTGAACACAGGTCATGCAGTGCTGTAGCTGAATTCCTTCCTCCAAGTGGCTGTCGTAAGTCGCTGTCTTTTCTCATGCTTTAGGTCTATAACCAAGCAGGACCCTGACTGGATGCTGCCATCCATCACTGGCTTGGTCTGATCTTATGTTGCCACTGAACCAACCGAGAGGTTTTTCAGAAGTGAATCAGCAATGCAGTTAGACAGCCCATCTAAAGGCAATTTTATCTTTCATAAACAGGATATCCCCTAGGATAAAGATCAGAGTTGGATTATCCTTGTCGTAGCTAGTGCAATGGTCACATTCCCCATCCAAAAGGAACTTCGTTGGAGTTGCAGTTTCTGAGCAGCTGCAGTAGATGTTGCTGATGGTGAATCTCAGTACTATTGGAAGTGTGTTATGCGAGAAGATGCTTCTTCTGTTTTGTTTTTCCTTGTTTTTGAAGCAAATCCAACTTTTATCAATTATAGGGCTGAACAAGCCCTCTGCAAATATCAGTGTAAGAGAGCAGAGTAACAGGTCTTTTTGAAGAGGAGGCAAAAATGGAATGAACTAGCTACCCCCTGGGTTTGTGGTGAAATAGCTGTACAGTTGAAATCTGCCCAACTTTGATTTCCTGTTTGTGTAAGTGTCTTTCATCAAAGTGCTGGTCATGAGTAAGTTAACACCCACAGAGCTGTCACCAAGTACTGTGTATCACTGAATTTCTAGCAGTTCTGGCAGTGCTGAACTGTGTACATACATGTTTAAATGCATTCCCTACTTCTCTGAAGGAGTTATTTCCAGAGATCCCAAGTGTGGAAGTGGAGTCTCTCAGATGACTTTTGACTCTGCAGAGAGGAATAAGTGTCTTTGAAAGACTGAGATTGGCACATGTACAAATACACTTTCCTCCATCCTGATACATGGGGAGGGCTAAGGATGATGTAGTGCAAGAGTTGCTTTTGGTGTTTTTATGTGTTGCTGTAGAGGAAGAGAGATCTGGGGTGATAACCAACATGCTGGGAAATCCTCCTCTGCACAGTACTGAAAACTACCACTTTCTAATTTCCTGCAGAGTCTTACTGGCATTCAGGTAAGGTTGTCCGTGTTCAGGCTTAGTAGAGGATGTTCTCTCAGGAAGTTAAAGGACATCAAGAACTAAAGGTGTACTGGGGCAAGTTCCTAATTACTTGTCTGATCCTTGCAGGAGAGGTATTAAGGGATGGTTTTGTAGTTTGTTCATGGTTTGGTTGTCAGTATAGCAGTTCGAGGACAATCTGTTACTTAAAGAACTGCAAAAAACCCTACCTAGTTGTCATTGTTTGCTTCTTTAGGTCTTTTTCCTGCCTTTGTGGATTCCTAGAAATTTGTCATGCCCGACTGTGCAATGCTTAGACCGTGTCTTGTTGTAGAGTTTATTTCACTTATCTGCAGTCTCCACGGTGCTACATTAACTCCCTTTGACTTAGCCTGGGTCAAATCAGAGCAGTTACAGTGTGCTTTCGAGCAGCAGAGCAATTTTGCTAACAGCTGAGGAATTGCACTGACTCCATCTCTAATGAATACCCTTAGCGGTCATGATAGGAATTTTGGGTGAGAACAGGGCTYGCACTAATTACAGGGGCTTAGTCACAACTTGTTAACTCAGCATTGAAAACATGCTCTCAGAAGTAGCCATACTTGGACAGACTGGGAATTGAGAGAAAGCACAGTCTTGCGCTTAAGGCTCTGAACACTGCGTCTCCAGTAATCTGGTTTAATTTCTTGTTGTGCCTTGTACTTCTTATGTCACTTCTTATATTTCTTTCCCTTTCTGTGCCTCAGTTCTGCAGCTATAAAATCACTTTGCTGTATGTCTTCTCCCCTGCATGCATGGCAAGTTCTTCAGGATGAAGAACTTAACATAACATTAATTGAGTATGCAATACATAGTGCAGCCACACCTATGGCTGTGGGAGGTCAGGAGAGCCCTACGTGACATCTTAGAGTTTCTGTACTTTGGAAATATGAGGCTTTGGATTGTGAGGCAGGAACAGCCTTGAATGCTCAAATAACTCCCACAGCTAATTTTCCTTGGTAGATTTGGGATTTTTTCTTTCAGCCTTGAAATGTTGCTGGTTTTCAGTTCTGCAGGGCAGGGAGTGCTGAGGCTGAATAAATTGAATTTTTCTTAAATTATATCAGTGCTAAATAAGATACATTGTTACAATTTTCCGTATCCTCTGCATATAAAAAGGAGTGGAAAATGGGTAAATGGGAAGAAAATGTGTGACGATATCTAATGTATTCTAAGACCAAGCTTCTAATCTTCTCTGTTTCTTTTTCTTTCTTCCAGGTGGAGCGGGAAATAGCCATCCTGAAGTTGATAGAACATCCCCACGTTTTAAAGCTGCATGATGTTTACGAAAATAAAAAATATTTGTAGGTATTACTGGCTTTTGCCAGAGAAAGGGGAAGGGAAAGAGGAAGGGAGGGAGGGAGATCAGGGTTTTGGAACTTGGTAACATTTCTGAAAGAATGGAACAGGTGTGTTTTCACCCTCTGCTGGTGTTTGTGATATTTGGTACTTGGATGAGGAATGAGCACTCATTATTTCCCTGGCTTTTTTCATATCCTTCTCTGTACTTTCATAGAATCATAGAACGTTAAGGTGGGAAAATATATCATTGTCCAACCATTAACCTACTGCCGCCATACTCAATACTAAACCATGCCCCCAAGTGCCACACCCACACATTTTTTGAACACTTCCGGGAATGATGATTCCACCACTTCCCTGGACAGCCTGTTTAATGCCTGACCACCCTTTCAGTGAAGAAATTTTTCCTAATATCCAATCCAAACCTCCCCTGGTGCATCTTGGGGCCATTTCCTCTCATCCTGTCATTTGTTAACTGGGACAAGAGACTGACTCCCACCTTGCTGCAGCCTCTTTTCAGGCAGCTGCAGGGAGTGATAAGATCCCCCCTGAGCCTCCTTTTCCCCAGGTTAAACACCCTCAGCTCCTTCAGCCGCTCCTCACAGGACTTGTGCCCTAGACCCTTCACCAGCTCCATCATCCTTCCCTGGACACACTCCAGCATCTCAATATCTTTCTTGGAGTGAGCCTTTACTTACATGCTGCTTCTTTTCCTACTTAAAATGAAGGGAAGAGGACAAATCAATGTTTTCTACCAAACAGTGAGAGGAGGAAGGTTTGTACCTGTTAGATCTGGAACCATTTTGAATGAAAGCTGAAACAGACTTACAGTGGATAATTTGGATAACTTCCTTTGCCTAACAGTTTTCATTGAAACCCTCAACTCTCACTAAAAGTGTTTTAAATTTGTCCTATTCACAACATATTTTGGTTTTAAGGGCCACTGTAATCTCCTGATGGTTCTGCAGTAGCAGTTATGTAGCAAAGCTTTTTTTTTAAGATTTGTTTTTTTCTCCCAGGTCATTACCAGTGCCAGACAGGGATGTTGTCCACAGACAATCACTTTAGCTTGATTTAGGGCACTAAATACGTTATATCTGTTGTCAAACAAACAGGCCACGTTAATCTTGGCACAACAGGAAAAAAATTAATGTTCTCCAAATGGGAAAGGACAACCCAGTAGGCAACTCAGTGTTATTTTCAGCTTTTTAACAGGTATTACAAGTAGAAGAGAGTGATTAAAAAAGATGAAACAGTTTTTAAAAGCCACCATCCATTGGTGACCTCTTTTTAGTGTCACAACACGAGAAGGGAATGACTATATCCACAGAAAGTGTGTTGAATAGAAGTAACAGTCCCTCATGGACTATTCAGCCAGTCTTGTTACTGGAGCAATGAATTCCTGTTCCGAGAAGCGAGGCCTCTCTGCCTAAGGGTTAGCTTAGTAGAGCAGGCAGTAATTTCTTTTGGATTCCCCATCCTCCTCTGGGGCAGAGCCTGCCATCCGCTGTGAAAACAGTTGCCAGAAAGAGCTCGTGCAGGCACTGGTTGGAGGCTGGCTCAGATGTTTTCGGAGCTGCATGCTGAATGCTCTACCCTCAGTGGCATAAATGGTCATGGCTCCATGAAGCCAAGTTTGCCCCAGCTGAGGACAGAGGCCCGGATCTAACACAGCCTGCTCTGTGTGCCGAAGGGAAATCAGGCTTTACAGGGAGAAAGTTCCCCTCTAATCCTGAAAAGAGAGGCACCATTGGTAAGGGGACATTTGCTCTCTATTCTGGTTTAAAGGGGGGATGAGACCCCTCTTTCTATTAAGAGAGAGGGAATATTCTTGTTTGTGATCTTTGTTTCTGTGTTCTGTAATCTGAGGTATACACACACAAGCACGCACTCTTGCATGAACCCAGCAAACAGCTGATGTGTTCCAGGTAGGTGTAGTAGGTTTGAGCAGTGGTGACAGTGTATGAATAAATGCAGAAGAAAGGCCACAAGGGGATGGGCTATAGAGGTGCTGAAGCTTTCTTCTTGCACTGAATGCCTGTGAAGCCAGCAGCTGAGCTGAGATTTCCTTCTTTACCCTAACAGACTTTTGGGTATTTTACTCCCCGTGAAAAATATCTCGTGCTCAGAGCAGTGGGATGGTGTTACAACATTATTTTCCTGTATCTTTAAGCTATGTCTGGATATCCTGGCTTCTAAAAAATGTTGGGCTCCGAAGCATGCTTTGCCAGTGACTGTTTAGCCTTTAACAATCACTAAGTCTGCTTTGTGCTGTAGCTCCTCTGCTTCTAAGATTAAGTTGTCTGCATCCCGCTGCAAAGGCACCGAATCCCTCTGCTGAAAGACAGTGACTCTGAAAGAACCAATGACTGTTAATTACGTTTCATTTTTTATTAGTCGCTATTTTAAAGAAAGGGCACAATGCAGAGCTTCTGCCAAGCCTCTGTGTTCAAAATTAGAAACAGCTGTGGCCTTGGATAAGTCTGAGAGGTGGAAGAGAGTGTCTTTGGAGGGGTGAGGTGTTTCAAGTGTGTGGGAGCTGAGAAGTGTATATGCATGTACTTTCCCAAATAATAAAATACAGTGACATCTAGTTCTCACCAGCATCAGAAAAGGGGTTGCTCTCTGGTTGTGGCAGCACCTTTCCATCACGCATGCCATCTCAGCACTAGCAGTAGTGGCATGGTTTCAGAGGAGCTCATGAATTATGGGTGATATTTCAGCAGCCAGAGACTAATCGCAATGCAGCGCTGGGGAGTATTTCCTCGATAAATGTTAATTTCACAAATCATGTTTGACTTTTAGTTTATGATTTAATTTGTGACAAGGGGCTTTGGTTGAGTAGATTCCTAATGCAACCATGAATCAAATCCTTTTTCCACAGTTTATTTAACACTGAAAATTAGTTTTAAAAAATAATAATAAAAATCTGCTAGCATATGTGTGTTAGSCAAGCAGTCTTTTTCTGTTTATTTTGTTAGGGTTCTGTTTGCCAAGATGGTTAGAGAGATGGAGATAGCTATCTCTTTATCCATCATTTTGAGTTGTCTTATTTAGTAAGACTGTGGACTGTGGACACATCTAGGTGTGTGGGGAAAAACACAGCAGCACTGTGGCTCTCTGTGATATACAGCCTCAGACATACATTATATTGGCTAAACAAGCAATATTACTGACAGTTGAATTATTTCGTATTTGTTGTATGATCACACTGATGGCCTTCAAGCAAGATTGGGAGTCCACAGTAATAGATAATGTAGAAATAGCTATAAACAACCAATGCCTCCCTCTCTCCCATAATATAATGTTAAATAGACAAAACAGCCAGGAAGGGGGATCATCCTCCCTTTTTAAAGATCAAGGATGAGTCAAAGTAGCCTGGTATGGGGAATGATCAGTGGCTACCAGAACTTGTGCATGCACCAGTTGTTTTGACTAAYGAAGTTCAGTCAGTCAGGAATTTTAGGGAAATACAAATCATAGAATCATCATAGAATGGGTTGGGTTGGAAGGGACCTTAAACATCATCCAGTTCCAACCCACCTGCCGTGGGCAGGGAACCCTTTGATTAGACCAGGTTGCTCAGAGCTCCATCCAACCTGACTGTGAACACTTCTAGGACTGGGGCTTGTACTACTGAACTAAGAAAAGGAGCAAAGCAGTAACAGATGGTAACAAAGCTTTGATGTGTTCTGTAATGCAYGTTGGAGGGGACACACTTCTTTGGTCATTTCTGCATTGCAGATGAACTGTGTGAACCTGGGGGATGGCCCTCTTTTCTCTGTGCTGTGTATAGAAAAGGTCTTTCCTGAATTGACCCTCCATAGAGTTTGTGTAGCAATGGAGAGGAGATGCTGCTGTCAGCAGCACTGCTATTGTGAATGAGCAGGAGGTTCTTGTTAGCAGACTTGTTGAGGATTAAAGAACAGGAAACATGCAAAGCCCAGTCATTCATGAGTGGAGTAACGGCCTCTGGTGTTCTCTAGGCAGCAATCTTATGCTTTATTCTTAAGTCTCTGACATGTATATTTATTGCATTTTATTTCCTGTGTTTTATTCAGTACATTCAGCTTTTCATTTGATCACAGAAAAGCAGTTGTCCCACTGCTGGAGGAGCTGTTAGCATGGCAAGCTGAGGGCCATCATACAGTCCACAGGAGATGGAACTTCCCTTTCTAGAGGGGATAGAGCTGGCTGATACAGTTCTGTTGCAGAACTCCCAACAGGGGTGGCATTATGTGTTTTGATCAACTATTGAGTTTAAATTGTTAGGGGGTTGGTGGGAAGTGGAAATAAGATAGAAAAAAGACATGCTGGGACCACTCCATGCCCTTTTCTTGCAGATGTTTATACTAGTATTTCTTGATTCACTTTCCATTGATATCCATTGATATCTGTATATATATCTGTAAATTTCTATTTCTCAGTGCATACAGATACTCGTGTATATATGTGTAGATTTATATTGATTAATTTTCAAATCTTCACATTTAAGATTTCAAATTTTCACATTTTGTGTCAGCATTTATTTTAAATCTCTATGTCATCCAACTTGATCAGCATTTTAAGCAAGAATCTGTTTTGAGAGGAGGAGTGGACACCAGACAACTGTTCTCTGAAGTGTGCCATGCATTGCTCAGCACCTTTTCTAAGTAGAAATCCCTTTCGCATCATTCATCAGTACAATGCTATCACTGGGCAAGTGCCCAAATCTCATTGCAATGTACACAACACACCACCTCCTGATTTCAGAGGTTAAGGTGCATCACAATGAGCCGGATAACAAAATTAAAATGTCCTCTTACCCGTGCACAACTCACATTTCTGGCTTATACAAAATGAGCTGACAGCAGGAGTCGAGATCTTACAGCTCTAGTGGTGTCTGCAGAGGCCATTGTGCTGCCAGTCCCCTCCTGTAGAGTTTTTCTGTAATTCTATTTATTTKTGTTGAAAGCTAATTGTGAGGTGCCAGAGGATGCAAAAAAGAGGGGGAAAAAGGTTCTGTGTGTTCTTCTGTCAGTGGTAGGCCAAGACTTTGACATTCAATCCATCTGCAGGGAAACCTGTCTAAAGGCAGAAGGAGGGTTCAGAAAGTCAGAGCAGCTCCAAGGGCCCAGCGCTGAAAATTAATTTTGTATTAGGTGTGCTTTTTGGGAGTGAGGTTGTGGGGTATCAGGTGCTATGAATACAGGGAAAGAAAATAAAACAGGATTGAAAGGCCGTGTAGCATTCTACCTGAGCCTTGATTACAACTAAGAGGGATATTTGTAACCAGCTACTTTGACCCCCTTTATTCTGCTGTTGACTTGTTTTAGGACTGCCTGGAATTACAAGCACATGTAGCCAGAGGAAAGCCAGTCAGTGGGAGGAGTGGAGCCAGCACATGTGAGGTTTTAAGTCCGGGGTGGGCCTGGAGACGATGAGCTGGCCAGAAGCCAGGGAAGGGGCGCGGGTGTCACCGCTCGCAGGAGGGACGCTGCCTGCCACATAGCAGGACTTGCACCACCAGAGCTGGTGGTGGGGATTAATGCTACACTCTGTGCTACACAGTCTTAATAAGCTCTACCCAAAAGCCTGGCTGTATCCTCTGCTCCCTGCCTGACGTGTGCTTGGTTACCAGCCAGGCCATGATGCTGGGCTTGAGGGAAAACATCCCCATAGTGGAGCAATTCTGTGACATGAGCAATTCTGTGAGATGTAGCTTCAGAGCCACAGTATATTCCCATGCCTAACTTCTCTCTTAGACTTTGGTAGCCAGCATTGTATGCGTCTGGGCCCTAGTTGTTACAGCAAAAGCCACTTAGCTCTGAAAAAGAAAGTCCCAAGTATACGGTCACTAACAGAATTGCAGCAGTGACCTGATGTGTGTTGTCTCAGCTCTGCCCATCCTGAGGGATCTGAGGATCCCTCTGGCTAAATCCATTCCGTATCATGTGCCCAAATATGATAGCTGCTGCAGAACCTTGGCATACATGACTACACACCACAAAGGCACTGCTCAAAACACCTTTCATCCCAAATAAATCAAAGGTACAGAGTGCAACGGCATAATCTCCTACTACCTCTTTTGCCCAAAAGCCCTGACCTGTTCATGTCCAAATGTAATGAGCAATCAAATATAATATCCATTCAAACATGCAAACTAGAGTTAAAACTGTCTTTTAGAAAAAAGAAATCTAACACATGCACATTGTCTTGCAGGAGAGGGGGAAAAAATAATACAGAGCTCCTGGCCCAGTGCCAAATAAGGGTTTAAAAATTCATGCCCGCCATAAGAATTTATATAACTTCTGAATAATTTATAGGCTGTGCCAATAACAAGGGGCTTAATATCTGATAGAGATTATTTAATCAATAGAGAAGAGTGCAGAGAAAAAGCTGTCAAAGGACTACAGAGCATGTCAGCCTGGGCAACTTTTAACCTTTTCCCTGTTCCATATATGTTCACTTATGTATCTGTATGGAAGAACATTTGGCAAGTAGGGTGATAGCATGGAAGGAGAATCACCAGGTCTTTTTTCTTCTAGAGGCTCTTCTTTGTCAGTCAGTTGTTCCAGACAGATCCCTTGCTGATTCTAGCTCTCAGCTGAATTTCTAGCTCTCTCTCTCTTGAATTGGTCAAAAGGAGTAACCAGTTTCTTGCGAATAATCCGCTGGGATTACTGTGAGATGGTCCAGAGTTCATCAAGGTTGGACAGTGCCTAGCCCATACCATTTGTGGTGCAGCCGTTTCTGTTTGTGTTTGATTCTGTGGCCAAACTTAARAGGGTTTTACTGCTGTGGGCACTAGTAAGCATCAGGGCAGAAGATAACTAAAGACTTACCTGTCTTTATGAAGGAGATTCCTACCTGACTGTTAATTGCTTAGACATCTGCATCAATTCCAAAGTGTCTTGATCCATGCCATGTTCCCCATTTTTAGGATTATACTCATGATTTTCATGTAATAATTAGCTATTAAGTAATAAAACTAGTTGAGCTTCTCAGTAGGTGAGGTCATTTTCTGATACGTCTTACCCATAGGCATCACGAAACAGTAAACTCTTCTGTACAGAGGAAGCAAGCAGGAATTCTGCTGATGTTTTATGTCTTTGTGTTATCTCTTTTTATACAGCTGCATCTGGGTTTTGCATCTTGATGGAGTGCCTGGCAGAAGTCATGCATGTTTGAAAACTAGCCAGTGCCACATGGATATCTAGTCTAAAAAGTTGTAGGACATTTCCCAGTGGTGTGTGATGGTACCCAGTGGTACATTCAGGGTTATGTAGAAGACCAACCTACTTGTTTAGGTTTAAGCAAGGTTGTGCTTTATATATGTAAATGTCATACCATTTAATAAAAAATAAGTTATTAACTGTTTCCCTAACAGACAGCTAATTGCAAGCACTGATGAACAAACCTTCTATTGCCTGACCAAAACAAGAAGATGTGTGAATTGACTTCCATTCCTAGAGCATAAGAGAGTGTTTCTTGGTAATCTTAATTTTTTGCATTTATAATGCTTACCTGAAATACTTTGTGTTTCAGCATGAGCTTTCATCTAGAGATCTCTCCATCTAACACTTTCATACTAACAAATACATAATCAGTGTAGCTGTGAATGTCTTGTAAATTGTCCTGAGAAAACAAGAGCTCCATACCCACTGATGGGCTGCTGCGGGCAATCCCGTCTGGCAAGAATTTTGGTATTTCACACCATTTTTGCTACTGGCTGAAAGACAGCTTTTCATTCTTTACATATCATAGCTGGTGTGTTTGTTTGAGGTTGTTTTTTTTTGGTATTTTGCCAGAAATATCTGGTAGTGCATGTTCCTGGTGTTCTCTGTGCCAGTTAGTCTTTCTTCAACAGCATTTTTCCAGGCATTGCTCAGAGCCAGCCTGTTTCATTAGTTACAATCCTGATCTGGAGGTGGCATGTAGCTGCCTTGGCTCAGTGAGGGCTCTGTGAGTTATTCCTCAAAGCTCCCTAGGGCATGGGCAAAGGCATCTTTTTACAAGTTGTAGCATAGTCCATCAGACGGAAAGGAGAAATAATCACTAAAAATGTCTTTTTGCCATTTTACAAAGTGTCTTCATAGGATTGTAGTGCAACAGTAATCTACCTGGTCATGGAGAAGTCCTTGCTGTGCTGGCACTGGACAAGAATGAGACATAACCAACTTAAAATCCAAAACACAAAGCAACTGTTGGGAAGGGGAAATCGAAGCTGCTGTCAAGCATCACAGCAAAGACCAGTCTTCAGGAAGGAGCTGCAGAAAAATGATGATGCAGCTCTGTCATTAACAATGATGCTCTTCCAAGTGTAGAGGGGATGTTGTGAGAGCACAGAATTGTTTGCCTGGATATTTAAGAAGTGTATGATGGAACCTGGCTTTAAAGGCTGCTCAGAGAGCACAAAGGCTAAGGAGGAGATCCTAGATTGGTTACAGAAGAGGCTTTAAGATATCTAGAAATGAAGGAAGCTAGATAAAGTATAAAAAAAGGAGAACAATGGAAGCATGGAAAGAGTGGTCAAAATGGGAAGCTAAGACAGTGATATTTCAGTGATGGTCTGGTATCTATTTTGAATCTGTAAAACTGGAGCCCGAATCCATTTATCAAAGTAAAAGATACAATGATGATGATGATGATGATGATGATGATGCAGAATTAATTTAGATACAAGGTGTCTAGCTAAAATTAGAGATGAAATTTTAGCTATGTGGATGGATAGGAAAACCATTAGCTTAGAGGTATAATAAAGAAAACATCTAAAAGATACCAGTACAGCCAAGGGGTAGGGACCTGAAGAAAGTCTGAGTCAAAGGTAACACCCAACTACAAGCCTGAACTGTAATCAAACAAGCAGTGTTGTCCCTAGGGGCAGAGAAAGGAAGAAGTGTAAAGAGGTGGTGAGGCTGAGTTTTGTTTTAGSCTTGTGTTTGAGCTGATGATAGGACAAGCAAAGATGTGAAGCGATGAAAACCAACATCTTAGTTTATTCAGGAGAAAAGGAAAAAGCTCTACTGACTTTTTATCTGTGTCTAAATTTGCAAATGTGAAACTGGTGGGCTGTCACATCTTGTGGTCCCTACAATACAGGCAAGTTAACATAATGAGGAGGAGAGGCACAGTGCTTTTTTGTTAGATTTCTGGTCTAAGCTACAGAACAAGCCACAGTCAACCGTGGGAAGGCTACTGTGAATGAGAGAGGTTTGGAGTTCGTGCTGGTTCCTGGCATATCTGGAATCTGAGGTGCATAAAGGTACTCTAAGACCACATTTCTCCACATTCATCTTGACTACTCCATGTCTCACATACAAAAGTCATCCCTCCTTTGCTATATTTTTAAAGTTTTTTATTACTTCACTGTTTTGGTTCCTGAAAGAGTAAATAAAATGAACCAAAAAGAAAGAAAGAAAAAATCACAGGATTCTTCTAAGCTTGCTTTTATAAGCTGCATGCACATCTCTGATATGATATGTAGTGGGTCATTTGAGGTTAGGAACTCAGAGTCTTTTATTGAGAAGGTGGTGATGATGGGATGCAGATGGAAAGATGGCAAAGGGAATAGATAGAATGCTGCTGGATGCAATCTCTCTGCTTCTCTCCAATCAACAAAACTATTCTTGTATTTAGTATTCAGCTTCTTTTTTTTTAAAGACCAAAGTCTTGTCTTCTTCAAGCTCTGAAACTCAACTAGAGATTTTTACTTTCATGTCTTGGCTTGTAGCAGGGACATGAGAGATTAGTGCAAGACGTGGACCTTGATGCCTTTATGAAAGCAAGCTGTGGCCTGTGAAAATACTTGCACCCTCCTAGAGAATATATCTRGTGAGGAAAAAAGTAACCGAGACTTTATTTTTAACATACGTTTGGCTTCATATTCAGTTGCAGGACCCTGATGTTTTCTGGCTTTTCAAGTGTCCTAGCAAGCAAAGGGGAAATTGGTGGTGGGGACAGCATGAAGTAGAAGGCACAAGGGACCACAGGTGCTAATCCCAGCTCTGATACTGGGTGACTGTAACACTGGAAAAGTCACTTGGCTTTGCAGTTCCCTATCAGTAAAGAACAGGAAGTTAATGCTTGTTAATACTAACTTCTCTCATGTGAAATGCAAGGATTAAAAGAGCTGGTGTGTGTCCAGAGCGTCCAACATATGAGAGCTAAGTGCTCTTTTGTCCCAACATAGGTCCTGTCTGTATTATCACAGCATGTAGTGTGCATGCTGCCAGCCAGAGACTGGGTCTTTCCTTTCCTTGAACCGCCTTGCAATGGCTATTACAGAGCAAGCTTTCTTACATTTTTACAATGGGAAGGAAGACTGATGCTGTCAATCTTACATGGACAGGATTAAAAAAAAAACAGCTTCACCAATAAGTAGCTTTTCATCTCTAAATGTCATAGAAGTTCTGGTTACTGTTCTGGGATTCTCAGAATTTGTTTGCTTGCTTAGAATAAATTGGAAAAGTAATACTATAGTGAAATGAAAACCTGTCATATCTGGGAAAGATAAAAGGGAAGGGAGACTCATGAAAATGCTTCTTAGTGTTTTTCTCCCCTACAGGCTACATGTTATTTACCTTCTCCTAGATCCTCCAAGAGCTGGCATTGGCATACTTCCAATCCTGTAGCACTTTGCCAAAGTAAAGGATTTTAGATGCCGATGTGAACTCAAAAGATCTGGATCCTCTTCTGTGCCATGGATTCAGGAAAGATGTAGTATCTCTATGCCTTATTTTCCAGCCCGTGGAATACTGTTCTTTTTTTCTTTCCTTTGCTTTTTCTGTTTGGCTTTTCAGAGTGTTTATTCTCTTCTTCTCTGGAGTCACTTAGGCACACTCACACATACACAGATGGATGGATACAGATACGCAGCACTTAGTGGGGTTTGTGTAGCCGTCCAGGGGTACTTAGAACCAGTGCAGCACTTGGAAATGTTTAAACCCCTCTTGTTGGCCTGTTTGGAAATAACAAGTGTATGACTGCTGTGCCATGTAATGCACCAGCAGAATGTTGGCTTGCACAGAGATGGTTGGGGCAGGTGCTGAATTATGCCCTTGTTTAACAGAGAATCTCCCAAGTTGGGGGCTATCCTAAAAAAAAACCCCACCATACTAGAGGGAATAGGGTTGGCGAGTGACCAGCTGCAAATGTGAACTCACTAAGCCTATCATCAACTTAGCCACGTACTACTTGTGGAATGATCCCTGCAGCATTTCCTTCTTGCACTCAACCACTGAGGAATGTGTTTGTCGTCCTTCTCACTCATGTCACGTTGGKGGCTTTGTCAGATCAGAATATATCGTCCCTGTGCTTCTTGACTTGTCATAGGCACAAATCTTTTTCAAATGCTCTCCCCTGTTCATTTCCATTATTATATCTGGTGCTTCTAGGTGGCAAGCAAAAAATGAATAACCTTGTAAATGCTCCCTGTCTTTCAATTTGTTTTATTTTTCATACAACGTGTCAGTGCATTTTTGTTGAGTGTTTTTAATAAGATGAAGTTGATGAAAATAAATTGCTTTGCAGTTCCTGCTGTGGCTGACAGAAATGCTGGGTCTGTATTTTTCCAAAACTGTTCATTTGAAACCAGTGTGGAGGGTGTTCTATATGCCTGTAACTGCAATCATCTTTGTAAGATACCTCCCAGGAAAAGAAAGCAGCTAGCAATTTGAATTTTGGGGGCAGGATGCACTGCTGTATCCAGCTTCTGCTGGGCACAGTGAGAAAGCAAGCTGTCAAGAAGAATTTTAGGATTGATTCTGTGCCAGACTTGGGTCTGCCATATTGGATAGTTAGCCAGATCTGTCTCTAATATGAGAGGGAGAATGAGTTACATGGCAAACCCTCTTACCAGGCTATCTGTTAGCCAAGGCTTAGAAACCAAGGATTGGGACTTGACAATGTGGACACCACAGCGCCTGTGGCTAGTGCATACCAGCTTTCTTCTGAGCGTTTCAAGGACTTGCCCCAAAAATGCTCTGTGGATAAGCAGTGATCTCCACAGTACCAAGGTGTACTCAACAGACARTCTGGCAACTACTTATCTGTTTGGAGAGAAGATAAGCCACATATTCCAAATGTGATTTTCAAGCTAAAATTTTCCTCTTTTTTTATTCATTTAAATGGAAAAAAATGTCAATGTTAATATATTTCTTGAAACTGTTTTGACATTTGATCAAAAATGCAAAAGTACAACTTTAATTCCCTAAAGTTTATAATTTTATGTTGTCCATTTTTTGTGCTTTTTTGGTACTTCTTTAGCTGGCAAGACAATATTAATGTCTGTCTTTCTGTAAGGCAGGGAAGTGCTTTCTCCTTGTGTTAGCTGGGAACTGACACATGGAAGTTGCACAGGAGATGATGATGGACCAGGAGCTCAGGTCCCACTTTTGCAACTTCAAGGCTAATGCCATTATCACTGAGAACGTTTTACTTTCCTCACAACTGCTTTTAGTCCTTCTACTGCCCTATCTTTTTGGAAACGTTGAAAACAGGAATAATTAAGGTTTTAAGATGACAAATTTATATTAATCTTCTCCACTTTCCATTTCAAATTCAGAAGAGAATGAGATTATATTGCTTGACGTACAGAAAAGACAATGTCCTGGTTTAATTATTTTTCATTGTCCACTCAAATTTGAAGGGTTGGATTAACGCTGGTAGTAAAACTCCTGTTGTAAAGCAAAGGATTGAGGGATCATACTGCACATACAGTTCAGCCTGGTCTGCTGTGCTGTTGGGAGGCAGGGACTGAAAAGTACACTCAAAATTTGGAAAAATAGCTAATTTTTGTTTTCTGGTGATGTCTCGCAAATAAAGATTTGAATCCCCTGTTCATCTTTACATTGTTGCTTAACAGAAACCACCTGTCAGATCACATCCCTTGCCATGTTATATATCTGGTTTGTTTTTAAAGGGTTCGGTTGATGGTGTGCCTTCCACTTCCCTGGGAAAACTGTTTTGTTCCCACTATTAGACAACATTTCCAGAGATTTATGCTGTTTTCCTCTTCTTGGCTGCCTTTCATTAGCCCTACTTAAAAGAACCAAGATGGTCCATCCATGGCAAGTCCTTCCCTTTCAGAAGGTTTCACTCTTCACTCTGTGGCTACCAGGAGTGCTATATGAGGTCTGGAGTTTCCTCCTCTGCTCCTAGGCCCCTTTTGTGTCACATTTATTCACTCAGTGTCACATTTTTCACGTGTGAGTTGCAAGGACAGGCAGCTACTCCAGCAAATCACTGTTGTTCAGCAGCAAAAGCTGAAGCTTTTATGTAGGCTGCACACATATAGTTCTTTTTTTATAATTTGCACTGTTCACCTTTTTTTTAATTCACTCTAGTTTGTTGACATGTCTGGTTCTGTCTGAGTGCACCTTTGCCACAGCTATTTTAGAAAAGAATTGTCAGCTTGGTTAAAGGACCTGAGGCTTCTTGGTACACAGTTTTACTCCACTGTAGCTTTAAGAGCTGTGGAAGCTTATACCTCATTATTCTCTTCTCCTCCTGGTTTTTTGAGTAATTTTTGGCTTCCTGATTATGTCTTGCTATGATATTGGACACTGAATCCAACAATGGCAGGTCTGAAGTTTGCAGAACTCCTGTTAAAAATATTAATCACTCCTGATTTTAAAATTCTGATTCTCTTCCACTGTTATTTCTGGAAGTGTTTTCCTTGACTTCATATAAACGGAAGTGTTTGTATATAACTGTGATAGTGTGAGGGGGTTGGTGTGATCACGTACTTACAAAATCCTGGCTTTGTTGTTTTCTAGGTATTTGGTGCTAGAACATGTGTCAGGTGGGGAGCTCTTCGACTATCTCGTAAAAAAGGGAAGATTGACACCAAAAGAAGCCAGGAAGTTCTTCCGACAAATCATCTCTGCTTTAGACTTCTGCCATAGTCATTCAATATGGTGAGTACAGCCATTTCCAACAGGAGTTCTCTGTTACATAATGAAGGGATCTTATCTCGATGCTTTTAATTTTAAGTAGCTGATGATGTAAAGCTCTGAAAGCATTGGGTAAAGTGCTGATGTATTTTTTAATTCTTGTCCATCTATGAGACAGTGTACCAGTCACAAGCAGACTTTTCATGGAGAAGACTGTCCATCATTTCTCACTGGAGGAGAATTCATTCAGAGGGAATGCTTTAAACARGAAAACCAAAACCACCAAGGAAAACCAGTTTAATTTCCGTAATTTTTGGGGCACTTACTAGTAACTAGGAATTACATACACTATTCCAAAATTTAACCCAGAAGAAACTTGGGACAATTGCAAATGYAGCAAAGTCATTTTACGGTTTCCTTCAGTTTTTGGAAACCTGCTGGCTTTTGGCAACCTTTACTGAGTCCCCTCTGGGCATTTGAGTCACTGTTGCCTTTAATTTCCTTTCCAGTAGCAAAGAATTTTTTGCWCTTACTAACTCCATCATATTATTTAACTATCAAGAGTGGTTTAACCTGTGCTTTCAGGTGGTGTTTTGTATTGAACCAGTTTCTCCTTCATTTTCAGGAAGTTTAGATAATTTAAATTATACTGAAATCAAGTTGTTGCAATCAGTCTGAGCACAAGTTTCTGTATAGCTACTGACCCATAACTGCCTGCTCATTTCTCATAAATGCAGCTCCTTGCACTTGGATTGGCTGGGGGAGAACATTTACATTATGTCTGCGTGGCTGCTTCTTCAAAGCCATAGCCAGCCATAGATCCCCCACTCCAGGAGGCCAAGGGTCACTGGTAGTTACTGCAGTAGCTGGATTTGCATAATCACTGTGTGGTTACTTCTCAGTAGCCATATGGGGATTTTCTGTACCCCCAGTTCTGTGCTGAAAACTCACAAACCAGATGGCCACAGCGAAAATGGATGTTTAAATATTTAACTTGCTCATCTAGCCCCCACCCCCCACATCTCTGACTCATTTTAGCAGGAAATAGTAATCTGAAAGAGACCATATTTCTAATAAATGGAAAGGGAAAGAAGAGCCTTTCTGAGGATATATTAAGAAGAGTATACCATATAAGAAGAGTATAACAGCATACTGTTAGCAAAAGAGGCAGTTCAAAGGTGGTGGACCTGAGTGAGAAGGTTCTGAGGACAATGCCTATGTGGCGCAGGCAGGGTTACAATAGTCAGACAAATTCCCAGAGAAGCCAAGAGCAGGCTGCATGCCCCAACTAGAGGATCTAAATTTTCTCTGTTGGCGGAGACCTCTGACCAGTTTTATTCTGTGAATTACACAATTTTTCTTCCCTGATAATTCAACTGCACTGAGTGATCATGACTTTCTTAGAACCAGCATAATCCTTGGTAGATTGTAGAGCTGTTATTTTTTACATACACTGGGCAGTGTAACCCCTGATGGATTGCACACATACACGTTTCTGTTCCCTACTTGGCTTAATACTTAGAGATCCAATCCAAGAACACTCAAAAATGTTTAAGTACAACTGAAGATAAATTACTCTCCCAAATGAATATTCCAGAGAAATCTGAATCTCCGTTAAGATGGAAGTTTCTACTGAAGCATGCATGTATGCACATACATGCTAGTCCTTTGGACTTATTATGGATACCTTTGGATCTGGCAGACTTTATTAAACTGAGTGAGGATCGTGGTGAGTCTGTGGCTTCGGACAGACAGACGAGAACCTCTGCAGGTTTAACGAGATGTGAAATTTTCAAGGCAGATGCAAGTCTCTCTTGAGGAATCCATTCTCCTCTGTTAAACATATTAGATTGTGGGCCGTAGTCTTGCTTAGAAGTAAATCCCCTGTCTCCTTGCTTACTCCCACTTGACTAGCATCTAGTGCTGAATAAGCTAGCAGTAAATCATAACCTCTTCCTCCAGGTCACTCTGAGACTCGTGTGGTCCGTGTTATATTAGATTCTGTGTTGTATTCTGGACAGTTATCAGAAAATCAGAGCATGCATAAATATATATGTGAGTGTAAAACTTAATGTGCTTTCCTAAGCAATGAAGCCTGACCTTGTCCTGTCGTGGGGCAGTGAAATGACAAATCATCTCATCAGCCAGGTTATCCAGTTATGACCACATTGAAAAATGAAGGCTTCTGCTTTGGTTAATGACTAAATGTGGGTGCCTCCAGCCTCCTGGCAGAATAGATTGATGGCCTGGTGTCCCCAGCCCAATATCATCATCCCATCTTCTTCTTGTACATCCCAAAACACTGTGAAATACCTGTGGCTTACTTTCACAGCAGTATGTAACCACATTAGGCATCCACTGCTCAAAATAAATTGATACACCAGGATTCCTGGATCAAAGATTCAGAAAAGATTCCCCAGTCCTCCTCCTATCAGTAAAAGGCTTCTACTGCTACTGTGTGGAGAGATGGCCTCTGTCTGAGAGGTGTTTTCAAACAAGCAGCTGAGAAAAGGAAGCAGAATAGCTGTGGAGCTTGAGTCTGTGTGTTGTTTTAAAAATGTATGTGCTTTCTGTTCTTGCTTTATTTACTGGAAGCAGTGGGGAAATATTTGATGTACCTCACTCTGTGGTGCAATCACTCACGGGGTTTGTGGTGCAGCTTGGCCATGGGGGAATGCTTATGGGTAACCCACAGTGGGGTCCTCTGAGGACTTTTGTGTGTACGTAGCAGTGTGCCACACCGGGGACCCACGGGCCACCGAATGGCACGCGAGCAGCCAGCACCACGCAGGGATATCACGTGGGATCTGTGCTACCTCGCTGCCTTGCCGGAGCTGGCAAGCCAAGCAGTTGGCTCAGTGATGCAGCATTATTGCTTCTCCTTCCAGCTCTTCCCCGTGCTCCGAGGGCTCTGCACCGTGCTGCAGTGCCTGGAGCAGCCGCGCTGAGCAGCGGTGCAGGGACCGGCACAGGGACCTAAGGTTCCTCGGACATCGATGTAAGACCACCCGAGCCTGGGAAGTTTTCTTTGTACACAGTTGATGTTTTTTTCCTAAGCTGCCATTCACCTAATACTGGGTGTCTGCTCCCCTAAATCCACGGCCTTTAGGGTATCTCCGCTTGGTGCCCCGAATCAATAGCCCCTTTTGAATGTGCTGCCTCTCTGCTGCGGGGGAACTCTCAGCTGGTTCAGTGCCCGGCTACATTTGCTGTGGGAAACAATGTGTGAGCACGTATCGGGGTGGGTGACAAACCCCTGCTTTCCTCGGAAAGAGTCTCTTCCCCGTGGATGTAGGGAATGCTGCAGCGGCAGCCGGGTGGGAGCGGGCGGGGAGCGCTGGCGGGCGCCTCATTGGCTGGGCGTGACATCACCGGCGGGAGCCGGGATTGGCGCCGCGCATCCCTGCCCTGGGCTCCCGGCTTGGCCCAGCTCCGATTTGGTGGCTGTATCGCACAAGCTGACAAATAAAAATATGATTACAGAAAATGCCCCGTGGCAAACCTTATTATGGCTTCAGAGATAACAGATAATGCCAATTACTGCGCAGGGCAGTGGTGACATTGAGAGGAAATCCCCTGCGGTAACGAGCAGTGAGATGATTATTTCATTTTATTTTTATTTTGGTTGCGTTTCATTTTGTGTTTCTTTTTTTTTTTTTTCTTCCCCGAGCATGCACAAGAGGGGTTAAGGCAGGTTCTTTATGAATATTGATAAATGACAATTATGAGGGCCCTTTCTCCTTTCATTGCCTGGGGCTGTGCTTGTTTGAGTACACACAAGGAAGGCTCTTGGTGAAGAGTGTCTGTGTGTGCATGCGTAGGCATGGGGGTGTGTGACTTAGAGGGCTGAGGCAATGAATAAGAGCTTTGTTTGACTTTGCCTTGTGTTTTTCCCTCAGTGTAGGGGGGGGAGAAAGCTTCGCATAAAATAACGCTTCAAGATTTCACAGCAATAGTGCCAAAATCTCTGGTGTATTCCTGCAGGCAGGAGCTGCAGAGCACTGTCAGTAAGGGAAGCACGCTTTTAGGGGGAAATCTGGGGTGTCTCTGAGAAACAGAGAAAGCTGAAGAATGCCAGGTGCCATGTTCTGTCAGATAGTACCACCCGCCTCATAACTCCTGCTCTGCTGTGCTTCATTTATAAGGAGCATGCTGGGGTGTTCTGCAGGGAGGGTTTGTCAAATGCTGAAGACTGCAGCAGATGGACGCTTTGAAATCATGACTCAAGGCCTCCAAATGTGAAACTGGTCTAGAAATTGTGGAATTCAATAAGATTGGTTGCTGTGTTGGGGGAGGTTCTGGTACTTGAGTCTTCAAGTTTTCTTTCAGACCATCAGAAGTGAGAAAGGCACAGTCTTCCCCTGTTGAAAGCTGATATTCGCCTATCATTACCCGAATCTGGAAGTTTCAGATCTGTGATCAAGACTCACTGAAAAACAGTGAGGAATTTTCAGATATCTCTTGTACAGGGAACCAGAGAAAACCCATCAAGTGCAGCAGCTGCAATGCCAAAGGCAAAGTTACCAGCTCAGGTCAGAGAACACGTATTTTTGTAAGTTTACTTCTTTATATAAGCCACTGGAAACTTAAAAATGGCATAGTCTTGTTGTAAGCATAACCAGGTAACATTCTCTGGAAAGTGCAGCAGTGGTGATCAGACCTGACAGGCTGTTCTGGCTTTGAAATACATGAATATATGCTTTGAGGAGAGGTTGGCAGGGAGAAACAATATATTTTAATAGATCAATGGAAATAATTGTTAAAAAGTGTGTCCGTGTGTTTATTCGAACCTGAGAACAACAAAAAAGCAAGCAGTGTTTTATGCATACAAACCCTTCCCCAGGACTCCTGATATGTTTATAGATGTTGTCCTTTTCCCTAGCTATAATTATATATACTTGTTCTGCGGAATTCTGTGAAAACTTACTAAATTTGGGCATAGCAACCATGGCTATAAACCAAGAATCTTGTGTAGGTAGATACAACTTACATGTTTGGATCTGATTTGCAAAAGTGAGAGAAAATAAGATTAAAGGCTTTTTCTGCTCATGAAATTTAAAATAATGCTTCTTATGCTATTAATTGTTACTGATAAATTATTTGCATCACATCAGGCACTTTAAGAGGCATACTGCAGAACAATTATTCTGTGGTCTGGCCCTACTGGGAGTTTGGGGTCAGAAAGAAAAGCATTTGCAAAGTAGCCAACAATTTGATTAGTACAAATGACCTGCAACTACTCCAATTAAGAGGTTTCTTGGGTTAGAAATCTGTGACCTACAATGAGTTGTCATAGAAACTGATATGAACGTTTCAGCTCAAAAATCACTATAAAATAATGGTTTGGTTTGTCATCTCATGCCAGGTGACATAGCTCCTTTGAATCCCAGATCTAGAGTCTGTTCCTACACCAAAATTCTGCTGACAGCCCTGGTTGACAGGCAGAGTGTGTTACTTCTGCAATTGCTGCAGTACAGATACGAGGATACTCTCAGAGCAGGAGGACAGACTGGAAAAACATCAGAGGGAACTAGAGGAACTAGAGGAACTGTCTGAATAGCATCTCTGGCAGTGACTAGAAAGCACGGCCAGCGTGTAAGTGGGAAGCTGGAACGTGTTAATGCATATGTCTGTATGTGCCTTTCATTTTCCATGCACCACCTCCAAGAATGGCGTCCATTTCCATGGGACAATGTTTTCAGAGCTCTGTCTGCATCCATCTTACGCTGCAAGGAAATTGTAAAGCCTTTGTTGTAACTTGTAAGAGAGGGATGTTGCAGAGAGTCTTAACAGTGTGTGCTTCCCCTGCCATGGCTTGCTCAGTGGCTCCCTTTCACTCACACATTCTCCCTTCAAAACCCTGCTGGGTGCCAGCTCTGGAGGGTGACTTCTTGTGCAGTTGTCTTTGTTGAGAAGCTCTGAGTGTCCATGGCCACTGTGGACCAGGGTTACGCTGACTTCTTCTGCAGTGCTGCATTTCTCTTTCACATTCTTTCCCAGCATAAGCAAGGCTCAATTGGAGAGTTTGCCATGCTTGTCAGTAAGGAAGCTGCTTTCTTCTTTTCTGGTTTTCCAGCCATGTGATAAAGCCCCTACAGCTTTAGAGCCTTTAGAACAAGGAAAGGGTAACGAGTCCTCTGTTCACCTGCAGAGAGAGGAGTTGATGCGGTCATATAAGACATGGAGAGCCAGAGAGATCAGCTGGAATGGAACCAAATTAAATGCATTTGCTCTGCACTGTTCCATTAATGCCAAGTAATTACCACATACAGTGGGATTTTTGTTTTGTTTTGTTTTGTTTCATTTTGGCACAAGAGAATTCTTTTCAAATGTGAATGCATTAGGCAGTCCGGGCTGCTGGGCTCTTAGGTAAACTATAACAAGCCTTCCCTATTCCCATATGTTCCTCTCCCTTCCCCCTGGCATTTGAAAAGCTGGTAATACAAAGATCGGAAATGCAAATGCAGAGAGGAAGTCTCTGCTGGTTCTGCCACTCTGGTGCAAACTCCTGGCCTGACTTCTATCCCCAGGATGCTGCCTCGGCAAATTCAAAGTGGTACAAAGATGGATATCAGAGAAATGTTCCAGCTAGAGGAAAATTTTCATTGGGGCATATAATTCTCTTGTGGTTGAATGTGCAAGTACTGCCTGATCCCACTGGCACTCTGATCTCTGAGAGCAGTGCTGCCAAAATACAAAAAGCAAGCTCAAGCTGCCATGAAATTTCTGTGCTAACCATCCATACTGGGCACTAGAGACTTTGGTTGAAACTTTTCTTGAAAAAGGGATGGGGTAGGGTGAGAGAGATACAAAACTGCTGTATCAAAACAGTGCTTGTAGTTTGGGGCCCAGGCAGCAATAAATGCAACGATTCTTGACAGTCCAGACTTTCCTCTCTGCTCAGTGAAGTGATAACTTCTATAGTGAAGAGCTGATAAGTTTTCTTGGTTTTATATTGGTAAGTGCCTGAAGAAAAAGAAAAAGACCACTTTAAGGTCCGTTGCTACTCCAGTTTTCCTTTCACACATACTATCCCAGTCCCACAAATCCACAGATCCCAGCTCAAGGCTTTCAAAATGCTCACTGGGAAGTGGGTCAGCACCTCTGCCTAAAGACCTCCATCAGTCCAAGTAGACTGATCGTTCATGGAAAAGCATTGTGCAGCACAGTGAGGTGAAGCTCACTACATGTTTAGAATGTGGATGGTGGCACCCCTTTCTTTCTTTCCTTCTTGCAGTGGCACTCCAAAAAAACCCACAATATATGTGCCACTTTATAGGAACCTCATTTCCCCACTTGATTCTCCCTAAAAATCCAGACCTAAAACTTTGTTGTGGATCCCAGTCAATGGGAAGACTTGATGAAATGGAGAGAAGGAGACTTCTTTCCATGAGTGAATATTGTCCTCATTTTCAAAGATGTTGTCTCTTCATTTTCACTGCCTTCCAGTGGTCTGGAAGTGGGACTGGTTCAAGGTTCACATATGTTGTGCTCCAGCCAGGGCCTTTGGCAAATCTGCCAAGGCTGGAAGCTCTGAGTCATGGCAGGGGAGAATTTTGCATTTCCTTTAGCTGCACTGTTATCCTGAGATAAGATGTTTTGTTGTGAGCATACATCCAGGCTTGTGGATGTCCTGTGCTTACGTCGTGCTCCACCTTGGTCATTCCTTCAAGTACTCTTTCTTCTCTCTAAATAAGCTTTACAATTTTAGGATAAGCAAAGGATTCAATTTTTAGGTACAAAAGTCACATGTCAGCAGCATGCCTGCTATAGACTGAATATATATATGAATCATACCATATCATGCAGTGCACAAACAGTGGAACAGGCACAGGCAGCAGCACCCTCAACTTCTATACCATGTATCTGTTCAGCAGTCAGCCAGGAGCAATTGCCAAGACTGGAAGACAACTACAGCCACTGAAAAACTCTGCACACTAGAAGGACAGCACTCAGCCTGAGCTGCAGGGAGGTTTCTCATTTCAGAGCATCAAACAGGCAGTGCTTGCTTTACCTGGAGCTGTTACCTGCCCCCGAGCACTGGTCCTCAGACAGGGGAACTGCAGCACATCTCCCCAGCTGGATAAGGTCTTCCCATTGCTGAAAGCAGTTGTGAAATGAGAACTGTCCAGGATGTCTGCTGGAGGAAAGACAAAATCACATGCTACTGTCTCATTAATGTCCAGCTTTCCTCACTTGCCTTAGAACTGTGGGCTCTTCATTTCACTGCGGGAGCTGGAGGATATTAAACTTTGGCAGGTGTTGATGATATTGCCTTTGTCTAGGACTGCTGTACTTGATGATGGCATTCGGGGGTTCATTTCATGACCATTAACTGGTCATTCACTGCCTCTGGAACCTTTCCTTGCTACTCATCTCCTGCATTTTTTGTCAACTAGTTATGACTATCTTGATGATTGTTATAGAGCTAATAAGTCTTCCGTCTCCAGTTACTTCAAACCTTGGATTTCTGTGAGAAATACAGATTTGATAAAACACCTTTTGCATTTTCAGATGAAAATATGCAGACATCTGAATCATGATGCTCCATTATCTACAGGATTGTAGACTGTGGCTCACAAGGCCATTTTAATACAGGGGGTTCATCATATTTATGCAGGATCGGAGACTAAATTTTAAAAAGCAAGAGGGAAGAAATCATTGGTCTCAGTGAGGTAAATGACCAGTAACTGCTTTGAATGTGTGCTGCTTTGTTGGGAGTCTCCTTTGGAAATAATTGTTACAGTCCCCAGGTATCCTATTACAGCCTGCTCTGGTTTTACATACAATTTACCTGCATTATTTAGAAGTTGTCTCTAACTGATCATTTCTCTTCTCTTCAGATCAGAGGATCTAATTTCCAAGACATTGTCATGCTGCTCATGTTGCTCTGAGAGGGTAGAGGCTGTCCATCTTTACACTTGTATAGGGGTAGAATTATACTTGCATGCATGAGGAGTATTAGAGGAATGTTTTAAAAAGTGAAGAGGAAATGGCATGAAGATAAGGCTGCCTTCCATGATTCGTGTCACTTGACTATCCTGACACCTGGTTCTTTTGCCGAGTTCGGTCTCTGGTCAGAGTAACAGCTTTTAGTTGCAAATTTTTGCAAATGAGTGTTGTTTGCCTGACACAGTGTTGCTGGATGTCCATTTCGCACAGATTTGTGCTCTGCCTGTCTGTGGAAGCTGGCACTCCTGCCTTGTTTGGGTGCTCCTCTTTAGACCTTTAAAGAGTCATTTTGCCTACTCRTAAGCAAAAACAAGAAAGGGGTTTTTCTTTGGTCTGCCTAAAGTGCTTCTCTCATCTCTGTGACTTTTCAAGAGTTGCAAATAAAAAGAAGACAAAAAGCACAGTCATCACAAATTTTGTGCAGGATTTTTGTCTTTGGATATAAAATCAAGTGAGTGTAATAGTTGTACAGAAGCATCTGAGTACTCAGAAGCAGATATGAGTGCACAGTGGTGTTGGCTGTGAGCAATGGAGATTAATAAATTTGTCAATATATGATTTGAAGCAGGAGTTGTCATCCTGAAGATCGTGGCTGCCTGGCTCTTCTCATGTTGACAAATAATAAGAGAATCAAGCTTTGATGGAAATGAGGGAATCCTCTCTCTACTTCCTGCTGCTGACACCCTCAGTTATAAGCACTGCTGAGTTGAAGGGATTTCTCCATCAGAGCTAATTGCCCAAAATTATTTCAAAGCCTTATGCCTATGTAAACAACTCCTAATAGGGGCTTTTTTCAGTAGCATTTGCATCAAAAATGTTTTTTCTCTAGATATCACTCATTTTGTTTCCTGTTGTTGACAGAATATATTGATGGTGTTGCCTCCTGCCTTAAGGAGCTGTCATATGGTAGGGTATATCAGCCCTAAATCCAGGCTAAAATTCTCTTCCTACCTAATTCTCTCAGTTTCTCCCTTATATTGTGTTGGTATCACTGGAAGGTGAAGATTCAGGCCTTGCATTCATCAGGAATGGGCATCTGGGATACAGTCTAGAATATCCAATCCAAGGATTGGATCTTGGACATGTGTGTTCTTCTGCTTGGGACAAGAAAACAAATTAAATCAAAGTTAAACAAGTTGGATGCTATTCTGGATAAAGAACAAGTTTTGGAGTGGGAAAGCTGCTGTGGATAATTTAATTCACATTTTGACCCTCTTTTTACAGCCACAGGGACTTAAAACCAGAAAACCTACTGCTGGATGAAAAGAACAACATCCGGATAGCAGACTTCGGGATGGCATCGCTGCAGGTTGGGGACAGCTTGTTAGAAACCAGTTGTGGGTGAGTGTCTCAAAGCATATTGCAAAAATGAGTGACAGATTCCAGACAGAGAAGTTGTCTATAGTAAGGGTTTCAGTAAAGACCTTCAGACCTACACGCTGCRTTGGTGTTTCCCAGCAAGACAATAAACTTACATGATGTAGTGGAACAGAGCTAAAAGAAGGGGGTTAAATGCTTTACAGTGAAAAGCAGGCCACTGTAGGTGTCACATACAGATACAAAAATCAAGGCTTTCAGGTTTGGATTCATCTGCATATGCTGGTATATGTTTGCATTCACTGGCCATATGATTTTTGGGAACCGAAAGCAGTGGTGTTAACTGTTTTAAGATGAGGCTTTGAAAAAATATTGAGGGGTGAAAAAATAACCGAGTCTAGGTGTTCTTAAATGGAATTTGCATGTCCTGTTTAGGCTGGCTGCTTGCATGCAGCTGTTCATGTTCATGCTCCACACTGCTTCTCTCAGCTCCCATGCAGGAGCGACAGGGAGGAAGCAGGGTCCTTTGCAATTACAAGCAGGGCATGAATGCAGGTACAAAGGAGACTGCCTGGAGGAGTATTGCAAGGGCAATATAAAGACATTTTCATGGGAATTCAGTTGCCTAGAGTCACCACTGGACCGTGCCCCCATGACTCCCAGTGTCATGGTGACTGTGCAGGGGCTGTGGCACTGAGCTGCAGCAAGGGCAGCAGCCGCATTGAGCTGCTGCAGCCTGGCACCAGCTTTTAGCTGTGTCTGAATTTGTTATAACAGCAAGCACAGCAACCAGACAGTACCAGCAGATTTCCACTTCCTCCAATGCAGACTGACTCTTCTTGGCCTTTGGTAGTGTGAATGTGATGATTTCAGCCCAGGCTCATCCTCAGCTGGTTACAGTTCATGTGTTTTTCGGTCTGTGCTCTGGGCCAAGGCAGTTCAGGTAGACATGGAGCCATCATGGTTCCCTCTAAAGCCCRCTTCCACTGCCTCTCAGTCCTAGACTGTATGGCTCCGCTTTCCAAGTCGTGAATAATGGAGAACAAAATTATTTGAAGTTCATGATATGATAGAATGCTGTTTGATGAGTAAACTGGGACCCACCCATTCTCTCCTGTCCATGTTAAGTCAAGATTTGAGCTCTTAGCAAGGAGCTACGATGCCAAGGCCTAGTACATGCAAGGTCCTGCACTTGGGTAGGGAGACACCCAGTATCATCAATACAGGCTGGGGGATGAAGGGTTTGAGAGCAGTCCTGCTGAGAAGGGCTAGGGGGTACTGGTGGGTGAAAGGCCGGACATGAGCCAGCAACGTGCACTTGCAGCCGAGAAAGCCAAACATGTCCTGGGCTGCATCCAGAGCAGTGCGGGCAGCAGGGCGAGGAAGGGGATTCTGCTCCTCTGCTCCACTCTGGTGAGACCCCACCTGGAGCACTGCGTCCAGCTTTGAGGGGTCCTTAGCACAGGATGTAAACCTGTTAGAGAGGGTCCAGAGGAGGCCATGAAGATGGCTGGAGAGCTGTACCACCTCCCCTATGAGGACAGACTGAGAGAGTTGGGATTATTCAGTCTGGAGAGAGAAGGCTCCAGGGACACTTTATAGAGACCTTTCAGTATGAAAGATGGGGCAGATTTTTTTAGCAGGACCTGTTGTGATAGGACAAGGGATAGTGGTTTTAAACTAAAAAAGAGTCGATGTGGATTAGGTATAAGGGAGAAGTTTTTTACACTTAGAGTGATAAAACACTGGAACAAGTTTCCCAGAGAGGTGGTGGATGCCCCATCCTTGGAAACWTTTAAGGTCCAGTTGGACAGCACTTTGAGCAACTTGGTCTAGTTGAAGATATCCCTGCTCATTGCAGGGGCATGGGACTAGCTGAGCTTTAAAAATCCTTTCCAGCCCAAACCATTCTGTGATTCTGCACATCTGTTGCTTGCAGCTGCTTTCAAACTTCCCCTCTAGATCAGGAGATGCAGTCCTCCCTGCAGTTGCCACAAAGCCTCTATACTCTTTAGAGAAAATTGTTCCCCTTTCTTCCATGAAAAAAAAAAGAGGAAGTAGAAAAACCAACCCAGTCTCAATTGCCCTGTAGGATTTTTCAAACTCCTTGGGAACCTCTCAGTAGGGTTCCTGCTCTTGTTAGCACTGAGCTCTGTCATCCAGATCTGGAGTCTCAAAGGGAGGCTTCCTTTCCATAAGCTGTGCTGGAATTCAAACCTCCRTGCTTCAAGCAGATCCAGCCCCCACATTGTGGCCTTAAAATGCACTAATAAAGAAATCAATGGAACGGAAGAGATGTGCCTGTAATAAACAGAACACAGCAGCAACACTATGATCTCCTGCCTTGCAGATGCATTTTAAGTGTGTTGCCAATCACTAGGCCTCCGTGTGAGCTATTACACCACTTCATTAATTCTCCTGGCATGCAGCCCAGCATGGCTGATACTGGTGTCTTGTGATCTCTCTGGTTTGGGGGGTGAAGAGAGGAAGGAAGGAAGGAAGGAAGGAAGGAAGGAGGGAATATATAACAATATGTCACACTGTTCACAGAGAAAGGTAATCCAGTTATGACTCCCTCTCCCTTGGAGCACACACAGTAACCAACCTCAGAGGTTTTCAAGGCAGCAGTTTTATCTACCAATGTAGTTGGTACTTTCAGCCAGCTTGAGAAGGAGCAAAACAGAGTGAATCATGGCTGAGATATTGAGATTTAATGAGATGCTCCTCCGTGCACCCATAAGTTAATTTCAAGAATGGCTTTATCCATACTGTGAACACTGATAATGAGATGAAACTGTAACATTTCCCTTGACAGTCATGCAAGGAGTCTCCAGGTATTTCTGTCAGTCAGAGTGGGAGGCTCAGATGGGGTTGAGCAGTGTGATACAGCTAACTTTGTCGGTTCAGCAAAGCGGGTAGACTGCAGTCAAAAATTCTTGCTGTCACAAGTGAACTGCTAAGTTTAGTCCAAAGTTTGGGTAGTCTTTAGGTCACCACAGAGCCTTGATTGGCCTCATAAAGAGTAGCCTTATGCAGTCTGAAGTATGATGTAATTGCATACCTAAGAGTTCGTGTTTTCTGGGAGTTACTCTTTAGGTCTGCATGGTTTCCTGTAGCACTGATGACTACGTGGAGGAAACACTAAAAGTTCAATCCATATGTGTTTGTGTAGGAGAGGGGGTTAAGGATGGACTTGCTGTTTCATTAAAATAATTTGTCACTGACAGACTGCACATTGGGCCTCAATTGCAATGACTCCCCAGTACTAGAAATGTATATTGTGCAAATCCTGCGTATGCACAGCACAGAGGAATAAGCCATTATTCCATTATTTGAGTTTCAAATATTTAGAATTTCAAATATTTGAGTTTCAAGTATTTAGACCCTTGAGGGGAAGAGGAGCTGTGTGTAAGATCTGCAGGACTAATTATGCTTATGGCAGAAACGGCACAGCAAGGCAATCTTATGGAGAGATGGTATTTGAAATGTCAAAATAACACAGTGACTCTCTTCGTTCCTTCAGAAGCAGGGAAGGTCTGTCAGCTAACAGCAGACAAGGAAGGAAGAGAAAGATGTGATAGGCTGCTGCTTCTATTATTTTAGGTCTCTTCAGCTCTTCTCACTTTTTACCTTTCCAGGCAGCAGCATGCAGAGACACTCCCTGTCTCTTTCACAGTGATTGTTCCTGGCGTGCTGCCTTCCAGTGTTTCAGAGTGGTAGATGTTGTCCAATCCATCCTGAATTGTCACTAGGCGAGAAGAGTGAGTGCCTTATGGTTAAACCTTGGGACTGAGACCCAGGTTATCTGAGCTTGATTTCTGTCTCTGCTGAAGGCGTTCAGGGTGGTCCAGGACAAGATGCATTGCCGCCTTCTGCTTCAGTTCTCCATCTTAGCAAGTCGTTGCAGTGCCCAAGTTGCTCTGAACATAAAACACAGTGATTTCTGTAGGAGTCTTGGAAAAGTAGGAAGGGTTGGTGCCTTCCCTGAATCTTGTTCCCTTTTCTTCAACTAAGAGAGCTTATGGCTAAAATGAAGGATTGAAGGAGGATAGTGTTGCATTACAATTCCTGGGAGCTTATAAAGATCCTTCCTAATTCACCATTGCTCCTTACAGAAACCTGGCAAAGTAAATTTTTGCCATCTTGTTAGTTCTCTCGATTTCACCCTTCACATCTTCAAAACACTGCTGGATGGAGATTGGTGCAAGCTGCCGAGTGACTGAGAACCTGCAGCAGTGCTGGTGCCTGTGCTGCCTGTCTCCCAGTCTCTCTATCCCATCCGAGGGCTAGGACAGAGCTGGCGTGTAAATGGCAGGGGCTGTCAGTGTGAAGCCTGACACTACTGCTGACAGCCCCCCATTAACTGACTGTATGCAAACAGTTCCTCCATATTGGTGTCTCCAAAGGACACCCCTGGCCTGATGCCGAAAGCCGAGCGCATGTGGGAAGAGCCATGCTGACTGTGACTTTAGTGAGAGGGAGAAGAAAGCCTTATGGCTGTCGGTGGTGTAATGGAGGAAAACAGCAACTTCCAACCCCTGCACAGTCAATTCCTGTGCTTTCAGCTCTCCCTAGCAATCCCTAGCACCACTTTGGAGACCCACAGATTATCTGGATCGATCAAAAAAAGCACATACAGTCATTAAAAAAAACCATGAGGACTGATTGCTGTCTCTTTGAGCTCATGGTATGTGTAATAACCAATGCACTGTGTGTTTGGTAGAAATGCCAGCAGAGATTATCCAGCTCCTGCTCCCCTCACGTCTGTATCTGGTGTTATCAGCCCACCTGTGGTGAGCAAATAATTCAGAGGGCAGATACACCTCAGTGTCCAAGCACCATTTCTGATTTAATTACATAACTTGATGCTACACGTATTCTTTCCCTCTTCTAATAAATATGTACATATGGCTAAAACATATGAAGTGTCCTGCATCCAGTTATTGTTAGGGTTGCAAATTTGAACTCTTGAATTTGGAAATGCCAGAATTAGTACTTTTTACCCCATCTCATCAAGAGTCTCTATTTCCTGCACTCCATTCCCATATCCTTCCTGATTTGTACTATAGTCTTGCTGACTTCTCCTATTCATTTCTGCTCCATATTTGGCCCCAAATCCCAGATTTTTTTCCTCTTTTCCACTAGGTTCCAGCTCTAGTTTGTCTTACCTGGTTGTCCCAGTCAGTTGCTGTCAGTCCTAGATCTACTTCATTAGTTTTTCACTCAGTTTAAAATTTGTTACATTGTTACCTTTGTTACCTTGATAAGCCCAGCCACAGCAGCTCATAGTATCAGTTTCAGATAAAAAAATTACTCTATGAAGTGTTACCAGTACAGGTAGAATTTTGATCCTGATGCTCTAGAGAGCTTCTGCTAGTAAATGCAAACTGCAGTTTTCTAGTGGAATGCAATATTTCTATAATACAATCTCTAGAGAGCGCAAATAAGTGCTCGAGTTTTCCCTTTGCAGGGGAGGATACTAGAAATTTTTCTTTCCCTTTTTTTATGTGAAAAAACATTTAATTTAAATTAGATAGTGGAAACATTTCAGCCCATACACAACATGCATGCATACAAATATGTGCAACCAGTCTGAGACAGCCAAAAGACAAGGAAAATTGTTGTTAAATTGATAGTAAGTCATAAGGAACTTCAAATAAGGATTATAAAGGGAAATACCTTATTAATAACCATTGGTAYCAGCATCACCTATAATACATCCCAAGGTATGTTAAAAGAGCTTGGAATCAATCCCTGAGAATTTGAGATGTGCTTTTCTTCAGATTGGCAGTGTAGCATTTACTTATCCTGTGCACATTAGTATATGCCCATTAAGTACAAGCTTGTACAGGTTTTATCAACAAATCTTTGCCTCATTTGATGATTGGATGGTGTGTTTTTTTTGAGTAAACACCTATTCAGTGTTTGGGTTTTCCTCATTCGTTTTATGGATCCATTTATAACTTCTGCTCACTGCATTCAAGCCTTGCTGTGAATGCTAGGTAGAATTTCATCACTGTGTCTTGGGTTTGCAAATATTAATGATACTGTTTTCATATTATATTTGCCACATTGATCTGGTTTTCTCCATTTATATGAGGACACTTGATTCTGCAAAATGAAACTCAAAATTGTCAACCAGTTTTGAGTGTACAGTTGAATACTCTGGGGCCCAATATCTCAGGAAATTCAGTTCTTGGTAACAGTCCTTGGAGAGCAGAGTGCCTGCCAAGTGCAGGTGCTGCTCCATGTGCTTATAAATACTGGAAATCAAACCTCAGATGTGTAGCACTGTGATTCTGAAAGGTGGGGAACCTGCAACTCATAATTACCTGTGAGTGTCTCAGTTTAAGGCACCTGTTAATTTTCTTTCACAGAACGATTCTCTGGCAGGGACAGAGAGTTTGATTCTCTCATATGTGAATCAGCACTATGCTTGCAAGCTTGTCTTTATTGACACTAAAGTTCCCTCATATTGTTACAGACTTCCCAACTTCAGCCATAAGTAAAAAAGCGGCTTTGGGCACAACACCACATCCACCTGACTTACCTGTGGAGTACAGTATAACCTTTTCAAGCGTTTTTTTTACCGGTTCTTAACTTTTGGATACTTAACTTGGCAATCTTTATGTCCTTTTTATAGAAGGGTCTGGTTCATTTTTTAAATTAAGATCTCTGAAAAGTTTCAAGTCTTAAAAATTTGAACTGATATATTAATTAATGAACTGATTTGCGGATTCCCCAGAAATGTAATTGCACTCGAGGAGTAAACAGCTGTAAGATGGCTGAGGGTTAGATACTGAGTTGTCTCATACAAAGGTAAATGAGCTGAAGCTTTAATGGCAATATAGCACTCAGCCTTAACTACAGCTACTACCTTAATTACAGCCTTACCTACAGCTCCTGCCTTCACTGCAGCCTTAACTACCCACTGGTACCGGAACCTTTCATTACTCTCTCCCTATCTGTCTTTTCTGTGTGATCTGTGGCTGTCGCTTTCTCTGCTTGGAATGCCAGTGTCCTTCTCCTGAATTTGCTTTATCTATTTTGCTACTCCTCTGGTCTTCCACTTCATCTCAGCCCTTTGCTACCCAGCATGAGGGAAAAGCACAGGCAGCCTTTTGCTCTAGTGGGTAACTTCTGCCTCTGAAAGCCAGCTTGGAGATGGTGATTAGGAGGGGGGAAAGAAGGACTCTAGCACTGAGCAACAGCAAAAGCAGCCAGATATGTAAGGACTTTTGTGCAGCTGTACGACCTGCTATATCAAGGTAACTTCATGCATAAGAAAAACAGAGGAAAGGAGACTTCCCGTTCCTCCCTCTCTTCAGAAACTCTGCCTCTATCTGTGAAGCCAAAAGAACAGCACTCAAAGAAGCTTTTCTTCTTTGCCAAATAAAACCATTTTAAGGCATGAGACCAAAAGACTGAGGCATGGACACTCATCTTTGATGGGACTTGGGAGCCCTTCGTGCAGTGTAACACATGATTTGTCACACTGTGGAGTAGAATCACACAGCTTTCCCTGTCCTTCTTGAACAACCAGCTGCTTCTCTGGCAAAGCAGTTACTGTGTGTTCCCAGATAAACCATACGTGCCCAGTGGATTTGTGTGTGCACAGTGCAGGTCTGTCTTACCTACTTAATGATACCTGTAACTCACAGGCACATCACATCTGCACTGAAGATACGGCCCTGGTTGTCTCAGATCTGCTGCAGCTGCACAATATCTTGATGTGCATTGATTAAGAATTACTTTTCTAGTTTCTCAGATGAAATTCAGGATAGATACATCAAGGATATAAATATTTCTTTCTGAATGCCTGACTTAACTGTCCAGAGCTGTCCTGGATTTCACCATTGCTCTCTTGGCGTATTTCCTCTGGTTTAAATCCCACGTAAATGCTTTGCTAAGGTCCCCTAAGATCCTGAAGATTATTGTGTCCTAGAGTCACAGCTGTGAATGACCATTCAGAGAGCGCTTTCTGCCCCAAGGCAGACTAGCCTTGGAAAATCCACATCACCCTGGAAATAAACACTGCCAACGTCGCTACTTTTTTTGCAGTGGTACCCGCAGGCAGCAACTGTTTCTTGATCTTGCTGAGCGATATGTTTATTTGTTATCAAGGGCAGATTGAGGCTTTTGCTGCACAGAGATGTAGCAGAATGATGAGGAGGTGGCCTAGGGGAAGAGACAGGGAATGTTGCTCTTGACACATCTATATTGAATAATTAGTGATAAGAGCCAAAGAAATATTCATGACTCTGTAGAAAGATAAATAGATTTTTGATTAAATTTGAGTTTTGTCTTTACAGCAGTTGAAGTTGCTCTGTGATTGGTGGCATGAAAATGAGTTTTTTATGGATTCTGGCTGACTGGAGGATCCGTTTTAAAGCTGTTAGCCAAGATAATGCTGCAGATACCTAGCTAGTGTGTGCTGGCAAGAATTCAGAATAGCAATGCCAGAAACCTGTGCTCTCTGGGCAGTTGCAAGGCAGCTGTTGAATGATCGAATCAATCCAACTTTTTCAAAGGATTTATTATAACATTTTCTCCACCCAGTCTCTTAGATTTTTGCAGAATTTCAGTGGTGCCTTTTATGATATATGGCACGTTACACTGCACTTCAGCAGACCTCAGGAAGGTAAATGCTTTAAGGSCATTTGCTAGTGGGACACGTAAACGCATATGTACCTGTCTAGAGTTCTTCACAACACTTACATTCTTCTTTTTAAGGATGTTAGCACCAGAAGCTTTAAAGGTGGTTGCATTGCTCAGCACCCACAATTACGAGTTCTGAAATCTTTGCCTAGATTGTGTCTTCACTCCTTTTACCCCCTGTACATTTTCCAGTAAACCTAATGTGCCTCAGTTATACGGAACATGTTAGAACTGGCCTTTCTGTTCTGAGGTGACTAAACTGAGCAAACATCCTTGATCTATGTAGGTCCTGTACYCTTTTTGCTACCATGGTTTTTTTTCCAAATTCCAGTTGCATTACTATGTTCCGTACAGTTCCCACACTGCCCTCCTTCATTGTTCCTTCTAAGCATTCCAGCACTAGTGAGAGTTGTACTTTTCAGGCCTGGGCTGCAGTCCCAGTTGTGGTGCTGCTCCTTACTTGTGATTTGTGTGTGYCTTAGGGATGGCCTGTACACTCTACATCACTGTTAGATACGAGAAAAAGACAACATCACTAGTCAAGTATTCTCACACGAATAGTTTAATTTGTCTTCTAAAAGCTTGCAAAATCATGTGTTAGTCCCGTGTTGTGACTGTTTGTGGTTTAGATTTCAGGGCTTTGAAAAGAGTAGGTGTAGTGCAGGTCCTGGTTTGCTATAAAGAGGCAAATTCACAGGAAACAATGCATTTTGGAGGTTTGGGAACATGCACATAACATTAATTCATTGTGTCTCACTCTGACCTCACTTTCTCTCTTGTGAGGTGTGAAAGCTGTGGTGGCATTGCTCTTGCTTTAGTCAGAAGAGTAGACTTAAGGTGAGGTTCTGGTCACCTTTTTCAAACTGGGGCCAGCTGCAGCTTTTAAAAATGTTAAGTAACCTTGTACATGTTCCTATGGCTGCCAGTGACAGAGCTACACAGAGAGCCCAGGTAGTCTGTCCTACCCACTAGGCACAAGTCTGTTCTTTCTGGTCTCYCAGTGATCAACTCTAGCCAGCTCTCTGGCTCTGGTTTTCCTTGTCTGTTTTGACTCCTGAACCAAGGTTTTTAAAGTGTACTCTAAACTAAGACACTACTGAGCAGACCGACCTGGTTAGAATACCTGTGAATACCCCACCTCTTAAATGGGTACAGGAGCAGGATTGTATTAAATATTGTACTAAACTTCTGAATTCCACCTTTCCTAAAATTTGTGAGGGATCAACTGCATTTATCTCTCCTCATGTCAGCTTTGCTGTCAAGGTGGCTGCACTCCAAAGTGTACCTTGGGTTTATTGTCATGCTCTGCCAAAAGYTGTGATACCAAATCAGGGCATTCCATGCCCATGGGATGATATTTTGCCATAAGATAAGTGTAGTGTGTATGGAAATTCAATTAATGGGCTGTCTCACTGGGCATTAATATAGCATTTTAGCACAAAGCTAACCTTGCTGTGCTTCTGTTTTGCTCATTACTTTGTGACACAGGTATTGCCCAGCCATGATTGCTTTTGTCACACGAAACACATGCACAAATGAAGACAGGCTCAGGGACTGCTGGGAGGTGTCAGTATAAACAATAGCATGATTTGCACACAGGTTTCAGACAGTTTGCATCCCTTTTACTTGTCAAGTTACTTTAATGAAGGCTATAAAATAAATAGCCATGGCTATAATCTTTAGGAATTCAAATTATTACYTGGCAAGTTGAAGTAATTAACTCTTCCCAGCCAGGAATCAAACCAGAGATATATGGGTAGAAGGATGTGAAAAGAATATATTAACTCACCAGGTAATAGTGCTACTGTCCATCCTTTTTAGCTTTTTTAAAGCAAAAAAAAGGCATGTGGAAATCATGTATTGGCAGCTTTTGTGACCAGTGGTGTAAATGAGAGTCATCTTAGCAGAAGAGATACAAGACGTGATTTAGAGATGCATCTGTCTTTTTTCCTCTAAAAGGCTATGCAGCGTGGGCCTTCCTTCTAATTAGATACAAGGCCAAGTTAAAGGGTGGGATTAGGGGCCTGGAATTCTATACTCACAGAATATGCCTGGTCTTCCCTTCATTCCTTGCTTTTAAGAAATTCATAGTAAGGCCACAGAGCTTTAAATTATGCTGGTTCTTGACCATTTTCTGAGCTTGTTAGAAATGTGTTCTTGTTGAGATAAGGAAAAATGTGCTGGTTTGCACACTCGTATTCTGTATAAGCAAGTCAATCATCATTCTGCTAAACAAAATGGAAATGTACATAACCATAAATACCAGGCTGTTACATGCTCATTTGACTGTATTTTGTATTTCAGATCACCACATTATGCTTGTCCTGAAGTCATCCGGGTAAGTTGGTTAATATTAGTGTTCRTAAATATATTTTTTGAAGTGTCACTCATTGCAAGTACACAGATAGACCCTGTGTACAAGAAATCTGTCCGAGGCAGACAGCATGGAAATGACACAAGGAACGTAAATACAGTTTTGTTTGTTTGGCTCAGCCCTGAATTAAGCCACATTGATGGTATGAGGGAAATAATTAGGTGTTGTTCTCATAGTACCTTCATACCATGTGATCAGACAGAAATACAGGAGCCTGGCTTAATTTGATCTTTCGACCCAAGGGAGGTAGTCCCCTCTGCTTTCCTGTCTCTGATGTAGCTGTCATCTCAGTAGAAGAGCTGGGCTTGACTGTCAGTGATGTAGGTTTCCACTAAACAATATTCTTTCCCTCAACTCTCCCTTTGTCCTCTGAAAATAAGTATCCAAGATTTCAGTGGCCAAGATTGCCCTCTTCCAAAGCATGTCTCTAATGTAAAGTCAAGCAGGAAGCACACAGGAGAGTCTGTCCAGACAATACTATAAGTTCACAAATATTGTTGCTGGTGACAAGCTCCCTGAAGAACCAGGGGAGAGCAAAACACCTTCTTGATATCCTTAATGCACCTGTGACTCTGTTTAAATGCCAGGTTCGATAATTTGTGAGTTGTCAACCATTCCTGCCCTGCTCCCCGATCTGAGCCTTTTCTCACAGATCCCAGATAAGGCTGTAAACTGATGTTCACAAAATTCAATTACTGGGCTGTGTAATGGCCTCCTAGTTGGGAAGGCCACCTTGGGAAGCTGAATTGAAAGGTGGCCTTCCCATTCTCCCCTCTCTCGTTCTTCAAGGATAATTAATTCATTTGCTAGTGATCAGTCTTTTGAACCTCTGTGTCATTGCTGCGCAGGGAGAAAAATATGATGGAAGGAAAGCAGACGTCTGGAGCTGCGGAGTCATTTTATTTGCGTTGCTAGTGGTGAGTCATCTTCCTTGCACTAGCCTTTAAAAAGAAAAGAAAAATCTGAAAGTGCTGCTGTATTTAATGGCAATTCTATTGACATCATGTACGGATAGGTTTTTTTAGTTCCTCTATTTTTGTATCTCTCAGTGGCATCCTTTCCTCTTATTTCTACATCAGCCCCAAAGGAAAAGCATGAGGAATATTTCACTGCTTCTTTGAAACACTGCTGCCCTGCACAGGAGAGCACAGACAGGCGTTAAAAACTTGTCTCCATAAATGCTCTTTGCTGTGTTGTGATATTGCACCACGTTTATGACGGGAAAGGATATGTAGGGTTACACCTCCAGGATACAGAGAGTGTCAAACAAGTTGTCCTTCACAGGATCAAAATATGGCTACGTTTGGGATGTGTTCATTTTTGTCTGCTGTATGTATACATGTGTTTCAGTAGGTATATGCATACGTTAACTGCCATGTTTTTTAAAGAGAAAACTTGAGTGTCACATCTTTGTTTCATGCAAGCAGTGAGCTACATTTTAATTTGGTACACTTGGGAATATAAAACTGAGCCAGTAGTACAAAGTTTAAATTAGTTTCCATCTGGCTCAGTAATACTTTTAGTGTACAAAATGTGGTATTTTGTAACTTATCCTTCTTTTGATCAGAGTTTAAATTCTCTGTGGAATTTATTCTGAAATGCAGTGCTATTATAATACTCCTAAACACAGAACAACTGGATGACCAGCTGAAGGCAGATAAGCTTGGAATTTGTTATCAATTTCCATAGTATAATGTAGGAAGATATATTTTGTGTTAATATGAGCATATACCACATGCAGATAAAATATTGTATATGAATATAGGTTTTATGTGCATGTTAAGTGTTTTATATCTCTAATAGTTCAACTCATCATCTATAATTATAARAGCAAAAAGCCTGAAGTAAAATTTTGATGTTCTTGTACATTTATCAGTAAACCTAATTGCTTCACTTGAATGTTTTATTTTGACAAAAGTATTTGTACGGTGTAAAATAACAGATAGATTAAAAATTTAATTGTTTAAAATTTCAGAGCATTTTTGTTTCAAAAAATATGCTGATTCTTTTTGGTGGCTCAAATCAAAATACCTTGAAGAAATCTCAGTATGATGCTTTAATTCCCCTTAGCCAACCTTACTCCTTTTTTCTTTTTAGTCATTACAATTCACTGACACTTTGGAAGTTTTAATTTTTCTATCTTGATATTGTATGGGCAGAATTTTAACTGTCACACTAGATAGCACCTGGTCATCACTTACTGAGCAGATACTTTCATGGCTGATAAAATAGAACTGTATAATGAGCTCTTAATATAACTTCTTGAATTTGTAAGAACAGAAGACGGAATGTGTCAAGATGGTTAGGATTTGTAGGAGCAGGGTTTTCATTTTCAGGGGGATTCTCTGTCAAGATTTGTGTCTGTTGCTGCATCTTCATCTGTTCCTACATACACACATGAGCCTGAAAAATGATTGAAATAAGTCTGTTATTGATGGAGAGTGCAGAGCTCTCCAGTTAATTATGTCAGGACAAACCCTACAAAAATTCTCAAGATATAACAGCAGATGGTAGTAATAAAAGAGCTGTAGTTGTTACCTTCAGGAAACGCCACAAAGCGTCCTTTCTGACTTCATCATGGCTTAAATTGCGTTAGCCAAAGTACTGAACTATCAGAATTGATTTTCCTTTAGGTCTGGAATGGTTAAGAAAGATGTAGGTAACTCAGGAGGTTGGTTAGAGAAGACAGGGAGGCTCTCCCTTCAAGGCCACTTGAATGGACAAACACCAGTAAGTAGTGTCCAGTAGCAGTTGCCATCGGGTGACTTCCTGAGGCTGCTGCAAATGGAGCTGTTGGTCTCCCCAAACCATAGACTCAGGATTGCTTGTACAGATGTACTACTCGCTGTAGTAAGAGCAGTGCCAGAGCTGACAACTTAAAGCTTCATTATCACAGCAGCTGACAGCTTGCAGCTTCCCACAAACCATCCTGGAAATCAAGGAAGCTCAGCACCTACTAGAATTAGGCAGTGAAAGAAGGAAGTGAGAATATCTAGGAAGGTGCAGACTTGCTATAAAAGGGTATCAGCTTCGGTCGGTAGAGTTATCCTAAAGATTTCAACTTCTCTTTTTCCTTTTTGTCCTTGCAGCAAGGATAGGTCTTTTACTGCTTTTTGTGGCAAGCTGATGATCTATTCAAAATGTAGTTTCAGCTAAAAAAMCCTCAAGCCATTCATGTAAGTGAGCTACAGTAGGGAAGCAATAGGAACTGATGACCTGACCACAGCATGGGAACTGGATGGAGTATATTAAACAGGTAGAATGTCTGCAGCTTCCAAAGGCTGATGTTGGTTGGGGTTTCTTTCAGCTGTGTCATTTCAATGCTCCATCAGAAAGAGCATGTTCTTTACTGAAAGTCACTCAAAAGCTGTTCACCTGTCTGCAATAAATGTGTCTCAGGAAGATTAAAAATAAGGAAACTATAAACATTGCTGCTGTGAAAGTACGCCCAGGAGGAATACCAGCAGATCAAAAGCTTGAGCTGAATTTAAGTGAATCCGTGCATCTTTGGTGAATTTGCCTGAAAAGGCAATTTCATATTTTGTATTTTATTTTATACTGGTAGTCATTTTCTAATTAAAGGTCTAATAAAAAACCAGTGTCCTCAGTTTTGTTTCCTACGTTAGAGGAAATACAGCAGCACTAAGAAATTATGTATTTTCAATGGATAAAAAGTTTTTTTCACTTATTATAATAATCCATTATGAACTGACTTCCTCTTTTCCATTCTCTCACCATGTTTATCCTGGTTTTTCTCCTTTGGCCCTCTCCAATTCTCTCCCACTGACCACTGTCCCATCCCTGCAGGGTGCCCTGCCTTTCGATGACGACAACTTGCGGCAGCTGCTGGAGAAGGTGAAACGTGGAGTGTTCCACATGCCCCATTTTATCCCCCCCGACTGTCAGAACCTTTTGCGGGGGATGATTGAAGTGGATGCCTCGAAACGTCTCACGGTAAGGAGACATTTGCTGCTGATGGCGTAAGCAAGGCTTCATTTCTTGCCTTGTTGCAGTTTTGGTTAAATAACTAAGGTAACTTGGTGATTTACTGGCATTCCTGTGTGTTTCCTCCTGAGCAAAGAAGGAGTGGAGTTGGTGGAGTCTTTGGGAAGAAGGTGGTTACCTTCTCTTTCAAATCATGAGGACAGATTGCCTTTGTGTTTTTTCTGTAGCCTCATGATTCCCTTTCATATGTAACAGTGGGCATTTAGAAGAAATCCCTCATGACATCACCAGAGAGCTATTGACCCATTAGCAAGCACGTTTTGGAGTCCATCTGAATTGTCTGGTTCTTCTGTCTGATACAGCAGTTTGAAGGTCACAACTGTTAGGACTGTTATTTGAAGCTTTGCTGTTAAACAGAGGATGATTTTCTTACATTTCTGACAGAAGTGTTGGCTTCTCACTTCACACCACACGAGCTGCATTGTGTTCTATCCTCCATTTGCTCTGCATTATCCTCTAGCAGCCTTCAGAGCAAATGTCTGCCAGTCTGCTCTTACATCTTGTGTCCTGTGGTCCTGAGCCCTGTTAGGCCCACAGTGTTGAGCTCCTGGCATTCAGCACTAAGTCTGCATCTAGGATACATCCCATCACTACAACAGAGACCGTGCAAGGGTGAGGACTGTGTAGTGATTGTATCCTTCATTAACACTGTGTTAATGTTTTAGGGAATAAAAAAAATTAGCAATTAAAATAATTTTGGAAACTAAGATTGCCTGCTTGTCAGTGGAGGCGTCTGCCTTTATGGGTACATTGCCCTTGTAAATCCTATTGTCAGGCTGTGGTGATGATTTTATACAGATTTACTAAGCTCACAGATTCTGAGTGGGAGTATGTATAAAGAAATGTAAATTTAAAACTCCTCCTGGTTCTTCAGTCTGCTAAAATATTTATAAATAAACTCTCAGATCACTGGTTGGCCTCTCTGCTGAGATTGCGAACAACAGCATCAGTCTGTGCCAGCTGTGACGGTGCTTTTGGGGTGCAGACACCTCTCTGCCAGGAAGTTATCTGAAACTCCCTTCACAACTCTCTTTACAGTATTACCTGACAGCTATGTTTTTCTTTCATTCATTACCAAAGCAAGTCATGCTCTATTTGGTGACATAGGTGAAAAGTTCTTCATGTTATTACTAGTATCCCTACTTTTGCAAACCCGGTAGCCATCACATTTGCAGTAAATAAATAGCACTGATTGAAAAAAAAATTAGGTGCTCTAAAAGGCCTTTTTAAAACAGATTTTTAAAGAAAGAAGTAACATTTTCCCAAGTATTTTAATGGAAAGAACACTAGAGCAGTTAGGGCTATGTCCTGAGACATGAGACAGCTGTTCTTCATGGCCAAGAAAGTCACCAAGTCCCTCTCATGCTTAGCTTCCTTTCTATGATGTAAATATATCAGCTTCTCTGTTGTTTTGTTGGTGTTTGTTTCTCAAAGGTATTAGTGCTGATGGCCTGAGTATGCTAGGAAGCAGATCATTAAGTGTTAGATCCTTCTTCACATTGTTCTGAGTTTTTCCACAGGGCAGAGACAGACYCTAAATGTTTTGAGTTGTGCAGTACAACAGAGAATGTACACACATAGGAGAGAAAGCAGTTGAGGTAATTCAAGGTCTCAGAGTGACACCCATCCCCCTCCTTTTCTTGATCAAAATTAACCTCTTACTTCCTTAGGGAGGAAAAAAACCTTAGATCAGGTAGTTATTGGCAAGCACTAGCCAGTGAATTATGAATAAGAATTTGAAATAATACATATTAAAGAGCTGAGAGCTGGGAGGAAAAAGGGATAGCTCTTTGTTATTAGCTGCAGTCTTACTTTCATTATTTGAGGGTCTCTCAGTTTGCTGTCCCTGCTGCTGTCACACTTCTCTGCTGTTAGTGTGCTGCTTGCTTTGATTGCTGGGCAGAAGGGAGCTCTTTGTTTACTGCACAGGAGCTGGGAATATAGAGTTCATTTTGAGGAGAGATCTGAATTCTATTTTAGCTGTGTCCTGTGAAAAAAGGTATAAATATGGGTTTATTTGGAAGCCTCTATTCCTAGAAAATATCTCACTTGAATCAATTTGATATTTATACAAAGATCCAAGCAAAATTGCAGTTTGGGTACAATAAGTACAGATGTAGTTGTTACCATTACTGATCATTTGCTCAATATCTCACTAGTGAATTCAGCAGAAAAATATAGTGAAATGTGAGGTCACTAGATTTTTTTTCTTTCATTTTTCACTTCCCCTCTCTGCTTTGTTCCCTTTTTTTGATTTGTATCTCTTTTCCTTTTCATCCAACTGCATTTCCCTCCCTGCAGTAATTGCCATTTCTCAGCACACCCACACCTTCCCCAGTCCATCTGTTAAAATGATCAACAAAAACAGAACCAGCATTCACGTTTAACTGTCATCATTTGCTTCAGTGTCGGAGCTTGAGAAGATTAATGGAGGGGAGGGTACTCGGAATTATTGTTGCTGGCCCTTTCCAGCCTAAAGAAATAGGCATTACCTTTCTTTATATATGATTCATTTGTGGAAAGAAGACTTTATTTCCTAGTGGAATGTTGTTCACACTCACCATGTGTTACCATAGCCTCAAATATGGTTAGTGGAACATCCTTGACCACTCTCATTTACTGGGCCTGTTTACTAAACATGCTTTAAAATAAAAGAATCCATATTTTTCTTTCATTAAACTGCAAAAGTTGATCCTAGCTGCTGGTCATGATATTTCTGACCACCCATATTCATGAAAGATGAAACCAAATGAAGAATGAGTACAAAGGTGATCAGCATTTGAAACGGTTTGTCTGAATTGTATGGCCTGGAAGCTCTTTAGTTAGTCTACACAGATGATGTCTTAGAAAGGTTGTACAGGTCATCTGCATAGTCATTAGAGGTAATTTCTAGGAAAAGAAGGATTATATAAGCTAAGGGAATATACTGGCACAAAAACAAATGTATGTCAAACGGCCTTACAGGAAAGTAGGCTAGAAACTAGAAGAAGCATTTCAGGCATATCAGTGGGGTTCTAGGATAGCCTTCTAGTAGGAGTAGTGTCAGGAGGAAAAAATGAACTAGTAATAAAGATTGAGAAGGCTTATGGAAGGTGTGCTCTGGGTGCCTGAAGCAAGATGACGTTTCTTTTAGTTATGTGCTCTTCAAATGATTCAGCATCTCTACAGCAGAGAATTACAGCTCCTATAGTGGAAACCAGTTGCATTCTCAGACAGTATTTTCTTCTATGGAAACACAAAGGCAAAGGGCAGAGGCACTTTCCTTTTAAAGATGGATGAGCGTTATTGAAGCTTTGTCTGTAGAGAAGGTGGATCAGAGCAGATATTGCAGAATAAGCTATTCCGATAAATGTGTTATTGTTCTAGTGTTGACGCTTTATACCAGAGTAGAATGACTTGTCTTCCGTGGTTGGAAGCTGGAATACCTATCCCTGAATATTACCTAAATGTTACTTAAATTATACACATTTTCAGAAACTCTTCTCTGCTCTCTGATTTTTTCTTGGGTCTGATGTATACTAATGATGAACCACAGCACCTCAAGAATGTTATAAAAATGAACAAGAGAAAACTCACCTGATTTCTTCTTCATTTTTCTAGAAGGTCTTATGATAAGGTGCCTAAAATTATCTCACTTCACAACCTGTAGAATGTAGGTAATTGTCCAGTCGAAGTATTTAGGCTGTCGAGGGTCTGTTCGTGCTCTGTGCACGTAGGACAGTGATACTTGCCCTTGTCCGAGTCCCTGGAGGCTGCTATAGTATGGTTGCTACTGCTGACACAGATAATGGTTTTACTGGGGCTATTTGCTCTGCCAGCCTGAACCCTGTGGCCAGGAAAAGCCTCTATCTTGACATTACACAGTAGCTTTAAAACTCAGACTAGGGGATCTTCTGAATGAAGAAGATTCATTTTAGGTGTGAGTTGATTTGGTGCACAGATGGGTTTGAGACTGCTCACTTCCTGGACAGGGAAGTTTGAAATTTGACATGAGTTCAAGCCCAGAAGCCCTCATCTATATCCACAGACTTTGAGAAAGTTTTTCTTCAGGTCAGAACTTTTAAGCTTGGCAACCGCTCTGCTGAGATCAGTGCTGAGGATGTAGACAGCGCTGTCTTGTTTTCCATCTGCCTGTCTGTCTCCATCTGTTGTTCCCTGCCTTAGGATTCAGACGTAAGCTCTTTGTGGGAGGAGACCTCTTTTTCTGGTGAGCTTGTACAGCTCTGTATCACAATGAGTCTCTCATCTGCGAGAGGGGCTCCTCGATGCTACTTCAGTGTACAAGTTTAATATGTATTGGAAGTATTTTTACATAAAACCATGGTAAAGGAATTCTCCCTCTCCTTCCATTACACAATCTTAGCCTGCAGAAACCTCTCCTCTGACTGTGCATGTGCAGTGGATCTGAGCATATTTTGTTGTTTCAGAGATGATGTCATGAGACAATTGCCTGCAGTGACTAGGAGACATTAGGAAGCAGCATTTTTACAACTTCCATAAATTGGTATTAAACTTGGCAAACTCATGTGCAAACAGCAAGAAAAACCCTCTGGGAAGGGTTGTTAAATGCCTTTGTCACTTAAATGCATTTAAACATTGTGTTTAAATGAAGGCAGGAGTGAGATTAGCTCCCACTGTGTATCTCCCTCCCCTACATTGCATAGTAAAAAGCATACAGACTTCTCCTTGTCAAAACCAATCGCCCTCCCATAACCCTCCTGTCACTTTAATGCAGACAAAAAGCAACAAAGCATTAATTAATTACCTTTAAAACAGTAGTGAAGATGTTGGCAGCAGCAAGCACACTTGTAATAACATTTCAATGCAGTTACATTTGAATCAGCGTAGAAAATGGGTTTGTAGCATACTTTTCATATCTGGGATATCCCAGCATACTTCACAGCAATGGTTTTGATGTGGATTGAATGGCAGATGTGTAGGTAAACAGCAGCCATGAGAGCTGTCATACACCTTCACATGTATATCAAGGTGCAACAAGGCTTCTCTTTCAGACAAATGCTGTGTTCGTTAGCTTGAAGGAGGTTGATCAACAGGGATGGGCAGAAGGCATTTCTCACTGACATCTCTGAAGGAGCCCAGAGGTTCTGTGACTAAGACATGAACTGGTGGCCCTCTTTTCTTTCTCCTCTCTAACTCAAAAAGCAAAGTGCTGTTGTCTGCTTTGCCGTGGTGTTTCTGGATATCACAGGCGCATAAGAACACCGTGACCCATGGAGACAGAAAATACAGCAGGAGAAGCAAGCATGAAAGAGGCTTGGACATTGCATAGCTGTATCATCTGCATCTTGTCTGAAATCGTTAATCTCTCTAACCCTCCATGTGGTGCATGGGATATAACAAGTAGATTTGGGTTTACCAGCACAGGAGGCACAGTCCACTCCTTAACAAATCCTCACAGACCTGCAGACCTGCTAAGTAACAGTGCTAAAATCCTGCCCCATGGAGACTGTACAAAATAGGCTCTTCTTACATTCTGTGGTTGTACCTCAGCTTGCACAGAACCACAAGGAAGAGGGCTGTGTCTCCAGACTGTTAGGGCATCTCCCATAATCYTATCTTCATCTCAACAGGAGACGGAACTGTGTCAGGAATACTCCACCTTGCTCTTAATAGTGCAGGGATGAAAGGACTGCCTAATGCAGGGGAATTGTAATGAAAGGGAATTATTGTGGCAGAGCTGAGGCCACAGCTAGAAGCTGTGCAAGTCTGCCTGGGCTGGTGGATGTGTGTGCTGGGGGCACCGGTGCTGGTTGGAAGACAGSTTAGATATGTGAGTGCCAACTGCACCTCTGATTGCAGTGTTGATACAGTCTGAGTTTTAAAGGAGCCTGTTTGTCTCCCACACTGTTCCCTCCAGCCTCCTGTCATGCTTTCCTAAGGTGCATTCTGTTGTTTCTTTGTTTTCAGGAAAAGCCCTGACTCACTTTAAAAAATGATCTCATATAGAGCCAAACTCACATCTTCCTGGTTTCCCAGGCACAGAACTGTTGTTCCATAGCACAGGGGTCTCCAATTCCTTGATCTCTGTGACMAACACCTACTTTATATCTCTGAGATTTTGTTGTTGGACCATTCCTTTATTTTTTCCTTTTTTTTTTTTTTTCCTGATTCTTATTATTCTGGAATTGGAATGTAATAAGACCAGGACAGCTGTCGCCATTCTTCCTGAYCATTTTAATGTGTCTGTGATTTCCTGTCAGATGAGTTTCCTCCCAGCTCTCTCCTGCCTTTCACCTGCATGTTGCACAAATGTGAGCTCATGTGCAGTGCGTGTATTGTTCTGTGCTTACATTGTGATGAATATCAAAAACATTGTTCACATAACAAATAATCCCTGGACATCTAAGAAAAGTTCTTTTCTGCTGTGATGRTGATTAAAACAAAATATATTAGGATAGTTCTGCTGGAAGTATGTTATATGAACCTCCTACTCTCTCTACTGTTAAGGGTTTCTCTTGGAAAAAGCGCATTGCTTTCTTTTCCCCACGCTTGCGCGAAAACATGTAATTGTGTAACATTTCCTGGGATCTGCGTTCCATAGGTGGACAAGGCCACTGTTCAGCTTGGATCATTGCATAGCAAAATGCTCACGTGCAAAACAGGAAAGAGGGAAGTAAGATAAATTTGTGATCTGGTGTTCAGTTGCAGAATTAGTACATGACATGGAACCTAATTGTACTTGGTCCGTAGCTTTTACTGGTAAGTCTGAAGCCAATCTAGGATGGGTCCTGTGACCAGGAAGGTCACACCACAGGTGCACAAATTATTTTATTATCAGTTTGAACCTATTTTCTTCTTTCTCCCTCTCTCTTTTTCTCCAAAACAAAACTAGAAATGAACTTTAGGTATAAGGGATCAGCTTTTATGCACRTACAGAAAGGAGCGGTTTTTAGCTTCACTTAGATTACAGAGGAAAGGGCTCGGGAAGGGAAAAGCTTGAATTCCCAAAACACTTGTCTGTGAAGCCTTGCACTTAGCATTTTCCTGGGATTTGCTCCTGACTGATGCATTATGTCTGGAATTAAAGTCTCATTCCCAGTGGCATGGGTTAGGATAAGCAGCAATTTATGCAGCATAAAGTTCCTGTTGTATGCACAGATCCATCTCTGAAATTTTGGACTTACTTGAATAAGCCTTGAATAAGGATGACTTGTGGAGTTACCTTTTCTATGTTACAGTGCTAATTCCTTGTTTTCTTTTCCTTTACAGCTAGAACATATTCAGAAACACATATGGTATATGTAAGTAACATTTTTTAGTTCATTTTTCCATGCATTCGTTACTGATTCTGGTATTCTAGTGGTCTCTGAAGAATGAGACTGGAGTTTGAAAGCAGGTTTCACACAGGTGGAAAAAGGGGCGGAGGACAGAAAGACACCTAATTTGCTTTTTGCCCATTTGCTACTGATATAATTTCATCTGTRTATACCAGCCCAGGAGCGATTTTTGTACAGTGGCTAGCGACTGTTTGAAATAAGACGTTTGGTCCAGCAACTTGCTGTGTTAGACAGATACCTGCAGGTGATYAGCAAGAAAAGCCCCAGCTAGCAGCCATATTCAGTTTGCTATCCAACTGCTACAGACAATCTCTTGTAATACCTTCTTGACAAGGAAGCTTTCATTTGTTCCTTCTTGGCATCTTGGCTTTTCTCTGAAGCAGAAAAAAAAATGATGATATTGATAAGTAAGCACCTGTGAGCAAGAGCTTTTCTGTCTCATAATCCCCACTCCTCCTCCATAGCAAGCTAAGAGGCTGCTTCTGATCTTGTAACCTGTTGATGTGAGAGTAGTTCTGTGACTTGATTAAAAGCAGCAGTCCTGACAGTGAAACAGGAGGCCTGTGAGAAAAGTACATGCCTGTCTGGTGGTTTGGGTGTAAGGAAGATTGATGGCTTTTAAAAGTGACCTTGCTCTTTGTGTAGCCTTAGTAGTATTTCAAGAAACCTAAGTAAATAAACTTTTTATACTGATGATATCCTAATCAAACTAAAGAGAACACTTCACAGAATAAACAGGGAAATGATGCTTGGATACATTTCTCAGGGTCAGCATTTCCCAGGTGGGTGATAAGGAAAGTCCTACCTACATAATCCTATCATTGCTCTTGAGAAGTAATCAGGGATGATATGAACTGATATATAAGCCTGTCATCATGAAAAAAAAAACCACTTTTTTTTAATTTGTTTTGTTTTCTCTAAGTCTGTCTTGTGGGCAATGTTCACCTCTGGATTTATATTACTTCAGTAGGACCTGAGGGCACTCAACAGTTTGTTGAATAACTAAGAAAAAAATTAGAACTAAGAAAAAACTTAGTTCACCTGAAATAGTGGCAGCACTCTGCCCATGGCTTTTCATGCTCTGTTCAGTTACCAGACATGGCACCTTTTTAAACCAAAGAAGTACCGGAGTGTCATTTGCCGCAGGTACTTTTTTTTTTTTGAAACTCTCATGGATAAATGTAGAAGAAATGGAGTGGGGAGATCTCTAATTGCAATCTCTGAAATCCCTCCTAGAAGGTCTTACTAGCAATACCTGAAGTAAATGCTGTTTACATCGGATTGGACAGCTGATCCCCTTTGTTTCTTCATGGAGTGAAATCAGCTGACACTTTGATCAGAACTGGAATAGGAAATAAAATGAAAAGTCATTGGTCACTTATTATTTTTATTCTCCTCAAGATTTTTGCCTGGAACTTTTCACTTGTTAAAGGACTGTTGTCCCAGGCTCACATATGCAATCACACAGGTGTTATTTCTATATTTTATTCTGTATTTAGAATTTTAAGGTTTTTTTTCCTTGGAGACATAAGCATTTGAACGTTTTCATGTACTTCTTAATGAAGGTCAGACTCTCTGATGATTGACACAGTAAACTGTATCTGAGGCTGTTTTCAGAAGTAGAAACTGAGTTTTTCAAAAGCAAGTCTCCTCTAGGCTCCCACTGTAGTCAGTGCAGAAAGGCTCTTCCAGATGTCTCTTCAGGTTGCCTAAAAAGAAGTTTTTGCTCAAAATGACTTTTTTAATGAGTCTCTTTCTCATTTTCTCCACACAGGCCATAGATTGACCTCAGGAGATTAACCTCCTGTGGCTAATTTTAGTCAGTGAATAACCTTGCCACCTCCAAAACTCAACTACTTTCATCTGGTAATGTTTCACAGGCTCTTTGCATTCATTTTGCCTGGAAATACTGACACTGACAGAGAAAAAGGAGTTATAGTGTTTCATCCTATAGCTCTTTTGCTCACCTCTTTAATTTTTTACCTTATTTTATCTACTATTACTATGTAAAATCTTCATCCTTTCTCATATCTAGGTTACTGACCTGAAAGTTGTACTCAGAACATAGAAGCGATTTCACTTAATTCTTCAAATAAATATTGAGGCTACTGTAAAACTGAAGAAGATTTAATTGCAGACTAAGGCAGGCAAAGAAAGAGGTCTCAAAAGTTGAAATCATGATTCACAAGCCTAAAAAAGGAACACAAAAACCTAAGTGAAACCTTTCGTCAGCAACCTCCAGTTCTTCTTGCTCTCCCACCCAAATTAATTCAGTGAGGTTTCTCAAGCCTTTTTAATGAAATAATTTATTTTTACCTCAAAYGCAGGTTATCATAAAGCAAAAAATAAACAGCAGTTATTTTCACATTTTTTAATAAAGTAAGAGGGCAAATAAAATTAACTATTATGGTAAATACGTACTCCTGTAACACTGAGTTATTGCCCTAATTGTGAAGATACCACATTTACTAAAACAAGGAAAAGAATAAGAGTACTGGTTCTGCTTTGCTTTGCACTGGTGCAAATGGGCATCTCTGTGAGATTCATGAGAGGATTTTGTGGAGAGACTGAAAAAGTCCACCCTGATCAGGAATCACAGCCGTTGTGTGCACTGATCCTCACTAAAGAGGGTGGGTTTGAAAGCAGCAATTACATTCATGTGGGCCTTTAAAAAAAATATATGTAATTTGCAGTAGTCACCGTGTGACATTGTTTGATGTCTATGTGGGCTGCAATGCAACAAATTTGTCACTCTGCTAGACTGAGAATGGAACAGGCATTGCAGTCATGCCAATCACAGCCCAGACCCGGTGATTTTCGTTTCCTGAAGCACTGAATTGCGCTGCCAGATGACAAGATGCCTCTTTGCAGATTTTACTTGTACCTGATGAGGAGGTGTGAAAATTCCTGACTGTGTCTGAGGCTGACCAGGTGCAGGGCATAAGGAAACGCCGCTCTTGAGTGCACGGAAGATGGCAAGCTGTGCTCTCTAGAAATGGCTCCCACACTGATTGATACAAAAGCAACTTGTAAATTCTATTCTGCTATAGACTAGGGCAACTAGCAGGAAACCCAGGTTTCCTGGAAATTCTCAAAGACAATAATTCTTTTTAATCTCTTTAAATTATCTTAAGGACATCTGCTTGGAACATGAATGATTAATTAAGTCAATACTTTTCAGAAGTGAGCTGTAGATCATTAAAAACCAAAAACACTCAGCTGCTGTTCAAAGGTCTATCCTGCAAGAATTTATCTTAATGACAAGGTCATCACTGGCTTTAATAGTGCAAGGTTATGATCTAATCATTGCTTATTACCTGCTGAGAGCTAGATCTTGATCTTAAGAGGTAGGAGTAGCGACCTCTTAGAAGGAATAAGATGTTTCTATAGTTGAACAAGAATTTTTGAGTTTAGCGCTTAGATTCAGGACTGTGGTGGTGTTGCAGAAGACACAGACACTTCAGAGAGACTCAAAGCGAGCATCAGAAGCAGTGTTTTAGTGGTTTGACACATGAGAACAAATCCTGAGGAGCAGATTCTTTCTGTGTCCTGTATATTTACTTCTAGTCCCCTAAATAGAATAAAATTGAGCAGGGTATGTGTGAGTGCTCCTTGTAAGAGAAGTGGGATCTGACCCATGTTGTCATGACCCATGTAATGAACACCACCATCTGACTCCATGACGTGTCCAGGTAGGGCTGAACATGTTTTCCCCGCTTCAAGAGAAGATAAAATTAAAATTTCCGAGGAGTCTTTCTGCAAGTGATTTCCCACAAACAGTTAACAGAGCAGATGCCTCACAACTGCATTTCAACTTGCTTAAAAATAAATTGCAAGTAGCACTCAGCAATCTCCTGTGATTGTCCCAGCATGTAACTGTCCTATCCTGGATACATTGACTTAGTATTGCCTTCCTACCTTGGATGATATAATCTGCATTGCCTCTTTTTATGGTGCATTGGCTCTCTTTTTGGTACACTGACTGAGACCTTGAGTTTTTATATATGATCCTACCACGGCTGATTTCTGATTTACACAAGAAAAATTAAGGACAATTGAATTGGAACTACTTTTTCTATGTACATTCTTGGATATCTTACATCTGAGTCAGGAACGTTTTAGCTGTTCATGTAACTTCACAAGTTGTGTCCACCTTGTTTCTTTCAGCATCAAAAGGAAGGATCTCTAGTCCAAACACAGCCCCATAAACAGCAAATGGTGACATCTGATGCAGTTTAAATATTCCTGATTCCGTGCTGGTAGCTCGGACCTGGGACCCAACAGTCGCACATTTGCATCACATAAAGGAAAGGGAGGACCTCACCCACAGAGCAGGGAAACTTCAACATCACACAAAAAATAGCAAAAATTCAGAGTAGACAGTTTCTCCAACCAAAACACCAGGACCAACACCAAACCCACCTCTTTGGGTGGATAGAGTTCACATGAATTGCTCACTGCCTACCAAAATAAAATCAAAGAATACTCAGGATGTCTGCAATATATAACATTAGAGCGTTACAAATACCCTAACACCTTGACCTGTTTCTTACAGGCAGGGCCTTTAATTGCAATGAATAATCAATATTTCCTGAGCCTAGTGAATGGGATGAGATAATTGTGTAGAAAGCCTGTTTTAACTACATTTGAAAGAGTAATATGTTTTACTGCTAATGGTGTGTTCTGAGGTCTGCCACTGACCCCAGGCATCACACTTGAGCCAAAATTTTCAAATTTGCATGTATTAAGAGAAGCAGAGATTGTCATATTTGAGCCTGTAATTAAGCAGCCTGGTTTCCGCAAAAACCCTTTAAAGTGTTTCAAGTGGGAGCCTGAGCACTGAGGTCTCTTAATCACATTGGAAGCATTAACAAGAGAAACTGCTGCAGTGCTGGTTATAATCAGAATTGGTGAAAAATAGTGATGGTTTGTTCGGAGCTCCTTCTCCAAAAGGGAATCATTCAGCTTGCACTTTTCAGCCTCATAGTCTGAGGTCTGGCCAGCTGATGAGACAGCATCTCTAAAAACACGTAGTGTTTTATAAATGTTTTGCATTAGGATGCTGAACAGCTGCTTCTATTACAAGGGCACTGGTAAGTGAAGTTCCTACTGTCTTGCTGACTGAACACAGGCATTTCTCATTAAAGACCCAAATCCACAACCTGCTGGTCAATCTTAGCCTTCACGACAGTTTCTTATGAGAAGAATATCTGTCTGGTTGGAAGCTCTGGTCTCTCTGTGAGAATTTAGCAAGCTATTTCCATCTGTTGCTGCAGGCTGTGTTTCAAAGTATGGGTTCATTTGTGACTCATGTTTCTTTTCTCTCCTTCTTTCCCTCCCCCTTTCTCTCTCTCATCTTCTTTCTTCTGCAGAGGGGGTAAGAATGAGCCAGAACCAGAGCAACCAATCCCTCGAAAGGTGCAGATTCGTTCTCTCCCTTCCTTGGAGGATATTGATCCAGACGTGTTAGATAGCATGCACTCGTTAGGCTGCTTCCGTGACCGAAATAAACTCTTACAGGACTTGTTGTCGGAAGAGTAAGCACTTGCTCAGTCTTCATATCAGTTGGGTGTCCGGGGACTGGGATGCTTATGAACCTGGGGAGAGGTAAAAAGTACTTTAACTGATGTCTCTCTCTCTGAGTGGTTGCAAATTCTCACCCTCTGGCTGCTCATTTGCTGGTGAGGTGTTGGGAGCAAGCACTGAGCCTTTCTTGCTCCATGGGTCAGAAGCTCAGAGCCTGACCAGCAATGGAGGCACGGTGCTATCTCTTCCCTAGCTGCCAGGCCAGGTCACTTCATTAAAACATGGGCTGTACAGTACACATGGGGAGGGATCATTGCTGTTACTTGTGTTAGATATGCCTTTGTTGGCAAATTTTTGTTAGTTTCAAGCCTATGCCTAAGAGCTGGTGTATTTCCTGAGGTGTTAAGAGGGACACATAGTAGAAAGAGCATTTAAGAGGCTCAGGAGACCTGTCTTGCTGCCACTCTTGGTTTGGACTTCTCATGGACACATTACCTCAACTGTCCTGTGCCTCTGTTCTGTGTGTGTAACATGGGCATGGTATTTCCTTTCCTCACTAGCTGCTTGCCGGAGGCAGCAAGGGTCTCAAAAGCTTTATGGGTTGTGTGTCTAGCATGACCATTTCTGACTTATTTAGAATAACTGTTTGATGAGAAGGGTTTATCTACACATTGACCTTTTTTTCTTTCCAAAGTTAAAGGGTTTTTTTTCTTTTTTTTTCAGAGAAAACCAAGAAAAAATGATTTATTTTCTTCTGCTTGACCGGAAGGAGAGGTATCCTAGTCATGAAGATGAGGATCTTCCCCCTAGAAATGAAATAGGTACTACAGATATGACCTCAGTCACCATGCACCCATCTGAACTGGCTCCTCTTCATTTTTTTTAATTTTAATTTTATTTTAATTTAAACCCAAACCCTAGCATCACTGTTACCTTCACACTGAAATGTTGTACAGCACTGGTGAGAATCCTGAGCCTGGGGCAGGCATGTCTGTTCCATGGTTTAACTCAAAGGCTTCATTTTTTCAGGGCTTGTCTGTCTCACAGTGTGGAAACGTCCAAGTAGGTCTTGAATGAGATCTTAAAAAATGTGCTGTGGGCCCACAAGYGGGCTCTATGCAGACAGACAAGGCTTAGTAGCAGTATAATCTAGAGGCAGAATTTCCTGGTTCCTAATCTAAATGCAGTGTTGCAGAAAGGCTGCTCTTGGACTTCAGTTAGTAAAAGGCTGTGTAGCATTGCATCCCTACGCAGTTATATACGTACACATTCTCTTTTCTCTAAGTGAATACATACACTGTTGGAGGTATGAATCATATAAGTTAGCTGTTTATAGTACATTAATCAAACTCACGTGGTTTTAGACTTAGAAAGATTTTAAAAGCTTAATGCGCAATAAGATTAATTATCTTACAAAGCTCTTGTGATACCACTTTATTCCTGTTTATTCACTGGTATTTTAGGGTGCTGCTGATCACCACGGACTTCACTAATCTAGACAACAGGAAAAATTCTTCCCAAGGAGCTAACTATATAAGTGACTCTTGATGTGCAGAGTGACAAAAGTTTAACAAAGGATTAGTAACTTCTAGCAATGATCTGAAACAGAATTTTGCATAACAGTCTTGTGATTTTCAGGAATTGTATTTCATCACTTCGAAGCATAGAACCTGCCCTTTATTTTCATTGAAAAGCCTGGAATCTCACAAGCCTACAGGGTAGTGCTATATTGCACTGTAAGTTTGTTAATGCTCCACTGAATTATTACCTTATCCAAGTTCCTGGCTCCAGGTCCTATAATTTTGCAGGGAAATCTCTTCTATGAGAGAAGAGATGAAAATTCTTAGTCAACACAGCAATTTTTAAACTCCTACCTGGATGGAGCTACAGAGAGCATGTTAGCAGGGATCCTGATGAAGATGGGTAGGTGTGCCAGCTGCAGGTCCTGTGGTCAAAAGCCTCTTGCTCAGTGCAGTTTGTCATCTAGCACTTTACTAATCAGCTTTTGACTCAAACAGATTATCCCGCCATGTAAGGACAGCATAATCTTGTTTTAGAAATGCTTTTGTCATAAGAAAAGAAGCAAGGTGACTCTAGAATCTTCATCCCCAGTATGTAAGTGAATATGTAGCTATGCCCTAAATACATCATATATCTCTTCCACATGCCAAAGTATTTTCATGGTTTGAACTGAAATATTATGCTCCACTATTGTATTTTTTTGTACAAGGAGTGAAAATGTTTCCTAACTGGGAAACACTACTGTGACTGTATCATTGTGCCTCACCAGCACATTTGAGCATTATTCTTTGAGTGTTTGTACATTGTCTTTTCTCTTCCACAGGGGGTTTCCACGTCCTCTGTTCCCAGCAGTATCTCTGAGAACATGGGGCAAGGTTTAATTAGGAGCAGTCATGTGTCTGATGAATATCTCATCATTAGCCATTAGCAATGGCCTTGCACAAACAAAGAAAAGCAGAGAAAAAGTAGCAGTTTAATTATAGCAGCTTGAAGAAAATTGTTCATGAGAGTTGCGCATTGTCTGAGATCTTACCATTAGAAAAAATATGCATCTGAGAGTATTTAGCTTTTTCCTCTTTGTTGACATATTAAGTCTCAGAGAAGATGGATGCAGGTAAAAATATGGCCAGCTATAGCTTGTCCTTTCTCCTGGTGTCCCTATTGTCTGTTTCAGCTGTATGAAGTTTCTTCAAAGGGCCAGGGAAGGGCCACTTCCAACATTTGTCACGGGCATCTCCATTTTCTTTGCTTGAAAACATAGGAATGAAAAACTTCTAAGTAAAATGAATCAATATCAACTAATGTCTCCTTGAGGAAAAGGCTTTTGTGGGGTGAAGTTTCTTAATAAACCAGAGAACGAGAGATTGGGCCAGAACAGATATATAGGATATAGGTGCCCTGTCCAAACTCAGAAGAGGAATCTTTATTTCCCACCTTCCATGAGAAGGTGGATTTATAATTGGATCATTAGCTATATGATCCTATCTTCTTACATAAAAATCCTTAGGAATGGCTTCACTTTTCTGATGCAAAATAAAAGGAAAATGCATCCTTAATACTATCACAGATCTGGASTACAACTTGATTTTTTTTCACCATGTGGAATATGTCCAGAGAGTCAAGAAGAGAAGGGAAAATACTGGAGATTTTCCTATTTTTAGTTCCTGCGCTTCTGCAAAATCTCCTACAACTTTTGCATGACACCACTTTAGTCGTTATGGCAGGAAGGGTGTGTATTTAACTACTTCTTCAGTATCTTTAGACTTGGCAGTGATGGTGCCCTGTCATTTCTTAATCAGACCCTTCTAAAAAGTATGTGCAATACTTGCTACTCACAGCCATGTATAGTGTAGGATTGTAGCCAATTTGAAAGAAGCATCAAATACCTTTATTAGAAGCTCAACCACATTCATGAGAGCTTCTGGATGTATTTTCCATCCAGCCTTTGTGAATTGCTGTTCCTGAATTTATAGGTGTGTTTCACCACCTGCTATTTTTGCTTATTCTCTCTCTTTGATAGTTTAAAATATAGATTAGAAATCAATATCTTCCAGCATCTTAAGCAGCAAGGATTGATATAAAAGAATCACTTAGCTTGTTAGCGATATCCTTCTCCTCCTTAATTGTTCTGTTGATTCCCTCATGGCCCCTCTGGCTAATGTCCTTCTCTCAAGCTTTCTCTTTCTGATGGCTCTACAAAACAGTGTCATTCAAGTTTTTAGCTAATTCCTCTTCAGACTTCTTCTTTGCTGTTTTTTAAAGTCCACCTTCTATTTGGCCTGTCACTTTTGTAAATGTCACTTGGCTGAATTTCCATTTGCTAAAGTCTTCTGTTTTGAACATGCATGGATCAAATTGACTTTTAAAATGCCTGTTCATAAAATATTTTTCCTGCCTTTTTCCATCTTTCTTGTTTAGCCTATATTGTTTGAGCTTATTCCTCTCTGTTCTTCTGACATTAGATGCTTTCTTCATCTTCCTTCTTCTTCCTTTCTTTAAAACTGCACTATTTTACCTTCCTGTTTAATATCTGATATCCTGCTGCAAAACTTGTATCAATTTTGTGTTATGTATACTCTGAACATCATTGTTATGTGTGTTACTCTGCTGTAGATACATTTCTGAACCAGCACTTGTTCTGTGGCATCAATTCTTTCTCACATTTTGAACTTGAAGAAGCAGGAGTTTGAAATATCTAAACCTTGTCCCAGCTTACACTTGACCACTTACACATATACAGCTGAATTCACACAGTCACACATATGCTTTATTTGGTTTATCTCCCTTTATTTTTCTGTCAGCTTTATGCACTCTCTATTTTCTGGAGGTCATTGCCGCTACCATTTTTTACTATCTTTTTATTACTGGACATAGTTTGAAATGGAGTGAGATACAACTACATTTTTTTTTCTAATTAATTTTTAACAGGAACATTATTACTGCTAACACAAAGAATACTTGGGTTATACTGTAATGGGGTCAGTTGTTATCACTAACCCGTTTGCGTTTGAACCGTCTTTGCTTATGCTCATTGTTTCAAGAATGAGTTCTGCCTTAAAGAGATCTTGTTCTAAAAAAAATTATGTGAGAGAGAGGGAAGAAACAAGCACATGTGGGGTGTGAGGAGGGCAGGATAATAAAGACTAGGCAGTAGAGTTAGAATTGTCAMAGGTGGTATTTCTGGGTTTGCAAAGGAATCCTGGCAGAAGAAGCAGCATTAAGGACTGGGCACTGTAAGCTTCTTTCTAACAGCAAGGGTGAAGGATGTCTTCTTTTACAAGTGGTCACTCTCCACTTAAATTAAAAATGTGTCTATAAATAGAGGCAAGGAACTGAAATAGCCCAACCAAAAAAAAAGAAATTATTTCTGCATTTTTTCTGCCTTTCTCCTTTATACTGTTTTGATGCCATGAGATGTGTTAGTAATAAAATATCTCAGCAGGTCTGCATGTGGTAGGCTGCTTCACCATGGAGATGTGTAAAGTTTAGCAAGTCACCTTCTGCAATGCATTTTGGTATCTAAAGGCTCTTTTCAGAACAATTTAAGTGCTCCTCAGAACCTCAGTAAATGTTTGTCAACATCTTTAGGAATGAATTGCCTTTAAATCTCTCATTCTTATACCTCAGTTTTCACTCTGCAAGGTTAAAGTAGCACTTCGATACCTCATAGAATTGTTACACAATAAAAAGTGCAAAGCATTTCATTCACTATAGCAGTAAAAGCTGTAAGGTGTGGCTCTCATTGAAGATTCATCTCAGGTAGACAAGCATGTTTAATTTGTAATGCTGAAGGAGAAAAAATATAAATCAGTGGGAAAAACATGAAATCTAATCTTAAAGATGAAAAAAAAGGGTATGTTTTCAGAGCAGAATGCAGTTCTTGAGTTGAGAGTGTACTCGTGTCCCTGTGTCACTTTTAATCTCTCTGGCAGGGACATGGAAGGCAAGCTCTAGCAACCTGAGTACATACACAAGATCCCTAGATGGCTTATGCTCTGCCTAACAGCTTGTGCTATAGCCCATGCTGTCATCTTGTATCATCTTGTTATTACTGTTATCAGCTTTGTAAGCTAATTTCTGCAAGCTATGGTATAGCTGTACCTTTATTTTACAGTGCTCATAATACCTTCAGGGCAGTGGCAGGGCTCTTTCTGTCTGTAGATGGATTGCAAGTTATGTCTTAATGCTTGCAAAAATGGAAGAAGGGAGAGACTGCAAATGTTCATCTCCCTCATGAAGATACCTGTCTCTGTAGGGGAGGTGTGAGAGTGAAATTGTTGAGAGAGGATTTAGCCAGCCTGTGTGAGGTAAGTCGCAACTGAATTTAGCTGACAGAGTTTTCTTTCCATAAAGATCCCCCCAGGAAGCGTGTGGACTCCCCAATGCTGAACAGGCATGGGAAGCGGCGGCCAGAGAGGAAGTCAATGGAGGTTCTCAGTGTGACAGATGGTGGATCTCCAGTTCCTGCTCGCAGAGCTATTGAAATGGCACAACATGGACAGAGGTGGGTCTCTGCTTCACCCAGGAGTCCTGCCTGCCTGGGTCTGCTCCCCCCTTTTATGTTCTACATGCAAAGGAGCTGTGGAGCTTTTCTGTTTGCACCAGCACTCATTACAACTTCCACGCACATTTGCAACATGATCTGGCAGCTAGCAGTGCTTGTGCACACAGGACCAGAAGTCCTGCCAGGGGCTTAAGGGTTCTGTTCGCTTGCAGCTATTCCTCAGGAAACCACCGTGTCCTCTGGGCGAGACTCATCTCACCTCTTGTTAATTGTTGAGGATGTGGGCATTCAGTCTAAGCTTGCAATACAGGCTGACTGGGCAATGGGGGCAGGTGAGGGCTTTGGGAGGTCTCAGATACACGTGTCCTGTCAAACAGGATAAATTACCCTCTGCTTGTTCTTCTCTGTCTCCATAGCCTGAAACAGGAGTCTAGGTGACTATCTCGGATTAGTTTCCTAGCTTTTGAGCACCTGCAGTTAAATGAGATGAACCCCACTCTCTGTGTCACCAGAACAACTGGAATCTGGAAAGCCCTGTTCAGGCATCTGTAGATGCCTCCGAAATGTGCTGTCAGAGCCAGCATGCATCTGACCCACATAAATTACCACATGCTTATAAAGTGATGGAATATGTATAATTTGCCTCTTTTCTATCAAAGAAAGTGTCAGTCTTGTGGAGAAACAGCAGAGGAAAATGGTGTCTCCTCAAGGCAAGTTCTGGGAGAGTAAGTGAACTGTGGAAATTCACTTATGTGAGCCATGGAAGTTGCTTCCTCAGTCCCTATGACTAGCCTAAGGGAAGCACATGCATTTGGTTTCACACTTGCATAGATCAATCAATATAAAAGAACACTTTGCATATATGGATGATGATGATGATGCTGTAACTTCTGTTTCAGCTTTTACGTGATTTTTTTTATTTGTTCAGCTCTTTAGATCTGGTAAAAGAAATCCTGCTGTGCCCAGAAGCTCCCTTTGCTGACTGAGAACTGGGTGAAGAACATGAAATAATTTCATAGATATTCCAGAGGCCCCTAGAATTGCTGGAAAGTTTTGCTGGCAATTGTTACAGTTCTATCTACAGTGAAGAAAAAGTGGTGATTTCCAGACTCTGCTAGGACTTATGTCATACTGGATATGTGGCCTTGGGACTGCCATAAAGAGTTTCTGTCGTAGTGTAGGTTGGAAACCTGTCTTGAATATGTGATTTCCTTTGGTGTGAGGTCTGGGTGAAGGAAGTGTTCAGGACAGTGTGCTCAGTGTTCCTCATAGGCCTCAAAGGAGTAAGGATGAGCACAACACTGACCCCTTGTTCAGCCTGCAGTGTTTGCTCTGGTACCTGGTAGGTGCCTGGAACATAAGGATCCAGAGCCAGACAGAGGCAAATCACTTCCCCCATCTCAAGGCTGCCTGTGAGTCACAGTATTCTGTGGCTTTTTACAGGGACTATCCAACTGGATTGAACAAACAGAAGGTGTTAGATTGATCACAGCATTTTCTCAGAGCTGAAACATTTTCTTCCAGCTCTCGACTTCGGATTCAAAAGCCTGAAGAGGCAAAACTGTGTCTTCCTATCCAAAGTATTTCTTTTGCTTTTAAAGGTCTCAATTCTGCACGTGAGGAAACAGTTGAAGTCAAAAGATCTGGAATGAGTTCAGAGCAGATATATATCTGGGCTACAAATCAGCAAAGGAGGACTTTGGCTTAAGGAGGAAGCAAAACCTGCCAGGCACAAAAGAGATATGGGGCAATGCATACCGCAACTCAGGGATGGACATAAAAGTGTGATTAAAGCTGGAGAAAGGGATGTAATAACACCATGATTGATGATGATGGGCCTGGTAGTGCTTGTTTTCGAAGGGGTTAAGGGGAAGATGTTATTTTATTCCATGTATGAGCTTCCATAATTCATCCCATCCACATCTACAGATGACAACGGCACATTTTGTGTTGCTGGCAGCACAGTCGTTTATAACACGAACTGGCTTCATTAACGAACCCCACTGCATGGGGAGTGTCTGGGGACAACGCGTTGCTGATGGGGCACCATCTGTCAAAACAGTCTGTAACAAAGTGACAAGTGCCTTCCACCAAGAGTGGGGATTTTTAATGGCTACTTGCATATTATATTCCATTAAATGACCCACTGACAGTGGATTTTACAGCAGTAGGGTTAAGATCCCCAAGGTGGATGCTTTTTTAAGAATGAATTTTTTTTTTGGTCTCAAGAGATGACTACTCAATGCTTTTATCCTACTGTACTAGGAAGGTGGACCATGGAAACAGGTCCTGTTTAGACACAGATGACTTGTGTAAACATCCGGAGACACAGCACCATTGCTTCTTTTTTGAGCTGGCAAAGATAGACTTCTAACCAGTGGGCAAAACACACCCAGTTGTCTTGTGGTTCGTTCCTACTGCCCCCTTTCCCAGTAGTAAACAGATGTTTGCTTGCATAAAGAGGATTTATATTATAACCTCTGGTTTACGTGTCTGTGTCATAAGCTGTGCTTTTGGTAACCATGTGGGGGCCCTACAAGTGTCTGGTGTTGGCTTGTTTAGGGCATATCTTTCCAATGAAATTTGAAACTTGGCAGCCTTCAACCCTACAAGCTGAGAAAGTATTAAGTGAAAAGCATAGTCCTTCAGTGACTTGGATTTGTGTAATGGACATGGGGAGCTCTGTACAAAGGCTGCTTGTGGAGCTTACAGGCTCCTTGGAATGCTTGTGCCGACCTCTCCAAGTGTTCTCCATTGGGTCTTTGTATATGGCAAAGTTAGTATGCAGGAACTCTAGCCACCCTAAAACTGGTGACTAAGTTTTGTTAATTCTTGGGCTGCCCTGCTAGTTGTCAGCTAAACAGGTTCATAATTGTATCTTAATTACTTCTGCTGTTCTGGTATCCCCCCTTCTCAGACTATCTGGTATTTCACTGAAATGTCAAAAGAAAAGAGGTAGGTTCTGAGCTTAGCTTAACGCCAGCTAATTTGTCCCTTGTGCTAAAATCACGCAGACTAGGAAGAATTCCATGGGAGCTAGAATCCAGTGGGGATATGCCAGARATTTTCAACAGCTTTTCTGTGAGAGTCCAAAAACCATTCTAAAATGGGCTTCATTAACTATTCATTTTCTTCTAGTTTTTGGAGTGGAGAGCTTGCATGAGAGATCAGCTAACATTAGGAAGCAGTGTTCTGTGAAACAGTGAAGCATATTACCAGTGAAATATATTACAGAGAGCTGCCCTTTTAACAAAGCACAGGGAATTTTGCTTCTAAGCTGCAGGGATTCAGACCCAAGATGAAAAAGAAGGGCATTTCTCTATACACTGAGTATAGGGAAGAGAGTTGGGAGTTAAGTGGTAATGGACCCTACAAATTAGAATATAAAATGGATTACCGTTCCTCTAAGAGGCTCTATGGTCTGATTTTAACCTTTTCCGAGAGTGTGCTTAGTGTTGAGGTCTTCTAGAAAAGTCTTGAGTAACGAATGCTGTGCAATTAATGCCTTCGGGCATGTTCTGTTTTCCCTGGACAGCGTGACAAAGTAGATGGTACCTGGGTTTTAAATTGGATAAAGGAGAGCAGGGTTTACAAGTATGCATGGGGGAAGTCATCTTAGACCTCGGAAGTCAGGGGAAGATAATGAACTTGAGCACTGTAGGCATGAGCCATAACTGTAAAGTAAAAGGAAGGGTTTTCAGAGCATTGCTTAAAAAGGGGAGGAGGGGTTGGGGGGCTGGGTGTCCAGCATTGCTACAGGTGACTCTCTTTTATAAAAATGTCCACACTAGTAACTGTGTTTTCTCGCTTTGTTCCTGCCATAGTAAAACAATGTTCAGTAAAAGCCTGGATATCTCTGAAGCCAATCCCAAATTCAACAAAGAAGAAAGGTATAAACACTGACAATATGTTCCTCTCCTCTACCTCACTGCCGAGACCTTAAAGATGCAGTACTTACCTTCTCTGTGTGGGGACAGAGCTGTTCTCTCTTTCTCTTTAGAGAGAAGCAAAGAGGGTGGGATATTTACAGCCCCACACTATGTATGTTTTTGTGCAGTACCATTCATTTGAGGCTATCCCCAATGCAGCCTGGGACTGTACCAACAATTTCCCCACTAAAATTTCATCCTACTGCTATTTCTGGTTCAGTTCTGCCATGAGTAGAAGTTCTGCCCAGGGTAGAAAATGCATTTGCTAAGACTTCTTTGGGAAGAATTGGAATATAAAACATTAGGAAGGCCCAGAGTGCTCCACTCCCAGCATTAGAAACAGCAGCACAACTGAGTCAGTGACAACAGTGGTAGGAAACTTTGGAAATTCAGTCTGATAGAGTAAAATATTAAGTACCTCTAGACAAGAGACGAACTCCTTAAGACTACCCAGAGGACACAAGAGGAAAATGTGAATAAACATAGGCTTTTTTGAGGATGGTTCTAATCTAGCAGTTTGAGTGACAGATGGTGAAGAATAACAAAAAGGGGAACTCCCGACTGTCAGTAGAGGCACAATGGAAGACAGGCAGGCCACCACATTTATGGAGTTCAAGYGGACTTATGTGGGTCCATGAACACAAAAAAAAAGTTTAGACTTCTGGGAAGGTTTTTGGTGGACATGTTGTTTCTAAAGTTTTGGTCTCAGGGTAAGACAACTTTTTTCCTCTGTTGAAAGCTGGCATCCCAGTGGATAACTCTTCATCAAAATGTAATCCGTATACATTTTGGACAAACACTTAGCTTACCCAAAGGTTAGGAGTGTGGCATAGGATTCAAAAAGGGAGAAACAATGGCTTCCTTAAAGGAACCAATGGACTTGGCAAACCGTTCTTTTTTCCATTTCCCCTTTTCACAGAAATCTTTCTATTTAAAGATAAATGTGGCCTTTAAGCCTCGGGGGACTTGCAGAATGTGTGAGGAACAGCCCCTGTTTTGGCCTTTTGCAGTCTGAGACAGTCTTTTGTGGGCAGTATTTCAAGTCCTGAACCTGAACAGAGAAGAACATCTTGCATCTGCAGAAGAGATTGTGCCTCATGTGGTGTGTAAAGCACCCTCTTTAAGATGCCAAAATACCGACAAGTGTTGGACTTGAACTGTTAGCAACCTCTTAGTTCCACAGCTATGAAGAAGTAGTGGTTATACAACCTTTAGTGGCTGGGCTTTCCTGGACTGTTAGCATAGATACAGAAATTCCTGTTCCTTTCTCTGACACCCCTTATATGTAAGTTCTACATGTGGCACTTCTGGTCATTAAAAGTTAGTCTGAAATTACTCCAAAGATGAGCTTTTTCACAGTAATTAGAAATCGGGTCCAGTAAGAGAAGTGCAAAAATTTTATCTGTGACAGAACAGGGATCTTTCAGCAGATCTTCCTAGCACCATTCCTTGTCCTCTGTCCTTCTCTGGCAGCTGCTACAGCTGTGTTAGGAGCAGAGGAAATGACCCTTCAGTAACTTCTGTGGGAATTTCTTAAATCCATGTAGGCATTTTGTGTTCCCTCTCAAAGGTGGTATTTTTCAGACAACGGGAGGAGAAGGTTAGAGCACTGCATGAGGATCACCCACGGTCCTGCTCATTCAAGGACCAGGTTGATTTCTTGAGGATCACATTCGCTGTGATCTTACCTCCCTCCCATGTCTAAGAGTTAGAATGAAGGACCTCAGTGGTGGGAATGTGAGAGAACCTGGATTCTAGAACTCCGCACAACTGCATCAAAGGAAGGGGTAGGCAGCAAAGAGAACCCCAGCAAAATGGGGTCAGATGGTCAGGGTGGCCATTCAATTTTTGGCCCGTGTTTAATTGTCCAATTTTATGATACCTTTTTTAAAGGAATACTGCATCTTTAAGGGTCCCTTCCCTCTAGATGCACATGGTTGTCTTAGTAGCTGAGGCCACTGTCCCTTTCTTTTTCTTTTTCTTTCTTTCTGACTTTCTTTCACCCCCTCTTTCGGTGCTTCTCTTCTTCTGTATCTGGGTTGCTGCAGCTCCGTAGTTCACTTGCTTCAGTATTATAGGGAATGCACATGTTTGCGCTTCTGGGTCTATTGTGTCCTGGGGTTGTTCATTTTTTTTTAAACCTCATTTCCCTTTTTCTTTAACCTATTGTCAATTTGCTTTCCATTCTTTTTGTTAACCTCTTCGGTACCTTCCCTGTTGGGAAAATGACTTGAAAGAAACATTATTGGACCTTATTGCACCCGTTCTATTTACATTTTACTATTCTGCATGTGTGAATATGGGTGTATTTTCTGTACAAATATACACACAGGTTCCAGTATACAATGGGTGTCAATTTGCTCTTCTCAGTTACATCACTCTAGATAGATTGGTACAGGTACAATTGAGGACAGCTTTTGTTCCTAAATATAGACATATATTTGTACATATATGAATCAGATCTTACCCAAATTTGCACTCCAGGCTGAAATATAAATGGAGTGTCACTCAAACACATGAAAAAGAACTTGCTGTAATGCTTCTTTCCACTTCTCTATCAATGCATAGAACAACAGCTTTTTTGTCCTATTCTCACTATGTTTTCATTTTAACTGTTCTCAAAACTGCCTTGGTTGCCCAGCCCAGCACTTGCAATGTTGATGTAACTGGAGGCATGGCTACTTGCACTGAGCAGTAAACTGTGAAATCTACTGGGCATATATTAAATTTGGCATTTCTGTCTTGTGGAGAATGGATTTTTCTCACCCAGCCAGAGGTAGCTCTGGCAGCTTGGGAGCCTCTTATTGAAAATGGAGAGAATGAGAGGGAAAAAGTGACAGAGAGGAAAAAAAGCATTGCATCCAACTTGAGACTAATTTGGCTTAATAACACCAAACTGTTTTTTTATTTCTAATCTAATTTTTGTTAATGTGAAAAGGTGCTGACACTTTCCTGCGTTTGCTTACCTGCACCCCTAAAAACTTAATAACCTGACTATTCTTTCCCATTTTGAATGCTTTGGTCAGTAGATAAAAATCAAGTATACTGAAGTTTTCAATTGTCACTAGCCTTCAAAGTCAACGTGCCAGAGATTCAGTCTGCTTTTAGAACTGCTTTTTCAGACTCTTTTCAGCACAGCATTGATTTATTCTCCATTCACATTTGAGAGATTTCCTTTGCAACCTACAAGACCCAGAGACTGAATTTATTTTAAATGAAAAATGAGATCCTGGAGCACAAGATGGCATCCACAGAGATAAGTGCTGGGTTGCTGAGCTGGTACGTTCTAGCTGATCTGAATTCCTGACTGTAAGACCATCATGACTAATAAGGCAGTATCAAAGCAGATTCACAGCTTGAGCTACAATCTTGTACCCTGGGCTCCCAAGCTGGCTCAGAAATGCATGCTTTAATAACCAATACGTTTCACAGTTCATTCGTGGCAAAAAAAAGTACTTCTTACCAGGCCAGCTTGGGGGACAGAGGGACACTGCGCTGAACAAACTGGGGACAAAAAGAACAATTTCCTTGATAAGAGTGTGATATAACTGTGCCTTATGTAAGAGGCAGAAAAGAAATGCAGTATGAACCCCATTGCTCTGCTGACTGCTTTAATTGGGATTTGGCTGGGAGGTTTTTTTACAGCCTTGGTATGTGCCTCTCCATATTCCCTAGGACAAAGTTGGATGTGTCTGCAATATGTGAGCGGAACAAAAGTTATTTTCTGGTAAATTAAACTGTCCCCCTAGTGTTCCTGGTCTCTGGAAAGACATAGGCACCTGTGGCAATGATTATGACCGTTCAGTTCTCCGAACAGTATTTCACTCTGCTTTTCCTACTCTTCTCTCCACCTGCCTCCACACCCCTCTCTCTTTCTTTCTCTCTCTCTCCCTCTCTCTTCATTTTCCCTTTCCGAGGATGGCGAGTGCTGATCCGTTGGGGTAAGCTCTAGTTTTGGATTATTCCTGTTGCGGGACCTGTTGTAACTTGTAGAGAAACTTTTCATTTGCAATTTCCAAATACAATACAGGCTGATACACTTCAGTGACTGAGGCTTTACAGCAGGGAGAGAGAGAGAGAGATGTGGGAAGAAGCATTTTTGGTGCTTTTGTGTGTGTTTGTGTGCTTTTATGTTGGAGTCACACTCCATATAATTTACTTTTGGGTTCTTTTTTTGTTCTCTTATTTGTCCCTSTATTTCAATGTCTGTGGGCACAGAAAACTATCCTCAGATGCTGTGCAGATACCAGGACACCTTCTGAGAATGAAACCCCATTTTCCATTTAGTACTTTTGTATCTTTTTGGTATTTTCCAGTTAATTTTGATCCTAATTTAGCCATTTTTTTTCCTTTTTTTTTTTTTTTTAATGAAACTGAATCCTGTCCATGTTATTAAAAAAATGCTGGGTATTCCCTCTCTTAACATGTTTTCTTAAGAGGTGAACAGATGGCCCTAGAGACAGATATATCTTCAAAGCTCTTTCTTTTCAATAAAGTTAATATAGGAACTACTATGAATGCAATCACACTTCACATTAAAGTTCCATTTATAAATACTTAAGAGAAGGAGAATATTGTATTAATAAATTATTTAATAAAACTATTGCGATAGTTCATTACAGACTAGAGTAAAAGCTTCTTGAGAAGGTACATATTGAGAAAGGTAATTAGCACCAGTAACATTTACTTCTCATGCTTGTAGCATGCTTTACTATTTATTAATTCTTTCTAAACCATTTATAAATGGAACTTTAGTATAACTGGCCAGTTAAGAAGGTGGTGCTGTTAAACATCACCTTCTGTATGGATGAAGAAAGGAAGAAGAGGTGTGTTACCAACACCTGCTCTCCTTTCTCTACGCTCTTTGTAAGGCTTCATCTTACAAGTGGTTATTACCAGGAGCAGACCTTCTGACTGAAGCATAAGGCAGCTTCACAGCAATAAGAGCTGTCACAGTATTACTTACATGTTAGGACTGTAAGACAGTGGAACATCAAAGGTATTCTATGCTTATTCCCTCAATCAGAGAGTGAGGAAGCACAGTTTGTACATCTTAGACACCCAAGAGTAATAGTGATGAAATTTAACACAGCCTGATTGCTCACCTATTGCATGTTAATGCAGTTCATTTTCAGGGGTCTCAGCCTGAAATTTCAGTTTAGGTTTTTTTGGCTTTGAGTGAGCGAGGAAAGAGGAGTATCAAATTCCACCCAATTTATGCTTGAAGCAAGTAAGAGGTTGGCTGGGTATTTTCTGGAATGACTTTCAAAACTACACGTGGAATCAAACTAATTCAAAATTTCTAAGGCATTTCACCCAGGGACACAAGTCTGATGCATCTCTGCACGCTGCATGCATGCTGCAGGCTCCCCTTCTTGGAAGCATGGCTCCAGCTTGACCAGCTAAGAGGCTGTATTCAGCGTCCTGGTAAAACTGTGCTATGAAAGCAAGTTCTGCTGGGGCTGCAACAAGGTACCAAACTTCCGTTTGATTGTAAGAAAAAATTCTAGGAGATGGTTATTCAAAGAAGAAACAAATGCTGAATCTGACCTAAGTGTTAAATTCAGGCCGTGAAGCCTTTATGCTCTACTGGTGTGTCCTAGCAGGAGCACTGTTTAAAGCACTTCAAAACTCATCTGAGAGAAGGGCTGTGGAGAGATGCTCTGTACACGTGCTACTTGTGTAGTACGGTTACCAGGCCAGCTGCACTCTTCTGTCTCGTGTTTCTCTCCGTCTGCACCTCAGCAGTGTCAGGCTTCAGCCCTTCACCTCTCAGGAAATTCCACAGTTCTCTGAAACCAGCTGCAAACTGGATTCTGGCCCCTCAGTTTCACCAGTAAGAGAACACTGATCTGACATGAATTGAGCCTTGCACGGCTTCCTCTTTGACAGCAGCTGGCTAACATGAGTAAAAAATCACTTTAAAATAAGAACCTTTTAACTTTGAAGTACCAAATAGATTGAATGAGGTATAAAATGATCACAGCTACAAACTACAGCCCACACATGCACATTTCGTTTCAGTCCTTTGCCTCTCTCTTTCATAGCTCAGATGTCTCCAGATTATTGTCAGTCTATGGAATGGGAGGAATTGCCTGCAATGATCTCGGTGTCCACCGTATGTTTAGAGTGCCCTCTGCATTTTCCCCCTCCTAAACCTCGGGTCTACCTCTCTTATGTTTTGGGGTTTTTTTAATTCCTCCCTCCAGGCTTGGTGAAACAACTCTGTCACTTTGGAAGGGGCTAAAGAGTCTCTTCTTGTGTCTCTAAATCTGGCAGTTGTGTTTGAAGGGAGTGCTCGTTATCTGAGCAACTGCACTGACTTCTCTGCTTGTATTTTCAACAACCTTTTGATGACTTCCCTTGCGTTAGTGCGCAAGCATACAGGAATGCAAAATACAGAGCAAAATGAGTCATACACAGTGTTCACAGTTTCCTAGATTGTTGCATTTAATATTAAGTTATTGGAATAATTATAGATTTAATACTTCCAGTAACATTTACTGCCTGTAAAGACTTTTAGGAGGATAATAGATTTTCCCACTAAATAAATTTAGTTCATAGCCATGGAGATAAGATGATGTTGTATTTTTCTCCTCTTTCCACACATAAGACATAAGAATCTGCCATCCTAATGTGCTGCCAGTAGGGCCTCAAACTTTCATTTTCTGGTGAGAGGGCTAAAAATTTAAATTCCTGTTCTTTTGTTAAAGCATTTCAGCATAATGCAATGTTTTAATTCGTTTCTTTTGGTCCTGCCCCAGTTCTGTCCACCTGACTCTGAGATACAGGAGCAGTGCATGCGGTTGTTTTTTTTACAAACTGAACTATAGCATTGCTCAGCCAAGATGATCTTGATGAGAGGGACAAATCTGTCATTTTTGCATGTTAGCATTTTTGTACTAGAGTACAGAACCGCATGATAGGCCAGGTACTGAGTTTTTATAGCCAGCTTGAGAACCATGTCTCATTTGTAAAGGTAAATTATGGGAGATGTGTTAAATTGATGAAGATGCAAGGAAGAGCTCCTCAGTCTGGGTGTCATATCCCATACCACCACTTTCTGGTAAGGGAGGAAAAGTTTTGAAAATATACAACTCTCTTTTCACCCTGACATTTAAATTGAACACAGTCTTCTTTCAACTCTTTCCACTGCTCCTATATACAATTTCCAGTGTGGACAAACTGAAACTTGCCATAGGGCCTGCTTAACTTCTTAACGTATTTTGCATGTAAATCAGCAGCAGAAATAAAGCTTGTTCAATAGCAATCATGTGGATACTGAATGCATTTCCAGGAGGATTTCATACTAACTCTCTCTTATGTCCCCTGCCTCAGGCTCCTAGAATGGATGAAAATACAGTACACAACAACTATTTTTCAAATATTGCTTCCAGTAAAGAACTGGGAATTGGGGGATGGGGACTGCATATTCTGCCCTCCATGTGTGTGATTGTTTTTGTAAAAAAATAAGAGGCAATGGGGTTGGGAAGGGAGAATTCAGGACTGTTGGAAACACCTGATTGCAAAAAGGAAATAGCAGAGTGGAACTTTTAATCGAGTATCCTGGAATTCAGGTGAGTGTCAGAGAGGACTTTCCCCACCACAATTAAGAGTTGGTGGGAACATCTCCTTTAACTCTAAGCTGGTGTTTAACTGCATCTCTGGGCACCTGAATGCCTTCCACATTTGTCCAAGGTAATCTATAAGCTCTTCTTGTAATTTATGGTTTTGAAGAAGCTTTTCCTGATGATTCATGCAAGAAAGATTTTAACTAAATGGACTTCCCATCTGCACAACACATCTGTGGTGCAGTCAGCTACTTCAGTTATAGGAACGGCACATACAGTAGTCTTTCAAAAGTGGAACAGACAGTTCTCCCCTTAAAATTACTTTGCATAAACCTTTATGAGTGCCCYAGATCTTGATGGTACAAATTTAGGTTTAATCTAGTGCGAAAGAATGCCAAAAGTGAGCCTCTAGCTTTTTTACTGCTACACTATGAGGGGCAGATTGCAGCAGGGTACAAGAAAAAAACCTAGGTGGGGATTTTCTGCAGAGAATGAGTGCCCCATATCTTCATGGTGCCAATTTAGATTTAATCTGGCAAAAAAAGCATGCTGTGACTGGGCTTCTGGGTTTCACCTACTTAATGTGATGGACTAACTGCAATGAGATACAAAGAAAACCATCAGGGTAGGGGGTACAAACAGAAAACAAAACCTGCCATTGTTTTCAGTTGTAGCTTGCTCTTTGCTTGGAAATATTTCCTCTTTTGCAGTTCACATATTTTTTAAGAATTCTACTACTCATATTTATTTACTAATATATGTCTGGGTGACCATTTTAGAAACCAGTTTTTTTGTTTTATTCTGTAACAGCAGAAGAGAGTAAACTGACACAGTTTATGGTCTAAATTTGTTTTATATTCTTATGTATAAGCTGACATCAACTATCTGACCTATATCAATTTTTAATATATACGTGTGTACACACAGATAGATACATATTAAAACACGTACATCCATGCACTCTGTTTTCCAAGCATCTACAGGAATTTCACCTTTTCATGATTGTTACCTGAAGGCAAGTAATTGCTTTCATGGCTCTTATTATAGGTGAGACATTGATGGGTTTGCTATATTGACATATTGCTGCATGGTGGTTCTTGAGCAACTAGGTTCTTAGCCAAGTCCTCTCCTGTAAAATGTTTCAGTCTTCAAGACAACTTTCTTTCTATTTAAAAAGGAAAGAAAGCAACTGCCTCTGGGGCTCACTCATGTACACACACAGGGTGTGGGGATTTTTCTGATGGGCAGCCCTCCTCTTAGAAACTTGTTCTGCTGAAATGTTTGTGCAGTTTGGTCTGTCTGCTCTTCCACTGTGTTTAGCACAGCACATTTACACGTTTTATTGTCTGCAACTGACATTTTTCATAGGTGGCCTTTGCTGGAGAGCATAAGATCATTACAGTATAGGTGACCTTGTCAGCAAATAGGACAGTTCACTTTCCCTTGATTGGCCTCTTTTTGAGCTGAGGCCAGAGATGTTATTTTGATATTAGTAAAGTCATCAACAAAAGCAGAACTCGTTATCCATAGAGAAGACCTGGCTTGTTTCATGCAGCAGCAAGAAGTCTCACTGGAGAGCAAAGGTGTGAAATCCGTCAGTGAGAAGCTGGAAAGGGTTAAGCCAATGTGATCTTTGACTTCAGTGGGAAGTCATCACATAGGAAATGATTGTGTGCTTGAGTCAAGGAGACTTGGTTTTTTAATTATTATCTGGAAGAACCCCCTGCCTTTGTGCCTTGTACACATGGTGCTTTTCCATGTTGCTTGTGACAGAGGAAGTCTCATTTTGTGGCCACCAGCGCTGTGCAAAACAGAATTCCTAGCACAAGTACGAATGTCTTCACTGTCCTTTTGAATGCAGCTGTTCAACTTGCACAGAGCAGACCTAGTAGCTTCCATGTGCTTGATGACCAAAAGGGAAGTAGCAACTGCCATAATCAAAAGGGATTATAGTATCCTCCCTGAGCAGCAGCATTTCTTTTATTTGAGGGGGGGGACAATTGAAAAATGTGACATTAGTGAAAGGAAAGAGAAGGAAAGAGTTATGTGCTTTTCCAGTGGCAGCCTCCCTCCTCCTCCTCCTCACTTCATGCCTGTGCCTGTGGTGGCTGGTGTTCAGGATTATTACTTGTCCGAGTTTTCTGAGGGATGTTTTCCTTGTTGTGTCCATTCAGGTCTCGGTCAATCAGCGGAGCATCGTCTGGGCTCTCCACCAGTCCTCTCAGCAGTCCGAGGGTAAGTGGTGCTGCTTCAAGATCTGTTGGTCCAATCCACTCACACATGCTTGATGCTTTTCAACATCTGTTGCTCCAGAGCTGTGGCTCTTAGCTGGGATGTTTTGTTTTTCCTTGGCAGCTTGTAAATTTTCATGGGTAGTGAGGGAAATGTTATTTACAAATGCAAGCAGAGAATTTCTCATATATGTTCCCTGCACTGTTAGGAGGAATCTCACTGTGTCCCTGCCCTTTTTCAGTCTCATAAGCACAGAGAATAACATTGCTATGACTAAACACTCCATATCCAGCTGAGGTCTGCATACAGCCTGGTTTCAGACCAAATAATCAGGAACCATTTCACAGCTGCCTTCAATTAGGTCACAGCAGAGCACCAAACCGTGCTGGTTATCTTCTGTTTGCTTCAGAATAGCTTGTATTAGGAAGTCAGAGAAAATAAATTATGCAAATTTGAGGGCTAGCAAATTTAAAAGGAAAGTAAGAAGTTGACTGACTAGGATGAGTAAAGAACATTGAAACCCCTATAAATAAGGTACATACATCCACATGCCCTTTTTAAACCTAAAGTCAGCTAAGTATTGATACTGAGCTAATACTGATACTCAAGCAGGATAACACGTGCTTGATAGGACRTTTGTTGCAAAGTTGTTACAGTTTCTAAGTGCAATGATAGAGGCCTCCATCTTCTTGTTAACTTCTTYAGGGGTAAAAGTGAGTATTCCTAGTGCCTGACAAGGTCAGGTAAGTCACTTTAAGACTGCAGTGCTTACAAAAGTCTAGATCTCATCAAAAAGTCTGTCAGTTGTGGCAGTGCATGTTACGTCATTGTCTGGCCCAGAGTCTTTGGAGGAAATCTACACACTTTTTGTGACTTCATGAGAAAATGCTATCCTCYGTTGGAAATGGATATATTTGATGTCTTAGGGTATGGATAGACCTATGAATCCACTCTTAGTTATATGAAGATAACATCAGTATTCCAAGTATTTGGAATTGTAATTCCAACTTAAGATTCTGTGTAATTCTTGTGAATAAACTCGCGCTGTCAGGTGTAAGTTTATAGACTAGTAAAGCTTCCAGCATTTGCTTGATCGAATTATTTTCTGAAACATATTCTGGGCTCCTGTCAATTGTTACCCTGTTTTGCAACTGGTATAAATGTTTTTGTGGTCTTCTCTGTCTTTAAGTGCTAGGAATCAGTGAAGACYCATTTCCTTCTTTCTGCACTGGGACTCCTGGTTACCAGTGGAATAAAGCAGAGGTCTGAGAACTCTTATGCCACCGCAAAACGTACTGGAAAAGAGCATGAGAACAGTTTTGTGCACAAAATAAGCATCCAGTGTAGCAAACGTAAATCTTGATTTCATTAATTGATGTCTAGGGATCAGTTTCTGACATCTCAGTAGAACTACATCAAAGAATAAGGTTGACAAGATCTGTCCCATAGTTGTTGTACTGTACCATTATTACTTAATAGGCAGTTGATTAAATAGTCTTCAAAGGGATTTAGCAATCAGGTGGCATTTTCAGCAGATCATAATGATATTAAGGCAAGTCACGTTTGAGGCTTAAAAGGAAATGTTGAAATAAAAATTGTATTTTTTAAAAAGTCCTTACCTATGCTTCTAATAGCACCTTAGATTATTGAAAGAGAACATTCCTTTAAAAAGCAAATACACATTTCACTTTTTGCAGTGCTTGGGTTCAGTTCTATGAGGAATTGAATTCAACAACAACTAAAAGTTCTCAAATTCCACAAGATCTTACTAATGGTGTTCCACATTGCACCAGCTGAAATAGAGACCCAATCTTGTTCTTCATTTCGTTATTAAAAACGTGGTAATTAAGAGTGCCTTTTCAGATTCTTAATGTCTTAAGAGGGATTTGAATTTGATTTTATTTCTTTCAGATCTGTTTCTCAAACCATAATACACATAAGATAGGAAAATTGCAAGGAAACATTTGCAATCAACAGTCTTGGAGTTTTATCCATTGGCGTCGTTTGCAAATGGTTAATAGTCAGATGCTGATAGTGACTTCCACAAATTAACCACTTTCCTCATCTTTTCCCCTTCCTTTCTCATTGACAATCAGAATTTAGCAATATGGCAGACTTTAGTTTAACTTGACAATCCTAATAATAATACAAATATCTCAATGTAGTGATTTTCCTTTAATTTTGGTGGCCTAACCCCAAGGTCTTTGAAGTAATTTCAAAACTTTGATGCAAACAATTTTAGGACTTCAGTCTTAAATACATTTCTACAATTTTTTTAATACGGCAACATTATGCTAATCCATTGGACCCAGGAAGTAAAGTCCCTAGTGAGTGAGTTTACCTGGGACTGAGATTTGAGGCAAGGTTACATGTACATGGTATGTTTGGATAGTTCTTGATTATGCCTTTTAGGTGGTAAGAATGGATCCTGATAATGGTGATATGTAATTTTTCATAGGTAATAATTTCTAGAAATCAGAATCTAAGTGTAGACCAAAGCTAAGTATTTTAAGTAGTGATTTCTATTTTTACAGTTATTCCAGTACTTGTAATCTAAGGTGTTAATAGCAATGTTTTGTAAGGACATTTGTTTTGTTTTAAATGTGATTTTTAGCTTGCTAATATCCCTTAAAAGGCTTCTACCCTTCCAAGTCTGTCTATTGCTGTTTGCTGTCAACGTATGAATGGTTTCCCAAAATGCCTCTTAACATGTGTAAATGTTCCTGTTTGGGAAAAAAAAAATCATAATCCCATTTTGATACCTCAGTGAGGGATTATGAACTTTGCTTGTCTTTTTTCTTTTTAAGCTGTGTCTTACAAAACAATAGCTCCCCACACCCTCTTCTTAGACTTGGGACTTAATGGCAAATATTGCTGAGAGTTTATGGCAGAAATTCCAGTTATCAAGCTATCCTTCAGTGCAATGAGGGATGTTGCAGGAGAAGCATAAARTCTGATGCAAAGTATCGTCTCTTCCCAGATAAAAAAAAAAAAAATTTGCCAGGCCTCACTGAAGTTTTTGCTGTAGCAGTTTACAAATCAAACACCAATCTGAGTTCATATATTTCTCATGGTGTTGTGTGCTCTGAAGCTTCCAAGTGAATGCTGAGCAAGTTAACGTTCCAGGTCAGGGGAGGAGAGTGGGTGCCCAGATGGCATCACTCTCCCTTTTCCCCCTCTTCCCACAATGGGTGGCTGCAACTCGGGTGTGCATTACCCAGTCAGGGGAAAAGAGGAAGGAAAGAGGTTCTGAGTGGTGTGTGCAGTAACTGTGTGTATCCCCGGCCACTCCGTATGTATCACACACCTGTTCTGAGTTTCATTTCTCTTCTGGGTTTGCATATGGGCACATGGGGCTGAAAGAGGAGGTCCCGTTCTTGGCACATCTCAATTTGTCTGTGGCTTGAGTGGTTCTTCTTCCCCTTCCTCACCTCCCTACAGCATCGTGCTTCTCTCACTGCAGGGCAATCAGAACAATCCCAGAGAGATGGCATTTCTCTCTTCTTTTTTCTTGGTTACTTTCTTTCTTTTTTTTTTTTTTTTTTTTTCCCTTGTTCCTTTGTTGTACTTTTCTTTCTGTTGTTTTCCTTTGCTGACACGTGGTTGGTTAATATGATGAAGCCTGTTATGACACTGTTGTTCTTGCTGCTGCCGCTGCTGCTGTTGTTGATTATGCTGTGTTCCCAGCTAACTGCATGTCTTTTTTTTGTTTTTTGTTTGTTTGTTTGTTTTCGTTTCTTTGCAAAATCCCTCCCCCCCACTACCCCTTCACCTCCATCTCCTGTGTCTCCTTGTGACATGGTGCATCTTTGTGACTCGGATGGATTTTATTCTGACTTTCCTTTCTCTGCTCGCCCGCTCTATGCGTGTTTCACTGTTTTTGATGTGCATGGACACTCTGCGTCTGTCTCGTAGCCTATCAGAAAGTTCTTCATCCCCCCTCAGACCTCCGACCTCCCTTTCTCTCCCCGACCCCAAGTCTCCTTGGACCCTGATGCTTGTAGGAACGCCTCCAGGCCTGGACATGTCCTCCAACCAAAGCCAGCACTTCAGCCCAACCCAAAGACGCAGACTTTGCCATCCAAGAGCAAATTGGCTGAAAAACCACTCCAGTCTACTAAATCCAACCCACTCCCTGCCAGCAATACCAGCGCCCCCTCTTCCCAGAACACCCCTGTGCAGAATGCTCAGGGCCGCTCGCCTGCTGCCAGCTTTAACCCACAGCTGGCTGTTCCTAAAGTGCAGACCAACCCTATGTCTCCTGTTAGATTGCTCCCTTCTAGTACTGACCCAAGCACCAAATCTATCCCCATCATACAGGTCACCCCTCACCCCTCTCCAAGGGGAAGTCCCCTCCCTACCCCCAAGGGGACACCTGTTCATACGCCAAAGGAGAGCCCAGCAGGCACACCCAACCCAACACCACCATCCAGCCCCAGCATTGGAGGAATGCCATGGAGGACACGGCTCAACTCCATCAAGAATAGTTTCCTGGGGTCTCCTCGCTTCCATCGTCGGAAATTGCAAGGTGAGTACTCACCAAAACCTACAGGGTGGTTCTGATTTGGGCAGATATTCAGCAGGACATTGATACCTCCAGTTTGGCTCTCCAAATTCCATATATCAAAGACTGAATATTGGTATGGAAAATAAGTGATAGCATCAGCCAGGATCTAACCCACATGTGAGCAGGCTCTGTCATGCCACTGCGCCTGCTCCAACAGCATCTCCTGAGCCCTCTTCACACTCCAGCCATACAGCTCTTAGTATCCCTGCTGTGGCTCTTAGACCACAACAAAAATTTCTGTTCAGTTTCTTCACTTGTTTTGTCAGTGAACTCAGAGCTCTGCCGTTTCCCCTGTGGCTGTGCTCTGCTGCCTCTCCACAGCCACAGGCTGAGCCTTCTGCTGAAAAAAAAGACAGCCAGAGGCTATGGGCTGAAATTGTCCTTCTGAAGCACAGCTTTTTTGATCTTGGTTAATGCTTTTTTTGCCTCCTTCAGTAACTTGTGCAAAAATCTCCTTAATACAATCAGTGGTTTCATTATCTGCTGGCCTACTTCAGTTTTCAGAGTCTCTGGAGTATTGAGATGTGCAAAATTTTCTTCCTCAAGCTCCAGGTGGCTTTTTGCATGCAGGCAAAGGGCACCCAAAGTCACATGCATTATCCTTGGACGTCAACAGCAATTACTCCCAACACCCTGTGGTTTCACAGGGTACCGGGTCGTGATCCCATGGGAAGGAGGATTACAGCCACAGAATAGTTAGGTTTTGAACTGTGATGGTAACAGCAACATTGTCTCTGAGGTGGTCAGAGAACTGCAGAGAATTGCAGCAATGATTGAGCTGCATCCAGCTGGGCTTTGAGGCAATTGCAAAGCAATCACATTGGCATAATGTTTGGGTCTGAACCAGAAACCATTGAAGCCAGTGCAAGATTACATAATGACCTAAGGAAGGGTAGAGTGAGCCTTGAAATAAACCACTTGATTAGATGCAGTGATCTAGAGACATATGACAAGTGTTCAGATGTCAGAACTACAGTCTACAGAGGCAGTGGGCAAATGCAAAGGGGTGCAATTGCAGAATTGTTTCATTGGTGTACAAGCGAAAAATGGAAGGTGTACTGAATGATCAACTTTCTTTTCTCCCTCCCTCTCTTTGGCTGTGCGTGCACGGGCAGTACCTACACCAGAAGAGATGTCTAATTTAACCCCAGAATCATCCCCAGAGTAAGTAGTTTGCCAGTACACTGCCTTTTTTTCCACCACTTACCAGTGTCATTTCCTTGCCTGAATGTCATAAGCTGACATATTTCTGTTCTGAATCAGTATCTGTTTGCAACCTGTTATCCTGTGGGTGGGATAGAGATGTGAAATGATTCTTGTGATAAGGACCCTGGATAAAATCTATACCTCAGTAATGGCAGTGGGGTCAACAGGTGATGAAACAGTCTCCCAGTAACCACCTCATTTTCTCATGGCTTGCTGAACTTACAGGGTTTGTAACATGTTCATTTTCTCTTGATTCATTTGGTTGTCAAGTAGATCACTCTTTGGGGCTGGAGAGGCTGATCAGTGGCTTATACTGGCACTAATTATGCACCAAAAAGTCTTTCTTTGAGTACAGGAGAGTTTGCATCCTCAGGATAACACGCAGGAGCTTCTGCTAAGATCATTCCGAGGAATCTTTGGCTGCGATAGTAAGCGCAGTGTTAATTCTAGGCAGCAGTACTGGGACATGGAGAAGCTGTTTCATATTCACCAGGCTCATTCCTAAAAGTCAGTGTACATTTCAACCATTTCACTGCACAAATGTGCGTCACTGCATGGCAGGTTTGGAAGTCCCTGCCAGAGTGCTGCTCCAAACACTTCCTAATACGCAACAGATGCCAAATTATTCCTTTTTATTTTCACAGCTTGTGTTTGTGAACCCAATGCCCATAGATTTAGCCTGCCAACCAAGGCAATTTGGCCTCTTGTTAAGATACTTGTATGAAATATTCATGAGTCTTGGATGGGAATTTTGGGCTTAAAGTTTTGTAATTGGTGACAATGGTATTGTCTTAACAACTTTGCCCAGACCTGGCATTTATCTGGTGTAAGATGGGCACTCTATGTGTAATGCTGCATGGAATGGGATAAAGATTTCAGGAGAGAGAGAAGTAAGGATTAGTAAAGGTATGCAGGAAGAAAAATGGAATATATTGTGTTTTCAACACTTGCGAGCACTTACTAATAGAGAGGCATGAGAAAATTTCATAAAATTAGCACATCATTATCCAAGAAACATATTATACCCTCATCTCACATGTTTTTAAAGCTATTAAAACAGAAAACCTTTAGAATTAAATTTCTCCTTTTCATTGCATGTATGTTGGTGGAAGTTTTTCTGTTAATTTATTGCCTTCCCTGCTTCCCACTCACTCTTTAAAAGCTGGTATAGAGAAGTAGTGCCTGTCATTTGAAGCTGTTTGGATGCAAGTCAAAGCCTAAGGCCCTTTTTTCTTTTTCTGTATAATTGCCAAATTAATGAGTTCAATTGGGCTGTACCCTGCAGTAAACATAATAAAAGTCGTAAAAAATAATGAACTGGATTATATTTTAATGATAGATGTCTGTTGCTCAGTGCCCACTTTCTTGTGTCTTATTTTTCTAGTATTTTCTTCTTTTCTGTAAGAAATAAGATATCCTTCTCAAGAGCTATATTGACCTCACGGGTTGGGTGATAAATACATGTCCTTGCTCTGTCTGGTACAGCAATGACTGCCATTCATTTAACAAACCTGATGATTAGGTAATACACTTTGACATGTCTGGGTAACGCTGTTCTTTCTCATGTGAAAAAGTCGTAGAAAATGTGTTAGGGATGACATTTAAAGAGACTTAGCTCCAGCTGCTTTAAACCTGCAAAGCTCCATTCGCTTGAGTAGAAGTGCTGTAATTTATGCCAAGCAGGTAAACCTCTGGAGGTTACTGATCCATGTGCTCAGGGACAGACAGGGAACACAGAAGGCGATGTGGTCAGACTCTCCAAAAGTAGGAAAAGGAACAACGTGTAGCAGTGGAAAATTTCAGTGTGAAGTAATAAAGCACCAGCCTCTGTTTTCATGCTAATTTCTTTGCTTTTTCATCAACTGGACACCTGATTAGATTCCCTAGTGTAATCTACATACCCAGCCTCCCCCACATATCTCCTATCTCGCTCCCCCTTTAAGAGGTTTGCCATGATAAGAGAAGATCCTTAATTTTAAGTACCTTTTGTACTGCTTACAGCCTGATCTTGTGAGATGCTAGAGCATCTCATTCAGGGTGCTGAGGATCATTAATTCATACACATTTTATTCCAAGTTAGTAGCACTTAATGCCCTCTAATAGGAGAAAAACCTTTATTGTGTCATTTTACTCCAAAGCTGTCCCTTCTTCAGTGGGCCTGTTCCCCAGGTGTATGAGCACAGCTAGTTCTGGCAGTTAGGGGGAGAAAAGCCAGTGCGTGTGTGCTGTGTCTTGATTGTGTTCATTACAGAAACAGGAGAGGCCACTGGCATCCATTCTGTCTTATGTGACACCAGCAAAATTATTWTAGTGAATTCCAGTGATTTACAAGCTGGAGCATAGCCCAGGCTATCAGTGAATCTTCCAGCCTCAGTATTACTGGTGATAACCTTGCTGAGGAGAAGAGCCCAGATGGATTCTGGAGACTCCAGACCATGTTGAACAGGAAAAAAAACTCCCTATGTTCTGGGGCCCTCGTTACCTGTGCTTATTAAGAGACCTATAAATGAAGGACCAACAAAACCATTAATGAAAATACAAAAATGAAAACCCATATTTTAAGATGGCAGATCTGCAATTAAAGAAATGCACTTTTGCAGGCCCATGCTTCCACTGGGCCCCTGGAGTCCATACAGCCAACCCTGGTTCAGATGATGATACACCCAAGCCCAAGACAACCAGCCGTTTTAGATGGATAACCAGGTGCTAATTTACTAATGGGCATAGACGCCTTACACGCAGGGAGCTATTGCCCCGGCTCTCCAGGGGCTTGCAGAGTTGTTGTGGTGTGTGAGAGGCACATGAGCTAATTAGTATGTAATTTTCTTTCACACTCTAACCCTGGCTCCTTAACGACCATTTAAATGAGAGGCCCTTTCTCTTTACTGCTCCCTGTGCTAATCTCTGGCTCACTGGCTTAGTTACAGCTGCCTATGAATATTTTAGGGAGTGACAGTTTTCCAGCCCAGTTTAATTGAGTGGGGGGCACTGGTTTACCAAATTGCAAGTGAATCTTTCTGTACTCTTCTTTTTGGTTGCCTGCAGTAAATGACGCAAATGATTATTTGCCCAGCTGAGCAGTCTTCCAGGTGTGGTCTTTCTACTGCRTGCATTAAAGAGGCAGTGATCTGACAGCTGTGCCACTCCCGGAGCACTCTGGGATGGGGAATGAGTGCAGTTTGCTGGACACTGCTGAGGTCAAGCTTTGTTCTTTATCCTGAAGGCCTAGACCTCAGATTAGTTTCCTAGTTTTCTCCTCTCTCCCCTGGTCTCTGGCCTTTCTCATTCTGCCTCAGCCTGAGTCTTTGCTGCAGAAAGTGAGTCTACTAATAACTCGCTCCAGCTGTTTATTGCTTTGCTGGAAAATTGATGTATAATAACCCCTTTTGCAGATGGCTCTCCTTGTCTGGAGAGATTGTCTTCATCCATTGAGTGGTAAATGTCCACCAAAATGAGTGAAAGCCTATTGCTTGCCATACTGCAAGCTGGACTTGGCATTATAAAGTGTTCTGTAGAGGGGAAAAAAAGGCAGTCTCTTGGTGGCAGGTCTTCTAATTTCTGACATTTTCATGGTAAATTCTTCCCCACTGGAATATGGCTGATTTAAGTGTGATTTTCCCTGGGTTTAGTTGGGTCCGGCAATTCTTTGGCTGTGTCTCATGACTGACAATCTCTTTTCTACCCTCAAAGCCACACCTGTCAGAGATGCTACTTTCTAGTTCTGGGTAGTGTCTCCCATTAACTTTCAAGTCCCTGCATTCTTCCTTTAGATAGTTTAACTTAAAAGGTAATGTCAACAAGGTGCATTGAAATTATAAAAGAGTAAGCAAAATCAAACATTTGCTGATACAATCAGTGTGAAAAACAGAGCAATTTCATTTTATGATGAAGCCACCATCTGATGCTGAAAGAACCTGTGAAGCTGGACTGCTGTCAGTGGAAAGCCTGAGCTCTGTTCGGCATGGTGTTGGTATCTCCTTTCTTAATACTGAAAATTCATTCCTTTGTAGGCTGACCAGAGTTCACTCATTATTTAGACACCCTGGAAGGGACTAATGAATGGGACAGTCTTTGTCCTGGCCCTGTGAAGTCCTAGTGGATTTCACTCACTGACAGATTGGAGGCCTGGTGAAATCTACAGCTTGCTTTAAAAAGCAAGATCTTGTACCATCAGCCCAAAAGGACACCTTCAGGAAAGGATGTTTCCAAGTCCTGCAACACTAAAGGAATTGAAATTGGGTGGGAAGGAACTTAAATCTCTGTGTTGCCAGGATCTACTTATTGTCACAAGAAATTGAGAGATCCTGGAGACCAACCAGAAATGTGTGCCCCTGGTTTATATGTACTTTATATATATGCAGAATTAACTGGTATATTGGTTCAGTGAAAAGAATTACCATTGTTCCTGACTTTTCATTGTTGGTGACATACTGCCAGACTAAGACTGTGTGGTCTATCATTTTATCAGTTTTCACTAAGTGAAATGTTGTTCTGAGTGTTCTCTGACACTATTTCCCACTTACTGTTAGTAATACCATCACATCTGGAGTGTTATCAAAACTTTGCTGTGTGTTCTTTAATTTTTTTTTTCTAGCTAGGTGTGTGTAAGAAATAAGAAATACTGCTCAAGATTCTAAACATCTCTTTCTTTTCATCATGTCAGGCTTGCCAAAAAATCCTGGTTTGGTAACTTCATCAACTTGGAGAAAGAAGAACAGATTTTTGTGGTCATTAAGGACAAACCACTAAGCTCCATTAAGGCTGATATAGTCCATGCTTTCCTCTCGGTGAGTCACCCCAGCTGCCCCTTGGAGGCATCGCTCACTGGTCATTCCAGGACTCTTTGTGCCATATGTTACTGGACAGGGGCTCTGCTCCTTCAAATGCATCCTCCGTGGGTTCAATTTACATGTGTGTGAATTACTAACTGTAGATAATCCTCTCTAAGGTGAGAAAAGATTTCAGCCTTCTTGGCAAGGCCTCCAGGTTGCCAGAGTCTGGAATAACACGGCGGTTAGAGCACACTGCTGGCACAATATCAAGACAATGATTTGCTGCTTTGTCAAATTAACCTTGCAGTCACTGTCTGGGCAGCAGATTGGGTCTCCCTTTGCTGGGTATGCCCTCCACCACTCCAGTCAGACAAAAATCCTGACTTACATCTGCATTTGTTACTTTAAACCCCCACTTCAGTGCTGTATGGCAGAAAGAAGGGTAATTTCTTCAGGTGTCCAGAGTATCAGGTGTTGCAGATGTGGTTTATATACAATCTAAGAAAGCAGAGGGAAATTGTCGTTTTTTCCTATAGAAAGTCATTATTATTTAGAGGTACCTGTGAATAAAAAGTCAACACAGCAAAGTTAATTTCAGAGATTTTTCAGTTCAGGATAGTCAACAACATACTTAGACTTTTTTTGATAAAATTAAGAGAAGGAGACTTAATTTCTTATATAGTTTGTTGAATTGATACTTTTTTCCCACAAAATACTGAATTCCATTTTAATCTCTATGATTCTGCAATGAATTTCTTCCAAGAAATCAGCCATAGCCCTTGTAACTGTACAAGCAGACAAGGAGTAAGTGCAGTATAGTAGAGCGCATCAGACACTGGTGTCCATCCCAGGCTGGTTATAAGCAGCCCTGTTACTAATTTCATGCATTTAGCTGTGTTTATGGGTTTATATTTTGGCATGGTGTGCACTCTTGTCTATATTGGTGATCCTGTGCATAACCCCATATGTGTGGTTTAGGTGTGATGTAGAGATTTGTGTGCAAAACCAGTGAATCATCTCTTACAGCAACCTCCAAACTCAAATGCATTGTCAYGGCCTGCTAATTAAGCCCTTAAAGTCAGCTTCTGAAGGAATTCATCTTCATTTTTCCTCCTAAATTAGGGACTGGATTTCCAATTAATTTGGTTTTATTTTTTTTAATGTGGTCCTTTATTAAGCAATAAATATGTGAGTAAAAGTATGTGTATATTAAATTTTGAATGGTAGCTGCTTGAAAATTAGGAAGTAATGAAGTTCCACCATGGGTCTGAAGGTACAGGTGTTGGATGATATCACAAAGCTTCTCGGAGTTCTTTTACATATTGCTAGAAGTTGTGGTTTGGGTGAGTTATTTGCAGACATGCTTTCCCTGTGGATATCCCAGGCACTTTGACTGTCTGCTCTGTGTCCTGATGTCTATTTGACATCACAGAATCACCAAGCAATTGAAGTTGGAAAGGTCTTCAAGAAGTCTCCTGCTCAAAACAGGATCAGCTGTGAGATCAGACCAGGCTACTTAGGTGCTTTTATGTCCAGTCTTATATCCCACTGACTTTTCTGTCCACTCCCTGGATGACAGTTTTTACTCAGCAAAAGGCATTTCTCAAAACTGGTAGATGAGTAGGAAAAGAAAGACTGAGTGTATGCAGTTGAGAAACTTGTGTAAATTTATAAGTATTCCACCAATATTCAGCTCTTAAATTTGGGTCAGTCCTGTAAGCAGCAGTGCATTCTTCCATGGTGCTCAGCAATCTGCCCTCTTACTGATTTCACAAAAACATTGTGCGTTACAAGTTTTAACTTGTAGATCAGAAGCAAATCTAGCAAATGTTATTCATTCTGGAAATGTGTGCTATTATAAACAGAAAGTTGCAATTTTTTTCCCTTTATGCACTGGTTCTACTATCTCCTTCTACCAACCTCTTTCAGATTCCAAGTCTCAGTCACAGTGTCATCTCACAGACAAGTTTCCGTGCAGAATATAAGTCCACAGGAGGTCCTGCTGTCTTCCAGAAGCCAGTGAAGTTCCAGGTGGACATAACATACACAGAAGGGGGCGAGGCGCAAAAGGAGAACGGGATCTATTCTGTCACTTTCACACTCTTATCAGGTAACCATGGCAAAGCTGTCAAATGGGTGCAAGCTGGCTTTGTTCTTGCTGGTAATAGAGGCCTGCAAATTGCTCTGCCAGAGGAAAAATGTAACTGGCTTAACCTCAGGGGAAAATTCAGTCAAGGGTAAGGAGGACATCAGGAACAAAAGTCTTGTTGGTAGAGATGGAAATGCAGGAAGGGAAAGAGATTCCCAAAGCACTGCCATGATTAGTGCTAAAATGGCTGTTCCGTGCATCAGGTTTGGAGTATCTCATGGTACTGTCTCCTTGTTTCACTCAAAGGTCCCAGAGTCTCAGCTGGGCACTGTGAGGCCGTAGTTTCTTCCTTCTGACAGAAACATGCACTCACCCTTTTCTTCTGGGTGGTCACATGTTCCCCACAGGGATTGCAACAAACAGGCAGACCCCCCACCTTTTCTGTCTTTACAAAAGGAGCCCAGAAGCCATCCCTTCTCCTGTTGAGTCCAACACATCGTTAGTGCCTTTGGCTGAGGGACAGACACACAGTCAGGACACTCCTGGGGACAAGACTGAAGGGAAGAGGCTTGTGATCCTTCCCCTGCAGCCTGGGTTGTGCATGGACTCGGCTCCCATTCCTCTCACATCCTCTTGTGCCTCTTCTCTCCTCGCAGGTCCAAGCCGTCGCTTTAAGAGGGTAGTAGAAACCATTCAGGCACAGTTGTTAAGCACACATGACCAGCCTTCAGTGCAGCAGTTATCAGGTAAGTGGTTTCTACTGTCCAGCACCTTCAGCGGGGACAGGAAGGTGAAATGCCTCTCGTAGCAGGAGGCTGAGGGAGGCCATCCCTCTGATTACGGCAAAAAACGAGCTCCATTCAGACAGAGCAGTAATCCCCTGCACCCACCCTACTCCTCCCTTTCTCATTCCCACTCCAGTGCTCCCAGCGCATTCCCCAGTTGAACAGCTTCTGCCCTCCGCCCGCCCAAAGAGCCATTTGCCCACTTCTCCATCAAAAGCTGCATCATCAGTAGATCTTCCAGATTTTCTCCAGCTCCAAAATCCCCCAGAGTAGGGATATGCTGTAGAAGATAGCTGGTTTTCAGACCCTTCAGGCATGCTTTAGAAACCTCCAGCTTCAGAGGATCCCAGAACAAACTTGAGAGCTACTTTTAACTTTGCCGTTAACATATGGTCAGAAGGTGGCTGATAGTTTCCAGTAGTGTGATCAAATTTTCAATACTGTGGTAGCACAAATTATATACTAAGGTTCTGCAGAAGCTATATTTTATCTATTTGAAAAGTAAATTTCAATGCCTCGTGGTGGTAGAGAAAGCCTTACATGTGTGACCCTGTGTGATGACATCAATCTGGATGTGCAGGCAGCCTGAATTGATAATACAGAAACTGGCCTCATCCCACCATTCTGCAGCAAGTTCACTCTGAACACTGTAGCGTTTGTACACACACACACAAAATATCGGTATTAACTCTTCTGTCCTTTAGAAGGACAGAACAAAGAACAAGGTGAAAATTGAAAACTTGAGGCAGATAAGCTATTGGGAACGCACCAAGGATGGACAAACAGGGAAAAGCAGAAAGAACGTGCAGATACCGGGAATAAATAGGAGCAAGGTAGAGAGCAGAGGCTGCAGAAGAAGACAATGAGGCAGGAGGAGTGAGAGATGAAAGGGAAGTAAATAAATATTATACTTTAAAGCCAAATTCTGTTCTTGACCTTTATGTGAACAAGCCAAGACAAAAGTGGGGGAGTTAAGTTGGCATTGCATCCTACAATTAAATCCCAGATGTCCTTGGCTCATTGCACATATGGGTTACATCCTTCTGGTCTAACAGTGTGGCTTCAGTAGCTTAACATAAAATAACACCATCTAGAAGTATGTATGCTTAGTACCTGACACAGAAATATGCTCAGYTCAGTGTCCACTTTGCTTTTGGCCTCCAGCACTGCCTGACCTTCTGCATGCTGGAATGCAATGGTGCCCAACACATGGGTTATTCTGTTTGGAAACGGGGAAAAGGAGGACACTATAGCTGTGGTTGTTTCAGGTTTTTGCTGTCTGGACTTCTGAAATTAAATCAAAGTCAAGGAAGCAGCCAGAATTTTCTGCCAGCCCTTCCTCTTAGGAAATGCTAGTCCTAAGTGGGAGTGAGGGGAATTAGATACAAAAGGATCCTTTAAATGTGTTACTCCTGATGCATGAACAATATTCAAGCATTCTTTGTTTCTTAGGGAGTGATGGGTACCCTTACTTTCCTGTGAGGAAAAAATTGTTTAGAAAGTAAATAACTTGATGATCTCTCTTAACTTCTTCACCCTAATATGTGCTAACTACTGAGGCTCTGTAGAAGGACTTGAACCCTCTTGCACACTTGCAATTAAGCAGGATATCTCCCTAAGAAAGTCATATTACAGGAGGAATGAAAACCATTCGTCTGACCAAGACTCAGGGAGATGTCGTGGGCAAACTGTGCTGTGAGAAATGTATCTGACTTACAGTTTTTCTCTGGTTCTGGAATGAAAATACCATATTACTTCTACTGCCTAAAGCAACATGAGAGCATGTTGTTCTAGCAGGGAAAACCCAGCCTGACCTCTAACACCAGAGTGAAACAGATCCACATGGAGTAAAACCAAAATTAATGGTCTCTTGAAGTTCAAAAATGAGAATTCCCTTGACTGGGGACTTACCCGGGCAAGACAGCTCATGAGACAGGGTGCCAACTGTTCTGTCTCACACCACCTGACTTGATCAGGAATATGCAAGTCTCTTGAAAATGAGAAAAGTCAACCTGAAAATTTTAGGTTGGAGCAGAGTACAAGAAAAAGAGAAAAGGAAGGGAGGGGCACTAAAAGGACTGTTACCAAAAGAGAGACAACCTGTGCATCAAAGTAGAGTGGCCTGGTAGTTCACATTCCCAACCAGTGAGAGTAAGGGAAAGTAAAGGGATAAAGGGACAGCAGAGTTCACATTCAGCACCTTGCTTAGCTGGGTGTCTGTGGTCAGAAAGATGTTTGCAAGAGATTCCTAGAAATTGTCATGGAATTAATCAGCATTTCTCACTAGAAACAAGGCAGATTCTTCTCTCTTTCTCTTCTCTTCCCATATTCCCAGCTTTGAACACTGACAGGAATTGTGGTGGTTGGGCTCCTGTTCAAGTTCATGGTTTGAGGATACTCTGTAGGCAGCCCACTGCTGCAACAGAATGAGCTCACTGTTCACTTAGTCTCCTCCTGCATGGCTCTGAGCATGCTGCTGTCTCAGACCAGCAGCACTGGTGCAGCACTGGAGATTTTCCTAGCTCATTGTGCACAGACACATCCTACATGTGGTTGTCTCTCCTGCCTTTTAGTTCAGATGCTGTTACAGGTGGGAACATGAAAACAATCTGTGAAAGGTGCATGCATGTAAAGGGAGACTTGCAGAAGGGGAAGATTAAATGAACTCAGTATAAAGCAGAACAGCAAGGCCTGACAAGCATATGGCACTGAGAGTCATCCTCTCTCCTGCCCCTCTGATCTGCTGTGCAGCATCCCAGCTCCCTGAGCCGGCCTGCCTGGGTTTCAGAACGCACTTTCCTCTCTTTCATTCCTCCAGCTCACAACAGTGTTTGTAGATGTCATGTTGCCCATGCATCCGTGTGTGTATGTGAGCCTGTTATGCACCCGGTTTAGGCAGATGTGTTTCTGTGTCACACCTGAGCACCTTATAATCTCCCTTCCTCTGTATATCCCTTCATTCACTTCCATTTTTCCTTTCTAAGACTGGCTGTGCGTATTTCCTCTGGCATACTCTGAAGCAGGAAAATAGATTCCCTCCCTTACCCAAATAAATATGTAGATAAATGAAATCCATTCCAACAGTTAATGTAATACTTCTAAAATCCACTGTCTAGAGGCCAAATGTAGTGCAACATATCAGCTTTGTATCCTAAAGTTTCAGGATCTCTGTGCTATAACTGCTGGGACAATACCAGGTCTATGACTCATGACTGGCATAGAGCAAGTAGATAGGGATTGATTGTTCATTTTTAATTCCCAAAGAAAGAAACTAGACGCCATCCTATGATAGTGGAAGTCAAGTACCAAAAAAAAATGCACTGGAAAGCCTGTCTTCCTGTAATCTGGAACGTGTGGAACTCCTCTCTGAAGCAAGTTCTGAATGTGAGGACCTTACAGATGCTGATCTTCCCCTGAGTACTTCTTACTCACAGGGAGGCTGGATAACTCCCTGGCAGAAAAATCTTTATGGCATTGCTAAACAGAGAAACTGCAGTAAGCTCAGGAAATGTCTGACCTGAAAGCAGTGAGTGAGACAGGGGTAGGAGTCTTCTGTGTGCTTGGCCTGCTGTTACACTCCTGCATGTCTGCATGGTGCTGCTGGTGAAGACAGAGCACCAAATCACAGATCACAGAATATTCTGAGTTGAAGGGGACCCACAAGGATCATCAAGTCTGACTCTTAGATGGTTTTGGCCTTGGATCTGAACCAGAATAGTTGTCTGTGTGTACTTGTTACAGGTATGACAGAAGCCATTAAGCCCAGCGAGACCATGAAAGGACAGTCCCTTTTGGGATCAAGAGGGATTCTCACTGTCTGTAAGAACAGTCAGCCTTGTCTCTCATCCATCTGTGGCTCTGTCCAGGGGCCTTATACTCAGAATCTCTACTGAGGTAATCCCTGGGCAGACTGCCCTTGGCTGGGCTAAAAGCATCTCTCTCCATGGAGGACGATATCTCAGATTTGTCCCTTTGTTTCAGCCCAACACTCTTTCCATTAAATCATAATCTGTTTTTCTCTGATGCCTTTGCACAAAAGAGTAATAGTAGCAGCTGGTGAATAGGGACATGCAAAAGCCATCTGTGATCGTTCACAGGATATCAATTTTTATTTCCCTAATATTTTCTTGCTTCTTTGAGCTTTGGTTTTAAGCATGGGGTGCTACATATTCATGTTTTTTCCCATTTTCCCATGTTCTGGGCAATCAGCAATGCTGAAATAACCTTTATAACTTCTTTGTAAAAGCTTTTCTGTTTCCCTGTTATATTTATTGGCTTCAGATTAGATTTTAACCATTGACATATCAAAGTTCAGAGCATCTCAGTGTTACTGCTGGAAGTGCCTTTCATCAGCATAAACAAGTGTTTAGAGACCATATCCAGCTTCTAAACAGGGCAGTGCATATTCTTACTAGAGCACTGATCTGTGAATTCTGGGTATTTTATGGCTCACAAGAGCTGCAGGCTGGCTAAATTGCTACCAAAAAAAATAGTAAGAAGCCTACAGTTTCCACATGTGTGAAGGATTTTGTCATCAAGATGGAAAAGGGAGTAAGGAACAAATGAAGTACTTTGCAAGGTAAACTTCTAGCTGCAGACCCAAAAAAAAAGGACTCTGCAAATGCCAGTTTGGAATTGGATTGCAGGTCAGTTTTTCTGGGGTTCATTCAGGTCCTGAGTTTCTCTTGTTTTCTCCAACCTTGTGTGACCCTTTATGTCTTACTACTCTGGTAGTGTCTGGGGTAATTATGTCATCTTGCTATCATGGTTCCCATCTACAAAAGGTGCCCTGTAATGCCTGGCTGGATTGGCAGAGCACTGTGTTTTTGATAAACAGCTTTAGTATTATTGCTGAACACCTTTCATTAAAATTAACCGAAATAGTTACTGAAATAAAGCATGTAGAAAGAAGTCCAATCTCTCCAGAGTTTTGATAGAACAGAGCATTTCAAATAAGCACAAAAACACTAGGGAATTTCAATCTGTATGATAGCTGCCTTGGACCAGAGGAACTGGTGGCTCCCTTGACATCATCTCCCTTAATGGAAATGTTTATTGGGGACTATGAGCATCTGGCAGGAACTGCTCAGTGCTTTCTGGGATCCAGCCCTGGATTTGGAGATCTCAGAGGAGCAGCTGTTTGGGTGATATTCCCTGGGCTGGGACGGGTCTCAGACTCACAGGTATCAGAAGCATCACAAACCAGGCAGCTTCATTGTGAAATTTATGTAGGATAGAAATGCAGAAATTAAAGAATAAGAATAATCAGGAAAGAAAATTCAACAGAACACTAGTAATTTTTAATGGATTCAGAGCTTGTTTGGCCTTTTGAAGGAAGGTCTTATTTTAACCAAARCATTTGTAGTTTGCTAAAGAACTGAACTGGCATCATTTCTGAAAGAGTCTTGGTCAAATCCAAAGTGTGAGTGACTGCCAGCAATTTCTGTGGAATAAGGAATCGCCGCCTTATCAGAAGGATTGAGATCTGACACTGCCACTGTGCTTTAATTAAAAAATTAAACATGACATATTAAAAATGCAGTTACATGACCCATCAGTGCTTCTCAGATAGTTAAAAGCCTTTGGACCCTGACTTTATTCATTTCACATAACACCTGGATCCCACAGTCACTGGATTATGGATTACTATCCATGAGCAGAAGCTGACTGCCAAGAACCTAAGACTTTCTAATTAGAATGAAAATTCTGCTTTAAAATGATGGAATACTTTATCATATAGAGTATTTACTAAAGCAGATGTTACAATATGATGGAAATGAAACAAGTATTAAAGTAATTATTATAAAAGAGAAGCTGAAGACATATTAACACTTAGTCTTTCAAGTGATGCAGTATGAGCTACTGTTCCTCGTGTGCTCATACTGGCTATGCCTTAGGAATTGGGGAAAAACAATCTGGTCAGGTGTTGGAAAGACACTACAAATAAAAATAAATTCCTGTGCAGTTCCTGGGACTAGCCCTGATGATATAGAGAATTCAAATTATAGTTGTGCACAACAGTTTTAAGAAAGACAAATTAGAGGTTTTATTAGTGTTCTTTTGATTTTTTTCCCATGGTTTCATATTTCAAGAAATTTTCCCTATCCATCAAAACTAATTCTATAACATGCAAATTTACTTTTTTTTGGAACAAAATGGGGTCCAGAGCACAAGATATTATGCTGTCAAAAAGCCTCCATTATGATCCTTTTTGTGTGTGTGGATCTGTCAGTTTGTACTCTAATCACACAACCAATGCATGTAGACCTGTGACACAATTGGCTTTAAACACCAAAGAGAGCTGTGCTGACTGCAAATGACTTAGGAAAAGAGACAGTGTTAACTTAAGGAGACATGATTACTTTTTAATTTGTTAAAATGAAGAATGAAACAGAAATACCAATTTCAGGAGGATCTTAGTAACMAGCCACAATGTTTACCTGCTCTGACATCATCCGAATACTCCTTTTTTTGTTTCCAGACTGCAAATTACTGTGTCGCCAGTCAGTCTGGATACACTTGAGGGGAAAATTCCAGGTGTTGGAGGTGGGAGTCAGAAACAGTCTTTTGGTCATATTCGAGATTTTCTTTGCTCTTATGTGTTCTTTTAAAGCTAAGTTCTGCTAATGGTTGTGTGAATGCTCTGGGGTCTACCACTATAGATCTGCATCACACTGCATTACAGCAAGGGATAGTTGACTCTGAGGGGACTGAACCACTAAAAGACATGAGACAACAAGCTTCTCCAGGTTATTAAAGAAAAAAAATTATACAAACCCATGAGTGTGACTTCTGGTTATTGACTCGATCAGCAACTGTAGGCACTTCTCAAACCTGCTAGGCATCTTCAGGGGGAAATGTGTTTTGAGAGCTTAGTCTGCCTTCACTCTGCCACACCAGCCAAAGAATTTCAAAGGCAGGTAAACTCCTGGCCTGTCTGACACTTCTGATATGTTGTTGCAGTTCTTGAATGCTCTCTTCTCCTTCACCCCCATCCTTTTTCCACTTTCTCTCAGTCTTGTGCATTTCTGAGAGGACTTCATGGGTATCATCTCCCACTGGCCTCTGCCAGCCCACCTCTATCTCTGGGAATGGCGGGCATAATAGCTGGTGCTCACATGCTTTGACCAGTGCCACTGGACCAAGCACCTGCCCCCTTTACTCCATGCTTTCCCAGATGATCTATGCAGCATAAGCCTGGCTGCATCAGAAAAGATACATATCCATGCTCTTCTAGCATGGGTTCAGCTAACCCAAGCACATCCACCATCCCTTTCCCCTCTTATAAAATTACTTTTCTCAATATTTAAGGAGAGGAATGCTGAGAAATTCTCTTTCCCTCTGTCCTGCAGACTTTATAGCGGATAGGGAGTAGTTAGAGCTTGTTGGCAATTATGGATTTTCAGCATATGTGTGCATGTTTCCAAGAAGCCTGTTTCTTGAATACCCAAGTATTCATCAAGAGCCCAGGCAAGAGGAGATCTGAGACTGAACTGAGTGCTTTAACTGGTAGTCACCTGCTCAGCAGTGAGTACTCCACATTGCCCAGGAACACAATGATTTAGATCTCAAATGCAAGGGAATCCTGGCTGACAGCAGCAGATCTGGCTTGCCAGCAGGTTCTACATGGAAGTAGAACCAGCTGGGCTGGTCCTTTCTGTTTTAAAACTGACATGTAGAGCTCTTTCTGCTTGTTGCACCTGAGTAAGAAACACCCAGAGGCTGTGGCAGTGGGAGCTGTACACAGAGTGGACAGTAATGTCTTAGGGCCAGATTCTGCCACCCTTTCCAGAAGTACTTCTGTTGCCTGTGAAGAGTGACCTGGAAAGCAAGAGGAATGAGAGACTACACTTGAATGACAGAGTTAGGTTGGAACTTCAACATTATCGTTAGGGGTTTAAAAGATGTTTTTGAGCTGTACAAGTAACCTCATTCCATGTCCAATAGCACAGTGCTGGATTTCTTCCCTGTCTCCAGGTTTTTGATGTAGATACATCAGCTGGCTGAACATTTCCTGGCTGTTGCAAGCTAACTTGCAAAGTTAGCCAGGTGAAACACTGTATTCAAGGCTTTTYGTTTGATGATGTGGTGGCAGGGTATTTTCCACATCTCATCTATAGCTGTGTGATAAAGGGGTGAGTGGAGGCAGCGGTGCTGAAGCAGCTCCACTCTCAGTCACAGGGCCAGGTTTGCACTGGCATACAGTGGGTGGCAGAATTTGGCCTAGGTTGTGTGAACACTAAGATGTGTATATGTTTCCTGCTTCAGGTAATAATGTGCTAAGTTACTACTTTATGCACAGAGGTATGGAAACCTTTTTTTATGTTTTTCCCTCCCTCCCTCCTCTTTCCGTTCTATGATCCAGACACCACTAACTGTATGGAGTTGATGACTGGCAGACTTTCCAAATGTGGTAAGAACTTCCTTCCCTTCTGCCTTTTCACCTTCCCCAGCCCCTGCTGAGCAACATAATAATGCGCCGTCCTGTCCCTTCCRCCTCTTCCCTTTCCCTATCCCTGCTCTCCCACACTCTTTTCGAGACACCCCACCCCGTAACAACCCACTATGTCTTTCACTCACCTGGAGGACACAAGCATATATCCCTTTTTCTGTTCCTCCCCATCCATGCACAGATGCACAGGCTCCACCACAGCTTTCCCCTTCATAGCACAAATGTGTGGTGTTACACTTGAGATACCCTCTCACTGTAACCCAGGCCAGTGATTTTCTTTTTTGTTTCCTGATTTTTTTGACTCTTTTCTTTACTTGCTGCCGTTGATTCATGATTCTTCAGTCCGTTTTCTGCAGTGAAGCTGAATGCTGCCCTGCTAGCTGCTGTCTCCCTTGGGTTTCCTGCTATTTGTTGAGACAGGAATGCTGTGTTATTTAATTCCATTTTGCATCCACCCCCTTCTTCCCCAGATGTCCTTGGGGTATGACCCTTTTAAATCCTCCATCAGACACACTGTATATTATGTCAGAMACTTAGCTAGTGTGTAAATTGTCATAGTTCCGGTCTGATCTTGGATAAGGATGTGTCTCTAGCTGGAGGAGTAGTGAACCTACAGAAGATTTGAAATTTTGCGAGGAATAAGAAAAAAATTTTCCTGCAAAACTTGCAGCTCAGCTTGCTTGAGGTTGCATGAATTTTGTCCCTAGCCTTCCCTTCTCTCTGTCCACACATGGACTGTATTCTTTCTTTCATTACGTGGGCCCCTACTCACTCCTCCAAATACAGTAGTGAAAATGCCCAAATACTATGAGAGATGTTTTTGTCTTATTATTTATATCTTGTACAGAAAGATTCTGTACGAGAGAACTCCGTTCTCTTTAGATTTCCATCCTGGTATCTAGRTTGAATTCAGATATCTCTGTGAAAGGGAAGACAAGATGTTGGGGAAGTGATCACTGAGCTGGTGCTGCTCTCCAGCTGGACCTGCGACTCCTGCACCATCCCTYCGTAAACGGAAGAAAGTTGTTCTGGAGTTGTTCTGGAGTCTGTAACCACAAAGGGGAGTTGTCATGGTGGAGATAATATTAGGTTTATGCATGTGTGACTGAGGCAGAATTTGGCCCATTTCCTGTGTTTCAGACAATCTCTTTCCCTTAAGTTGCAGCTTTGYTGGTGGGAGTTTTTCCTTTGCTCTGAAAGGAGCTCATTTTATTTCTTACGTGACTTTCCTGATCTTCCTGTGAAGATTCATTTCAGACCTTCAGCTTTCTGAAGGCATCAGACAGCAAATCYCTTTTCTTCCTCGAGACTTTGTTTCTTGGCTGGGTCTGGCATTCACATTATACGAAAATACTGAAATGCTGATTCTGCTGATTGCTTGCCAGTTAATTGAGCTATAGAAATAACCAGCCAGTACTTTGCATTCTCTAGATAGAGAGCATCACTGCTCACTCACAGTTCATACAGGCCCTCCAGCTGTCACCTTGTCAGCAGCAATCCAACAAGGGACAAAGAGTATAAGGTGAAGGCCAGCAGGGAGACTATTTTGTGGCAGCCACAGCACAGTCAGAACAGAGAGAGAGAGAGAGAAGAGAAAGGATGGCATATAGGGRTTTAATGGAGCTGCTTCCTTTAAGTCCCATTCCTGTTGGTGTACTCACAAACAACATAAGCAGTGGTGACTGCACCATACTGAATTCCACCTTCCTGTATGAGTGAAGAGCTGTTTCATGTGCTGGAGGTCACCCATGATTTAAACAGGAGAGTGAAAGGGAATGATGTGAGTATTTAGCCTATTTTTGGCAAGCTGTCCTCAGTGATTCTGAGGATCAGAAACCACCATGACGCTGACACAATGTTCATCTAGTAATAACAAATAGTGTATTAAAAACTGTATTCTGGGGGGGTTTTGACCTCATTGTTGTTCTGTATTCTGAGAGTGAGCACAGGTCATTCTTGCAAACTGGAGCAGGAAGAGCTAATCAGATGCTTTATGCCTGGCTCAGCCACGTGAGAGCTCTGGTGGGAATGAGGAACATGCTTCCACCCACTATAAACCACTGAATGTTGTAATTAACACCAAGCCAAATTTGTTTAGTCCTTTAGATGTTATCTCATCTTCTGCTAGCAGTGGCCATCAGTCTGAGAAGTGATTTTGCATACAGCCACTGGCACTGAAAAACAAGTTAATGTTGAACAGCCAAGGTTTCTCGTAGGAGCTGCCAATATCCAAATGACACAATTGCTGCTGTATCAACCCTACCTGTGCAAACTAAAAAACTGCTGCCAACTCGTAGTATTTCACAACAGAAGAAAAGAATTTGGTTTATAATCAAGTTGAAATGCATGTTGGGGTGAAATATTTTATGTTTTCACCCATCTCAGCAGGGGAATGGGCATTGCTGTTACCAGAAAGACTAAACTGGTTTCCACAAAGTCTGTTCATAAGATTAAATTTACCTTGTAAAAATTAAAATATTTACATATAAAATGCAGCTGTAACCTGAAAAATGTCTACAGGAGTGATACTTTAGCTGATCTATTCCCGTGTGTATTCCAAGCCAAATCAGTTCAGTGACAAATAAGCTTTGCCACTTTATGTGCTGCCATTAAGCCTTATAAAATCAACACAGTTGTAAAAGGACGAGCTGGATTCTGTTTCTTTTGAAGCAGGATTGAGAGAACTGTTTATTACCATCTAATCTGGTATTTATGTCTATCTCACTGAAGAATAGGTTGTATAATTATGGTTCTAATAGGTTCTGCTGAGCCTTTACATTAAAAATAAAAATCAAGATAATGCATAAACTGAAAAGCCCTCCAGCTTCAACCACGAAGCTGGGAATTAGAAAGCAAGTGTCATTCATTGTAGATTGAACACATTGGATCTGGAGCCCTTGATAGACACCACATAGAAGCCCACAGTGCCATTTCAGTAGTCCTTGTTCAGGAAGGAGTCTCTCTTCACAAACTTTAGTAGCTGTAAGTCCTTTACATAGTGAGCTCAAAATTTCTTTGGGTGGTTGACTCCATAGTAAAGCCTGTGATAGCTCCTAGTGTACAGTCTTTGATAGCACCCCTTCCCAGCCATTCCCAGTGTTTTGGAGTCCTTAGTAAGTATGTTTTGCCAAGGTGCTGGCTGCTGACAGAAAGCTCTGAAAAGCCTGCTTTATCCTCCACTTTATCTTCTGAGATACTCCGGGGAGCCTGTAAACTTTCCAGTCTCCASACTGGAACTATCTCAGGATGGATTTTACTTCCAAGTAAAGCAATCTTTGCTTGTTTTTCCCCACCTCTGATGGCCCTCAGGAAAGTCTTCAGTTACATCAGTGGCACTTCCATGGAAAGTGGGTGGTGATAAGAGGAGGATAAGATTAGTACATATAACTAGTGAAGCTCCAGTCAAATCATGCTGCCGTGTTAGGCAGTGCACAATCATACATTCCTGCAAAATCTTAGACCATAACCCTGTGCAAGCTGGAAAGAGGACCTTGTGTTTACTTTTAAATGTTTATCTTGTATTGCTGCTTACAATTCAAAACCTTGATTCCTGGCACCAGAGATAAACAAAAAGCTTTTTGGTTCCTTGCGTGTACCAGAGGCTACCACCAAAATGATCTGATCAAAGCAGAAGCACAGCAAATCCACTTTCCTTTCATATCTCTCCAAGGTATCTCATTCAGATCTTTTGCTTCCAGTGTTTAGGACTTGACATATTTCCTATTCAGAGCCATCTGATCTTGCTGGCCATGGCCAACCATCCTCAGTGCACACAGAGAACTGTGCTGCAGTAAAGCTTCTCTTCATAGCTCCCTGCAATCACAGTTTGATTCATACAGACACAAGCCCATGTCAGTAGCATCCCAAGCTACTTGAGAAGTTAGGAAACATTTTGTAGTTTTAAACTGGTTACATCACATTTAGCTTGCAATTGCAGCCTGTATCTTTGGGAGTGTGAATTTAGAGTCTGTTGTTTTAAGCAGCAGCAGCAAATACTTGGACTTGGTGCTCTTGAAAGTGATCCTGGCCCATACTGGCATTAAGTAATCTTGCTTCTCACAAAGTAGCTATTTGATGCAAGAGRAGGTCGGTGATTTCCATTCAGAAAGTTGTAACTGATGGCAGAAATCCTGGTGCTGAAACCTGCAGAAAAAAACGTATGCTGCCCTTCCAGCTGAAAGGCTCTTCTCTCCACTGTCACACCCTGAGGTAGTCAGAACAATGGGGTTTTAGTAGCATTTTTGAAAAATGTGCTGGCTACTGGTCTTTCTGAGCATGGCTGACTCTCCTGTTTAAATTGTGACCAAATGAGAGACAAAGGAAAAAGACCCACCTGAGAGATCACATATTCATTCATAATGGGTGGAKAGCAACAAGTAAAATAAGTCAGTGGTTCTAAAGAGTTCAAGCCAGGTTTACCAGTTATCCTTGTCCGTTCTGCCAGTATCTTCTGCTGTCCAAATGAATGGCTGACTCCCCACACACTGTAGTTGTATGTCTTCGGTCTAGTGTTGTGTTGGGGAGACATTTCTTTCCTAATTCATGCCTCATGTTTTTGCACAGTAGACGAAGGTAGCCCAAAAAAAGGCAACTTGGCACTAAAAGTTCATCCAGATGTATTGAACTTTTTGGTTCATTTCAGATCCTGTTTGACAACTGTGGTGAGATTTTTACTGTTCAATACAAGAACTTTTCCTCTTTCTGTGCAATATTATGTAACACGGATATCTCACTCAATTAAGATCACAGTGCTGTATTTATGATAGCCAGTGTTTCAGGATACTACATGGAAATACTTGCTTGCTCTACTAAGCTAAGTTTGAGAGGGCTTTCCCAGAAGATTGAATCATATTTTGAAGTAATTTATTCAGTGGAAATGAGGAAGCAACATTTCACCAGCATACACAGGTCGGCCCTCTCCTTAGGAACAGGTCAGAGAACTTAAAACTCGTAACATAATACATGAACGTCTATCTGACAGGAAAGACCAAAATCATATTATTAAGTACCAATACATTTCTGACATTTTTGTAGACAAAAAAAGCAGCAGAAATCTYTAAGAGAATGGGTAGCAACAATACTGTTATTTGCGGTGGCTTTACAAGTGTGGGTCATCAGCTTCCCCTCTCAGCACACACTTGTGCAGGCAAATCTTTTTAAAAGGATGGGCAGATACAAAGAATTCTTGGGCTTAGACCTTTACCATCCGATTTGCCAGAATAGCATGATTCCACAACAGAATCTGGCATCTCCTCATCCCACCACTATGCTTGCCTGCTCTTTCAGTGCCACCAGCTGTCCAAATGAAAGTATTATTCCCTCCTCTCCRTAATCATGTCTCCTTTTTTGAATGTTATGTGGTGGTGCTGGATTGGCCAGAGCTGTTCATCAGTAACAAACACATTTGGTTTCTGATTCCTTACTCCTGCCTTAGCTCTGCAGGAGGTTTCAGCAAGGAAATGGGCTTCATCCCTTGGAGGCTTTGCTGCCTGTGTTCACCATTCTCTAACTCATTATCCAAGAACTACCTGTCTCAGTAATACTGTCTGTGAGGAGAGGTTGAACTGGATCCCAGCTTCTCTGTGCATTTATGAGAGTGAGAGAAAAAATGTGCAAGATAGAGGCAGAAAGGCCTGGAAGCATCTGGATGCTTCTGGCTAGACACAAATATTGCGCCACCCTCCTGCGGAGGAGACAGGATGTTTTAGGGGAATAAGGACAAGGATGGGTTATAGAGCGTTTAAATGTGAGGCTGGTTGTTCAGGTCTGCCCAGGTGTGTAGCAATTGGAAGTTCCCACCTGCTGGTAGCATGGACACCTGTGCCAATGCTGTGTGATAACCTGAGTAGTTCCTCAGTTCCGCAGTAGTTCTGCAGTTTGTTCCTGCAAACACTGTTTTCAGTTGGCATTTTTACTGGCAGAGTCTAAGGACTCTGGAAAGTAAGTCACCTTTCCCAGCTGCAATTCAGGTTTCCTGCCAAGAAACTGGAGTTGTTTTGTGGCCTGTCTGTCAGTAGTTAGTGAGCTCAGTGAGGCATCTGTCTGACTTTCATATGTACAGTGCCTAGGCTAGGGGCTCTTCAGTCTGGAGGGAGACTCCTGCATGATACTACAACTAAACAAAGAGGAATGGGCCACTTTATCTTTCTGTCATCCCTCTCACTGCATATACTCTTGGAGTAGGTTCTGTATTTTAAGTAGTTTGTTTTTGAAAGCAGAAGGGACTCTGCCAAGAGAAACCAAGCAAACAGGCAAAAAATGCCTTGTCTTAACAAGGAGGGCTAGAATTCTATAAAACTAGCAAAATGGATTTGAAAGGAAATTGATTATCACCCATTAAGAGAATGTTTTAATGCTTTATGTGAAAGGAGTTGGATTTTTGTTACATGATCCACTGAAACCACAGCTGCTCTCAAAACACAGAGCAATGTAAGGATGAAAAAGACAAGGGGAAAGAGTAAGGAATGAGTATAGGAAGAAAACCTCAGTAGCAGAGGCAAGCAGAAGACAATCAGGAAGGATGTGAAAGCACCAAGGGAAGGAATAAGGGAAGTCAGGTTGACAAAAGGTGTCTGTTCCCAGTGGAGACCTATGTTTTCCCGTTCACCTTCTCCCAAAGCCCAAGATAAATATGCAGAAACCCAAAATATCTTAGGCTATACGGAAAGAAAAGGCAGAGGATAATCCTACAGATGGCATATTTGTTTTGTGCAACTTTTGTGTTCAGCACCACGAGGATTAGTGCATTAAAAATACATAGACTTCAGAGAGATGGTTTCACAGGAGAAGGAAGTGCCTCAGGGTTTGCTTCCATGAAGTCAATGGGAATGTTGCTATTTGCTTCAATGAAAAGAGGACCAAGTCCTTATCTGACTGTCTTAAAAATGTTACAAAACTGCAGGCTCTAATCAGTAACTAAAGCCTCCAGACTTGTCCTGAAGCTGCTTGTTCACTTCCTGTTGTGTTCTGTGGAGGACTCTGAGGGTCTTTACAAGAAAAGGGTCTTGGCAAGGTGCATCCTTTCCTGGTGTCACTTGTGGTGCCTGGAGTGATTCACCTCATTTTCTCCTTCTTCTCTTACCTGGCTGCTCCACTTCCACTCGGCTTCTCAAAGTGGTGACACCACTGGGGCAAGGTCAGTGTTAGACAGACTCCCTAAGAACAGTAGATGAGATACTGAGGACTGTGGGGCTTGATACAAACTGCCTGCCCAGCTTCCTTCTTTCTACATTATTGTGTCTGTCTCTAGCCCTGCTTCTTCCTTTTAGCACTTGTTGTATTCAAATGCACTCACAGTTTTGACTTCTTTCATGATATTTGGCCCTGACAGTGCTGCACACAGGTGCCACAAACCAGTGCCTTCTTCATAAATATATTTCTCTAAGTATCCCTTCAATACATGACCCTTTCATAAGCTTCAGTGCTTGTTTTCAAACCCATTCCCCTTCCCCATCTTGCAGCATACAGCTCCGTGGTCTAACTCAAAAATGCACATATCCATCTCCTCCTAACAGACATAAACCTAATGCTCTGAGCCTCCCCTCCTGCCTCTGATCCTTCTCACGATTTCTCACCCTTGATACCCTTCACACCTTCTTTGCTCTGTGCTGATGAACATTTGCTCTCAAGGGGAAAGAAGACCTTAGTCTGTGCACGAAACACCAGGGATGCTCTGAAGAACCACTGAGCCAAACCTTCATCCCTGTCCAGAGGAAATGGGATGTCATCTCACTTTCTGAAATAAGAAAGGCAGCCTTTTTGAGGCTCCCTGATGGACTTACAGGTGTAAGAGCCTATGACACACTTTGCACTGGATGCTAGGCATGGAAGATTGCTGAAAAACCTATTCTAATCCATCACCACCTGCATTTTCAAGTCTTGTTTTACTGGATTTATAACCTCAAAGGGAACTGAGAACTAAGACGAGCAACACCACACACCATTTTCATGCTGCCAGCATACCTGACCCGTTCTTGTGTATCTCCARAGAAAAAAGTGTGAGGACTCCTTGTCTATCCAAAGAGCAGTGTGTACACCAGCCCAAAAGCAAGATAACAAGCAGTCACGTAGATGACRTCCTTGCAGGGGTTGTCTGTATTGCTTGGTGCAGGATCGGTTTTTTCTTGACTGCCAGGACAGGAGAGCAATATTACCTACTATTTAATTAAAAATACAAAAGGCAAAGGAAGGAAAGGGTTAGTGAAATGGCCTATTTTAGTTTTCAGTAGCTCTCTTTAAACATCCCTAAGGATTTTCTTACCTCCCATTAAAATTTTAACTGAAAATGCTGATTGTAAGGAATCTAGTAGTGATACAGGCAAAGAAAAGCAGACTGTTAAATACTTTTGCTGCAATAAATCTCCAGGCACTTGAAAGCCGGTAGGGCACAGGGAGGAGAAAGGGTGGATGAAACATGGGCTGCATATTTTAGTAGGATGACTAAAAATCCTGTATCAGGACTCAGCAAATACAAGATACATAATTTCTAAAGTGTTTTATTGCTCCTTTCTTGCAAGCTATACTTCTGTCACTGTTCCTGTCTACATGAAAACAAAAGACTTCCTGAATTCCTGCAGAGCCCTGCTTACTTTGCCCTCATCTTTCCCTCTATGCTTGTTAAATAAACTGCTCAGCTGAATAATCAGAGATATTCCCTTATTCTTTTCTCCCAGCCTAGCAGTCTTTTCCTCTCCAGCATTTTTTTCAGTGCTCTTTTTCATTCTCTCTGCTGACTCCATTTGCTTATGAAGATGAGGGGTCCAAAGCCACCTATAACCGGATCTGCCCACATTCCTGCATTCAAGGCTGAGTGTTTGCTTTCTTTTTTCTCTTTTCATTGAAAAATAGTATCCTCCTGAAAGAAGTAGAAATGAGTCTGCGCAGAGCATGCGCTCACAAACCTAAAAGTTTAAAAAACAGTTCTAAAACAGTTTTAGGGAAATCTCTGACATAGAAGTCATAGATGTTGAACAGATATCCCCTTTCCCAAGAATTTTCATGCATGTGGAAGGAAGCAGGTGGAGCTCATGGAGGTCTGACCCCAAAATGACTGAGTTTAGTGATAGCCTTTCTCTTCTTAGCCAGAAATGGAAATATGTGCTTTGCCTGGTTGGTTGGTTGTGCCCATCACTAAGAGTTCAGACAGTTAGGTGAATGATGCCCTTCCAGAAACTCCCAGCCTGTTGCTTGTGGCATTAGTGTCGCTGAATGACAGACAGAACATGGCAAGCAGGAAGTTAACCACAAAGCACCAAATACAGAAAAACAAGGAATGAATTAGATTATTAAGATTAGGATCCTTCACTGTATCTGCCAGCCATTTGATTTTTCTCAATGCCTGTTAACAAGCAGAGGAAAGCAGCAACTACCTGGTTAGCATGGGGCAGGAAAAAAAAGAGTAACACATTCAGATTTGAGAGCACAAATACTATATCTTTCCACTTTGTGTAAGAAGTTGATGTCTGTCTAGCATTTTCCATTAGAGAATAAGTACTCAACAAGCTCTTCAATTGAATTGCTGTGCAGAAAGTACTTGCCTGCTGTAGTTACTGGGTTGCTTACGTTTGGAATGAAAGTGAAGGGAAATACAATATTACCAAGCCGCCAGTATCCACCAGTCTCTCCTATGAGAGAGACTGACCGAAGTGCTCCTGACCGAATGTTCCCATCTTGAGGATAAAAGATTTCACTCTTCACAGCATTCCACCACATTGGAAGGCAGATACAAGGAGCCCATTTCCTTCCAGGAGCTGGAGATATAAATAATCTGAATTTGATAGAACAGTAGAGCGAACATCCCAATATTGAGAAAACTATCATAGGGTTTTAGTGATCACCAACAGGCGTCACCTCCATGCTGTACATCAGATAAAAAACAATATCCATGTTCTCAGACTTTAGTGTGACCCCTCCTATGTTTGATAAGGATTAATCCCCCAATCCAAGAAAATGAAAAGGGACTAGAAATTCCCTGAAAAGGCTGCCTTTCCAGTAGTAGCTGGTCCCTTTCCCTTGGTAGCATCCCAGAGCCTTTCCTCAGATATGGCCTTCTACACACCCTCTGACACAGAACTAGATTAATAGCATATAACCCTGTTGCCTGGGGGTCCAAATGGCATGAGAGGTTGTATTCATGTGCCCAGTGCCCAATCCTTGTTAACACTGCAACCTGATCTATGGGCTGGCTTAAGGAGATGCCTGTGTCAGTAGCACACAACCCTACCGCCTCTCTGGCTCCTAACTCCACTGGAATGCATGTCAGTGCCATGGAGGCTGTGTTGTAGAGAGAACATAAATTCAGAATGATGAGGTAGTAGGTCTTCACCCTGCCAGGCCCCAGAGCTAGTTAGATGCATAACAGCCTGTTTCCACAGTGCATTCAGTATCTTCATTTCTGGGTACCTGTTGTAGGGAGAACCTGAAGGTGCTTAGAAGCCTGTGAGTACAAACCACAGACCACACACACTCAGATGGCAACGCTCACCTCAGCCATAGCTCATTTTTCAAATGCTGTTTCCCTTGGACCACTCAGGTGCTTCAGGCTTAGTGATGACAGGCTGGCGAGGAGATACTCGGAATGAAATAAAATGCAAGCCAGGAAAGCCTAATGTGTGGTGTGGACAGAGAGCTTAGCAAGGCTGCAAAGCAAAGCATCGATTGGCAGCCACGTGCAAATACCCTGTGTTTGTAACAGCAGCAGTAGGATGGGATTTGCCTGTATCCAGCATTACATTGACTGACATTTCCATGTGGAGTGGCCAAGTGACTCCTAGTAATGGACTGACCTATTTCAGTCACACAGTACTGTGTCCTCCTGCTAGGTGAGAAAGCAATACTTCCCCCCTCAGGAAAAAACTAGGAACCTTCCCCCTAGGTGCTTTATGCTCCCAAGCTCTTTATTTCTGCAGGTGTCCCATCCTAAACACTCTTCCTCTTCCTGCTCATTGTCTTCATCCCCCACACACCCCCACGCACGTGGCTCTGGATCTCCTCATCATGTTCTTCTCGTTAAAAACCCCATTGTTCATTTGTTTGTTTGTTCTCTCTCTTTCTCTCCTCTTTTTCTCTCTTTCCCTCTCGTTTTTTTTTTTTTCCTTCTTTCTTTCTTTCTTTTTTTGTCTCCTCTGTTTTGTGTACCCAGGCAGCCCATTGAGTAACTTCTTTGACGTAATTAAACAACTTTTTTCAGACGAGAAGAACGGGCAGGTGAGCCATCCCCCCGGCACGCCAACCAAGCATAGCGCAAACAGCAAGCGGAGCGATTCCGGTTCTAATGACTATGGGTCTAGAGGAGACAATAAGTACCCTGCTGGCAAAGACAAGGCAAAGATGGTCTCATCAGTCGGCCTACAAGACCAACCTTAAATAAACACATAAAAAATTAAATAACTTAGGAAAAAAAACAAAAAAAACAAAACAAAACAAAAAGAAAAAAAGCAAGAAAGAATGAAAGAATATTCCTTAGCAAGCTAGCCTCTAAACTAGAAGGATGTATATACCTTGCCACAACAGTACAAAACTGTCTATAGACAAATTTTGTATGAAGGAATGACTGTATATATATACATATATATATTTATATATGATATATAATATATATCTCAGAAACAAACACAAAAACAAACGAATGAAAGAATGAAAAGAAAAGAAAGAAAAGAAAAGGTAGCACAGATGACAAACCCAGTTCACCAGATCTTGGGTTGTGGTTTTTTCCAATTGTTTTTTTTCCTCCCTTTTTTTGAATGTTTTGCTTTTTTTCTCCTTCCTGATTTTTGGGTTTTTTATTTTTTTTTTTTTTTGTTTTCTTTTGTTTTGTTTCTTGTTCTGTTCATGCTCTCTCTGTGTTTCTGACGACACCACTTGTTTCCGCTCTGCTACCAGGAATTATCCCGAAAAGTTAACATGTCAGCCACGGCTTCACCTTCTGTGCTCTGCGGACACTTGTTGACGGAAGGCAACCGATGTAGACTGTCCAAGGACCAGTCCTGTTTGAGGTTCCCAGCCTCCCCTCTCCCTTCAGGAAGTGGGCTTCTCCCCCACTTCTCCCCAAACACCTCCCCAATGCACGCCTGTTTTTTTTTCTCCCCTCTCTTTTTCTTTTTTGGTGCTCCACAAGAGAGATCTGCTCAGTTATGGGATTGCAGAGTCTGGGCTCAAAGGAGGTTGCAAATTGTTGGAGTGAAATATTTACCCTTGGCAACTTCTGTCCGCGCAGGTGAACGCAGCCCGGAGAGGGAGGGTGTGGGGAAGGAGACGGGTGTAGCGGGAGCGCAGTGTTCCATGAATCCAGAGCGCGTTCTCMTCAGAAACCAGCCAGGAGCAACTCAAAACTAAGCGTTGAACCAAGACAATATTGGGGAGCTTCATCACGGGATTTTCTTATCTTTTTTTTTTTTCCTCCCCACCACCTTTTCCTTTTCTTTTGCCCCCTTTTTTAATATATACATGTATATATGTGTGTATATTTATATAAAAATATACATACATACATATATATATATATACAAAATAATTGGTTTTTTTATACTGTATCATTTTGCTTTTTAACCTGCTGGAAGGGGAAAGGAGTAAACATAGGAGGGAGAGGGGGTTCAATGAATAAACACATACAAACAAAACATTAAAACTTAGGGAAAAGGCAACTTCTGGTAGCAAAGAAGAGGGACAAGACTCTGCCAAGGACTGTCTCTCCCGTCACCAGGCACAGTTGCCACTGCTGCTACTGCTGCTCCTCCTTCGACACCTTCCTCCCCACCTGTCAACTCCCTGCCACTGTGCCACCGCGCTGGGACCTTCTTCAACCAGCTGGATCCTCCACCACACCCTGCATTTAGAGGCAATTGTTGTGTTGCTAGTGCTGCATTGATATCAGTATTATTATTTCTTTAAGTTACCAGTTTCATTTGTTGGCTTGGGTGATTTTTTTCTTAAAAAAAAAGGAAAAAAGAAAAAAAAAAGAAAAAAAAAAAAAAGAAGATGAAGAGGAGGACGAAAAGAGACTTATATTGGGTTTTATTTCCTGTGTGTGTGTGTGTGCAAAATCACTGGCACTTAGTTCATCAGAGCAAGACAAGGTGGAGTCAGGGCAATGGGAGACTTAATCACGAAGCTACTGTAAACTTTAAAATTTACTGCAAGATATTTTTATAAAGTTTTTGTTTTGGTTTTGGTTTTGTTTGTTTTTTTTTGAAGGGGGAGGAGGGTGGGATTGGGTGGATGGGGACCTTTTTTTTGTGTTTCAGTTATTAGGTCTTGGTTATTTATATATACATATATATATATTTAAAAGAATAAGCTGTTAGATATATCTTCTGTTTAATAACTGTGTAGAGGCAACATTGATTCTTATTTATTTTGGGGAGGAGGGGGAAAAAAGACACAGAAACCCTGTAAGTGTTCATTTTGTGACTTTGAGAAAGAAGAATTGCTGCCGCCTTTTTTCCTCCTCCTCAAGACTTATGTGACCAAGTGTAACTTATTCTGGCCCAAGCTCAAAGGTTAAACAAACAAAAAAACGTGGTTTTACGCGTGGAAGACAAAACACAGTGAGAAGTATTTCTTGACTGAGATTTTAAGAATGTAGGCTTAGCATTAGTGTTCAGCTCTTTTATGACCTTCGATTGCTGCTCGTTGGGTTCCTATGGGTGTATGTTGTATCGCAAGATTATTTTTTTTTAATGATAATGTTGGATGAGTTCTTTTTTGTTGTTGATGTCGTTGTTGTTTTTTTTAATCATTTTTCCCCTTCTTGGACCAGTTTTACTTGTACATAGGTTTGAAGATTAAAAAGAATTTTTAAAGACACAACGGGGGCAAAGACCTTTGACTTCTGCCCTGTTTCCCCATTCCCCCAAATGGGAGGGATTTATTTTAATTTTTTTGCTTTATTTATTTATTTATTTATTTTCCCTRTTCTTAAACTTTTCTCTCTCGTATTGCTGTGTGCATGTCAGACACCAGGGGGTGATGGCTGGGGAGGGGGGGAGGCAAGGGTGCAGGAGAGGGGGGCAGTTTTAATTGCATGACATTGCTGTAAATTAGTCTCTTTTGCTTTCGTTGTCTTTCCTGCCTCTGCCCTCTCTCTACTTCTCCTCCGAGCTCCCCTCCCATCACCCCCGTCCTTCTTTTCCCTCTTTTCTCTTCCCTTGTGTATAGATTTTGATGCTTCTGTTACATTGTACCTCTACAAAAGGCTGGGATTTCAATACAAGATAATAATAATAATTTAAAAATACCTATATCAGCAAAACCCATGTGGTACAAGCAGGAAGGGGATTACTTACACAAGATATAAGAATAAATGAAAGCAATACCTCTTGTTATCCTTCCTATTTTGTACTTTGAAGACACACACGCGCGCACACACACATATACAGACACAAACTGACATTATTTAATGGTTTGAAATGGACAAAAAAATCTGATGTATCCCTTGTTAAATAACTGTGAGCAACTTTAGTTCAAAAACCAATAAATTCATTCAGTAAAGATACCAGCTGTTGAGTGTCCTGTTTATGTCCATGAAAACAAGCTTCTGGCCAGTGCCAGAGCCGGTAAGTACCGTGCCATGGCCTGCTGCACCGAAGGAGCTGAAGATGGCGGCTGAAGGAAGGCAGCATCCTCCTGGCCATGGAACTGATGCTGCGGTCCGAGGACCAAGGACAGCTCAACCCTGTAGGCCTGGCTTTCTGCAGTGACGTGTTCAAAAAGCTTAATCCAAATTTCAGAGCAGTTGCACCCCTCACCCAGAGGTCTGGTCTGGATGGAAACCACTGTACCAAAAACTGTTGCTGCTTGTGATTGTTCTCATCTCTAACCTGAGCTTCTTACATTGCTTCCAGATTTAGCAATAGGAAGGATTTCTCCACCCTCCCTGCCTGAAACACTCTCAGTCACATACATTTGAAAAAGCTGATCAGGTACGTCCCTGGCTTGTGTGGGTCTGGGGTTTGTTGCTGGTCGGCGGTCGGTCCGTGTGGCTGCTCGTCTGTCACACCTCACTCTCAGTTCTTCCCTCTGGATCTATGACTGCACCTGGCAATTCTCCTCCCGGGCTCTGACCTGGCTGGTGCGTGCCCGGGAAAAGCAGGTGCTTCCCACACGGCTGGGGAGCATGGCAGGCCCAGTGGGGAGAGCGTGGCAGGCCCGGGCTCACAGCAGGTCTGTGGCACTGGCCCTGCAGAAACCCTGCCCTGCGCTCACCACAGCCCGGCCMCCTCCAGACGTGCCCCCTCTCGTGTCCCCTCTCCAGAGCTGCCCCGGCCGGGCCAGGCAGTGTTTCCCATCAGCAGAGGCAGTGAGGGGCAGGCACCGCCCGCCATGGAGGGAAGGCAGGAGACGACCTTCTGGAAGGTTCCGTGATGCCTCCTTGGCCTCAGGGATGCTCCAGCGAGRTGAGGGTGGCTGGGAAGCCTCTGCCCTGCCAGGCAGAGCCCAGGTAGCAGCCATACAAAATACACTCTTATCTAGGAAAAAGCCAGTGTTTTTATAAGGTCTTTGGGGGATTCACTGGTCTGCTAAAACTGAAGGGGAGTAGAGGACCTGACAAAGATGAAAAGATGAGGAGAATCACAAGTGCTGCAGGATTTGGTCTCTGTAACACTGCAAACCCAGAAGCGGAAACTCGCTGTATATCATTTGCATCTCTGAAAGTGAAAAGACGTGCTGGGCTGAAGTGTAAGACATGGGAAATGGGATTTAAGGGCAGTGTAGCAGCAGCTGTATGCTGCTGCTTTATCTGTTTCGCTCTCTCTTCCCTTTTCAGAAATGTTMATAAACTTCTATGACCTTTTCATGTCTCCAGTACTATTCACAATTAGCAATCCCCAGTCTTGCTAATTATGGTCTTCAAAACCTATAAGAAGAAAATAATGATTTTGCAAAGTGAAGGACCTCATGCTTAGGGCCTGCCCACATTTATTCTGCTTTCTTGTTTGGCCATGTTATAACAGCCTCTAACTACATGGTGTTACATTACCATCTGTAGTGCATGGGAGGGACTGTGCTTCTGACCAAATTGAGTTTATATTTAAACTATTGTCTACAAAACACCCTTCTTATTTTGTAGCTAAAATCTGAAGGCAAGTAGTAAATGCAGCTGGGGCTTTTGGTCTGCCCCTGTGACTGAGGTAGCTGATTATCTCTGCTGCCAGGTGTGGGCTGTTGTCCTCGTCCAAACCCCACCAGGTGAAGGCTGATGAGATGCTGAGAGCTGTGCAACCTGCTCTTCATTTGCTGAGCTGCTGAGCTCTGCAATGCTCCGGTTCTCTTGGAGAGCCCAGCTACTCGAACTCGGTACCTAAAAAACTTACTGGGTTTAAAGTTCATCTGTCTGATTTCTTCTGGGTGAAACAACACAGCGTGTGACCTTCCAGGAGTAAACTGAAGACAAGGCAAGTGTGTAACGCTCCAATTGGTATTTTCTGTTGTCTGTTTTTCAAGTGGGTGCAAACTCTGATGAGACACATGCGTACGTGAAAAATGTATTTGTGCTTAAAATGAACAGTTATTAATTGAGCCAGTACTTGATGTGCTGTATAAGCAATGGATGGTGTATATGCATCAAACGAGCAGCTGAGCCTRTAGTCATAAGGGTAAATCTCATTGCCACGTGTTAGTTGGGGGGCTGAGAAAGAAGTTAGTTGTTTTGGAGAGCACTAATGCAAATTGTCCCACCCTTGCAAACAATGCATGACAATTTCCTCAGTAGTCAGGCTGGCTTTAATGCAAGCGATCTGATACAAATGACTGAGCTTTAATGGCTCTCAGTAGGTATGGGCAAACACAGCGTTTGTAAAGATAATGAAAGTGTGTAAGGCCTCCAGGTAGCGCTAATCCTGTGCCCATTGTTACAAGGTAGGCCTTCTTTCCTGGTGATTCAGACAGTGCATTTAAATCAACGGGCTCTGACATTTTCTTGCCCATTTCTGTGGGCAGCAGAATGCCCCCACGGATTGTGTTCTGTATGGAAGTCTGCAGGACCGGTCCCCCTATCTTTGCTTCATTTCACTCTATACAACCAATAGTATGTGAGCTTGTGATAGAAGGGCAGAGGGTTTTGGTGAGGAAGAGATTTAGCTCTGAGTTTCTTATTATAGAAAACAACGGGGAGGGAAGAGAGATACTTGTGTAAAAACTGGAAAGTATCTTAGTTCTTTGTTGTACCCTTTAATCTTCTTATTTTATTTAAAACCACTTCAACAGCTGCAGCTCCTGCTTAATTTGGTGAACAAAACCCTAGTAGTTCAACTGTCTGGGGATACTTGAGGCCACAAGTGGAGGGGAAACCCACATTGAGGGCAAGTCCTTTCTTCTTCTAAATGCACAACTTATTGTGTGGGTTATTTTTAGTGCTGTAATCTCACTGAGTGCTGCTGAGAGAAACTGTGCCAGGCAGGCTTTGAAGGGCTTGAGAAATGGGATTTCCTGTTCCACTGGCTCAGACCTGACTCTTGCCATTGTCAGGAGCTATTATCGCCTTCTCGCAGCCAAAGGAGATAATACAGCTTCAAGGTCAGGGAAGACACGAGCTTTCATCAGCGCCATTAGCAGCAGAAGGAAGAGTTTGCAGTCAGGGTGGGTGTTTCTGTAGCTGGTGTACTCAGGGCCCTCTGCCTGGGCAGAGAGGTCTGCCCATGGATCACAGAACCACACAGCAACCGAGGCTGGAAGGGATGGGCTCAGAACATTGCCCTGCCCCGTTGGGTTCTCAGTGCCTCCAAGGCGGACACTACACAACGTCCCTGGACAGCCTCTTCCAGAAACAGCTGCTTGGGAGGGGAGAGAAATTTATTTTTCTGCTCCACTACTCTTGTTGACCTGCTCTTGGTTGCACCTTTTGTGCTTCTGCGGAGTGTTCTCTCTTGTGTGGACGTTCCTGGCTCTGGAAGGCAGTGCTGGTCCAGCCCTGCTAATGGGGCACGTTTCTCCCCATCGTATCCAGAAGAGAAGGAAAACAGGTTGGTCTAGAGAAGTAGCAAGCCTTGGAATAGGAAGAACTGTCAGAAAAAGCAGCTGTCTTTACTATAAGGTCTCATTTACTCTTGAAGAGTATTCACATTGAGACAGTGACTGCTTCAAATTGCAGTGTCTCTTCTGAATAGTTCCTCTGCGGGACATCCTTATTCTTAAGGTAAAATCAGGTTTCAGAATGGATGAAACTAAACTGAAACAAGGCACTTCTGACTGGCACTGGAGTTACCTGGAATTAGATTCCAGTATTATGCTGTTTGTGACAATTGCTTCGGTCTAGTCTTGTTATTTATAAGTAGCACAGTGGGGTAGTGATGTCTCTCCTGTCTGAAGCAAATTACTTCGATGGTTCTGATCTGGTTTATTGAATCATGCTGCTCACAATTAGGTACAAGAATGCATCAAGGAATGTATTGGAACCACATTCATTAGGGATGCTTTGAGGATATGGAAAAAGCCACTTGTAGGACTATGTAAGAGATGGAATCCTGGCTGAGACCTCACTTCACTTTATGGGAATGCTCATGAACTGCAGTTCATATAGGGTTCCTGATCTAATTCTTGTGCATAAGTGCAGTGTAGGAAGTTGTTTCTCTCCACCCAAGAGCCTTCAGATTTAGCACCAAGTTGCACAATAAGAGCAGAAATGAGCGTGCAGTAGGTAGAGCTTTGTGTTTACAGAAGAGCTTAAAAAATAAAAATACCTTGAGTCTGAAGTCTGGTCCCCATCTACTGAGCTTTAGGCCAGTGTTTTGACGGACTGTGATACCTCTCTGCAGCAGGGCCTCTGCTTAGGATGGTGGAAAGAGCAGGATGATTGGGAAGAAGGCTGTGCTGGGAGCACAGTGTCCTGGCTTTGGCTTTTGCTGGCTGTGTGGCAGTAGGCGSCTCCCCTTTCTTACCATTGCAGAGATAAGGAAGCTGAGGAAGGCAGCAGCCTTTGCAAAGAGCTTTGGGGATGTCTATTAAATGCACGGGAGAAGAAGTAGGTAACTTTGTTAGACTATTCCTGGTTTGCTGCAGTTGAGCAGAATCTGGGCATYGAACAGGAAACTGTTTTGTCTGAAACGCAGCCAGTTTGCCATGGATCCCTGACGTTGCTGGCTCCTGATAGAGGCTTCTCAATGTGATCTATTCAGATGCTCTTATACTTCATGTCGGAGTCAAGCTTTTGCTTGCACCCAGGTAGCTCAAAAGTGTCGCAGGAGTGACCTTGTGCAGAGGAGACCTGGATCCAGCACAGTGGTCTGTGGTACATGGTGTGGTTTGGTACAGTCCTGGTCTTAATTTTCTGAAGTTTTTTCTCCTATAGGGAATCCAAGAGTAGATTCAAATAACCTTAACCATTCAGGAGAAGGTGTCTAAGTGCTGACTTAAATTTTTCCTGCTGTTCCGTGGGAAGACAGCTAAGCAATCCTTAAATCCCCTGAAAATGCCGCATTACTGAAGTGCTTGTAGTACCTGAACTAAACCCYGAACTCTGCTATCTGCAAGTCAGTGAGGGAAAAGAGATGATTACTTGGAGACACTGTGACTTCAGTATAGGACAAGAGGACACAGTCTTAAGCTGTGCCAGGTGCGGTTTAGGTTGGACATCAGGAAGAAGTTCTTCACGAAAAGGGTGATGGAGCATTGGACTGGTCTGCCCAGGGAGGTGGCGGAGTCACCGTTCCTGGGCGTGTTTAAGGAAAGACTGGATGTGGCACTCAGTGCCATGGTCTGGTTGACATGGTGGTGTTTGGTCATGGATTGGACTCGATGATCTCAAAGGTCTTTTCCAACCCAGCTGATTCTGTGATTCTATGGCAGTGGCAGTGAGACATAGAAAGGGAACTCAAAAATATTTCAAGACAGATTGATAGTTTTTGCTTCAGCTGATATCTGTACAAGGCCAGTGGCCTTGGTTTAAAATAACTGCAGATGTCACYGTGAATTAGCAATAATTCTGGCTCCAGTTTCCACTTCTGCATTGCAGTTCTTTAACTTTGCTGTGTTGTGTTCTCAGCTCAGTTCAGAGTACTGCAGCTGGCACAGCTGCTGGATTATCAAATAGTTCCAGGGAAAATATTTGGGTTTTGGCTTAGCTGTCAACTTCAAGCAGAAAATGAAAAGGTTTTGCTCTTGGAGAATTCTCTTGCCAGTGTTGCAAAATACAGGATTCATTGGGACTGTTGTGGYTTGTGATACCTGGGAGTTCAGAGCAGTGGCTTGCAGTGCTCCCTTCAGACCCTGAAATGAAGAGTCTCGGAAAGAAAAGTGGACTTGCTGTAAGCCAGTCAACTTCAGCCCAGTTTTAATGTGCGATTTTAAGTTTGATGCGCTAGCTCTAGCTTTTAGTCCTGTTGCTAGCATGTGGAGCTTGGTTTTGATTAGTGACCCACCCAAGGGCCAGCAATAGCCATTTATTTTTTCAAAAAAATAGTTCTAAAAGCAATTCTGCCAAATATGTTTGGAAGTGTGTGGACTGTGGACTCATACAGAGGTGTGAAAGCAGATACAATGCTGAGGTTCAGTTTCAGTGGAGTTGCACTGTGAATTGGCTTTAGAAAAAGGGACGAAAGAGAAGAGCCTGACTGCATCTGTTAGCCAGAATGAAAGGACTGCTGCCAAAGGATCTCATTTGGGAAAGGGAGACACAGAGCTTTTGTCACCTTAACTTGTAGTATCCTGTATCAGGAAGGACTAACTACTTGCTGAGCCGTGTGGGTAGTTGTGCTTGGTCTCTGTGTTCATGTGCAGTTTCTGCCTGCACTCACCTACCTGCTCCATCTCTGGGGGAGAGGGGCAGAGTCAGCTAGAACTTAAAGAGCAGCACTGGCTGTGTCCAGCAGGAAAGCTTTATCACAGCCCCCGAGGAGTGAGTGGCAGTGGGTAGAACCAAGTGTCACGGTGTACACACTGTGTGTTTTGCATGTTACCAATGTATTTTGCACAGACATAAACTTCCTGCTCTGCCTGTGGCTTCCATAGCTGCTGCTGCTCCACTCGCCACAGGAGAGGGGTGGAGAAACAAGATTACTTTTATAGCATGCAAAAATCCTGTAAAGAGACAGAAGATGGTGTCATGTGCTGTGTGAGGCAGCTGGTGATGTGAGGCAGTTGTGCTACAGTTTTGTGCTGGGCCTTGTACAGTGCCCTGCTGGTTCACTGGTGTGGAGAACAATGTCTAGAACACAGGCCCTCCCTCAGAGAGGAGAGGGTACAAAGACACTGTCTTTTCTTGCTTCCTAAAGACTTTTACAAGCTGTATCATGTGCCAGCTGTCAGTGGTGCTGTGCAGAGGCAGGAGAGGAGAGAGAGGTGTGGATATGCCTCTCTCCAGCCTGAGTAGCTTCTATGTAGCTTTGCAGAGACATGACAGCATTCATTTGGGATCACAGYTCAACATCAGAGTCTGTTTGCAGGGGGGGAAGGACCGTACATAACCCTGCCCTTCTCCAAGGGAAAGGTCAAGTAGAGGCCACTGCCACAGGAGCCTGGACAGATAAGTCCTGTGGCACATAAATTGAGGTGTGTTTCAGTAGCACACAAGAGCCATGAGTCTGCTCTGTTACCTGCTTTGATGGTGCAGCAAGCAAAAAGCTTTCTCCATGTAGGTGTGATAGACAAAGAGAAGGAAAAAAGGTATCTGTTATCCATTTCATGCAGATTCAGGAACTGAAATGAAGAGTAATTCAGTGATTCTCTCAGAAGAACTCTGTGGCTTGGGCTGAAGTGTGAATCCAGATCTTAACCTAGCAACAGCACACTCGAGTGAACAGGTCTGCAAACCTCCGCAAGGACCTGTCCCCAAAGACAGGATCTTTCACTTCTCAGCACATCACTTTAGCCCTTTTAAGCTACAAGGGCTACATTTCTATCTTTGTTAATGAAAGTTGTTTTGGCATTTCTTGTCTTTCTTGTGGGATAGCACCAGGGTCCAGCGTGCTATCTGCCAGCTGAGACACTGTAGGGGAAGTCTGGCTGATGCAGATTGTCCCAGTTGTGCAAGCAGTGAAATAAGTGCCCACCTTTTGGAAGCTGGAATCACACAATTTGTGATTTGTGGGCGATTCTGAGCTCTCTGTCCCTTTGTGTTTTGGGACTTTTCTGAGTGTGTATTATTGTGAGGGTTCTGTGGCATCAAGTAACATGGGAGCACAGGTCACAATTTTTTTCCTTACCCAGGAAGGGTTCATTTACATGCTCTTTGCCCCCTTGCAATAACTATTGCTTGTTTCTGCAAAACTTGTATAAACTTTCTAATTGAATCAAAACTCCTACCTGTCTTCCAGGTTGGTAGAAATTGGGCAGCAGTTCAAAAGTTTGGGGCAGGCAGGAAAAAGGGACAGGAAGGGTCTTGCTTAAGCTTTCTTCGTTTTGGAGACCTGGCTTTAAAAATAGCCTGTTTCATTTCTTGGGCCAGAAGTCTTTCACCGCAAAATAAAGCAATGCTGTTACAAACCACCTGAGCTCTTTATCTGAAGAGCACCTGGATCRGAAATGAATGTTAATCCAGTAATAACAGATAATTAAACAGTTCTAACGGGGGCTTTAATCTCTCTTCTCCAGATGTAGTTTTGCTTTTTGCCTTCATCAGGGAGATTATGATGGAGCACAGAGGGCTTCTAATCCAATCAAAATTCCTCGATGGATTGGAGTATTTGTTGTGCTTTCACATTTAAGCAGTGGTTACACCACAGGATTAACTCCATTCACAGGGTTGCCATCTTGTTACTGAATTCAATGTACTGGTTTGATGTAGGCAGAAGAAAGGTGGGAGGGCAGCATACAAAGGTGTCCTGTATCTCTGTGCTGCGCAGAATCGCTCGGTACCAGGCTTTGGGATTCCGGTGACACCTTGCAGTCGTCTGGTGGCTCAGTGCTGACTTTGTGTGAGCTTGAACTGATCTGCCTTAAGCCCTGAACTCCAGTAGTGGCTTTGTAGTTGAAAATCTCTTGTAGAAGGAGCCTTACCTCTCCAGCTGGGAATTGTGTGTCTGCTTGCTTTTGTTCTACAGATTTCATGATTTTTCCAAGTGTCTTGGCTTCAAATTGTGATTTCTGTTTGGCAGCAGGATGCTGACAAACGTTGGTTTGCAGTGCCTGACTGCATACCTTCCTGCTATCTACTTCCTAATGTTGTCCTCTGGGAGTGAAATGAGGGACTCCATGCACAAACCTGATTGGGCCAATAGGTGCAAATTCAAGGGAAAAAATGCTTTTTTGCTCTTATGCAGACCATGTCACTGGTATAATAATGAATGAACAATGATGTTACTGAGGTCTTAATGCATAGCTTATTTTGGATATTTGCTAGGAACTAACCCATTTTCACATGCTGGGTCTGTGATGTTCTGATCACATCACAGCATCTGCTCTATAGATTTCATTTAAGCCACTTTAAATCAGTTTTAAACTGGTAAGATTATTCAAATACATGTATCATTATTTGTGCTCTCTCAAAAATGTTCTTAAAGTAGCTGAAGTTTTCACAGTTCTGCTGTAGTGGGTATAACTGGCCTTCAAGCACGATTTGTCGTCTGTTTCTCACTTTTACTCTTGCTAAGGCAAGTTTTATGTCCACAAGATTTAAATTAACCTTCCTAAATTGATGAGTGTCAGTAAAGCTGGCTGAAAAGGACACAGAGTTCTTTCTATTACAGGTTTTACATAGATTTCAGGTAAATATATTGGGTTATCCAATGTCACTTTCCTGGATTATGCTTTTTAAGTGGAGCCAAGCACAGGGTTGTCCTTACTCATAAAAGTAAATTGTTTAACCAGGCAGATGTGGGTATTCTGGCTGTATGCAATACCAGTGTCCTCAAATTTGTTACAGAGCACTTTAAGGTATTTCCACCTTGCTGTAAAATTATCCCTTGCATTTAGTCATCCAAGACCACACATACTGTCTGTGTCTCTGTACTCCGTCACGACAAAACCAGTAAAGACTCCACCATGAACTTGTAATAAAACTAAATAAAAAACTCAGGCTGGCCAAGACAGAGAAGTGGGATGAATTTCTGTGTTAAGAGCGATTTCCTTGTCTACCAGACTTCACATGAGAGAGGTAGCTCTTCTAAGTTTTGATGCTTAGGAACAGAAAAGCTATTCCTTGGGATGATTTTGGGAATGAATCCTATGGAAATCAGGTTTTTGTGTTTGAGACTTTGTCAAGTGAAATTAAGAGGGGGGAAACAAGTAATTTAGGAAACTTCATCTGCTTGGAATTAGTGCTTTCAAGTAGAAGCCTTTCCTAAAGGAATTCAGTGGACACACAAAGGATCAGAACAGCACTCTGTAAGTGCTGTGTGGCCTTACTGGGTTGTGTCTGTGGGGCTGGAGAGCTGTGCAGCCTTTCTTGTCTTTCTCTGACTGAGGATTCACCTCCAACACCTGCACCAGCATTAAAGCCCTTTAGGGGGAACCCTGGACTACTCCACTCGTTCAGAGTGGGAGTTAAATTAGTGGCTGCTGCCCAGGACTAGTTTGTTCTCCCTGTTTAGGTTTCCTTTTGCAGTCCTTGAAGGCACTACTTGCTTCAGGGCAGGTGTCTTCTAAGCCTTACTGATGTCAGGTCGAAGCAGCGGTTTCACAGAAGCAGAAATCCTCTGTGAGGTGGCATTTGCTCTTTCTGTATCTGAGCTGATGTTGCAGAGGGTTGCTCTGCACTGAGCACAAAGCCTGTCTAGTCCAGGCTCTTTCTACTCTTTCTTTTGAATTATCCCAGAGACCATTAAAAGGAGGAGAAGGTTTATGTGAGGGACCCTGCACCACTTTGTGAGAGAATGTTAGCTACCTGCACTGGTGTGTGGGAAAGTGCCAGAGTATTTTAATGCCTCCTTTTTAGAAATAATGGAAATAATTAGCAGATGACAACATAAAAACAAGTTTAGCTAGTGCTTTTTTCTTTTCTTTTTTTTTTTTTGGCTAGACAAAGCTCTCTGAGTGTTCTCTCATCTGAGTGCTTGGCCACAACAATTTCTGTTTTCTCCAGTCACATGCTAACCTAGCTTTGAAATGTTTTATTGTTCACATCAGCTGTCACAACCAGCACAGTTCTGTCCATGAAAAGAATAGAGACACCATTAGCACACTGAGGGGTTTTTGCCAGCTATTTGATGTTCTTCTCGTGTTATATCATCAGTTCTATTGGGAATATTTGGCTGGACTGCATACAGCTTATCACGTAAAGATACCAGATGTGTCTTGAAATCCTTCAGGTATTGGGCATTGGTATTGGCACAGCAGCATGGATATCTCAGCCATACTGAACCCTGTGCTGTGACCACTGACAGCAACTGGGCAATAGAATGGATTTAAACTGCCTGGTGTTGCCATTTGTCCTACAGACATGAACATTGGTTTATTTGTTTAGTAGGTTTGAACAGAACAAAACAACAGCCTCCTCCTCTGTGCCCAGTTTAGATAATGGAGGAATATTTCTGGATTTGARTTCTTTCTGTTAACAGCTGAAACGGTGAGCTAAGGATTGGCTGGGACAAGTTACACGATGGATGTGAGCAAAGGCTTGTTGGATGAARCGTGGCTTTGATGAGATCAGCATGCTTAGTAGGCTTCATAAAGCTGGCTTGTTCTTTTATGGGATTGCTTGTTTGTGTGGCAGTCCTTCAGTCTCCTGCTGATGTGCAGGAGCTAATTGTTACCTGGCAGCATCCATCCTTAGCCCCTGATCACTTCCAGGAGCATCCTGGCATGCACGTTTGGCCAAAACTTGTGGTACTTCAGAGCCATCTTTCTCCATCCTCAGATCTTGTCAGCAAAGTGTTCTTTTCTGGTTGAGTTTCTTAACTCTCTTAGTTAAGAGGTTGTTACTCACATATAAAAGGAGTGCTCTACGGGATCTCACACTTGGTTAACTGTCTGCAATTCCCAGGCAAGGAACAAAGGCATGGCTCTGATTTTGCTGGGCTGAAGCAAAGATGCCTGACTCACTTTACAGCTTTGCCACATGAGGACCTTTCTTAGGACTAGGGTGAAGCTGATCCTCTGATCTCTACGCAGCTTCATTCCCTTGAGGTTAAACCTACACGTGGCTGTTTTTCTGTGCAAAAGATGTCGTGGCACTGTTTCTGTGTCCCATTCTCTCACTGGCCAGAGGTAGCTCYTGTGACAGACACAAGCTGCTGACCTTGGTGCTTGCTTACCTCTCCCAGTATTTATTCCAGATGGCATGGATGAAGAAATTATTTTCCTCCTATTTTTAATTACAGGCATTTATGTTTGGATTTCCTAAGGCTACTGTAGCCTCAAAGACTTACGGATAATGGGGGAAAGTTTCAGCTTGATGCAACATTTCACCCCATTGCTATAAATTTATGCAACCTCAGCTCTTCAGCACATCACTTGTGTGTGTAGAGCACCAAATGTCAGGAACAGGATCCCACAAAACACACGTAGGACAATTGTTGGGTTTAAGTGGAAGCCTTTAGCCCTGCGACTCCTTGTGCTCATTGCTGTGGTTTCAGGCCTGAAAGCTGGTCAGAGATTCTGCACTGGCAGGTGTAAAGCTGCGTTTGACAAGGCGAGGCCTGCAAAAAGCATGTATATGGGGAGGGGGGGAGGGGGTGCCTAGATGGTTCAAAAAGGTGTCTTCTAGAAGTATTTGGTTATTTTTCTGGGGTATTTTATTGATTTAGCAGCCCTTAAAACATGGTATAGGTATGTCATGATCTTTGGGGTTGGGGGGACACTGAATCTAGGATGATTAAGATATCTCTGTTGTTCTGACAGCACATTAAACAATTTACAAAACCCATTTAACGCAGCAATATGCCATTTTCCTCAGTGTTACAAGACCTAAGCTTGTCTTTTAGAGCTGGGGGAATTCAGGCTCAGTGCTTACAGTGTGGGGCATCAGTGGCATGTTCTAAGCATGGAAGGAAGTCACTGACAAGCTTTGAAGGCTTGGTGGCACTTCTGTATCTGATGTTACCACACTGTAATTCAGTAACCACCGCAATGCCTCGGACATCTGCAGGCTGAGCTTTACAGTAACATTTCCTCCTGACAAGAACATTGGTGTTGGCACGATTTCAGCGTTTTCCTTATTCCCACTGCTAAACCCAACAAGATAGGCCACACTAAAACAGGATTCATTATTTGTGTTCTTGTTAGCTGCTTGTAAAATATAAAGCGATTACTCCGGTAGATGAAGCGCCTGTGCTTTCAGGAATATCAAATGCCTACAGAGTGAACCCGGGACAGCTGCCATGAACAGCAGGCTCTGCTAGAGGTACCGTGGGACTTCACTGCTCTCCTGGCAGCTGAATTAAGTGTTGGCTGCTGTGAGCCCAACATGTGCGTTCCCAGACTTCCTACAAGGTTCTCCCAGTTCTCCTATGGGAAGCTAAGGCATAGCCACCCTTGTGTTTGATACAGACACCACTGTGTTGTGATTGGAAACCCAGGAGACAAAGCCAGGTCAGTCTTTCCAGGGTTGAACTGACTCTTGGTCAAGTCAAATGTTTCTCAAATGTGTATCACTTCTAAATGGTCTTTAAGGCATTTTTACAGGTAGATCTTAAATGACCACAAATTACTTGGGTTTGGGTTGTTGTGCTTGCAATTGATTTCTTACCTTGGACTCTACTGTGTGCTCAGGGCAATCAGCAGAGCGGGCCTTACAAATGCCACTGTTCCAACTGCTTCTGCTGACCTCTAGTTTTCCCTTCAGACTGTAGGTGTAGGGAATTGTAATGGAAAGGTTCACGTCAGCATGAAGGGAGACTGAATGGGGTATTTATTTAAAAATATATTATTTTATCTGGATATGGCAGCTATAGCAAGAGGACATGGTGGGGAAGGGGTGCTCTTGCAGAGCCTGTGTTAACAGCACCCAGCTGAGCAGGTCAGCGAGATTTTGGCACATTTAGAAGGTACCGACAATCCAGAAACAAACAACAAAGGACAAGTCTGGGAGCACAAAGTTTGAGGTTGTCTTCACTCCCTCCCTTGCTCCCCCTGATCCCTCACGCCTCTTCCCTTCTCCTGTGCTCATGCCTTTTTGCTCTTTTTCTCACTTTCATGACTTACTCTTTTTCTCACTTGCACATTTGTCATCATCTATTTGTTGCTATTGTACATTTCTTCACGAGCTTTTTTCTTCCTTGTGCTTTTTCTCTTTTTTGCCCTTTCTTGCTCCTGCTTTGTTGTTCAGTTGGTGTTTTTCTTTTTTTAATTTCAGCCCTTGGTTGTGCTTTTCCTTCCCTTTTTTCTTTGCACTTGTTCTCTTTTCCTTCTCTCTACTGACTTTTACTACAGGTGCAGACTTATTCAGGAAAATCTTCCCAGATTTTTGCCAGGTCAATTATTAGTGATGTATATGCCTCAGGTAATGACCAAAACCAGTAGCAAACAATTGTCAGAGGCTGCCACAGGTTTGAGAGAAGAATAAGTGCAAGCAAAATTGGACATTTTCCCAACTGGGAACAATGACTGCAAGAATTCAGTGGAAACTTGAAGGAAAGATAGCAGTATCACTGCCCCAATACAGTACTGATATAATACTGTATCCAGAGGTGCTGTGATACAGTATTTGCTTCAAGTTATCCAGGAACCCACTGCATTAGCAGAATGGATGTGTGTACAAACAGGAAACCTGCTCCTCCTCCAAGTGTTGCTTATCTTCAGATTCCCGGGGGAGGCAGTTCCTAGGGCTGCTGGAAAATGAGCAAGGAATTGATTATAAATGTAAGATTACAGGGTGGAAGACAACCCATTATTTATAAAGCTGGCTGCCAGCAGGGCCAGCAGCATTCAGAGGTGAAAGGGAGGCTGTAGGGGTGGAGGCTGCTGACTTCTGACGCTGCACACACAAAAACAAAGCTTGTGGCTGATAGATTTGTTTTTATTATTATAGAACAGATGAACTAAAATAAGCCAACAATATAATTTTATGCCAACAGCCATCTTTCTAGCACAGGCGGTGACTGACTCAATATACCCTTCTCCCCCCTCCCCGGGCCTCCGAGGGAAAGCAAATGGTGGTGGTGGCTCTTGCACATGGATTTTGGACTGCAGTGATCCTACTCCTGGTACCTGTGGAGGTGTGCCTGGGAAAAGAAGAGGCAGGGGAGCAGAGGAAAGAGTATATATGTTGTAGGAGCAAAAAGCAGAAAGGCTTGTGGATCCTCTTGCATGTTCACACGTTGTGACCAAGTCGATGGAACAACTAGAGAATCATGCCCACTTTCAACATGTAGCAAGCCTCTAGYTGCTACTCTAGTCAAGCCAGGAGTTTCTTCCCATTCCAAGCTAACAAAGGGCAAGATGCACTCAATGGGGAGCTTTCGGCAGGGTAGGGGGTAGTCTATGTAAAATCAAACCAAAAAACCACCCCCACCCCCCCCMAAAAAAACCCAAACAAACCTGCATTTTAAGCCACTTCAAAGTAAAAGTTACTTCTTATAATATAATAGATATTTTTTAAATGGCAGGACCACCATCCTAGAAAGACCAAAGGGCTTGCACTCAAGACCAAAGAAAGAAAAACAAAAAACCAACCAACCAACCAACCAAAAGGAAAAAAAACAAAAACACAACCAACCAAAAAACCCAAGAGCAGCCCCACTCTCAAGCTTGGCTCTTCTCTAAAAACAGCACTCATCATCCATCTGAATAGGTAAAAGGAGGAGTGGACAGAAAATAAAATAAAACTGGTGCAACTTCTCGCCGGCTGGCGCATTAACCCAAAGCTCCGTACAGCCCCGTACGACTGCGCGTCCTGCGTGGCAGCAGCGCTGCCGTCAGCTCTCCTCGCTGTATATGCCTGTATGTATATCTGAACATATACATACACATACACACACAATATGTTATATTGTTCTTAATGTTAGTTTGGGTCCGCGAGGAGGGCTCATCTCTCTTTCACGTGGTTCTGTGCTCCTGCGCTGTTGCTGCTCCCGTTGCCGCTCCCGTTACTGCTGCTGCCGCTGCTGCTGCAGAGGACCTCCGTGAGGTCGTCCATGATGGTGGTCTCTTTAGGGTCCACGAGGTTGAACTCCCTGATGAATAGGATAAAGTGTGTGTAGAGTGTGTTTAAATGTCCGTGCAGCTCCAGTGCCAAAGTCTCCTTAAAGTGTGAGGAGTAGATATGGGCCAGCACATGGAACAGGTACTTGCAGATCTTCTTCACTAGGGACTCAAATGAGTTTGGGAATTCCTTGCCTGAAAGGAAGACGGAGAAACACCATGATAGCACCATCTACTCACTGCAGCCTCACAGCAGCACTGGGGTAAGAGCAACCAGCCCACCACAGAAAGCAGACCACCTGAGGGCTCTGTGTCATCACCTTTTTAAAGAATTCAGGGGACAAATCTAAGGAGGTATTAAGCATTTTCATTTGAAGTTAAATTTTAAACCTAAGGGTTCAAAAATCAAGAAGGAAGTGTAATTGTTCTCTAAAGCCACTACATTTTCTGTTACTGGCTTTTAAAATAATGAGAGGTTCTTCCATGTCCTTATCTAGTTTGTCCAGGAGTGGATTTTCCCCTGGAAGACCAAATCAGAGGTCCTGAAATGGGAGCCAAGGTACATGGGCGTTGGTAGTGTGTRGCAGTTTGTATATAACTGTACACAACACCTTCCCTCACTTTGTTGTTGAAATCCTATCAAATGGGAAAGGAATGGAAGGAAATACTGGGTGTCTTCTCTCAGGTGCAGCTGAAATCACACCTGCCTGAAGCAGGTGCTGAAGTTCTGTGCCCGCATAGGTAAAAGACAATTTCAGTGTCACCGAAGTTGATGTCCAGTAAGTGAAACTGTGGCAAGTGAAACAGCCACCCCTGCCATCCTGTGATGCACAATACAAAGTCTGTTGCTGGTCTAAAGCACCCCTTGACCACACAGACAAACCCTTGCATGAACTGCCCTCATTGCCCTCAGCCAGGCATAGTAAAAACCAGGAAGTCAACTGCAGCTGACTGGCTAGGCCCAGTCTCACTAGACACTGCCTCCTTCCAGATCAAGCAAAGGCTTATAACCCTAGCTGAATGTTTTCTATATTGTAACGTCCTATATTGTGATGTCCTAGCTTCCCAACTACCTGTTGAAGGGGCTCACAAAGTCAGCTGCTTTTAGTCCTGATTAAGCCCACCTACAATAACTTCAGGTTTCTATTTTCTTCCCCTTAACCAAAGGCACTGCATATAGCAATCTTGTTAGGATACAAATTTGAGTTAAAATTACTTTGCTATTTCTTTTCAGCTCTTAAAAATCACATTCTTATTTAATCTTTGTACGGGAAAGGAGACTGCAAACCATGTGAGAGACAATGCTTGAGAGCCTTGGGCAAAGAAAGCAAGCCACATTCCTGGCAATCCAATTTATTTCCCATGTTTCTTAATGTATTAAGGCTCTAATGGAAATAGTAAAACCACAAAAAGGTTGACGTTTGCTAKCAGCAGGCTCTACTGAACACACACAGGTTGGCTGTTTTCAGAATTTTATCCTCTGTGAACACAGGCTAGAAGACCTCAAAATGCTTGAAGAAAAAGATGTACTGGTGAAATATAAGCCAAGGGGTCAGGTTTGTGAGACTTTCGCCCTAGTTCATACACCTGTCTTTTTCATTGTACTCTTACCATCAAGTCTTTTTTACTGCAAGAATGAACCAAGCTTAAAATCCTCCTTTAAAAAAACCCCAACAAAACTACAAAAGAAACACACAAACAAAACAACAACATACCCAACTAAAACTAAACAAGCAAGTGAGAAAGCTGTCTGGTATTAATGCATATGCTGAATGCCAACTTCCCCTTGCCTGATGGCACCCACCCAGAGCCCCAGGAAGCAGCCATACCGTATTTTGTTGGAAAGACGTCCTCATCTGTCACTAGCTTCTGCACTGAACTCATGACGAAGTCGACGTACTGAGGAGCAGTGCATTTGATCTTCTTTCCCCGCTCATCATACCAGTAGTACTGTCTGTGGAGAGAAGGGACAGTGTCACCACATCACACTCTGCCTCCTCAGCTACTCCTCTAGGAGGTTGTGTCTAAGTACTCTAAAACAGCAGCTGTAACATTACCAAAATACATCCCAGCTGCTACAGAAGAGATTAATCTCTTTCTACATCAAAGGCCTTGAGTTTCTGCTGGCCGATTTTGTTTCTCCCCATCAGTTTAGGCCACGGTGCAGGTGGTGGTACAAAGCACACTTTGAAAGCCCTGCTGACAAGTCTCCAAGGAGAGGAGCTCTGCTGAAGCAGCGATAACTCCCTGTCCATGACAGGCTGAAGGTTTACATACAGTCTACCGAACTGTACAGGAAAGCATTATAGAACTATTTTTCAAGGGCAACAACCCTGTAATAAACAGTGATAAACTGGTGAGCTGATGCTTAACAGCAAAGCATAAATTAGTCTTGGACTGCAATACTATGAAGCAGTCAGAAGGTGGCTCCAAAACACCAGCGTTTCCAAACCTCTCAAGTACTGGCAGTAGCTTTCAGTGTTCCAAATCCTGTTCCAAAATACGACCTGGGGAAAATTTTCAGGCCCCTTCTGCACATCCATATCAGCATGTCTTTGAACTCTGCTCCTTACACTACAGTCACAGACTCCCCAAACACCTGAAATTACATTTGATTCTGCCACTAGTGAATATTCCTGTTGGATCTTAAGGAACAGGAGACACTGGCATACTGCCTGGCCCTTCAAAAGCAACCATAATTCAGTCAGTTAGCCATAATAATCTTCAGTAACTGCAGCCATCCCTCAGATGACAGAGAATCTGAAGGCTACACAATAACTAAAGGTTTCTTCCTTTTTTTTTTTTTTTTTTAAAGTCATGGTTAATTAAAGCATTTCTAACTGTTACCAGGAGCAGCTACTCACTGGATTAGGCACATAGTGAGAAATGTTTTACAGATAAGGAATGCAGGAAAACACTTTTAATTGTGGTGGTTTTTTTTTTCCTATGTCACATTAGACATGCCTTGAGTTCCAGTTTATGGAACACTTTCTTTAAAAAGTCTAAGCTCCAGGGACAGTCCTGTATCATTACAGGACTGATGAGAAATCCATTGTATTGGTCTTCTTACAACACAGGTGGAGTCTGCTGACTGCAAGCAGGATTGGAAGTGGTCTGAGCATCACAAAGAACTTGGCTAGAAAGACACTGCACCCAAAACGAGCCTATAAAGGCAGGGCATCATTTTCTGCCTGTTCTGCTGTGTCCAGCTCCAGCCCTGCTGCTGTTGGCTGATGATCTGTGATATGACATTTCTCACCCCCATCACTGAAGAAGCCTCTTTGCCACCCTACACAAAGTATCACTTCAATGTGAGGTTCAGCCACCTTAGGCCTAACAGGACTAGACTGCACTGAACTGGAAGGAGCTGTGTGTGCCACTTGGAAAGAGGAGTTTTATGTGTACTGACCAGCAGAACCATCCTGAGGCAACTAAAGAAAAATGTTAAGTAGCAACTAAAACGTTTTAATTTACAAGGTGTTTTCATTGCCCTAAAAGATTCTTCAGGGACCTGAGGGCGGGGAGGCGAAGACACTAATGACACCATGCATGCCCCAAGCCATATGAAAACAAGAAGAAGCTGCAGAAAAGTAGTAGAGTAGTTCAAGGTAAGAGAGGAAAGACAACTGAAAACTAGTTCTGCAAACATTAAAGTTTTAGAATTTTTCCTTCAGCTCTTTTCCAATATGTGGTACTTGGTCACTCTATTGTTTACTAGAGAAACAAGAATTGACTGCAAAATYGCATAAAAAGGTGAGCAAGTGGATGAAAACAGCAGGAGTCAAAAGCTCTTTTTGGAGCTACATCAGGCATCAAACCCAGCACTTTGCCCCTTAGGCATAGACTGTGCTCTTCCTCACTGCTTACTTTCCTTGTACAATCCACCTGTAAGGAATTACACAATGTTAGTGCACCAACACACAAACCACCTTGTTTGTCTACTCTTGCAGTGAGAGACAGTCCCAGGCAACTCAGCCTTATTTTGGGTCTTAAGACAATGCTTGTTGCCAAGAGCAGAGGCAGGCTGGACTGTTAGACCTCAGCAGTTCCCTTGCGCTGCAGAAATCCCCAACTGCAAGACGGAAACTGCAGTTTAGAGTTGCCCTTAGGTGCAAAAATAAGTCTTGATAACTGGATTTTTGTCAGAAGAAACAATTTGGCAACTGTACAAGTTCACTTACATGAGAATGTAAGTGAAAAAATCTGCTCTAGCATCCCACTTCATACCTTTTTGCCTTTCCTTGAAAATTAGGAAATCAATTACGCAAAATTGTAATTTAAAAGAAGAATCATTAAGAGTAATGAGATAACTACAAGGACTGTCCTGTTGATTAGAATCCTGTGTTTTCCTCGTGTTTCAGGGGCTGTGAACAGATTGCACAGGTCTTAGGGGAAAAGAGGAGCCCCTGACATGCCATGAACATCTCGCACCTGGTACGCAGCTTCCACCCACGCTGGACTTATCTCCATGAACAAGATAGGAAGCAGTCTGGGGCCGTGGAAGGGCTCACTTGGGCACAGAAGCCTAATTGCATTCCACCACTGGCACTGTGACAACACAGGCCCATATTAGGGAAAGGATGGGAAGCAGAAAGGACAAGAGGATGAGACTTAAAGGCACTTTTCAGAAAGTTGCACATTTGTATTTCCCCAGTATGGAGAGCAAGAGTAATCTGCAGCTCCATTCTAAATCCTAGGGAGAAACGACTATGGGTTTAACAGAGAAGAGCCTGCAATGCAAATAATGAAATATAACACATACGAAATCACAATGCTGCATCTTAATATATGTGTGTATTTTATCCCTTTTCCTCTAAAACATTCTGGGTTTGTGTTGATGACACAGAAGCCAAGGCAGAAAAAAAAGTTGCACCCGTACATAAGCTTCTGGAAGGGGGGAAACGAATAGACTGTGGAGATTATTTTGCCTGGACAGGAAGGAGAAACAGTCCTGGTAGAAATACCAAAAAACACTCTGTATGAAGGAAGGGTAGAAAGCCAGGGGCAGGAATACAGTGCTTGTCAGCAGGTGGAACAGCTTTGATGGTTTGATAGCGGCTAAGCAACATTTGGATGGGGGAGAAGAGAAAGGAGACATCATGTAAAACYATACAGCTGTGGGGACTTAAATATAAGAAAATGCAAAACTTACAAGTTTGAGATAAGATCTCTAGGAGGAAATACCCTYCATATACAGAGACACTAAGGGCAAGGTAGACATGAGAAAGGAGACTAAGATTAGAAAAAAAAAAAAAAGGGAGTGATAAGGGTTATCAGTTAAGGGATTGCACTGGACCACAACAATACCTTGAAGGCTGGGCTTCCTAAAAGTTTGTATCCATCCTTGATTTCTGCCTCAGGAGTTTTGTAATCTCAGCTTTGTGAACAGCACTTACATAGGCTCTCAGTGTACTCACTGCAGCACTTTGAGTTTTACCCAAATGTCAGCTAGAAAACCAGTTTACAGCTCATAGTGCTTTAAAGCTGGTTTGTGTAATAATAAGCTATAAAGCACACTAAATCTTAATAGTAAATACTGTGTTAAAATGTAGTACCTGCTTTACAACAAGTGATAAACRTATTAATGAGAAAAATTAAGTAATTCCCGAAGTTATATTCATGACACCCTCGTTAAGAATTGAAGATAACTGGCCATTATGGTATTTCTCTTGGCATTATCCCACCTTGCCAGCAAATGCTTCCATCTGTTCTACACTGAGACTAAGTTTTGGTCAGATGTCTCCTAGTGACCATAAGCAGAAATTCTCCTCCTTGCTGTGTGCAGATGGCTGTGCTATCTCACATATCTGACAGAGGGCTGAAAGCTGCATCTGTCTGCAGTTTGTCAGTTGGCTGCAGCTTCTCTGAGATGTTAAAACCTTACCTCAAATATTTAACTGCAAGCAGTGCTTATTGTGCCAGCAAATACTTTAAATTTAGGACTGGGTACTTGCAGAGCATTTGAATGTCAAGTAACTTGACAAGCAACCAGTTCTCAATAGTTACTTGAACATCTCAACCATAAACAAAAAAGCCTTCCTTAGGTATGACCAGAATGGTGTGATCCAAACTGTGTCATCAGGAACTGGGCAGGGAGAACATTAAAGTGGAACAGAATGCACACTTTCATATGGAACTATCCAGAAATCAGCATGGGAAAAAATAGCAAGCTGCACCCTTATTCCAAGGAACCGTAATTCTGTGGCAATCTTATATAGCCAGATGCGATTTTATTCCAAAGGACAGGAACAAACAGATCATGGCCACAGAAGGTTAATTTCGAAGTGTCCATCAGGTTAATGAGCAATGGACACCAATGTTTAGGGGTCTCTCTATACACTGGAGACAGGTCTGAGGCACAAGCAGCCACAGCAGCTGGTGTTTCTCCAGCACAAGCAGCACATCCTCAGATCACTGCGTTGGGAGATTTTTAATTAAAAAAAAGGAGATGGGGAAGCAACATACAGCTTTGTAATAGTCATAACTGGACAGGAACAAATGAGCATCTCTGAGGCAGCTCTCCATGATCCATTTAGACATATCTCTTCCAAAAGGGAAGAGCGAGGAATGGCAGAACAAAAAGATCAGGTTTTGGGGAACACAATTACGAATGGGGCCCTCAAAGCTTAACTGTACTGAGGTGCGTAGGCAGGTGATCTCACCTCAGTGGCTTCTTCACAGACCCACACACTTGCTAGAAGCAAGTGGCCTCCAGTTTGCAAACACGGATCAGCCATCTCTTCCCAAGTGCAGGAAAGTGCTGAAGCTGTTATGATTTAGCTATACACAAACCGTTTCCAGTGCTTTACCCAAGTGTAGACATGCTTCCTGTTATTCCCAAATAGCGCAATTTTTCAGTTTTCCAAAACAAAGGATAGAAACATTCTGCTATCAGTCCTCACCACTAAAAATACAGGCTACAGCTGGAGCCGCCTACAGGCACTTCCTCTCTTTATTCTATAGCACAAGCTGCTTACAGAGAACTCTTGTTTAAGACTCACTAGAGCAGGATGGAGCGACACTAATGTAGGTTCCCCTCCTTTTAGCCACTATTTCTCACCAGCTTAGTGGATAAACAGTTAAACTCAGTGCTTGGGACAGCCAGTGCTACATCAGGAATTTAAACATGAGAAAGCCTGGGAACAAGAGTCAACAAAACACTCATCTTACTGCTCAACATTTTGTATTTAGAGACATGCTGTTTCCTTTTGATAAAATCTGGGTCCAGCAGAGATTTATTACTTTCTCTTCCAGCTTGGTTTCAAAGTCCCTAGTATGGCCTTTAATTCTCTACTGACAGTTATCATTCCAACTTTTACATGCAAAAATATCCTCTGTACACTTTGCATGCTTCAGAGTGCTCTCAAAGAAAGCCCCTGATATTAATTTCAAGTGTACGAGATGGCCCAGTGCATTAGGCAAGGCTTTCTTTCTAAGAACTGTGTAATGATTGTCAGAGATACAATATGGAGACCTGGTTCTGTAGCATACATTCCCTGGGATGTTTGTTTGATGTACTGTAACATTAACTGCTCAGTCTTCTCTTTTAAAATCCATCTCAACTCAATTAATCCCAAGAAATGCAAGAGGAGGGAAGAAAAGGACTATCAACACATGTTGGAGGAAAAAAAACCCCAAAACACAACAGGCTTATTCATACTTGACTGGATCTCATATTCCATCGTGTTGGACTGTGCTCATCAAGAGCAGGAGTTTATGGTAACTTTTTCTTATATTCACACTGTACAGTAAAATTACAAAGCTTTCCTTCAGAACTGACCGCAATGTCAATGTTAAAGAAGTCTACTAAGTTCTACAGGCGGAAAAGTGCCAAACCAAAACATTTTCCTTACTCTTGCAAAGCTGCCACTTGTGTCCTCTGTGCCCAGGGGCTCAGGCAGAAAGCTTGTGGCTCACATCAGGCTAGAGGTTATCCCCAGCAGCCTGGTGCTCTGTCAGCATTCCAGCTCTCAGACGCACCCTCTGAGGTTTTCACAATTCACTTATCCTCCCCGGCCTTCCATGGAATCCCAGCGCTGCAACCAGCACGGACAGTCCTGCCCTGCCCTTGCTGAGGAGCACAATCAGTGCAGGCAGCTCCACGAGCAGCTGCAGTGCAGGCTGAGGGCTGAGCTCTGCATGGCAGGAGCGCAGCAGAGGGCACGGGCACCTGCGGCCCAGCCAGGTGACRCTCAGAGACACAGCAGGACTTTCTCAGACTTTCTCAGCTGTGAGAGTACAAAAGCCCAGGGTTTCCTTTGTCCAGGGTCTCTCCTCAGAGGCACCAGATTTGGGCCGTTTTTTGGTTATTTATTGTACCAAGGTTAATTTTAAGGATCTGGATGTCCGACACTCTGCAGCTACACACCCCACACTCAGTAAGACCAGCTTTCCTTACTGGCTTGATCCACATTTTCCGTAGCAAAGGGGCCTCGGTCCCAGCTCAGGAGTGACTCCTGTATGGTCGGACAGGGAAGTTTCCTTAACACCCTTTCTTTCCCTCTCCCCCAAGCACACACATGGTAATATGCCTCTCTGATCTGACCTTATAAAACCAGCTCATAGCACTCAAAGATTCTCACCTCTACAAAACAGATTTCTACCACACTTCACTGCTGAGGGGAGAGAAGAGAATGCACAGCTGACATGTTCTCAACAAGTAGAGACCCATTGTAAATAAAACACTTGTCTGATGCCATCCAATACCAATATCCTCCCCCAAGCAACTCCGAAGACACGGAAACCTTGTGTATGTAAAAATTGTAAATACTGACTTACGTATTGCACACTGCCATGGTCTGACATGACTCTCCTGTACAGAATTCTGAGATTGTACTATACTGTAAGTTGATGTGATGAAAGAAAGTTGTTGCTGAAAAATAAACAAAGGAAAAAAGTTCAGAAGTAAAATACTTTCAAACATGGGTTATCCTCCAGAAAATTATTTAAATAGAGCAAGTGAAGCGACCTCTGTCTTGGGCTTGCATATGAATTTAAACATGATTTAGCTAAATGAGCCTAATGATGAACTGCAAAACAAAGAGGTACATAGAATGAAAGCTCTTGTTTTGATTTAAGATGAAAGCACCATGATGCATTAGCTCTTATTACTCACAAAGCAGCAAGACTGGAAAGTGTCTCCATCATCAGCCTCACCTTTACAGTGGAATAGTCTGCTCTAAGCTGAGGGCAAACAATCTGCTATGTTCTTTTGAAGTCAGACTTAAAATGTACAGTGACTAGAAAACAGCACTCATAGGTTTCACGACACCTTCTCCTTGTAAAAAGAACCAGCATGAAGCCTAATACACTTCTACTTTTTAAAAATCTCCTGAGATAATTTAACATCTTAATACTTCTCAAAGGGCACCTCACTTTTTCTTAATAAGTCTCTATAAACCTTCCTACTGTGCACTTTAAAGTAGTTTCTTGCTACTACCACACACTGTTGAAAACATAAAGAGTGTGAAAAACAGAAGAGTGGGCCATAGCTGCAGGTGAYGACTGGCAGGAGAAGCCCAGGGAAGTGCAGTGAATCAGGGGTGCACAGATACAGCATTCAGTCACAGTAGTCGGTCACGTCTCCGAGTTTCAGCCTGKCTAATGTTTAAATCCACGGTAAGTCCACCAAAATTTGGAAGGAGTGGAGAGAAGAAATCTAACCAAGAGACTTCACAAATTCTGGCTTTAGGCATAACTTGCTTTACATAGAAATCTTTAGAAACTACCATTTCTACAATGCTTCTGGAAGGCCAATAGTTGGAATCAGAAACATGCAGGACCAGCCAGTTCAGCAAACAGTCAACAGGAATCTTGATGGTCCTCCAAAGAGCATCAAAAACTGCAATGCCCTCAGTGCCACAGGGAGGGAGAGCTGGAAGGAGGAAACGCATCAAGGCTTTCATGCTGCTCAGCACAGCTGGGCTGTGCGTGAGACAGCTTAATTACCACTCAAGGTATAATGACATCCATTACACAGTAAGCATAAATAGTCACTGAGTGTTTCTCTAAGCACTGAAAACAGCAAAAAGAGTGAATGAATGCCCTCTCGAGCGTGGACAGCAAGCTCAGAGCTCTATGAACACAATACTCACTGTTGCTGGCAAGCCACTCATTGAGGTCTATTTCTCGTGGTAACATCACTAGTTCCTTAAATTCGAAGTCAGTAATTCTGGATTTTGTGTATTCTGGCTCTAGGTAAAGTTTCTTCTCTTCTGGTGCTGGCTTTTTACCATTTGGCTTTCCCTTGGACTTCCTGCAAAAGATTAAAAAAGGGAGAAGCAAGGTTACCTCTGCTGTTGAACAGCTACAGAAAGCTGAAAGCAGCTGTTTTATCCAAACTCCTATATTTGCCTTTACACCGCTCCTCCTGCATTCCCTCCCCCTTAGCTTAATTCTCCTGCTCCACCTGCATTGCCCTTTGGCCAGTTTAGACTGCAAACTCCTGGGAGAGCACCGGTCTCTCCTCAGGCCTGTGAGCAGTGGTGACAGCAGGGCAGCTCTGTGCCTGAAGGAGCCACTCTGATGTGAGAACCAACAACCAACTGCATCATAATGCTAGTGGTCACCTGCAAAACTGGAGTCTGAGGGACAGCAAATCCAGCTGCTGCAGGAAGACAGCTGGAAAACCTGCTGCTGCTCGYTCAAAGCTACAGCATTCCTTGCTTTCCAGCCCTACCAGAAGCCTTCTTGAGTGAACATCTGTGATTCCAGCTAAAAGCACTGATAACCACAAAAACACCTGTTTTCTCAACTCCRGGGATACTCAAGACAGAAAGATCCGACTTCATGTTTTTCTGAAAACCCTTTAAAATCCACTGCATTATGAAATAACCTTCCATTTGGATTTACAGAAGCACAGAAACCACATTCCATAAAAAGCATTTATCCCCATGGCATATTATGACTTTTTATTTCCCATTTGGAAAGTGTTTGCTGTAATCACTACAGTTTTCCTCTCACTCTGTTTTTAACATCAAACTAGACTCTCAACCCAACCCATATTCCTGGGCCAGGGATTCAGTAGGACTTCAGAGGCAGGACAGTGGGTCAAGCACTTTGGTCTTTTAGGCTACGTGGTCGAACATCCATGTGTTCCTACAGTTAAAAAATCCACCTAGGCAGAGATGGAATATCTATTTAATGGTGAGGAACAAGATAAGGCTTGTGGACTTGCTGTGCAGTATCACATGAATACAAGAGATGCCACTTCTTTTTTAAAGTCAGGCTTGGTTAAAGTGATTTTTAAGAATCTGTATAGCCAAGACAAACCCACCTTTGCAGATGACTGCATTAAGTTTGCTGTCAAAACTCATCTAGATCTCATCCAAAGGAAATTGACCTCACATTCTGGCTCTTAACACACTTAAACAATCTTCCAACTGTGTTCCTGTCTGAGATACATGGAGGCTTTATTTTTGCTGTGAGGATGTGATACACCTCTTTCCTGGAATGGTGTTCGAAGAGTCAGTGCTCTTCTCAAACAAAATATGATTACTCAGATTTCTCTCTTCATGGGCTCTTTACTGATCTGTTCATTAAACCCATCTTCAGAAAGATTCATCACCACATAATCCACAGTGGAGTAGGGAGAGACCGAGGTGTGCCTTTCGCAGGAAAGCAGCTCCACGACTTGGGTCACCAGCACTGCCACTGTTTGCTGTCTTGAACTTGTGTTGAGTCTGGTCACACTTCTCCCTAACCAGTAAATTAAGACTAGAGGGACTTCAGTACTTCGAAAAGGTCACCATTAGGGAAAATCAGGGAAAACTTGGTGACAGCAGCACAATATACACTTAYAACCTCGTGATATATTTAAACAGATGTGCACAAAGCACTGCAGGTGTCTGGCAGGGAACAGATGGTCACACCTTCTTTCCTTACATTAATGAGAAAGGTGGGCTTCACGGTTTAAGAGACGATGCCTGTGACATTTTTGAAGAATAGAAATAGAGCATGAAAAACTAAAGCTAGTACTCATGAAGATGAATTCAGCACACAGCTATACTCTTGCACACTTTCTGCCATCTCCTTTTTCCACAGCAGTGCATTCCAATTCAAATGGAGCCTGCAAGATTTGTCCCTTACACTTATTTGATGAAGTAAACTGGCCTGATTCTCATAGCTACTCCACAAAGGGATGTTTCAGGACATGCAAAGTCAGTTGTTCCTCAGCACAAGGCTCTTAATACGGAGGGGTTGCTCAGTTAGGTAAGAGTTCCTCGTTGTCAGGTAACTATTCCTGTCTCCAAACCCTTGCATTTGCTACATTTAGTGGTTTTTGGGTTTGGTTTGGTTGGGGGGAGGAGGGGGGCAGGGTTCAGGCATTCAAGGATAAGTTGATTTTTAAAGAAAATTATAGTTCCAGTAACAGTCAAGCAGAAAATACCCTTAATTTCAGAGACTGGTTTGACAAACCACATTAACCACACTCAGGGACAAAAGTTATCAGTGAGAAGTAGCTTGGATAGAGYTTCTGTCTTTGCTGTAGTTCAGGATAATTAAACCAAGAGCCCCAGGTTAGGGCTGTGCCACATCAGCTAAGAGCAGTCTTCTGCAAGGAGAAGGAGGGAAGAGAGAGACAAAGAGGTCAAAGACAGTCTGTCAGAGTCAGGCCGGGGAGGGAAACCACAGAAGGAAGCAAGACAGAGGAGGCTGAGGCAAGCCTTCCATCACATAGGAATGGGTGGGGTCTACCTCATCCTTATTTCAGCATTTCTTTCCYAGTTCAAGAGAATAAACAAAAACTCAACACTAAATATATTTCACAAGTTTGCCCAYGCAAACAACCACACATTGTCCTTTTGCAAAAACAAAAGCATCTTATTTCCACAGAAATGTCAATTCTCTGTTGGATTAGTACACACAGCCACTTTGAGTCTTTAATAGATTGTGTAAGTCTTTCCACAACTGCCTTGTGCTGGAACTGGAGCACTTCAAACAGAAGCTTCCTSAAGAATCCCATGCTCTGTCCCTTTCCAATGCTTTCGCTCGGTTTAAAAAGAACCTGACTCTTGGGTATCACCACTGAACCTGCAAAATGCCTGTCAAAGGATTTATTCACACCACTGAAACCTAAATGCCAAATTGCCATGTGCAGCACAAGCTTCTTGTCAACTTTTTGCAGCTTCTGAGAGCTAAAGCATGACCACAGAAACTGTTGACAGCAGCAGATTTACATGACCTGCACGCCGTGCAGCTGGGACACTACATGGTCCCAATACTGTAAGTACAAACCAAAAAAAAAAAAAGCCCTAAAAACTTCATTTTGAACTGGACTATCCATCTCCCCTCAACTAAGCAGAACTTAGGTTACACTGACTTACTCAAATTAATAAGTCAGTCTAGACTGTAAAACTGTGGGTTTAGTTTGGGAACAATCAATACCAGCCCATAGTGAAGCATTTTCTTTTTTAAACTTACAAAGCTGGAGCATACAGCAGTATGAAAAAAAMCCCTGTTTTAGAAACGCAATTATATATGATTAAGAATCAACAAAGAATAGTTTCATATTCCAGATAAACCAAAGCTCAATCACTCACAATCACCAGAATCACCAAATAGTGTAAAGTTCAGGTGTAAGCTTCAGTTCCTCTGCTCACGCCTACTTTTAAGTTCACTGTTGTTTCAAAGACTTGTAAGAAGACACCAGCTGGAATCAACTCCAAAGGCACAAAGTGAAGCATCCATTATTTCCTTTGGTGTGAGCTGTTCTCATTCAAGATGCCTTAATTTTTCATTTTATGTTTAAAGTACACAAATATGAAAAAATGTCAAGAACAGTAGGGTTTTACTGTTCTGTTCAGAAAACACCAAAATCCATCACCTGTAGATGATTGTTTACTGGAAAACATAACTAAGCAACATCTAAGACCACAAAAAGAGCAGTACTTTTCAAAACATACGTATAGGCACCTTCAGTCCTGATACATGCTTACATGTGTCTTTCTTCAAAAATCAGAGAACTCTGCTAAATTTGTCTTAACATGTCCATGTCACATCAACTGTATCACCCAAGCAGCTGCAGGAATAGCTGTCACACAGCAGTTTGGGGGTCTGTCCACAGCTTAGACCAAATCCTGGCTACCAATGTTTTACTAGTTAAGGAAAGAAACATCTTTAGGAAATCCAAGGAGACAGCACTGCACAGTTTTTACTGACAGGCAAACCTGAGTACAAACTAATTCCTCAGACAATTTCCAGGCTAGGTCTGTCTTTGGTTTTAGGCAGTCAATTGAATATGATGCCACAGGCCAAGTCACACCCACGAGTAAGTTTCAGAGAGGGAAAAGTGATGGGAAATGGCAGAAGAGTCTCTGAAGTCTTAGAAGAAGGTTCAGCAAACCGGCTCCAGGCCAAGACTGTACATTCACTAATGCTTCTAGCAGGGCTGCCATACTCAGCCTTGTGTCCAGCTAGAAAACACATCAGCTGGAAGTTTCCCTGGATTACACTGGAGAAAGAGAGGTGTAAGACACTCCACAAAGTGACAGTCAGCCCACTGATGATACTTTACCCTGGTCTAACTGTTCTGTTGAGTAAAATTGTCAATTTCCCAGCTCGTTTTCTTATCCCATCTCGGTTAATAAAGATCCTCCTCTATCTTTCACTCTTATTTCCTTCTTGATCAGTAGTTTCTTGGTTTAAAAAACCCTGCACTTTGGAGCATCTTCAAAGCACCATCAAGGTATTTTAAGTTTCAACACCATTTTGAGGGAAGTATTATTCCCATTTCACAGCAGAAACTGGCTGTAAGGTTCAAAGTTTATTCATGGTACAAACGCCGAAGATGTGTTTCAGTGTAAACCAACATGGTTTGTTGGTAAAGAAGCACACGTGAAGCAACTGATTTACTGAAGAAGTATCAGAGACCCAGTTCCCAGTATGTGGACGTGCTTCATAACCTGATGTAGTTCACATCACTTTGGAATTGCACCAGGCACCCATGGTTCTGATCATGCACACCTGATTCACTATCAGGTTGCTCACACACAGGGAATACTAACGATTTCTTAAATGCAAACTTCCCTAAACTGATCACGCAATTTTAGATGATCTCTACCAATTCAGGATTCCTTTCTTTCCAGAGGAAACCAGCACAGCTACAATAAGCTCTTGCTGTCTCCAGCAAGCGGTGCAGTTTCTTGTACTGCATCTGAAATTGAAATCTCTTCAGGGACAAATGAAGATACTTTGATACCCCTCTCCTACCCTCCACACACTATCCTTGGGATGAGTGGCTGTTTACTTTTTCTTTTTTACTTTTCTCCTTTTAGTGTGGCATGTTAAAGTCGAAATAAGAGTTAACTTTAGAAAGTTAAAAAATTTGTTTAAAAAACCTATAGTGGTGATGACCAGAGCTGCAGGCAAAACTCCAGTCACTCTGTGCCCATCAGATCATGCACCAACAATTTCAGGTACCAGCCAAGTCTCAAACACTCCAATTTCCATTTGAAAATTAACAGAACAGGTCTGACAGGCCTCACATGGCAAATCTGTCTCTGTTTGCAAACTTCCAAACTCACAAGCCACTCAAGTCTGTGAGGATGAAAATCACCAGGATTACGAACTTTACAAAACAAAGATACACATATTGTCATTAATGTGGTGTGGTTYAGTGGGGTTTTTTTTTTAGCAACTGACCCTATTTCTTACACAAGGTTAACTGCTATAATCCTAGCAATCCCCAGCAAATTTAGAAGAGAGCAAGCCTCAACTGTTGCCAATCCAGCTGTGACATATTCCATTAGCGCTGGTGGGAGGAGAGTACAACCCCCCAGCCCACAGCAATGCACGTTAAAGTGGCACAAAGAAAAAAAACCTGGTTTAAGGAAGATCAAAACCAAAGATGCCCTCAGAAATATTACTAGATTATATTAAAAATGTCACTTGAGGCTTTTGGGGTTATTTTCAAGTAACCTGGCTTGCACTTTAATTTTTGTAGCTCACAATCTGGAAAAGTTTGGGATTTAAATGGTACATTCCCAACTAAAACTTTTACAGCAACAGCAATATTCCAGGTGTACCTCTACACACTGAACTAGCTGATATATCAAACTATCTGGGCCTTTGATTTTTCATCCTGTAATTTTTTCTTTCTTTTTGAAGTGTTGTGTTTTAAAATGTTCTCCACTAATGAAGCGTTATAGAGTGAAGTACTCCTACCAAAACCTACTTTCTTAGGTAACCTAATTAGCTCCTTAAAAGACAAAATTAGAGAAGCAGTAAGCCAACACTGTAGCAGTCTTTCAGGCCAACCTTTACGAACACCTTGTTTTCATTTTTCCAGTGAATAAGGGTGTATAATTCAAAATTTAATAAAGGATATTTGCATTTTAGCTTCTCTCCTCTTCCCTTCTTTGGGTAAGGAGTCAAAGGGGATATGAGGGATATGAACAGAAGAGGGAGTAAAACATTTTAAATTAAGGTAAAAAATTCCAATATTCAAGGTCTCTCCCTCTAACGTACTGCCTTTGCAGAAAGGAGAAACCCAGTGATTTCAGCCATGCACAGAAGGCTACAGCTTTGTAAGGTAAACCAGGTCAGCTGCTCACAGATGTACCTTTTATTTTCATGGTTTTTTATGTGGCCCTTTACTGGAAAGAAATTATCAGTTAATTTCTGGTTACAAATGTTCTGCGTAAGCATGGGAGTCCTGAACCCATTCAGAGCAGGAAGGAAACAGCTTTATGGGCTAAAATTTATGAGTCCTAGTGACAAGAACAATGAAGAAGCAGGTTATGCCAGTTTTCACAGGTCAGGAACAAACTCTTGAAGGCTGTCCAGTTTCCTACCCAGCAGCCCACAGTCTTTCCTCCGCAGTTAAGAGCAAGGACTGGAAACTTAGAAGGGCTAGGGAGCTTAAAATCCCTTCTTGGTAATTCAGTGTCTGTTTACTTGTACAGTATGCAAGAAAAGGGGAGTAACAGCTTCATTTGAACATCAGTCGAGCTGCCCTTCCTTTGAGAACAACACTAGAAACAAGGTTTGTATTTCCCCTCTTTCTTTAAAACAGCACAAGATTAGCACCTCTGGAGGTTTTTCTGCAATCCCATGTCCTGTTTTAACCCCGATCACTGCTAAGTCTGCAGCTGAAAATGCCACATGACAGCACACCCAGAACATAAATCCTGGATGTACACATCCATGTTCAGGACTGGGAAAGAAAAGAACATCAGCATGGGAAAGGAAGCTGTGCAAGGTATTGGAAAGCGAGTCCAAATCCCAGTGCAGCATTCAGTACAATTGTTCACAGATTGCTGCGGACAGTGCTTTTCTCCAGGGCTGCAGAAGGGAAGGAGACTAAGCTTTTTAAGGCAATCTCCGTTCCAATCTCCTCTTGCCCCAGGTCTCTGACAGACCCCTCTGACCTCAGTTTTATTCTTCGCCTTTCCTGCCCTGGGTTAGCTCCAGGGCTTGGTTGTCACGCAGGTCTAGGGGGGCTGTGCAGCATAAACCGTCTTTGGCAGCATTTCTGGCCCTGCTTCTTCATTTTTGTTCTGTTTTTAAAAGTTACTAATAGTTTATTTAAGAGGAGGAGGAAAGAAGAATGTACCCTACATGCCAGGGAAACTTTTTCTTCTGGATTCTCATAGTGGCTCTTTGCCTTAAAAGGGAATCTTTGCTTGGCCTCCGGATGCTCTGCTGTAAACAGTCGGTGCCAAGGCATGGCAGGCATGTTAAGGATGACAAGTGCCATAACATTATTTCATAATGCTGCTTCTCAACAGAAAGCCCAAAACATTCTGTAGGGCCAGACTGAGTTCCAGCTGGTGCTGCTGGCAAAGCAAGGAGAACATGGGGCACCCGCACATGCCACGTCTCTGGTACATCGGGCCTTTCAGTTGCCTTTTGTAGGACTCCCCACCCATCTACTGGTGAAGAGGCTGGAGTACAAGTCGTATGAGGAGTGGCTGAGGGAGCTGGGGTTGTTTGGCCAAGAGAAAAGGAGCCTCAGGGCACTTTATCATTCTCTAAAACGACCTGAAAGGARGTTGTAGCAAAAAAGGGTCAGTTTCTTTTCCCAGGTAACAACAGATAGGACAAAAGGAAATGGCCTCAATGTACAGACTGTGTATTGGGAAAAATTTCTTCACTGAAAGAGTTATCAGGCACTGGAGCAGGCTGCCCAGGGAAGTGGTGGAGTCACCATCCCTGAAGTATTTATGAAGCGTGGATGTGGTTTAATGGCAGACTCAATGATCTCAAAGGTCTTTTCCAACCCAAACAACTATGATTTTACTTACCTCCCTCCTTCGCTCCTCCCTGGCACATCACCTCCAGCACAAGCCCAGTGTTTGCCCACAGTGGCGTGTCAGAGGCACATTACAGTGCTGAAACTCCCAGGTGTGTGTTTGCTGGTGCCCAGGATCCCCCATCCTRTCTCCAATGCAGCTCTGGGAAGAATGGCTACAGAGGCAAGGCCAGGCATGCCACAGCTCAGTTAATGCTACAAAAATGTGCAGAGTGCATTCTTGTGGTAAAACACCCCGGACCAGAGTTCCCTTTCTTCCCTGGGCCTACCTGCCAGAACTCCTCCCCCAGACTGAGTTGAGGTATCCAGCCTCCTGACCATACAGCCCTTGCACGCTCCAGGTTCCCCTCCGGACAACACACTTGGGACACCAGGGAAGTGATGTCCAATGGGAAACAAATAGATTATYTATTTCTAGGAGCCAGTGATGTAATTTAAAAGAAACAATTCACTAGAAGAAACAAAATTACCCAAGCAACGTGCACTTGTCCTTCATTTTGAAATATTCTCTTTTACCTTGCTGCCAAAAAGCCCTCACGTATCCCAACCAGGAGGTGCCAGCACGAAGCCTCAGCAAGATTATTTTCTTTAGAGACTTACTACAGTCCAGATTTCTGGTCATTTGTGGAACTGGAAATAAAAAGGACAAATCTTTCCTATTTTCAACACCTCAACATGGAGCCAAATAAGGTCTGTGGTAACAGAGATTCTGTAGGTCAGAGATTAAGTGTTGTAACAACTAATTTACGCAATGCTTAGAACAAACCACACAGCAGAGCACTGAGTCAGAGGTGCCCAAGTCCTGAGCCTGGGACAGACATGGAGTGGGTTTGTTTTTGTTGGGTTTTAAGCCTCCAGTTGGCAAACTCTGTTTGACAAAGAAAGCCAAAACTGGGCAGAAAGAAGGCAAATCCCAAATCCCTGCTTGAGAAGGTGTCTCATAGTATATTCTCCCCTGCTTGCAACTCCTCCTCCCCTAGAACAGCACTCAGAGCAGATCCTGGTGTGGGGACAGGAGAGGCCACCYCATGCTGACTCTTCAGGGCATCTCTGCCCAGCCATTCATCAGCTGAAAACAGAGGCTGGAGCTCTGTGTTCCGGGCTTTGTCTTGTTAACACACAGCTCATTTCAGTCCCCAGGCAAACACTCCAAACCCATCAGGCCCATACACAATATCTGATGAGATAAGGATGCTCCTGTATCCTTTCCTCCCTTAGAGGAAAAATGCCATTAGTATTCCAGCAACAYAAATGCTTCCTCCTCATCCTCCACTGCTAAATATACTCCCATACTGCAGCTACACAGTCGGGCCAGGATTCATCTCACCTAGCCACAGATAGCTGCACATGTAAATGTTTACATCTCAGCTAGCTCTCCAAGGACCTCTGGAAACCAGCACAGATAAATAGTTCTTTCTCTGTAAAGAAAAACATTGCAGTCCAAGGCAGAGATCTACAGCATACCTTAAATTTCTCTCATTAAAACACACAGAGAAAGGAGAAAACTAGCTCTCAACTGAAAGCAGACGACGGCAGAGACAATGAGTCTGGTTGTTACATGTGCTGCAATGAGGACGTCGCCCACGGTACAGAGCCTTGAGAACAAGTGATCTGCACCAAGATTTGAAAGCAGGAAAGTTTTGGACTGGCTGTTAACACCTTTTTCACTCTGGGGAAGATAAATATAGATCTGTCAGGCTTGTTATTATATTCAGAGCAGTATTTTTTCAGCAGACGATTTGAAAYTCTGGAGACCAGAAATACTGCTTGCAAACAATAGGAAAAACAACGCAATTGACAAAAAAATAAAAAGTTCTACATATCTTTTAAGTTTTTTAAACTCTGCAAATTGAAAGAAAAATTTAATGTACTGTAATAAAACCACAAAAAATTCTCAATTAACATGTCTTTTCCGACACACATCTATTAATTTAATCAGTGATTTATTATCCTCTAATCTCCTATTGGAACGCAGAGTTATTTTGACTTTTACGTCATTACTAAGTTCAAGTTTTGGCAGCAACTGCTCCTCCTGGCTACTCTGATGCAGCCCTGTTATCTCTCTAGATGAGCACATACAGTACCCTGTGGTCCACCTTTGTGGGGAGCGAGTTCACCACCAGAGCACATAAATCACTGAAGGCACTGTTATGTCCCAATCCGGATGAAGTTTGTAGAGCTGGAAGACTGCAAAGCTACCTTTTTATTTCTAAACCCAGCAAATTTGATTTGGAAACCTCATGGCCTCGTAAATGTGGGATTTCACAACATGGCTTGCACAGAGTTGCTTTTCAGGATGGAACTGTGCTTTAATTGCTGGGAATTATTTCACCATGGCAACCTGGCTTCAGCAATCAGACTTCTTGCTATATAGCCCAAGATATACAAATGCAGACAGCTCGTTCTGTGCAGAGAATACCAGGGTGCAGAAAGGTTTGTCTTTGTAAAAAGTGGTTTCGTTTCCTCACTGCCTTCTGGCCTTGCAAGCACTCTTTGTACAACAACAAAAAAATTATCTGACAATACGAACTAGTTCTGAATACTACTGTAGCCTAAAGAAAACCTGCAACAGCAACACCATATTAGACATGCAGGTCAAGCTCCCCACCTATTGTGTTTTGGAAGACGGGTATATATAGTGTTTCATGTACCTGTAATCTGAAATTACAACTATTTAGGCACAAAAAGTGTCTTGCATCGGAAGGATAAATTAGTTATTTCTGTTGGGAAGAGAGTGAAAATAAGTTCATCACTTGCCTTCCTACTACAGTTCCACCTTGGAACATGACATCTCTGTGTAATCACACAGTAAGCAGGATTTCAGCAGCTGAAACCTTCACGTGAACATTGTCCGTTTTACCTCTAAAAAAATGTGGTTTAACRGGACAGAAATGTGCTAGGGCACACCACAACTGAGAGCACATGGAAACACAGGTAGCAACACAGCTACTTCAAACATCTCAGCTTTCTTCACAGGAGCTTCAGTACACAATATAAACTCAGTCAGATATACAGCATGGGGGAAAAATTCTCACTTGTTTTCACTATTCAGAAGCAATTTTGCATGCCTGCACCTGTCACTTCACTTTTAAAGCATGTGTACTAGCACACACATGTGCCTCTTGGTGCATTGAGACACACAGCTGGGGGGGATTCARTCACCTACCCAGTCATTAGTCATTGAACAGATTGGGCAAAAAAATACCAAYGTGAGGAAGCAGCCCCACCTGAAATTGTCATCCTCTGTATCAAGCTCCACAAACTCATCTCTTACACTTTAAATTAACCACAGCATAGTAATTAGGAAAGGTATTTATTCACTAAAAATATCATGGGTCAAGGTCTGTTGTCAATGGCAGAGATCAAAAATTATTTCTTTTCTCCCTTTTGTTAATATTGTGGCTTTAATTTAAACCAAAGTTCAGGGAAGTCCCACCTCTCCTGGCATGCCTTAGATCAGATCCTGTGAGGAGAAGCAGTGCCTCTCAGTTTTAGGATTAACTATCTCATTAAACTTAAAAACTGAAGTCCATAGTTAAAAGGCATAATGCATGTGTCCTCACAGGGTAAGAAAGTCAGCTGTAAAAGGAATCAAAGCATTATCTTATTAGGTAACTTTCGTTAACAAATGATATGTACAAAACATTCACTAATGTAACCACATAGTTAATTTTTAAAATTTTGTGACAGAATGACGCAATCTCTGTTCAGTTTTGTCACCAACAGCTGTCATCACAGCTGTCTCAGAATTTCTTAGAAAACAGAACATCAAAGTGTTTCTGTACAACAGAGGAAGAAAAAAAATCTATTTAAAATACAAACTCCATGGATTCAGAGGCCAAAGTAAAGAACATTTGAATGACTGACTGAAAAAAATAGTAGGGTGGGTAATAGTTTAATTACTGGTACAGTTAGATCACTGTTAATTAGCTTGTGAGACAGCAGTGATTCCCAACCCTAATTTATTACTTTTCCGGATACACCACAGGAGACTGAAAAGCAAGTAGAAACACCTTTATAGACACATACTATCCACTAGCAATGAGGAAAAACCCATAGATAGACTCAAACTTGTAGTGTTACCTCCAAGGGCTTGCTCAAATACACTCTTTTAATTAAATGCTGAAAGCMCAACAAGAAAGCGGATAAGGAAAAGGAGTCATTTTCAAAAACAAATACTAAAATTAGATGCTCATTTGTGTGCTGAATTTGTTTGGTTTCCTCAGCTGCACATGCAAGTGACAAAAAGGATTTTTCACTGTTCATGTGGATTTGCAATGGATCAGTTCATGGAAGCTGAGACCAACACCTCAGACATTCCTCAAAACACAACATGAAGTCGCACTTCTTCACCAGCTTCTGCAACCCAGTGTCACACCTCCAAGCAAGGGATGGTTACATGTGGATTTAAAAATGTATGGCTTTGAATGACACACCTAGGCATGAAAACAACYTTTCTATGCTGCAAAACAACAGAAGAGTAAGTATTTCAGCTGAAACACAATACAGTTTCCCCTCTGTCCCACACAGAACGTGGTCTCAAGACCCCAGCTTTATCATTTCCCTGCATCGGTTTGTTCTGAAGAAATACATCAGTTGCATCAAAACTGAGGACTTTGTATAAGAAAGAATCAGCAAAGCCTCTCTATCACAATTTTCCTTTTCTCTGTTGTGCTAAAGGCATCCTGCTGATAGTCAGCACTTTCCCTGTAAGGCTTTGGTGTTCTGAACCTGGGATGTGCAGACACATTGGACTGAAGAGCAGATGGAGCGAGTGGAGCCACCAAGGTGCACCTAATGTCATCGCCGTCTGAGTGCAGTTACATAAATCACTGATAAAGAAACCCAAGCCTTCTTTCTTCAGTAACTCCGTGTACTTTGTATGGTGTGCCAGAACTACTTTTTTCCAGATAGCAAGCTAAGAATTTTAATGTTTTGCCACTATCTGCCCTTCTGAGGACAGCTGCACCCACTGCTGATTCTTCCTTTTTTAAAAACAAAAGGAATTGTACAGACATCCACAGCGTTCCTTTCACCTGGGGAGCATCTGCTACTACCAGGTTCCTGCTGTCAAAGTAAAAGCACTTCTGAACTTATTTTAGTACAGAGAAGAATTTGGAAAATTAACAGAGTAGCATTTTCTGAAAAGTCCAAACAACCTGGCTTCAGTGCTAATGGACTCCATTCACTCCAAGAAGTTTTTTTATTCAGAAAGCTGGAAGAAAGGGTTAATCCATACATCCAATCCCCTTTCCACAGACTAGGTGCTGGCAGCTCTTAAAAGAAATTCAACAGATCTTCYCTGACAGCAAATTGCTGAAGTCTTAGTTAAGATTCTGTTGAGCCCCACAGCACCAGGGATTAAGAACAAAAAATCCCCCTCAACAAAAGAACGCTTTAACAAACTCGATTTTGGTGTAGTCACGGAGGAATAGAGGATATGGACAAATTTTCACAGATATAGAAGAATGGATAAATTTTGTCTTCGCCATCTTAGAGACAGGACAACAACTGATAGGAGATCACATTCCTAACACCACACCTCTTCAAAAAAAAAAATCAAGAATGGCAAGAGAAAAGCTCTTCTACTGACGATTTTTCTTTTCTCCTAAAGATCTTCCTGGAAAAGATCTTGGGGTGCATAGACAGTCTGAGAACCCAGAGAACAGCAGACAGAAATCGTGAGAAACAGATAACTTCTCCATAAAGAGCAGCACCAGAAACATGGGCTATTGCAACATAGGAAACAAAAAGACAAACCAGGAATTGTAGTCAACTCCCAGAATGATGAAGGCTGCACACTCATACTTTGCTCATTTATAAACCAAAATAATCTTCCAGGCCGAAACAAGCAGCTCAAATCTGGAACAAATCCTATAATGAAACAGATGCATACCAAGAAAACAAGATAAAAGAAGGGCAAATAATTTCACAAATTTGAGATAACAGTCAAATCTACTCTTTGTAAAGTGTCCAGGAGGCATCTTCAGTACAAAAAAGCAGCATACTTTTGCCTCTAAACAAGAGGAAAATGCTATTAAACCTTGGCCAGGAGCCCTTTCTGTACTAGCTCTGGAGACACCTCAGAGGGTTATTTCAACACAGAGAAGAATTTTAGCAGTGCTCTCCCTCTGGCTATCTCTTTGCAGGATGTGGAACACATAACCAAAATACAACTCAATGCTGCAAATACCTCTGAAGAAAGACACCAGCTTCTTCTTTAAGTTAATACAGGGTACATGGTTCACCAATCTTCTTAAACACACCAGGGTCACAACACTCCTGCAGCAAATACAAGTGAGCAGACAGACAACTATCCCAAAGAAACAGGAGCACATGGCTCACTGGGCCACCAGTGAGGCACAGAATCTTTCCAGAGCACAGCTCCAAGTACTGAGCTCCAGCAGGAGCCCCAGTTGTGACACGGCTTTGTCAGAGGCATCTGACAGCTTGTGATGAGGTTGGACATCAAGCAGGGCACCACAAGTTTTGTAGCTACAGCAGGAAGAGACATCGCTACCTGCATACGCTGGGAACAGCCAGCGCAAGCAGGGAGAGCCACCTACCTCTCCAACAGACACATCCCAGTCATGAGTCCACCAGGCTGGCAATGCCACCCAGGCTTGCCTCCTGCAACCCGCTCTGTCCCAAGGACAGGACACTCAGTTCAAAGAGCGATCTCCACAAGCACATCTGTGCTCCCATATGCACAGAAAGAGCTACCAGAGTCCCTCCCGCCTGGTCACCCCTCGGCAAAGCAAAAGATGTCACTGCCYCATAGTGTCATCAGTCCTTTCTGAGCGGCTGAGAGACCCAAAAGGCCATCACTGAATGAGGAATCAGCTCCTGTTACAGAAATATTCAGCAGGACACAGCACGACAACTAGTGATGTCAGTCGCCCTGAACCATAAACATTTTGAACTATTTCGGTACAATGGAAAGTTGTGGGAGCGAGAAAGAAAAAGAACAGGATAAAAATAGCCAACATGGCTCTGAAGAGCATTTTGCCTATAAGCACCTTTCCCTGCACACTGTCCTCCCTCCCTTCTCTTCTGCCTGTCCCCAGGCTTTTGCATTAATCAGATTAACTAGTGTAAACAAGGCTCTTCTAATTACTTTCTAATACTGTGAACTGGACTGAATTATTGAAAAATGTTTCTGCCTAAATTAGAATAAAACAGGATTGATTTTTTAAATATTTGCTTTAGTCCTGCTGATACGCACAAGCATCACAGACAACAGCTGTCTTCAGCCATGGGAGTCCAGGCAGCAGAGGAGAAGCAGCCACATCAAACACCCTCTGCTCCTAACCACCTATGCCCAGGTTCATGAACACATTTAAGACAACTCTGCATGATCACTTAAAAATCAGAATACAATGTCAAAATTAACCTGGTTTCTTTCTGTTGTTGCTATGAATTGAGGAATACCRAAGGAATTTAATTCTTAAAAAAATGTTAAGTGCTGGCTATAAAAATACATAGCAGCATCCAGAATGCCAACTCAAACTTGCTAATTTATCCAAATGGAACAATCACTGTCACACTATCACTGAAGACAAATTACTACACTCTTGGAAAGCACTTACCCAAAAAARAGTGGGGCTGGTTGTTTTATTTTTAGTTGGTATCCAAATCAATCCCTGCAAAATGCTGTAAAAATGGAGGCTCTTATGAGAACGGAGAGTTTTAACTTATCTATTCCCACACTCATGCAGGACTGTGTACACATATAAACCATACTGTAATTTATCAAAAGACATTACACAATGACATCACAACCCTGTGGCCTGCATCATTCCTCTTTGCTTCCACCGTATCACTGATTAACAGTCAGCTATCCCAGAGGGACTCAGTTTCACTGGAGACTTAAAAGGAAAGGCACTGACTATGAAGCAGCACAAGGAACAGTCTCTGAAAATCGCCTGCGCAAGACCCAAAGTGCCCCAGCACTGCAAACACACTCAGGCATCTGAATCAGGACTCAGGCACTGGCACAGGCTGTGAACATCGCGTCCTGAAATCTGCAGTATGTGGCTCTAAAAAATGCTTATGTCTGGTTCTGTTATCCTTCTCAGCAAAGGGGGGAGAGAGTTCAGGAACCTGAGTCTTCCTTCCACTTGTGCTGCTTGAGGCCAGTAAAACAAAGAACTCTGCAAGGAAGCTGACAGGAATGCGTGGTGTCACAAGAAACTTGGGCAATTAATGAAATAATGCTACAACATAGAATAATAATCCTTACTCTTTTCCCTTTTTTCTTCCACCTCCCTCCAGAACCATCAACTCATAGAAATCAAAATAACAAAACCCAGAAAAACTGCATCCATTTTGAGTTTTTCTTCCTCTCTAATTATGGGCTAAATAATAGCACAATTCATTACAGAAAAAGGGAAAAAATGACATAAACACACTTCAAAAACTTACGGAGTGAAATGAAATTAAACAGCCCTAACCAAACACTGTGTTTAACTGAGAAGTTAAGGAACTTCTCAGCTACRGTATGACTATTTTAAAGGGGAGATGACACTTTTCTAATGGTGCTTCAATTTTTTTAAACCATTACAAGTGCGCAGTCTTGGCCCCATCCCTGAAGTGTTAAACAGTTTACTAACCAATATGATGAAAGATACAAGCATCTCCAGAGTTCTTCATAGCTGAATCACTAATAATTTAAAAGAGCAATAAACCTAACAGTAGCTTTCATAAAACATTAATTAGAAAGACTGAGAACACATCTGTTGCTTTTGTCATAATTTTCCCCCCTTCTGGTTCAGCTGTCTTTCCCCCACGCTCTTTCAAACTCTTCTCAAGTTCTCAGGACTGCTCTTCTCCTGAAGTCTTTCTGCTTCCTCACACCTCCCTCCTCGTTGCCTCCATGTATTGATTCCTCTGGCAGCTGTTAGTATTAATATGTGACACACACACTATTCAGCACCCAGCAGCCAGGAGGGCTTGGACCTACTAGCTAATGAAAACAACTTCCATGTTAAAAGCTTCAACTTTTACATTAGCTGTAACTACACACAACTCACATAAATCACACAACAAATCTGCTATGCAGGAAATCAAACTGATTGAGTATTGTACAAGAACAACTGGGCTTTGTAGTTCGCAAGCAGGGGAAATAGGAATGGAGGCAGCTCGGCGTGAAGACAGGCATTCTATCCCTTTTCCATTTCTACAATTCCTTGGCAGGCTGTGGAGGGCTAGAAGGGAACTGTGATGATGACAGTTCCCAGTCAGGCCTCAGAAAGAAGCCTAAAATGCAGAGGGCTATTCCAAATGCCAGGCTACTCACAAGCAAGATATCCTTTGACCTCATCACCAAGCCACTGCTGACAGCCTGATCAACAGAAGAAAAATTACTTCATGCAGAGTTTAGCTTTGATTCATCCTCTGTATAGACTGCAGAAAACTCAATCAGCAGTTTCAGGTGGCCAAGTCTAAAAGTGGTATTTGATACCCTTACTCTGAAAGAGATGGCAAGAAATCACAGTAATGTGGGATCTCATTTAACTTCTTATGACTACAACCTAAGTATTACCAAGTGAGGTGGTCACTCTCTATCAGGGTGGCACTGCACCTCTGCATTCAACCACAGCTTTAGGCTCCCTGTTCTTTTCTAGCAACCARATGTTGCTAGATGGGTGGATGAAGCTCAGCTGTGGATGCCTCTGTTTAGAGAAATCCCACCACAGCTGTCACCAACAAGCCACCATTTTTGTCCTACATGAGGTTCCATATTCTGCCTTCTTTCACCATCACCGACTGGGCTCACACTTGCTTAAGCACTCATGTCCCATTTCTGCAATAAGGAAACTTTGATTTGACTTAGTATTTACCTGGGCTCCTCTCTAGTATCTGTGCTCTCACACTGCCTGAGCTCTTTGCAGACTAGGATGAGTTTATGTTTTACAGAACAAAGCAAGATGATGTAACACGCAAGGTCAGATAAGGCATCTGAAGCAGACTCAGTAAGAGAAATAAGAGAATCAGTCTGGCATCTAAAGAAAGTTTTTGTGACTTCACATTTCTCTCTAACCTCAAGCAAAAGGATAACTCGGAATAAAAAGACACATTAAAAGACACTCTACTACAAAATAGTAATCACTCCCATCTACCAACAGCTCAGTAAAATAAAGTTATGCTATTAATTCCCAAGTCCAAAACATTTCATGTGTGACAACGTTTTCCTGCTTTCACAAGAGTTTTATACTACACGAAGAAAATAAATCTCGGGAGAAAAGAAAAGGCAAACAAAATTATGCATAATTTCTGCATGTACTCCAGTAGGAGGAGAAAGGATGAGGTTATGGTACATTTTTTAAAAARCATGCACTGAACAAATAAAAGAGATACGTTTCACTGCTAAGTCCCAGGAACTTACCTATACTTTAAAAGAAACTGCCATAGATGCTTAACAAAAGGTCTGGCAATTCTTCCCTACAGAGGCACCCATCTATTTACATCTGGGAGTGCTGCCAACAGAACAGCTACCAAAAACTTCAAAAGGTTCACATCATGAATAGCAAGCTGCTGGCCAAAGGATTTTATGATATGACCAGCTGTGTAACACCATATTGAATTATAGACACGCTGCCCCCCAAAAATGCAAAGAAGGGACATTAAACTTGTTAAAAAGCTGAAAGGGAAACCTCAATTCCTTAAAACTAATGTTTTCTACAGGACAGTATTTTTAACGGGGGGAGGGAAGTACTGCAATAGAAGACTTCCTTAAGAGCAACTCTAAGCAGCTGCTCCCACCAAAGCTCCTTCAAGCCCAGTGAACTCCTCTAGCTGAAATCCCAGGCAGAGCTCAGCCGCTTTGTGATCAGAACATTCTGCTTTAATAAATGGCTCCCCTAAACTCGCTTGGGGAGAGACATGAGTCAACAGAGGAAGAGAGGGATAATGTTTCTGTTGACAAACATTTAACAATTGGCAACAGACAGTAGGAAACAGGGATGATCGAAAGCTTGCCAAATAAAGTTATGCTGGAGGAACAAGGCTCCTTTTTGGAGCAGCACTGCAATTCTTCAGAGATCCCAGAAAAATATATGAACACAACCAAAATTAAAAAGCTGCAGTTGTTGAAGAACGAGGCTGCTAATCCTAATATTTGTGGTGACTTTTTTTCCCTGCCAACGAGAACGGGTCAGAACTCCTCCGAATCAAATTACAGCACATCCTTTGCCAAAGAGTCTGGTTTTGGTCTCAGTAGTCATCCACGTCTCAGTGTTCACACAAGCCCTTCTGAGCTACATGAGCAATATTTTCCCCTCATCTTACAACATTTCTGTAGAAAACTTGCCAAAGCATATGTAGCATCTTGGTCAGACTCCTTATTCAGGCAAGCCAGGACTTTCGCTGTCTGCTTACGTCCTGGAAACTCAGTTCTCATGAAAGCGCAAACAAAACTTGACTGCCGTGTTAAGGGTGAACAAATGTTCCTCCCCAAGCACCTACTGCTGTTCCAACTTCCAGCCTCCCCGATCGCTACACAAAATCCAGAGGGAGCCAAAAGCAGCTTCCCTCCCTCCTTCAAGACGGGAGCGGGGCTGAGGAGCGCCCGGCGCCTCGGCCGGAGTTTCCATTGGAGCTCCAGCTCTCTCCTCTCCCGGGATGCCCCGTGGGCAGCCGCCTTGCCCGCCCGCCCGGCGCCAGCGCCGGACCCGTCCTTACCGCAGCACTTTGCCCACCGCCTGCAGGACCATCTTGCAGCTTAATCCGGGCTTGGGACTAGGGGCGAGCACGGGCCGTTCACCGGGGAGGCTGCAGTGATCCCCCACCATGGTACGGCGGTGCGGAGCGCAGCGGGGACGCGGCTCGCTCGGGCCGGGCTGCCCGCCGCCGTCCCGGCCGCCCGCCCCCGCCGGCCCGGCCCCGCCAATGGCGCTGGGGGCGGGCGGTGCCGCGGCCGCTCCGCCCGCCCCGGCCCCGAACCGGCCCGTGCAGGGGCCCGGCACCGCCCCCGCGCCCGCGGGGCTGCGGCCGCACGGGCAGCGCGGTCCGGCCGCCTTACGCAACCCCGAAGAGTGCAGGCACCGCAGGGCCCGGCTGCCTAGCACCAACAGTACAATCCTCTGCCCCTTCTTTTGGCAGCCGGAAAATAAGCAAGGCAAAGTAGGACGGTGCCTGACTGAGCAGGACACGGGACAAATGTACTCCTTTGCTGTCTGCACTACAGGCCCCGTCCGTAATGGGGCCAGGCTGGACTCCCGGTGAGAAACGGGAATAACGATGCCKTTTGTGAGCAAGGCTTCGGACTGCTCTCCGGACTCTGTGACACGCAAGGGCATGGGCTGGCCCAAGAGCAGAGCTACAGCCTGTCTGCCATGAGCAGTSACATAGCGCATGTCAGCCCAGCTGTGACATCCAGACCTTTATCAGAGACTCTTAGACAAAGGAAGGGTGACGAAGAATAAAACTATGAACAGCAAGAGCTGATTTGCCATTGTGACCAGAGTTTAGAGCAAGAACTTGGGTAATGGTACCCAGAGGATGAGTGATTAAGCAGTGTCCCCAAACACAAAGTCCACTGTGACACACCTGCATTTTTTCCTGGATAAACCACTTTGGCGTGAGTTTTCCTAACAGACCTTAGAAAGGCACTCTATGTCCAGCTCCTTAGCCATGCCACATAACCACCACTCCACCTTTTGGACAGGCAGCTGTGCCCACAGGTTGCTGATGTAGCATTTAGACCCAAATCACAACAAAAAATGTGACAAGTGTGGCATAATGTGACCTAGAGGAGAAAGGCTTGAGGACATCACTTATTCTGACACACAGAGGCCCAACCAGTCACATCTCAGAGAAAACAGTGGGTTTGCTATTTTACGTACACCTGCAACCATGGCTGCAATCGGAAGGGGCAATTTCCCAGACAGGGTATAGCCAAGCACTCCAGTTCACTTACTGAACAGGCATCTTCCCCTGTGAACGGAAGGCCAACAGGCTTGTTGAATTCAACTTAACACAAATAGGGACACTGCTGCTGTCACCAACCCGGCATCACTTGGTCAAAGCGGGCGGGAACGTGGCTGCTGTTTGCACAAACCCAAGAAACCGCAGCCTCGTGACGCAACTTGAAGGAATAATGTGCTGCTACTCAGTCCCAAAGCACCTACCCAGGCAGGGTTGTTTGTCAGCTACGCACTTTTAGTCGCATGTCCAAGTTAGGCCTCGATACCCTTGTGAAGCAGGAGGTATTTTGATTCCCACTCTACTAACAATCCACTTAAGACAGTTTTAATGACTTCATTGATAGCACACAGGAAGCCTGCAGCTGAACACAGCTCAGTTTTCCACAGTGAATCCTGGCACTTCATACACAAGATAATCCAACTGTGAAAAATCTGATGCTCTCTCAACCTTTTTCCCAAGTAAGAGCAACTTGTGACAGTACCATTAAAAAGCAAGAGTCCTCAGAAATGGAAGAAGGGCACCTGCCAAAAGGGCAGCTGCCCCCACTTCATTCACCAGTGAAATCTGCACAGAGAGAATTTTGTTTGTTAAAGAACCACCTTAAAAACAACAAGCCTGTGATATAAAGCAGCTTAAGTTTTAATAAAAGTCTGTCTATCCAAAGTAAATTAAAGAAAAATCCAGGGGTAAAACCAAAATAAATACAGCTCTGTGGTATTACAGTTGTATTAGGAAAGCTGGCCTCTCCGTGACTCTGACTGCCAAACAGTCACCCTTCAGAGATGGAGGTTCAGGGATCTCACACAGGTTAGGAACTGATGCTCTGCTGTTAAAACCCATAGATGAATTGAAACACAACTTTCAAACCTGCTCAGTTTTTACTTTGATGCAAATAAATGGCTTATTTCTCTACTCTGCTAAGCTTCCACATCAAACCAGCGCTTTTCTTTCCCTTTCCTCAACCATACATCTCTGTGGCACCCCTTCCAGCCTTTCCTCCACCTATCAGTTTTCCTCCATTCAAGCAGTGTCCCCTGTTTGGATCAACTACATGCTACAGTTTACCTGCAGTACAGATTTTATGCAAGTTGTGGGAAAACCCAGCATCTCAAAGTCAATTTTAAATGCGTCAAAATAATAAAAATCAARCAGATTATTATAGGAAGCACAATTTAAGCACACATGCTTTTTTATATGGCAACAACATAAATAATTTAAACCACATGTGCAGTGCAGATTCTTACACTTCAACAAGATTTAGAGCACATGTGCAGACACAAATGGGTTTGAGAGTTGCTTCAGCCAGGAAGAGTACTCCATCTACAAGAGTGTTTATCTGAACACAGCTGCTGGTCTGATCTCCACCTATGCATATTCTGAAGGATGCATATCTTCACTTCCTTAAGGGTGTGTCTAACATCTGAAATCCTGCCCATTTACATTTATCAGAAGCCTCTTTTTCTCTTGCATCCTCAACATCCTCTGCATACAACAACTGTTGGATTTCACCTTAGCCCAAGTGTGCTTCAGCACTTGGAAACTGCTTCTAGCATATGCCTTGCCCACCAGACAGGCAGGAAAAATCAGAGTTGTGTATTGAACTCATCACTAAAGTGTTAACAGAAGTACCTGTGAATGGACCTACCAACAGCTTCACGACTTGTACTGGGCCTACAGACAAGTTAGCAAAATAGCAATATCACCGGTGGCACAGAGGAAGGGCACGACAGTGCACTGGGAAGAGGGGAGCCCCATTTCTCATCACTTACACGTGACTCTATGTGCTTACAGTACACTGATGGAAAGCTTTCTACATTGATCCCAACTACCAAGCCAAGGAATGATATTTATAAATTTTATGAATAATGCTTTGTATTTATAATGTTGTTATAAGCAGCAGTTAACCATTATATACTTATTTGCCCCTTTTACAGTTCCATAAAAAGTACATGTAAAGCAGCCACCACAGGGATGTATACTGGTACTTGGAGGTTGGCAAAGAAAGCAAGTTGTATTCGACCCAGACAAACTAACAAAGTCAGGGGGGRAAAAAAAAGAAATTATAACCATTATTTTGATTAAGGTACAATTCAGCATTTATATGTAAAGAAATGAAGCCTTGTAACATCAGACTGTAAAGACCTGTTTTAAATTAAGCTAAAGTTTATTGTGTGTCCCTGCCTGACATATAACATTTCAGTTTTGGAAGCTCATTACCTTTTGTTTGACTTTGGTGTGCTACCACCTAGCCAAGTACCCTTTCTAGCTACCTCACAGGGTACTCCCAGGTCTCTGGAACCACTGAAAACCAGCAATGAGGACATTTTATCCTTTAGCTTGACTCTAAGATGTATTTATACTGAGATTACATTTGCTCTCCATTTTGTCATCCTCACACAGCAGCAGATGGCACGAGCAGCTCTGCTCGGTATCAACAGTAAAGGCATGGATTTGGGAGAGAAGACAGCCTGAAGACAAGTTGTCTCAGTCTCAAAAAGCAGTGTGGAGTGGTCAGAGTGAAGGAAGAAATAGAAGATTTTTAAAGGTATGCATCCAGCTCCACTCTAGAGATAACAACAGGAGAAACAGGCCCTCCTGGCCACACAGAGTGTTTGATACAAGCCTTACCAAAGTGGCCACAAACACTGCAGAAAGTTTGTGCATAAAAGACTGAGCTTAAAAGCAGCACATTTGTGACAAAGTGCCTACATTTGCTGCTTTATTGAAAACTCTGAAAATAATGACAAGTCAGTGTCTACGCTGCAATCATCTTTGGCTCCATCAACACTATGGGGTGGTTTTTTTCTACAACAGGCAGAGAGTAAAAAAATGGTACACGATATTCTCTCCTCATCCCATAACATGAGAAACAATCAGTTGCAGCAAGAAGAGCAGATTAGCTCAAAATATCAGTAAAGCTCCACCAGGAACTAAAAAAAAATTATATTAAGGCTTTTCAGAAAGGATGCACAAAATGAGAAGAACTAAGGGTTCATCAGCTATCACTTTACTTAAAATAAAAAGCAAAGGAAAAGGAAAGTGAATGCTGCTGTATGTACCAAACAGAGAAATCGTGATCTCAAAGGTACTGTACTTCTGACAAGTGTGTAGGTGCATCTATTGTTCTAACATCCCAAATGTCAAGTTAAGCCAGGTTCACCAAGTGCGTATGGATGAGAGGTGAAGAACATGAATGTGTTGCAGGAAGCAGCAATACCAGCAGCTCAACAGGAGATACTCTACCAGCACTGAACTAATCTCTGAGCACTGTTAATAAAGGTCACACTCAGACTCTACACGGAAAGGTGATTTGAAATAGAGAATAGAGCTCATTTTTATCACCTGCATTTCAGCCAGTCCTCCTAAGTCAGCCCACCTCAAATGACAGAGGCCCTCTGCAAAACACACTCTGAAAGGACACTTGTTTCCTGTGCAGCTGTTCCAGTCATGCTTGTGGCAACAAATTGCCGTGGAGATGGAAAGAAACATCAGATTCAGACCTTAGTTTGTAGAATCCCTGAAAACTTACCACTTTTATTAAATTCTCATATTGAAAGTTATTATTCTGAATCCTAAGCAAGTTCTAAGGTTACTTCATTGTGCTTAAAGCCTCCGCTGCTTTCAACTGCAAAGGTTCTTTGCTTTCTGTACCACAGTGTTGTACACCATTATATAGCACCCTGTGCCAGTGAGATGAAGCAGTCCCTATAGGGTACTTTTCTTACAAAGTTCATTCCAGTAGAGTAAAACACCACCATGGCATAGCCTCAGGAGACAGAGGGTTTTCCTCTTTCTAGTTTGCAAAACAATATACTTGGCACTACTATATAAAGGAACAATAAGCTGGAAAATATTTGCAAATAAAGAGCTCAAATCTATCACTCTCATAAACTGTCTTCCATAGAGACAAAGTTTGCTTAGCAAAAGCCTAGTAATAGCTCCAGGTGGCATTAAAGCTGGAGTGACATGCAATATCTGCCCCAGAGAGGGTGAAATCCCCTCTTTCTTTCAGTGGGGAAAAGGGGGAGAAGAAAACACAGGCAAGTGAAGGTGTGCCAGTGAAGCTAAGGCATTTATCATTCTGAGTGCCCAAAAATGTCTTTCAACATATGCATCTCACCAAGTAAGTCAAAGGAAGAAGCCTTATTAAGCGGAGTACCTGCTGATGGGCTACACGGGCACTTACAGCACCCTGTAAAGATTGAGATGCTGGATTTATAGCATTGCAGCTGCTGTTAGTTCCTTCCCAGAGATAACACAAGTGATAATTTCATCTCACATTTTACCCTTCCTTTTTTTTCTTGCCCTAATTTTAAAGTTTAGCTAGGCTGCACTCCAGGGAAGCATTAGTGCCATATACATTTGATACAGAAAAGCTAAAATGAAAGACTCCTGTTCTTTTCTTTCCCTCCCCCAAATATGCTGGACCTCAAGCTTCATATAAAGAGGTAAAACTTCTAAAACTTGGCTAAGAAGTTCTCCCTAGGGATTGTTTAACATATTCAGAACTACTTGCTACATATATACAGAACTCTCCCTGTAAGTTTTACAACACAACTACTGTTTTCACAGACTTAGGTAAATAGGGCATGGAAAATAAAATCCTAATTGCAAATTGGCACAAAACTCTAGGCTAAGGAGTCAAAGGTGTAATCAGCACAGGAAAGGAGGGTATCTGTGTCAGCACTGTTATTGGTCAGGACTATCTATGCTTGGGTGGGAAAGGCATAGAAGGAAAATGGGGAGATGCTGGGAGTGAACTTCCAGAGTTTTCCCAGACAGATGAAGAGACACTTAAGGAAATAAAAGTTTCCCTCCTTTTTGGTGCTAAGAATGGCTTCATTTCAGTATAGCAAATGATTTTATCTGGTAATGTCACATTTAGATGACAGCATGAGGAAAAAACAATTCATGAAATAAGCATGAAATTTATTCTATGAGATTTTTCCCCAGGCATGCATTACAAAATATAACACACAGAGTTTACATTATGTAAGGAGAAACTATTCATTGTAATTCCTGGCATTTACAGAATAACTCCTTAGCTACTACTTCTGATGAGCAAGGCCACAAAATCCAGAAGTCACAAAATTAACTTGGTTCACACCCAGACCAGTGCACATTTGCATTCCACATACAACTCAACACACAGATGCTTCACCCAAGCTAATTTGATTTCTTAATATTGCACGGGCCCAGCCCAGATCAGAGCAACAGGAGGCCAGCACAGATTTAGCCATGTAAACAATGTCATAAAGTACCTAACTTAAATCCCGAAATAGTTCAAATTTATTATACTGGTGAAAAACTTTCCAGCAGGCATTCAGCAAATGCAAAGTACAAGCAGTGTTTGCATTGGGGCAGCTCAGCCCAGAGGAGGGGCCACTTCCCAGCTCGGCAGTAAAACCTGTTTGGTCAGCGTGCGTGCGAAGGCGTGCGCTGGGGATGGACACTGGGCTGCACACACACACCAAGGCTTTGTCACAGCTGAACTTACACTGCTGCATTTCAAAACAGCTCTGGAACTAAAAGCGTGAAGACTTTGCCTTTGAGGAATCCTCAAACCTCACATACTGCTAAGTATTTCAAGCCATTTGAAAAAATTAACTATTTTTATTCAGTATGTTAAATGAGAGATTTGAAAATTTAGTGAGGAAAAAAAGATTTGAAGTTTTATAGGACAATTCTTCACATTTGGTTATAGTCAAACTCTTCCACACAAGAACCCATAACGCCCTCACAGCAGCACTGTCTTGGGTCTTGGCTGTGCCTGCCAGTCTTGCCTGCATGTGGGACATACACACTTACGTAGGTACAGCCACACAAAACTGCACAGCATGAGTAACCTGCTTGGTGTTTTAGGAAAACTTCTTACAAAAAAACACAGCCAGTTTTCATGTGATGATTTTCTGATGAAGAAAATGGCTTCAGAGCATTCACTTACCCATTTGATTTGAATATTTCAATCGTATAAAACTTCCAGCATCTTACAAAACCCAACACGATCTTGAATCAACCCTCTCCTACAAATTCTGGACAGATTTGGACAAAGAATAGCAGGATAATACAATTTAAGGTTAAGACTACCATACATGTTTTTTCAGGCTCTGCACTAATATATTCTGGACGCGCACTGGCCTAGTTTAATAAGGAACTGGTAGAATAAAAAAAAGCTTGTGTACACAGGATTGTTGGGTTTGTATCATGTTCATTGTTTCTAACTAACATTTCTTCAAAAACAAGTTAAGCCACTGAGGGAAATCATGGCAATAGTAAAAAAAACCAAAAAAAMCACCCAAAAGAGGAAAAATTTATGGAAAACATCACTTCTTTATACAAAGATAATACAAACCACAAGTACTTGAATTATCTCAAAGCATCAGAAGTTTCCTTTTTAGGCTGAGAATATTTGAGAGCTGTTTTTTAAAAAAAACCTTTCTGGAAGCCTACAGAGGTCATGGAAAGGTCTGCTTATAAAAGAATTACCTTCCAAATTACACTAGATTATCAGTTTACAGGACACAAATATTTTTATTACTGTGACACGCTTGCAGTGCTGTAAACTCTGATTTAGASGCAATCACGGATTACATCTTGAGGGAGAAACACCATAAAATAAAGGAACCCAAATCTCATCTGATCAAAGAAAAAGAAAAGCTAGAATGCACAATGGAAGAGCCCTGAGATTAAGCCAATCATGGAGAAAGACATGGGTTTAAAAATAACACCATTAAGCACACATCTGTCATTGAGCAACACTGCTGTACAGGAGGCTTTTCTGATGCTGTCTTGCTTAAAATCTTCATTTTGCCTAGAATTTGTTCTATGGCTCCATTTACACCTTTTCCCCCATAGTCCGTTGAAACTCTTGAATGGATATTTATTTACTAGGAAACAAAAGCACTGGCTGACAGAAGAGCTTTGCTGTTCTGGTTAGACAAGATTGCCATTTGTTATGTTTTAGTAATGCAGTAAGAAAACTAGCCTTGCCTGCTCTTGGACAAAAAAAAGTCACACTTAAGGTACTGGACAGAAACTGAGGAAAGGGCACTACTGTGTCTACCAAGACTATTCTGCATTAACTTTGCTAAGTAAGTCTCTACCCCAACTCCACAGCCCAAACCAAAGAAATTACTATAATCTACATTTTGCATGCCTTGTTTTGCGTATTTTTCCTAAACTGCTTGCTTTCAGGATTTTGTCCGTATCAATATGTACTGAGACTACAGGATCAATGGGTAATAATGTCAAACTACCATAATTCCTACTTAGCTACTGAGAAATACCATTACCACAAACATGGCAAAGACACCTTTTTCAAATGCTTGATGAAAATGGCTTCAGGACTGAGACAAGGCGTTGAAGCTGCAGTGTTACTTCACAGATACATAGGCAGGTGAGGGCCATATATAGATATATGTATGTCTCAAAAATTATATATCAAAATTTTATCTGAATTCAGTGATAACACAGTACCTGAAGCATTTTTGCATTTTTCTAGGCTTCTAATCGGGGAAGTGAAAGTCTAGTGACTACTAGAAGAGGTATTCACCCTGCATCTTGAGCTAGTTCTACAATTTGAAGGAACATTATGTGCATCAAGGAAACGTGCTCCAATACACAGTAAGTGAACCTTTCCCTTTCAATGTTCTGCTCTTAAAATTGTTTGAAACTGGGGAAAATACACTCTGTTCCACTATGCAAATAGCAACTTCCCTGTATAATTATAGTGCATTTTGCTGAGAATTGCATCATGACTAGAATACTACCAAGAGGGCACTATTCTTAGTTTGTTAGAAAATTTTTCCCACATTACATAAACATGTACACACCCGGACTTGGGCTGCACCATCAATCTTTTCATTGTTTTTACTTTAGTAAAGGAACAGCCATTTTTCATTTCAGTAGCTTTATTTTTATTAATGTTATGAAACAGGTATTAAGTTTTCTCCTTCAGCTTTCTTCACTGTTATTCTTCCCTTGACTTTACTGCAGTTGCCTCAGCTTTCTGTACTAGCATGCTGATTTCAAAAATATCCTTGAAACTTCAGTAAAAGAATTCACTTCTAAATGTGTATTGAACAGAAAAGAGTGCCAAGGAGATTCTCCTGATCTTTTCTTAAAATGAAAATGTGCACAGCTGACAAAAGCAGGAATCGGATGTATTTCTAGATCACACACATTAACCAGAAGAACCAGAAAGAAAACACAGCAGATTATTGAAAATATCATCAAAACTTTGCAAGCTCTTCTATATGTTGGCCAGAAGCATGAACCGTGCAAAATTCCTCTGAACAGATGCAGCATTATATAATTTTAATTCTAGACATATCTCTGTCGAAGAGTCATCCAGCTGAGGGTAACCACACCTGAGCAAGTCACGTTCACAGAAAACACACAAAATCTAAGAATTAAGCAACTCAAAAGCTAACATTGGTATATTGACTCCATATTCAAGCATCTGATTGATTATACCTCAGAATTCAGTTTTTCATTTCTTAGGTTGGAGGGTGGTAAAATACAGAGTATGTTCTGCTCCCAAGTGCTCCCCTACAGGCTTGGTGTTAAAAAGGGCATGGTATTCAAACCCTACAAGGTAAAAGAAATCTTAATTTTCTTCCCAATACCTGTTCCACATTTATCCAATGAACAAATGGTCAACTAAATGCARATTTTGAAAATAATTTTTATCATAAAACAATATATTTGTTGCTTTTAATGATACAACATTCAAAACACATAGCTACTGCTGTTTCTGAAAGTAATATTTTATTGCACAAATTAGGCTTTGCTTTGTTTGCATATCCAAGTGCTCATGCATATTTGGAACCTAACCACAGCTAAACTGCTTGTACGGCAATTCTTGTATGAAGTATCTTGTTGCTTGCCTTTCCCCATGACCAAATTCATAAAGAAAATGGTAAAAACCCACCTAGCTGAAGTCAATATTCATATCCATCACAATTTGGGTGCATATCAAAACATACAAAAGACAGAAGCAATACCAGTGAGAAATCACGCCCTGCTATCAATCCGAGAAGTGACAGACACCCACTGCCATGTAACCCCAGGCCTCTCCACAGCCCATCAGATCCTTTTGGTGTGCCTAATGGGAGAGGGAAGGTCTAGGGCAGGGAAGGTCTAGTGTTAAACAAAGACATTTACTTCCTACACCACATGGAAAGGGATAAGAAACTGCTTCACTGTCCAAGGATTCGGAAAGTCCTTCAGAAAACAAGCATCCTCAGATAAAATTTTGCCTTTTAAACAGCCTGTTGGAAAAGGAATGACTTGGCATGGGTTCAGCTGTTAGCACCACGCAGGTAATGTACAGCTACTCTGATCTTTCACCTCATATGGCTATTGCTTTGTCTTCACCAATAAAGGTTTGTTGGGGGACAGTAGTTTTAAAGGCAAGACAACATGTGCAAGACTTATCACAGCTTAAAATTCACATAGAGACAAGATCTGTCAGGTAGGTATAATTAGCATTGCACGCCTCTTCTTGGGGTTGAGTTCATCTGTTTTAACCTTGCAGATAAAATACATAGTTGTGTCCCCACTACAGTTTTTATAGCTTACATATTCTAATTATTTCACAATGAAAACGGACGCTTTTTTGATTGGAGAAGATATTTTGCCTACACAAATACAGCACGTTAGCAAAGAGCAGCTGCTACTGCAGACACAGCACTTCTGAGGAAACCTCTGCTTTGCACACACATTTTAGAAGTCACCCCTCACCCATGCCTCTGAGCTGTCCAAGTAAAACAAGCTATACTGGTAAAATAAACACATTTTGCCAATAACTGCACTTGACTTTGTTCCAGTGCAGGTGTACTCTCAAAAACCTTCTTCATACCCCAACCAACAACGCCAGAAGACATTTGGAGCAGTGACAAAACGTACATGGGTAACGCCCAACTTTTCCACCCAGTGATTCACACGTTTCCTCCAGCGGCATGCCAGGCTCGTACACCACAGAATCTACCCAGTGCTTCCCTGAAAAGCCTGATTTACTGGGATTGCACAAATCAAAGGCACTGCACGTGCAGGGGATGATGCAGCCACCTACCTCGTGCTCAGGAGCCCACAGAAGGCGGCAGCCAAAGCAGGGTGGCTGCCCTTGTCCAGAAATTCTTTCCAGGGGCCCTTGGGGAAGCAGGGGCAGTTAGGTCCAGGCCACAGAATTAGCTCCCAGACCCGGGCTGATCGGGTACGCTTTATGCCAGCACACCACAGCAACCAGAGTGGGAGGCTCTGGGGTCAGAACCAGCCTTCAGTTCTTGTCTGCCTTCCATTGAGTTACCCCTGTAGTGAACCCAAAGCTTCATTAGCCTAAAGCACACCTTCCAGAAGGGCATCTGGCTTTAACTTGTGTATCTGACAAGGAAGAAAAGTCAGTTATTTTCACAGTAATTTGTTTCAATGGCTAATCACATCCACTGTTAGGCACACATCCTTGGAATATTTGAAACCTCCTAGTTTTAGCATCCATTTATGTTTCCAATTATGATTATCATCCTTCCTCTCATAGCTTTCTTGCTCCTTTCTTTAAACTTCATTAGTTAGATATTATATTCACCTCTTGACCTTCTGAGTAAGTAAAACAAAAAAATCTCCTTATCCCTCATTGAGAGAAAGCTTTTTTTGCAGTTTTTAAGTACGGTAGGTCTTTCTACCTTTCTAATTTAGAAGGTATCCAAGCGCCTACTCAAAACAGTGCAAGCATGACTGTTCAAAAGGTCTGGAGCTGTCCTAAAATCTTAACAGGGATGAACAAGCACAATTTTATCTGGATCTCCATTCCCCAACAAATTAAATGACCTGTTGCAAGTTTCAAATGTTTTTTAAGTTTCTAACATTTAGAAATTCAGAGAATATTTGCATCCCAAGTCAACAGAAAGAATGCTACTTCTCATTACTTCAGCAAAGAAAAATCTATTAAATCATCAATTTACTTACATTATCCAGAGAGAAGAGCTATAAATGTAACTCTTGTTTTATTAATATTTAATCAGCTTAGTAACAATTAGAATCATTTCATGCCACATGGGTTATGCTACCTTTGATTAAAAACCTCAAGGAGGAAAAAAAAAAGTACTTGTTTTTCTTGTAATCCATTTCCTTCACTTTCTCACCCACGACCATGGGGAGGGAAGCCACAGCACAGTCATTCAAAATTAGGTTGCAAGAAACAAATGGAGAGCACATGGCAAAAATATTATGTCCTCCTTCCACATAAAATTAGCTCCTTATCAATGTGTTGCTTCCACTGTAATCCTTGAATCCCCTTGAGCAAAGAGCAGTTATTGATTTGAGCCAAATTATCTGACCCAAGGGACCATGTAGAAAGGAGCGGAGAATATGATACAGCCTAAAACTTGAATGAGTTGTGTCTTATCATCTGCTAATATGACCATTAGCGTGGAAAGCCACTCCGTTCCACTTCACTGCCTGCTGTCTCCAACGCCTTCCTTATTCTCCCCTCGTATACTCAGAAAGGGCAAATGACTTCTCCCATCCAAGGAACATATTCAAAAAGCAGTGGTAAGACCCAAAAGTAAGTTGTGCCCCCTGACTTCTTCAATCCTGCCTTTTGTCTCACTTTAAAAATGCTACTTTTAATGCACAGAACTCAGGAAAGGTAACCAACCATACCTGAACTTGCTGAAAAACATGACCCACCCTCAGTCTCCCCACAAACACACTCCATATACTCAAGATCATTGAGGTGCTTCATGGATGAGAAACCCAAGGCTTACGCAAGTCAGAACTCGCAGACATTTCCCAACTTCAACATGTTACACCTCTACTAAAAGTGAAAGCTGCAGTTTACCCTCTTTGGGGCTTCATTTACTGCCTCATTTCTAATTCCAGATAATCAGTTTCCAGCAAAACTTGAAAGCCCATGCTCCCTTGCCATGCAACAAAGGAAGCCAGATTTTCCTCCTGTACTGTAGACATGTGCTTTCGTACCAGAACTTCTGTTAGCAGATTGTTGCTTAAGAGAAACAGACTGGCGATGAGAAACAGCTCAGCAGCTTGGCATTCATTCTACTTGTGTAACCCTTCACAAACAGCCTTGCATTTCCATGAAGGCAACAAACATCTGCTCTGTACACATACAAATATTAAACAATCCAAAGGCTGCAATGCTGTTCAAAGATTGGCTGATACAGAGAAATGAAACAAGATTGACATTCTCATACTTTAAGACCTGAGTGTCTGAGTGAAATTCTTGCAAAGAACAGCACCCAGCATGGGCAACTAAGTCAGTTCCAATAAATGAGAGTGATAAGACCATACACAGAGCAAAATCACACATAGCTACTTGTCCCATTGTCCCAAGCTGCCAGGATGTGGTGTTAAGAACTGCTGTAGCAGGAAGTCATAAGTGCTCTAGAACACATGAAAATACTCAGAGAAACAGGAGACTGGGACTAGAGACTGGAGRGGAGCAATCCACTCAGTGCACACTCAAGTATCAGAGAACTGTGTGGGAAAACAGCTCACCATGGCTGAAGATTACCAAAACCCAATAATCTCCTCACAGTCCTGCAGTTTTCTGACYATCCTTTGAAGGATCACTTTAAGCAGTAACAATAAAGAAAATCAACCCTGAGCATTATGTTTGAATCTTGAAACATTCAAGAAGCTTGAAGTATGTATTTGGGACAACTAGGGAATTACATTCCTAAGTATGAGATGAAGCATAGTCTGAAACACTTTGTAAATATTTTTTTAATCCTCAGAGAGATGCCTGTTTTGAAATCGCATTGCTGTATTCCAATATATATTTACAGGAAAGCAGACAAACGGCAATTAGTTTTCAAGAACATGACAATGAAAATATTTAACCTTTAAAATATTAACTATTTAATATAGTTTGTAACACAAACTCCTCATCATTATCCTACTTACTCATTCTACAGAGCAGATTTATTATTTATATTTATCCGATTTACTACTGATAAACTATTCTGCACAGATGGAAGTGGAAATTCACACTTTTTATTTCCTACTGAGAGTGCCATGGTAGCAAAGTTAGAGACTTATTATTCTGTCTAGATTTTTCAATACATGTAAAACATAAAAAGCTCAATTTATTTATTCAGTCCACTAAATTTCTGTAAAACAGTGCGACACTCTCCCTCCCATCAAATGTTCTTCAGAATTCCTATGGTCGGTGTACGCGCTGATGGACAGAGCAAAAGCAGCAAAAACTTACACACAACTCAACTCCTTTCCAGAGCACAACAGAGAAAAGGGAACTGATAATTCCAAAACCGCATGCCGAAAAACCCCAAACCTTACTTTTAGTTCTTGAACCATTTTTAGGAGAGCTGTTACTTATTCATAGGACTTCTCTAACACACAGTGACACATTGCTATTTGCCCTGTATCTGAGCATTGTGACTCCAACTATTGATCACATACTGCATAATTGACTGTAAAGCTCTCCAACACTGAGCAAAAGTATGGGGTTTTTTACTTAAAAGGAGAGCATAAAGAGGAAACATGAACTTGGTTGAAGTCACTTCCATGAAAGTAAAATTTATTTTTGTAATCTCTAGCAGTGGATTTAACTTTAAAACACAGCAGTACGATTCTAAATCAGGATGTTCAAATATGAATAATATTCAAAATTTAAGGTGGGAAAAGGCTGAAGCTATTCTTGGTCACATAATATGGGACAGAATTGGGATAGCTGTCAAAATCTAAACTAATAGACTTGGTTTTGGAGAAACATGACTGCCACACTTACACAGATATCCCTCCAAGTCAAAAGAAGAATCATTCTGTTGCTACCCTGTACATTTTTACTGTTGTTACAAATTTATTAGAATTTCACTCAGAAAGGGCTACAGTTACTTTCTCCGTGACTTAAGGACATGTTCCCTCCCTGCCACTGTTCCTTGTGAAACTCACTCTTCAAAGCTTAATAGTCTGTGACCAAAACTAATCCATAAAACTGAAAACAAGGGATTTGGCTAAAGAGCCTGCAAGAAAAGGGGGAAGATAATGACAGTTTTTCCACGCTTCAAAGACTGGGTCAAAGTGGCATAATAAAAACCACACGTCCAGCTCTTTTTACCACCTTTCAGCCAGTTTCGCTCTCTGATATGACTGTGCAAGTAAATCCTGATGAGATGGGGTGTGGAAGAAGGGGCTGTTTGGCAAGGACCAAGCCAAGGGCCTCTCCATAGGCTGCAGCTGTCCGCAGGCTCTTGCCGGTTGGCAGCTGCCGTAGGCATGCAGTCACTGCCTGCCTTTTGTTTTTCAGAACAAGGAGAAAACACATTTTTCCCCTCCCTTGTCTGGGAAACAGGAAACAGATTCTTACAAAGACTCTCCCACATACAGACTGGGCAGGAAAAAGGTGGAGTTTGGCAACATTAAGATTTGTTCTTCAAATGCAGACCAGCAATTATTGTAAGGTAAGCGACAGGATGGCTGGGCTTACTAATGTTTACTCACCCTGGTGCTGCTGTTTTTAAATGTATTTGTATTTCACGCAGACTCACCCATAAATGTAAAAATCAGTTATTTTTACCTGAGTTTTCAGGTGGTGAGACCCTTGCACAGACTTTATTTACCTTTACATAAATGCAACAAACGCAAATAAATACATCTTTTTCAATAACTGTACAAGTTAATTCATTCTTAAGCACCTTATAAAGTGGCTAGACATTTTTATCCATGTTTTATAAACTATACCGTCTYAAGTGGAGAATATAGTTCCCCAGAGCACAGGAAAAGTTCTACACCTCCACTTCAGAAACCATAAGCTGGTAGTAATATTGTCTTTAGCTCAGGCGGGGAAAAATCATCTGGACAGAAATGTGTGTGGGTTTTCTAGGAAGGTCAGTCACTTGGTAACTAACTTGTATGTCTGAAATGACAGATTTTGTTGATCAAATGTATACTAGGCACRCATATTAAAAATTAGTAACAGAAAAAGAATTAGCATGAACAGAAGGAAAGTTCTCCACTGAAAAAAAATCCTGAGATGGTGATTTGACACTGTTTGTTATGACCTACCCCAAAAAAGTCCTAAAATAGCTTGATTGCATCACATACTAAGTTTGAGATGTTATTCACCTTCACAGAAAGCACATAACATCCAGACTGCTTAGAATTAGAGTGCTAATCTGGATGGGAATCCATCTCTCTTCAAGTCATATTCCAACCATTGAGAATTTATATTTTTTTTGTGAAAAAATGAAATGAACCTGCAGAAAATCTGATTTCTTTCAGTTCCTACAAAGCTACCTAAACTTGTGCTTGTTGAGGTCAGACTGAACAGTCTTTTAGAGCTTAAAAAAAAGTGCAGTGTCTTGAGCATATTACAAAAAACAGCATTCAACTCCATAAAAATATTTAAATATGTAGTCAATGTAATTCCTCTTCAGTGTTCTGCGAGCCATCGCTCATTACAAAAATCCTCTAGCAAGCTCCATAAAATCAAATTATAATGAAAAAGTGATTAAATGCCTCTCAGAAAACTGCCTTGTTACTGATCTTGAATACAACCATAATTAAAACTGACTGGGAAAGCAAACACTTGTCTTGAAAAATACTATGTTCAACACCTTTGAGTAATGTAGCTGCACGACTGCTGTGAAATAAAGCACCCAAGCCAATAAACCCAACATGCACAGAGTCAGCAGCAGTGGTGCTGCAGCTGCCTCCTGTTCAGCAGGAACACCTTGCCAATGCATGAGCTTCCTTATCCTTTAGCACCCCTCGGCACCACTGCTGTGCTCTCCCACACGGAGTAAATTAAAGAACCCACATTTTCTTTYAGCTAAGCTAGCAGCACTAAGCAAAGTGATGGTTTATGCTGCATTGTTGGCAGGACACAGTTTGAGGAATTAGAGATTTTTAAAAAAACATTTTAACAGGTTTTGCTTTTTCTTTCTTAGCTTTAAAAGGGACCATATTCAAGAGTCTCCTCAAGACAGCTACAAGAAACTTCAATTTCCATCATCATTTTTATAGGTATGGTTTGACAGTGGGCATGGAAAGAAAGCTTGCTCCCATTCTATTTTAATGGAAAGACTGAATTCACTGAAAAATGCTTTTTAAATGGCTACATTGAATACATTTATTCAGTATGCTTTCACAGTAATAACCCATTAAAAAGCTCAAGTCCTCAGAGCATGTTAGGGCAAAGCAGCAGAAACAAACTGTCCATTGCATATCAAGCTTCTGAGTCTGCAATTCACAGTAACTGGTATAAAAGTTGACAGTTAATTTACTGCCCCTAGTTATTATTAATGAGCTATAAATCAGGCTGTTAATAGTTCTGGTGTAAAACAGATAAATTATATGGCTGCTTTTAGTGGGCACTTCTTACCCTGCATCTATACAACCTTCATTATAGGCCCTGACCACACTATGTACTCCAGAAAGCAGTTTACTTGTAGAGAGGTGGCAGAGAAGGTGTCAAAAAAAATTTTAAAAAAATTAAGCATCTGAAGTGTTCTGTTGTTCCTTGTTCTCATCTCAGACTGGTAATGAAACATCTTTGTAATACTCAAATCCTAGAATGAGCACTTCCCACCACCTGAGATTCTGTATAAGAGCAAGGATGACAATTTTCTTAAATTTGTGCCACAACATTGTTTTATATCAAGAGGTGAGACATTTCTATTAAGTACATACACTATGAGGGACTTAAAAAAAAAAAAAAACACAAACAAAAAAAACCCAACAAAACCAAAGACTTTTCTGACTAAAATATCAGCTGGCATAAAGTACTGCAATTTCAGAATTACATTATAAAATAATGCTACACTATATGCCCCAGTGATCTGTATAACCAAGAGGTCACCCCCCCCGAACATTTGATATTTAATGTAAATACTTATTTTCTGTAAGTAATCTGCAGCATTCACCACGAAGAAGGCCCAATTCCAAATCCATATTTGGGAATAACACTATTAATATAACAACAATGACTCACAGTGCAAGTTCTAAAGAAATCTTTTATTTAGAAGCATTACATTTATAATACTTTCCCCATATAAGGCTTACAGTTTAAGCCTTTACACATACATTGTTAGTGAATATAAAAACGCTTAAGCTACTTTTGAATGCTCACGCATGCAAAAATAATTCCAAAGAAAACACATGTGAGATCATAAATCTTGTGTTGTAGGACAAATCCTACGTGCACAGCTAGGCTGAATATGAAGGGCAATRGAATCACAGAATGGCTTGGGTTGGAGGCGACCTTAAAGATCATCCCGTTCCAACCCCACTGCAATGGGCAGGGAACCTTCCACTAGACCAGGTTGCTCAGAGCTCGATCCAGCCTGGCCTTGAGTGGTTGCAGGGATGGGCCATCCACAACCTCCCTGTAACCTCTTCCAGTGCCTCACCACCCTCATAACAGAGAATTTCCCCTCTTTCAATTTGTACCCATTACTCCTCATCCTGTCACTATAGGTCCTGATGAAGAGTCCCTATCCTGCTTCCTTGCAGGCCCCCTTCAGATACGGGAAGGTTGCTGTGAGGTCTCCACACAACCTTCTCTTCTCCAGGCTGAACGGCCCCAACTTTTTACAAACTACTTTCTAGAATTTTCTCAGCCTGAATAGTTTAAATAAAAAAAAAAATACCCCAACCCTCTATAAAAGAAACATCATTCCTGAGGTGAATATTAACTCAAGAGATTCAGAATTACAGTTCTGGAAGTGGTTTGGTATTTTGCACCATACTTCCAATTTAGCAAACAGAGAGTAAGGTGGACAGTAGCAGGACTGCCCAGGGTATGTAAGTAATACCAAAATGTGTTGCATTTTGAATTCCTGCACATGGTTATTGTCACCAGATGGTGACAGGGCTGTCAGCCCTACTGTTTGCTTTCAAGACCCTTGCATTCATCATCACCCTCCTTCTAAAGCTTTTGCTCTGTACACCTCTCCATGGTTCCTACAGCAGAGCCAACAGTAGAGCAAATGGGGTCTCTCTCAGAGGAGCACAAGGAAGAGCACAGCAGCCAGAACCTGCAGGAATGTACCTCCACAGCAGAGAGGAGCAGCAGTGGTCAGAAACAGCCAGCAGCCCTTTCTGTGCGTGGGAAATGGTGCGAAACTGAAAGCCTGTGCCCATCACTTGGCTATGTCACTGCACAGTAATGGGATGGCAAACACGGGATGCAGGAAGTGGAGTGGAAGACTTGGGCAAAGTATTTTATAAAGCACATTTCTGCTGTTTGTAGAATGAGAGTATTTGCCACATTTTGCTTGTCCTCAGGGGCTGTTCTCCCTCTGAACACACCCAGCAGTCAGAGCTGCCTTAGGTCTCTACACCCAAACAGTGCTGAAACACCATCCCTGCATACACTGCAGGAACCCTCCTTCCCCAAAAAGGAGCAAAATAAGGGCATTTTAATGACATGTGAGAAGCCACCTCCCTTAGTAAGTGAGGCATATGAATGAAGATCACTGTCAGCTTCAGAAAGTGGATGAGTGAACCTGTAACTAAGCTACAAATGAGAAGAGGGCTACAGCTGACCAGGAAAGTACCAAGACACCTCCAGTCAGGCAGAGCTCAGCCAGCAGTGCTGCATTTTGCATCTTGGCTTACATTTTCTGACACCATCAAGCCTTCTAAAGACTACTCTCCAAAAATGAATTCCCTATCCAGAAAAAAACTGAAGTGGATAATCTACATTTTTGGCCCTAATCTGATAAATCTGTGCTATGCTTTCCAAGGATAACCATCTGTATTGCTACCCTTAGATTTTCCCTTTTTTCATGACAGAAAATGTGGTAATTTGGGAGGACTGTAAAGCAGTTCAAACAGCTGCTTCTCCTCAGATAAGATATTTGGGTGTTCATACTACCTCTGTCTGCCAGATGAGCTATTTCAATGGGCTTTCAGGAGCTGTTTGTCACATCCTTCAAAGATATTTTTCCTGCAGTTGCAATGAGACTTAATAAAAAGGGCTTCTGAAGCAGATTTACTACGCTCTTTCCGATTTCTACTTTTTTGGGCAAAACAAACAGAAGATACTACTTTTTCTTCTTGGCTTGCTTTGCGTCAGTACAAGACGGAAGCACACAAGAAAAACAAATTCTTTTTCAATTTCGGTGCTTGGCTCAAAATCAAAAATCAGTAGTTTAAAGCAGTGGCTTGGAGAAGAGGAAACATCTTGGGGCCAAGAATATTTTTTATCAGTCAGTGAGCATCCATTAATCATGAAGATATTCCAAAGTTTTTTGTCCCTGTCCACCTTGAATTTGTTTCAAGGCATTGGTTAGTTCTGACTGTGATTATATATAACCACCTTCATGTACACACAGACCCGAGATGAATGCAAAAAAAGAAAAAACAACAACAACAAAACCCTTCATGCAGAGCAGAACTCAAAAGAGCACTTTGACAAGGGCCCAGTGCAGCACTGAGCAGAAGGTAGGTGTCAAACTATTTGAACTCTAAGGTGAAACATTGATGCAACAAAGTCACAAGTTAAATACAACTTTTCAGGAAAATTGAGCAAGTGCTCCTCAGCAGCACAGGCACTGAGATGCTAAGCTGCACATTTTCAAAGCTTTCACCCTGACAGAGTTCTGAATRCATGGTCTAGCTATGTTCCTTTGGCACGTAAAAATGTGCCAGGAAAACATGCCACACAGCAGTTATTCAGCAGTGCAGAGTGAGGTAGGGCAATGAAGAGAAGACAAAAATTTAATTACCATCTAAACATTTTACTTTGTGCTACATATTTGTTTCAGCAAACAATCTCTTGTACATGCTGTTCAGATCCATCACCATAGGTTTGGGGTGGCCACTGTGCAGGAGTTGCAGAGATTATTGCTTAGTTTTAACAGCCATCTTCACGCACTTGTCAAGCTTCTACAAATGTAGGCTGCCTGGCCTTGTCAAAATTACCATGACCAGCAGAAGAGGATCATGAGGCATCACRTGGCTCTCTGGCCAGGGTCATCAAAAAGCCTAATTCAGGTGCAGTTTTCACCTAGCAGACTGTTTGTCAGTATTCCCTATGACATTGCAAGAGAGGCCAGCAAGGTGCCAGCTGTCCAACAGAGGTCTTCATTTCTGCAACTGCACGATCCACTCACTGCTGCAGCAAAGCCTTCCTGCAGAGGGCATGGCCATTGTGAGGGTACCAAAAGGGCACAGTTCTGTCTGCACCACTACAAAGGTTATAGGAATGCACAGGCCCATACATTATGATCTAAAAGACACAGGAAGTTTAGATCACACGACCAAAGTTCAAGCTGCATATTTGTTTCGGGTGCACAGAGGTCATATCTTGTGAAATGCATGCTTGGATTTACACCCTTCCTTAAACTTAAGTCATTAGGAGAAAAAGAGGAAATAGATGTGTTATAAACAATATATGTTATTTGACACCCTCTCAGCCTGCAAAGACTTATACTGACTATCACTAATTCCAAATGGTAAAGGGACAAGAGAAGACAAAAGAAAAAATAGCAATTGCAAAGAGAAAAAATTGGTGCTGAAATGATTACACTGCCAGTGCATTTTTCAGTRTCACTGTGTCACAACACAGCACCAAGCAAATAAAGCAATATCTCCCAAGCTAAGATGACCTTCAAAAGAGATTGTTTATAAAAAGAAACTTTGCAATGCAAAGAAATATAATCAGCACATGGCAGGATAGCACACAACAAAGCTGACTTAACAACACGGTCAAAGAGATGCTGGCAGGTAAGATTTCTACCTCAGGCTCAGCAAGATAAGGTGGGTCCTCTAACTCAGTGTCCTCTGATGAATCTCAGGACCAGATCCCTCTGTCTCCACAAACCTGCATAACAATTACCCACTTAAACAAGAGCAAACATGCCCATGTTCGGTGAGACCTGCTCAAAGGATACCTATAAATCACTGTTTCTAAGTGAAACTCTGGATTTTAGTTGTGTTTCCAGTTCATGCTTGTATAGTTCTTACACTAGTGTCAACTGAGATGTGATGGAACAGCAGAAAAGCTAGGCAGGGGAGGCTTTTTGCTGGCATTACGTTTGAAAATATTTTCAAGTATTAGCTCCCCTTGCAACCTTCTTCCCCCTTTATGAGTTTACAAGAGCAATCGGAGCCTGACCAAATCATACCCAAAGAAAAAACTAAATATTGTGATGACTGGCTACAGTTCCTTGTTTAGAATCACCTTTTTTCTTGGTGTTTTGATTTTTTTTTTTAAATTAAGTTTTCATGCACTACACTGAAAAGAGCACTCCCATGGTAGCTATGTCCCCTCCATGTGCAGGTACCTGCTGCAGCAGCTTTGCCCTACAACATTCCACCCCAATGAGCTCCCCTCTCCTCAGGTGACCTGCATAACAGGGTGCCTCTCCACCTGACAAGTGGAACACGCTGTCCCAAACAAAAACCCCTAAAGACCAAAACAGGCTTTTCTGCTGACATTGCAAAAGTTTAGGCTAAACAGGAAAACATACTTGAAGCTCTTTTTCCATTACCTTGCATTATTAAACCATCTAGGCAAGAGATAAACATAAAAGGAATTTCTTTAATTAGATAAATTCACTCCTCAGCATCTGTTGTTTAATAAAGTAAAGCACATCAGCATGTTAGAATCAGATAATATTGAAGTCTCCCACAAACTCACAGCTGAAGCCTCTTTTTCATGCAAGCATTTGGGTGCCACTGGTTTGACTCACTGTAATACAACACTTCCAGTTAAATGCTTGCTGTAAAATGTAATGCCAGGTACACACTAGGCCACAACAAGTGAAATTCCTTAAAACGATTATGCATCATCTTGCAAGTTAGAACAAGGCAGAACAGATGCACAGGGGGATCTTGCACAATGTATTTCCCTGAAGTTCTATACCATGCATTCATTTTTAATAAAACTCAAATCAATTACAGATTGTGCTTCTTGTAACTAAAGTCTAAAATGTTCCTTTAACATAAGTAATATCCATTACCTTTTGCTTTTCAACATAATTTCTTAATTGACTATCTAAAATAATCTATCAAAAGTCAAAAACCTCTGCAAAAAAAGCCAAGTTAATGAGAATATATTCTTAGCCTCTATCTACTACAAACCCAATCCCACTGAGGGACAAATTCATCTTACAGCTTAAAAATCAAACACTGTAAGACAGTAACTTTCAATTATTTTTGGCCTGGTATGCAGTCAGATAATGGCATTTTTATTACAGTCATAAAAAAAGAAAAAGTTAAGGATGGGCCAGGAAGATGTTAACACTAATCTACTTTGACATGAAGAAAGCCTAATCCAAATAAAATTTTAGAATTTTTAAAAATCAAATTTAAACAGAGTTTGGTAAAGCAAAGGATCCTTCGAAGCTGCATTGTGCAAACCAGTGCAGTCCAGCTGAACAACACTGCCAAAGTATTCCCGACTCATTTGCACTGCTGTCTGCCTCTCCTGTGCAGAGATTGCCATGGACCACGAGCTTAAAGCAACAAGGCACTGCAGGGTTACTCTGCACACCTGCCCTCTGAAACACRTCTGGGCTTTCCAGGAACACAGCACTAAGGCAACTGCACCATGCAGCACTTCTCACAGTGCTTACTCATTACACAGGGTTAAAAGCAGCAAAGTAAAGTGACACCCCAAGACTAACAACTTTCTTCATTTGTCAAGTCACCTGCCAACTGCAAATAAACAGTTAGCACAGTGCAGTGGAAGTCCTCTGCAGATCGGGTATGCTGTGCTCAGAAATAAAACTTACACTGTATGAAGACACACAAAAATCTGCTTTAGTAAAAATCAAATGCAATTATAAAAAAAAATTCACCTGAAAATTCTCTATTTTCAATTATTACAAGAAGATTCCTCGAACAAGGAATACTTAGTTAGTTATCATCTTTCCAGCTATGGTATATTCTCTGTTACTGAGAAGATGTAACAGCAATCAGAGAGAAATAAAATCAGTATTTTTAAAACCATAAAACTAGTGAAGTAACTCAGAGTAGTAGCTCCAAGAAGTAAAAACCTGAACAAATTTTCAGACAGGCTAAATTTAAAGTAATTTATATTCCATGTCGGGGAGCATCACGGTTAATGAGTTCAGCTCTTTTTTTGTATCAAAAGCTGGCAAATGCACAGAATAATCACCACAGGCACCTCTTCGGGAATCACAGAGTTCCTAATGTTTCATGGCTTTACTGAGAAAATCCACCTCATTTTAATATACAGACAACTCTAAGCTGCCCTCACCAAATGCACACGCTCTAAAAGCAAATCTAAGAAAATGCAGAAGAAAACAAGCTAAATAAGCTGGTATTTCATACTCTGTGATCCTCTGTTCCTTTTGAGACAAAAGATGTGACCATTAGTTCACGTACCCCGTCACTAGAAAGGAAAATAAAGGCTTCTGTTTTCACATGGTTTAATTATGAAGTTTCAAAAGAGGATGCAGGCTCACTCTTACCCATTCAGCGTGTATGAACCATTCCTCTTGAGTCTCATACTTGCGATAAGAATCTTAGGAAAAAGTCCAGAATGAGGTGGTTTGTCCTCTGTAGCACCAGAATACAGGCACCTGTTTGGTGGTTGCGCTTTTTGTTCACCAAGGGATCTCTTTCCTGTTTCTCTGAGTCATCAGTGGGGAACAATGTGAAACCACCACCAAAGCCACTGAGCAGGAAGCCCAGAGGAAACTGCCTGCAGCCAAACAAGAGTCTGGAGGTGTAAGATCTCCCCAACACACCTCTGACAAAATCTTGGAGCCCACAAAGGAAAAGCAGCAAAATCTCACGGAGAAGAAGTTCTTTATAAAATACCTAAAGCTCTCCCTTGCAAGAATAAATTTTTTAGAAAGCTGTAGTTTATCAGTGAGCTGCTCCTCTTCTAAACAGCCTGAAAGCAGCTTCAGATCTATTCCCTCCTGCTCACCAGCCCTGCTGCGACTGTTGCTCAAGTATTTAGCACTACCCTCAGAGCACAAGGCAACTAAACAAGAAACTCAAATAATACTCAGACTTTTTTGTTTTGGTTTGGTTTTTTTCTCCCCCCAATATCAAGTTAGAAGTTACACATGTGGAAAGGGACACACGATTAGTGGTTAAAAGGTCTATTTTCCTTGTAGCAGGTTGAAAACAGGCAGATCTAAAGTCACGCTCGAATGCTGCAAAGAAAAATATCCTCTAGCAGTCCAGGGCTGGGCAGGCTGCCCTGCATAAATCACAGGAATGCACTGACTTCGATGAGGCTGTTTTCCTCCCCTTTCTGTTCACCCTACCATTCCCTGATAGTTGTGAACCAAACAGCTGCACAGCTTCATGTCTGGTGAGTCTCCCACACAAAGCAAAAATTACTCCAGATAGTTGTTGAATATTTACTGTCTGTGAGCAAATCCATACCGACTTAAAGTAATAAATTACATGAAAAACATTTTTATCAATGGATGTTGAAATGACTGTCACTTGTGGCCTAGGTAAAACTGCTTTAGGATAATGGGAAAACTGCACACTAGACAAACATAAAGATTAAATATTCACTGCCTAAAAAGATGGAAGCAATCGGTCCCACAGAACTCCGGCCCGAGTAAAACGTTATTCTTATTTGAATGGCTCAAATGTCTAAAGACAGTATGTTTGTCAAGCTGCATTTTCATTTTAAGTAACTTAACAGTTATAGAAAACCAGCCCAAAAAATAGGAGAATTGCTTAGTTTCTTTCTAGGTGCCCCAGATTATACAGTTAGGTGTAACCAATATACCTATATAGGGAATGAATAGATCACAAATTTTGAGAGAAAAAGAATTACACTGAATTACAGGCTGAAGAAATCAACAACATGATACTGTCGATAAAAGGCAACGAGACTGATCTGTACAAATATGCTACATCTGCAAGACAGAAAGCAATTCTCAGCGTCTATTAGGGCTCATCTGAAGCACCATGCCCAGCCCCTGGCATCTTAGTTGAAGACAGATGTAGAATTAGCTGGAGCCCAGAGAGCACCAAGAAGAATATTATCTGTCTTACAGATGTGAGAACTGACAGAGGAAAACAAGGCAACACCTCCCAAGAATGTAGAACACTGCTATAAAGAGAAAGGAAACAAAATGTTCTTCCTGCTCTGTCCATCACAAAGGGACTTGAATGAAGCAAGAAACAAACCAGGTTAGTATTATTATTTTGCATGGTATGTGTGTGTATTTGGTTTTAAATACAGAAATAGGTTAGAGAGTCTGCAATTTTGCAGGCCTTTGAGATGATCTTGCTCCAGAGCTGGAGAGTGACTAGGTGACCTTTGTAGATGTCTCTCATTCCTACCTTTCTATGATTTGCTCCCAGTACTAGCTGGTAGGAAAAATGAAAATCATGCTATGTAACCAGATGAGACAGATTATCTCAAGTCAAACCAGACCAGAGCATGCTTTAGAATTTCCTCCTCAAAATAAGTTAGAGTGGCCAGGACTTCAAATAGATCCAATACATTACCAGCAGAGTGGTAGCAGCACTCTGCTTTTATCATATACATCATGGGAGAGAACCACACCTCATGTTCTTCTCAACCATCAGCTTTACAAAGATCTTACCTATGTACAGGGTGGCACCAGGGCTGAATTCTTCCAACTGCTGTGGTCAGGTCCCGCTGTCCCTCAGGAGCTGGCAAAGATTCACTATGGCCACAGAAGAGCTAGAAGTCAGGTCCCTGCAGGCAGCTACCTACCTATCAGTGCTGAGAAAGCAGGGACATATTCTTGGAAGCTTATCAAAGTAAACTAGGATGATTTATTTGGCTAATAATTTAGAAAATAAAAAATAAAGTTAAAGCTAATAAATCAAAAATGGTAGGTAAAGATCATTTCTAAATGCTCTGCAAACCCATCTCAAATTAAAATTTGTACTCAGTTTTCTTCTTGAGCACAAGATTTTTAGAGAGGTCATCTTAAATCCAGGCTCAGAGTAAATCTGGTGTGTTTGCAGCTTTACTTGAAATAAAAGATGCATCTGACAATATAATTGAATAATATATGACACTGGACTTTCTTTAGTATCTGCTAATTTGCATTGGAAGTGCGCACAGGAGCTATCATGAGGTAATGTCTGATAACTATTACTTAATAGCAATCGACTAGTATTCCAAACTGGAGAATCGCAATTTTTGTGATTTAAAAAAAAAAAAAAAAAGCAGACCTTCCTACAGCTTTTTCTAAGCTCCTTTCTGGATACAAAATTTAAGTGATGTAACCCATGGATTTTCTGAGTAATTTGCCTTTACTGGCTAGCTAATTTTTTAAAAATTAATTTCAGCATTCTGCTGCTGCAAGCAGCTGCTAGTTTTTTCTAAACTCTGCTTCTGCAGAAAGACATCAATTCCTTTTGCCTTTTTCACTCCCCCATACTCTTTCAGGATTACAGCAGCACAAGGGTATGTGTTCTTTAACATCTCCATCTGAAAACTATTATAGGAAACCAGCAACTAAATATAAACTGTCCAATCGGAGCCAGAGTCAGCCACATCGATGCTGAGATCCCAAAATGCTATCATGGACAAAAGAACTTACCACAGAAACACAGCTAAAGCCTACTTGCCAACACAACTGCTCCAGAAACAATTAATTCCTGCTTCAGAGAGGTCTTCAGGAGAAATGTGTTTTGTTAACAAAGACAAAAAGCCCCTTATTTTTAGTCAACATGAAAATAAGATGATAAACTCGCTGAAGTAGGTAACTCTGTGGTGAGGCAATGTTATACACGTTGTCTCCTACAGTATTTTCAATTAGCTGCACCTAAAGAAATCCTSTTCTCCTCTCTCTCCCTACACGTACACATTCTAGAGAGAATACACAAGCTGAATCACCCTTACTGTGGCGAAGACACATGGGAGAAGGGAAAACATCTTTACATCTCCTTCAGATCCCTTCTGACAAATAAAGCATTCTTACAGCCCACTTCTCTTTTATTCCCTTTCCCAAGCAGAATCCATAAACTTCACCATGGATTATTTGTTCACAGGCTAAACATTCATCCAATTACTGTTCTGCTTCCAAGGGGAATTTCAACAGGACCATTTGGCCTAGTTATTCTGGACATTAGCTCAAGGAGCAGTTCTTTAGATAACATAAATTAGCATGGATGATTTACCATTTTCAACCATGTCCCAGCCATTTTGAGCTTTGAAAACAGTGTTAAAAGATCTATTTCAATTACTATTAACTAAATTCCCATTTAATAAGGAAATGTACATGTTAAGTAAAAGGCTGGGTACAGAAGAGAATAGCTAGTCCTCCACTGCTTGGACAGACTTACAGTACAGTCAGAGCTTAATTATTCACCCAGGAGGAGCTTTGCATATGAATGAAACATCTTTCTGCATCTAAAAGGAACACTCACTAGCAACCTCAGTTTCTCCACATCTGGTCAGGAAAGAGAGGAGACAGAGTGCCCATATGTACCCTATTTTCCAGAGCCACGGTTTTCACAAGTGTTAAAAAGTTACTTCTACAGCACTTATTTTTATTTTATACATGTATCCTTGATCCTCTGATGTTTTTGAAAAATCTATTTGAATTTGTCTATTTGACTACTGAAGAGAACAATTTACTCTCTCTCTTCTGTAAAACACGCACTAACCTAATGCTTAACTTTGTTTTCTATTGTCTGGCATCATAACTTGCACTTAAGGACTGTCCAAGTTAATTCTCAAGATAATCAATGAAATATTGAACTGTTACAAGCAACAAATGTGAGGCTACTTTTCTGGTCTGATTACACACTACAGTACTGCACCAAACAGTGGGTCAGTCAGGTTTAGTTTACTTCTACCTAACTACTTAGATAATTCCAACTTCATTTAAACACTGACATTAGAGAAACAAAGATCTTACATATCAATTGTTGCTTGATAGGGAATGAAAAAGTAAAAGAGGAGGAGAACAGGAAAATTGACTCTAAGACATAGCTGGACGTAAAGGTTATCCCCACATTTTTTAATTTATTTGGCATGTGAAGATAGTGCTGCCTCAGCTTCAGAGCTGAAGGAATTTCTTTGCCAAAGCTGTAAAGAAATCCCATTTCAGTGGAGGTTCTGGCTTAGTACTGAAAAGAAAGAAAAAAGCCCTGTGTGGGGACACTACAATAGTCAATATACAAATGAAAGCCATAACACATTTCCTATACAGAAACAGAAAGCTGTGACAGGTGAGAAGTCTTTAATCTGCTTTTTAGGAAAAGATTTTCGTTTGGGATTTTTAATGAATACAACAGTCAGTCCTGATTTAAAGCAAAAATGACAGCAGCACTGAAAGGGTTATTGTGAGCTGTTTATAATAATAAGCAAACCAGGACAGTGTGGMGAAAGTTACAGAACTGTAATAACAGAACAGCAATCCGCCTGGAAACGGAAAAGGGTGGGTGAGCAGTTTCTACCGGACCAGGGCAAAAGCCAGGCTTTATAAATTTAGAAAAAAATACACACCCACACAAAACATCTTAAGTAAGAGGATATGGGATGAGAGGAAAAAAAGAAAGGAAAAAAACCACACACACCATTTTATAAGGCCTTTATATAAATTTTGCCTAATCATTCTTAATGGACATTTGCCCATGGCTTAATACAGGAAAGACCAAGCTTTCAGCGTGTGCCAAACTGTCTGAAACACAAACCTCTGGCACACTGCCTGCTTTGATCCCCCACTTGGGGCAGTTTCCTGGAGATAGGCTTGGAGCAAATGAACACAGATCGCTCTTTGGAAAGGCTGTCCAAAAGAGTTAAAGTAACGTAAAGTTCAGTATTGGACTTCACAGTACTCGAGTGCATTCTTTTCAACTTATTTTAAATGATTTTTAGGTTTAAAAAATAGAAGCAGTTAGGCAGAACTCAGTAATTAATTTTGGTGTTACAGAGAGGCCCTTACACAGGGTTAACAAAACTTCTGTGGCCAAAGAAATGCTCCAGTGGGAGGCGAAGGCTGCCCTGATTCACGCGGATGGGCGCTAAGAGCAGCCACGGGGACAACAGGTATTTATATAACACTGGCAAATGGCTGGAGCGCATCAAGACCCCCATTCAGATCAGCCCCCAAAACTCTGTCCATCTCAAAGGAAGGCTCATAAACTAACATTAAAAAATAGCAAGAGAAGATTGATGTTCTTGGCAAGAGCAGCAAGCAGGTAATTTAGAGCAGGCACTGCCCCTTCAGCCCAAGAAAGGAAGGAACTGTATGAGTTACCAACATGCTCCACCCAACAAGTCCCAGTCGGTATAAAAGTCTCTGCTGCAAAATTTAGCTAATGATACAATCCAGGAGAAGTCTGGAAGTACCACAGAGGGAGAACAGGAGAGATATTTCTGAGAAAGAGACTTTAGCTAAAATTAAACACCATCAGGCACATACAGGTCCCTGAAGCCTACCAAATAAGCAGAAAGTAAAAGTAGTCAAGTTTTCTACTGCACAACCAGCTTCTTTCCTTTTTTTTTTTTTTCAATTTAGCCAAGTGGTCTTACACTAAGGTGCTAAAAGCTACAAGCAATTTTTCAACTGAAAAATTTAAGCTTAAAACTAGATTGGTTTTCTTAATAATGAAAGAGTAGATAGATTCCAATACAAAAACCTCGTATCCAACAAGTAAAACTTTTTTTTACTAGAGAACCCTTAACTAAGGAAAGAAAGGAAAATTCTTTAAATACTAAAAAAAGGCTGTAATTTTTGTCAAATACAGAACAAATCATTAAAAACAAGAGGTATCAGGACATACAACCTGGTATGTATAAGTTTTATAAAATGGATCTCATGCCATATATAGGTGAGTACAACAAGTATACAACAACTATGTGCTCAGTCACTATAATATTTTTAATCTGAAACAAATGGAAAGTGTCAGCTCCTCACTCTGAATCTCTTTTTAAACTTGATTATGTGCTTGGTCTTGTACATCATCCCCGGTGTCATTCATCTCTCCCATTACCACRCTTGCTACTGCACAGACACACTGAAGGGACTCTGGAATGCTCCTCTTGCATGAGGGCAAAGCAAATTTACTTCAGTCCCAAAATCAGCCTGCAGATACAGATCCTTATTGCCAAGTATTATAAATTTTAAAAAATTATTTATTCAAAAAGTTTAACATTTACACCTGTAAATTATGACAAATCTGGCAGCCAATAAATTGTTCTTTTGCAATTCCTAATTCAGATGGGTCTGAAAGCCCTGTGCGAAATTAAGCAAAAATGCTTACTTGGTAAGGGACACACTGATGAGCTCTCTGCACTTCAGTATCCAGTGCAAATCTAAGCAAAGGAACACTTCTGGACCCATGGAATATGGTTGGCTTTTACCAAAGGAATTATGTGTGGGAAATGGGGCCTGGGAGTACTGAGGGTGGGACAACAAAGATTAGCAACAAAAAGCATAAAGCCAACACCTACATTACAGGAAGACAACTACAAACAGAAGCTTTAAGCTAATCTATCAGTTGCTGACTGGTATGAAAAGAGAAGTGGAGAATTTAATATTTCAGGAATAAATTCTGATAATAAAAAATATCATTGTGAATTTGTAGAGTCACTTATCAGACATGCTTTATGCTTTACCTTCAGAGAGAAGCAAATTGACCATCTCGAAATAAATACAATATTGTTTTTGCAGATTATTCTGTACTTCAAATCCATGGACATAATAAAACAGCTTCTCTGAAATGAAGTGCGAAGTGAAAAATACTCTGTGTGTCAATGGCAAAGGCAGCAGCAACATAAATCATTTGAACACTGGCTTTTTTAGGTGATCCTAACAAAGCCCTTGCCAAATTCGACTTCAGATTTTTGCAGGATCCTAGATATTCAACAAGAAGTCTTTGTAGACAAATCCCAGGCATAAGCCCAGTCATCCGTCCTTCAAAGAAAGGCAAGAATACTTCACCCCAGTCAGAGTCTGGAGCTCATATTTGAGAACATCAGAACATTAACTAACATTTACATAGCACGTTTGGAAATTTTAATAACGCTTTGGAAAAAAGCCCTCAGTCCCTGCAACCTGTGTCAGTGATTGTTACAGTCATTACAGTGGAAAAACCCAGGAGGAAATGGCTATAAAGTGAAGCAGATAAAAGGAAACTACTTGGAAACAGAATCAGAAAGTCAGTGCTCTTTCTGTCTTTCCCCATTACTGAAGATAAGACAACACAGGGCACCATCTGCACTGTGCCTTTTTGTTGTATTTGCTTACAGCAGTTAATGTGAAGTAAAACTCTAGGAATGCCACAATACTGGACTTTCAATATCAGAGAGCTGGTAGCTGTAAAATACTCTCTGATACTTAATTTAAGGCCAGGAATGAAACATCTGCTACATCTACCAGTTGGCTCATGTCGTCTGCTTTGGTATCTCTTTTCCCAAAGTGTGGAACAGCAATAATAACACTTTGGGAAGCACTTGGACAGTCAGAATCTAAGATAATACAGAGTCTAGGGTTTAATGGGATGAAGTGACTCATGCAAAGTCAAACATCAAATGAAATCCTCAACTCTCAATTCAAACCCCGCTGCCTAAGCCTCCTGCCTTTCAAAATACCTCTTACATGAGAGAAGTTGCATTTGAGTTCTGAATAACAACTGCCCTTCATTCTCTCATCTGTGGGCACACACTGTAGGCACACACCTTCTCTAAAGATTTTGGCTGAACATAGAGCTCAGTTCTCATGGCAATGTGGTAGACAAAGCCTAACTGTTAGATTCGTACTTTATATACTACCATTCTCAAAAAAAAATACAACAAAAAATTGTATCACCACCACCACTAAATTTAATCCAAACTTTGCACAACTACTGTCTGGCCACACTTCCGGTTTTACACACTTCCGCTGACAAGTAGTCCCTGGAGCTTACACAATGGGAAAACCTACCCAAGGCAATCCCTAACTCCTCACTTACGTAATGTATTCTATCCCTGATGAAGCCTTATACTGTAAAAGTGTTTAGCCTGGAAAGCTGATCTTAAACACCTTCAGAGGGACGGCAATATACTTCTTCAGTAGCAACAGATGAGCTGGAAGAACAAAGCAAACAGTCCTATCTAGGAAATGAAATTTTCTTCCCGACAAAAGATAGAGTAATTCAACATTAAAAGCAGAATTTCCAAGCTTCCACTGCAATTCTTATCCTTTTACTGTGCCATTACCTAGAAGAATGACAACTTAAGAGGATTGAGTAACCTTGTTGGGAAGACCCAGGTCAGATGAGAACCAGTTTTGCCTGAAAACCAAGAAGCAACTCAGTTTAAATTTCAAAAACTAACTGCCAAATTAAGGAAGTCAAAAATTTTTATATGACAGGTTAGAGTTGCCTGAAAACCACCATGTTTTTCAGTTGGTATCATCCTTTCATTTGAAAGGCTCATGAGTGTTCCTGGAAGATTTTAACCATCATCAGTTTAGGCCGACATGTGAATATGACAATCAAATATCTTTTTTTCTTCAAGCATGACTAAAGACACACATCTCATAGCCCACTCTTTCCCCACCAAAAACTCTCTTCCACCTACATATCTTAATTAAGATTGCACTTTTGTTGTGCTTCCCTTCTTTATGGATTCCATTTTTACTTCTTCCAGGATTTAAAAGGAATCCTAAGACTAGAGTCATCTGTTTTAACCTTTCTAGTTGTATCTACCCATCTGTTTCCATCAGCAGCTTCATTAACTGCAGTGAGTGAAACACAGACATGACAGTCACAGACGCTGGGAACTTATTTTCAGGAGGAGGTTGAGTACCTGTTTGAGCCATTCATTCTATACACATAAACCTGAATTCTTTTTATAGAATTTCAACTTACACCCCAGTTAAAGCATACTGTTTAGGGTTACAATGCATTCATAATACAGGAGAATTAATTTCAAAGTCCACTATTAAACCTACTCTAATTTTTTATTCCCAACAGATGGGCAAAAGCAAGCTTGTACAGCAAATTGAGAAGGGCGATTCTCCTTACATGCTATTCTGGAATATCTACACTTTATCTAATGTTTTATTATTGTTGCTGTTGTTATTTACTTCTTTATTTTGCTCGGATTTTTAGTGCAAGTTCATTTAACTTTGCTTAAAGTCACTGAGCTACAGTAATCAAAGCAGTCTTGCCTGTGTACAACACGCAAGCAAAAACTACACTAATTACCATGCAATTTTCAGAGGTCAATTATCACATCATTAGCAGGCCATTTACATCTCTGCAATGTGGAGTATTCTCCAGCTTTAGACAGTGGAATGGGATAGAAACGGATTACATTGCTTAGGGTCAAATAGTACAGTGTGTTGATGAGTAAGAGTTTAAACTCCAGTAGCCTGAGTAGCTCATAATGGGCCATTTTCACACTATGCCCTCGTCCTGCTGAGACCATCTTCTGTCGGATGCTTAAAGAGATAGAGCAAGCCTATCTAGCAAGAAATGTTAACATCCACTTAACACCGAGGAAATCTCATTTCTTTACTTTAACAAAACAAAAAACAAAGGACCGACGGACAAAAAATGCCTGGCTGTATGTCCACAGTCGCATAATTTAAAGTAAAAACTAAGAATAATCAGCACCTGTAACCGTCATGTCTAGAGGCAAAATTAAATAAAAAATACCAAGACACAGTACAGGTTGTCCTAAAAAGGCTTCTAGTTCAATAACCAAAACTTTTAAAAGCATATAGTCAGAGCAACTTTTAAGGGATATGACCAGGGTATAAGCATGGGGTTTTTTCTCCCTGGATTTGAGATATGTCCTGCACAGTACATATCCAAAAAGATGTACTTTAAAGTGATTTGGGGCATCCAATGCCAAGCAAGTCATGTTTCAAAACTCAGCAGTTGAAGACTGCAGGCCTTGTTGCACACACAGATTGTAAAGGCACAGTTTCAGTGCAGGACACACAGGCATCTTTACAATGGTATTTGCTCTGCTAGCCCAGACAAGCAAGCCAGGCAAGGACTGCTGGGTTCAGCTCCAGATGAGGAGAGAAGGAAACCTCTAATAACTGGAAATCTTTCTGCCTCCAGCAGAGCTGGCATTTTTTCCCCTACATATCCAGCTTTCTCCTTATCTGTACTTTCCAGCCATACTCACTCCATGATTGTATTTAACCTTTTTATCATACTCTCTTTCACATCAAGCTCCTGCACCAGCACAGGGCCCTTCCGTTTTTCAGGTGCCCATCTGTCAATTGAAAGAGCCGATAAAGAAATGGTACAAAGCAAACTTTACCCTGCATGGCTTCTCCAGCTTTGATGTACCTTTCACTCCAATCTGCAGCCCTCATCTCTTTTTCCCAGATACTCCAAATCTCAAGAAAAATCTTCATCATGCACTCCACACATCATTACAATTCAACTTGCACACTAACCCCATTTCTTATTTTAAAATCTGTGTTAGATCATAATTCACAAAAACACTCCTATTTTTTTCCTTCTGACAACTAATTCAATGAAAAAGTATAGTCCATTGATATATATCACCAGACTCTGCACATCCTGGAACAATAGTGGATTATCTGCTTGTTTTAGAAACAAAAAAACCTCACTACTTTGATACAAAATAAGATAAAGCTCAGCTTGGAGCAAAGTTAGAAAGGGATATTATAATACTTCTGCTGTTAACCTTTAAAAATGCACCCATTTGAAGTTTAAGCAAAGAAAAGCTTTATTCTTCATAAGTGGTAAAACACCCGAGGCTCTTCAGTTTTCTATGAAGCATTACCAGGACAAAAGCCAGTTTTGGTCCTACACCAGACATAACAGTTCTTATAAAGCTTTGTTACAAGGTGTCAGCATTTTTTTTTAACAGCATTTCATTTTCCTCATACACTGCACTTCTGTAAGAATATATACATCAAGTAATTAGGATCATCAAGTGAGTTGCTTTAGCTCCACCTCTGAAGCTGCAAATGACAAATAAATTATTATACAGGTACCTGCAAAACACTATAAATCCAGAGTCAGAATCCTTGTCTCACTCCTTTATTGTTTCTGTGCCTTCCACTTCCCCCACCTTCTGAAGAGCAGTTGATATTTTAGACTTACGACCCGGCTTAGGGAACAGCACTCCAACACTTGAACATTTGCTAATACAGGTCACCATTTTTATTAACTCATTGACCAAAACACTTTGAAGTCCACAAACTACAAGGTTTTCCCACACACACACACTTTAGAATCGGGCTTGCTGTCAGGGCCATCGTTTCATTCCCTTTCACTCGCAGTTTCCATATTTTGGTGCAATCACACAAAACCCAGTTGGTTCCCTTTCGCAGGACCAGCAATTCTGCTATTGCAGAGACTCTGTGACACCAAAGAGACAAGTCATACTATGGGTCAGGCATCAAGCAATAATGTGCTATACAGAAATCATATGCATGTGTGCTTGCATGAATCATTTTTGTAAAATTCCACCTCTCACCTGCAAATTTTAACAGAATTCCATCATTGTGTTTCCAAAACCTCTATGACAAATTTGACAAACCCCACGAAGGTGCAGTGCTTGAAGAGACAAAGTGACTGTAGTAAGTTTTGACTAAGCATATTAGAAACAATTATGTGTCATAATCTTTAAGCTATGTTTTGTTCTTCTCTACAGACAGAGCAAAAAGAGTCCATTTAAAAGGTCTTCTTCCTTGTGACAAAGGCGTAAAAAACCTGCCATGAACTCAACAAGCTTCTAGAGAAGACAAGAGGATTTATTTTAGGTTTTTTTAGCCTGGCTCAAAATTACACTAAATCACTTATGTGCTCTTTYCTCGTATCTAAAGAAAGATCTGTCCTATCCATGTTGTTATACTGCCCTATGCTACAATTACATATATTCCACAATCCAGGAAAGGTTATAAAATTTCTGAAATTGCTGCTGCAGAAGTGTCCAACAGCAACCTAAAATCACAGCATTTACAACAACACAAGATATGCACAACAGAAAATACTTTCAGGAAAGAATCAGCAATGACTTACGTAAAGATTGACAAACTACTGAAATTCCTTTTCTGGCAAGCTGCTGCTTTTAAGGAAGGACTAATGACATTTGGGAAAAAGTTTGCAAATGAAAAGAACATGTCACTCCGCTCTTAAACTTCGCAAAGAATACAGTTTACCCATATTTAAAACTAAGACATTTAAGGATTCAGGATTTTTTTTTTTCCCAAACAATCATATGAAAAGTAATGGGCTAGCAGACATTATGTTATCACTTTTAATTTTTTCCCCTCAAGAACAAGATGCATTTAAACCTTTAAATTAGTACTTGACTTTGCAACACTGTGCAGCCCTACTCTGTCCTATGGAGTTGAAAATGCATCCTGCAGCTGGAGAACAACGTAACTTGAGCACAGAAAGCCTGCACTCCCCCTAATTACAGATTCAAATGGTGGTGTATGTGGAGCCTCTGGAATAATTACAGTCCTTACTGGTACACTCTAAGGGATGATATATTGAGTAATTTAGAGGGAAACAAAAATAGGATAAGCCTTCTAGCAGTAAAGATATTGCTGTGGAAGGATCTACTTTTTCCATTACAAGAAGTTTATAATATTCATCTGGTTTTCAAATTTGGAGGTATTAAGCAACATGTAAATTAGAATTTCTAGAATAAGATTTCTGTCTAACAGTCTTTTATTTGCTGAACAATTACTGTGAGGAACCTGAAAATTACTGTTAATGCATTGACATGATCCTCATTCCAAACTGCATCTTCTACTCTTAGGTCTCATGCTCTAATTGCCCCATTAATTTTCAATCAAATCATAAACTACCTGCAGTGATCTCACCAAGAAGGCTGCCAGCACATGTAGCTGATTAAACAATTGCTCTGGAAACCTCCTCTCTTACCCAGAAAAGACTTTCAGTTACAGCTCAGTTCTAGCAGGCCAGTGAGTGCTGACACTTGATGCACACTCCACTGCCAAGGTCAGTAATAAGAAATGTACCATCATCTTCACATGGGATATACAGTAAATATTTGAGGATACTTTCATTTTTCGTTTTCATTTTTCAGAAGTATTAACTGAAGGAAAATAGCTCAGTTATGCACAGAGTGTAACTTCCTCTGGCATCAGTGCCCGGGCCTCCTAAGAGCATCCTCTAGATGATAATGGCCCTGAAATCTCATGAAGAGATGTTTATTGTGTGCATTGAAAAGCTCAGTAATAGGAAGGAGCTGCTTCATGACCACATTCTTTGAAACATCTTGAGAAACAAAAACTTATGTCATTTCAACTTAATACTCAGAGGCCAGCACACAAAGCAAAAACATTCAGTTATCTGGCTGGTTACCCTTAAAACTGCAAAGCAAGTGATGCAAAGAATTCTCACTCTCAGGTTTCTCTGGAGGTTTAAGAGGTTCTTATAGGAAAAAAAGATGGTGATATGATTAGCTGACATTTCCATTCTGAGAGGAATACAAAGACTGTGCCACCCTCATGACTCAGAAAGGAATAATATTATTCTCCAGTATTATAACACTTACTAAAGCACACTGAAGGAATAAAATATTGTAGCTCACTGACTTTTCTACATGAGCAAAATAATTGCTAGGAACATAGTTCACTCATCATCTAGACTGCAACAGGCCCCACCAAACACCACGCTGAAGCAACACACAGCTTCATGACAACATCAAGATCAAATTTAAGAGTGGCTGGCACCACTTTATCTTTCTAAAAACCTGTCCAATTTCAAAATCCGTAATATGCCAAGAGCTACAAATTTAATTGACCCTTTGTACAAGGGAAAGAGATCCAAATCACCTAGATGAACCCCTGCAACAAACAACTAAGATGCCCTCCAGTATATAAAGCAGTAAATGGAGGGGTACTCAGGGTTCAAAAGAAAGGCTGAGCACCTTCTAACCCAGCACAGCAGCTCTCCTTATCTGCCCCTCAGCCTTACCATTACTGTGACCTCCAGAGCAGCTCCCCTCCTCCAACCCTCCTAGTCTCAGACACTTCCTGTCTCCAGTGGCATTTATTTTCAGCCCTCAAGATTCCTTTCTATACGTTCCAGGAACCCTCTAGCCATCCTCTGTCCAGATGGCAGACTACAGATGAAGGGAACAGGGTCTTGGAGAGTCTTTTCTTGGCCTGCCTCTCAGCAGCCTGCTGGAACTCAGAGGCAGGCTGAGTCTTGCACAGACAAGGCTCTGTTGCGCTGCAAAAGCCCTTCAATCCCTCTCCACAGTTTTCCTCAATGCCCTCTTTGTCTTCCAACAAATTTGTCTTAAACCTTTTAGCGGCCTCTGCTTTCCAGGGGCATACTTTATACAATCTACTCCCTACAAAGCTGCAGAAAGCCAATAAAAGGGCAAAGGAAAGGGGTCTGAACAGACAACCAGAGCCTCAGTTTTTACTACAAAGCAGACGCTGCTTTGACAAGCAGATGTAGAAATAAAAGGTAGATAATAGGTCTGAGTCCTGTTGATCCCTGTCATCTGCAGGAGATTTTCTGAAATGTGACAGAAACATAAATTTACTACTCAATTTCACTAAGGACCATCACCCTACAATGAACTATTTTCAAACGATGCCTCTCCCAGATCACCACTCCTTATCTCTGAGACACCAAAACCAGACTATTCTGTCATCACAAAGACCAACACAGTGTCTCTCTGACCAACAYTATACATTCATGTACAAGCTTCAGAGAACGACTGTCATCCCTTATTTGAGAAATTAAAACTGTTACCAAAATAAATAAAATTTTAAAAATCCTTTTAGTTTGTTTCCAGCTCAAGCTTCACAGAACAACAGTTTCATAACTTTTAGGAAGATCTATTCAGGATTACTTTATGCATATGAAAGGCTATGACATTACTTGATTTATTATATATATAATGAAACAATATTTCCAGGAGCCAAGAGGGTTTAAATCTGAAATAAAGCTGGATGCTTCACAGTAGAATACATTTAGGCTGAAACTATTCTAAAATCAAATGCAGTAAGCAAAGCCAGTTCCTCATTTAAAGACTGGAGCTGTCAGGAACACTCTAATGTAGCTCTTGGCTAGAAAGATTACTTTAKGAAATGAACTGCAAGAGAAAGAACAAATTGTAGAACTTCAGTAAAACCCAACAGGGGTAGGAAAGGAGAAGTTACAGATAAGCTGCTGCAGGACAGAAAACTTCAGATTTCAAACAGGACCTTAAAAATCCAGCACATGAATGGAAAAGAACAGAACAGTAAAGTGGTGGGAGAAATTAGAAAACACGTCCTTGTCTTTTGAAGGTCAATACAAAAATGTATCTTCCTTGATGGGAAAAGCAACATAATCTAGAGGCACTGCAGTGCCACTATCACACTGGCAATGGCATTTTTCAGTCTAATTCTTGTTCTTTACCATTGATTTTAGAAGTCTAGAAGTTCCTTTTATTGCTTTCATCATTTGCATGTCATTATACTGCCTCTGAGATGTTTCTTTATCTCATTTTGACTAAAAGAAAAAAAACATACAAGAACTATCTTGAAGAAAATTCACCACTCTTTTATAGGACAGTTTGGAAACAAAATCCTATAAATAAACTGCATGAGTTACCCTGGCTAGATTTTTATCACATATACCGTGTTTTTATTTTTCTTAGAATTGGTACATTATTAGAAAACAATCTTTTTCAGAGAAATGCACAAAAAAATTTAAAACTAATCTCAAAATAGTTCAAATCTTTTTCAGATAATTCCTTTAATTTAAAGGGTGTGAGTCTATTTGCTTGTTAGGATAATACACTATCTGCATGATGATATCCATAGCTCCTCCCACAAACATTTAGGATTGTCTAATTGACATTTATCTGCTCTTATGAAATATCCACTGTGTGATTTACAGTCATTTACTGTGTAATAGGTGTAGCTGATGAACTGGTTTTAAGTTCCTGTTTTATCTCTTCCCTTCTTTAGTTCCTCAACAGATTAAAAAAGGTGCAGCTTTATCAGAAGTGATTTAAATTCAATATATACATTCACAATCAATAGTTGGCTACCACTAGAACATCACCTAACTACATCAACTTAAAATCTGACTTAGCAATTATGATATTTAAGACTGAAATTAGTTACTGACCACTTACAAACCTTACCTAATATGAGCAACATAAAAGATAGGTGGAATGGACCAGGTACTAAAATCATAGAAAATTAAGTCCCTCAGCTGTAGAGTCAATGTGACACAAGAGGACATAGCAAAGCACTCCAATTATGATCCAAGGCTCCCATTCCTTTGCCACTAGGAAGATGGATTCTGTTTACTTAAGTCAGCAGTTCACTAACCAGACACTGAGACAAAAGCAAGACTTGTGAGGGTGTTCACAGAGGGGACCAAAATCCAGCAAGTGCAGCATGAGACATCTGGCCTCTGATCTGAAGTCATGTCATCTGATGACACCCTTGGCATGAGCTTTCATACCAACCTTTCCCCAGCTGGCTCTCTACCCAACAGGGGTCTTGAAAACTTTATAGAAATAAGTGTGGAACGGGAAAAAAAAATCCTTTTAAAACTCAGACAATTAGTCATGCTTTAAAGAAAACCTAGGAAAAAAATTGCAGAATTTAAATACCCAGAAAAGGCCAAGGGAGCTAAGTGACTCAGGCAAAGTGGAGAAGACAAGGACTGCCCTGACACCTGGACAGGCAATCATCACCAGGATACACCCACAGAGCAAAAGAACAAATACAAATGAATACATATTATGATTAATGGAGATGACGACTGCTTCAGCTGTTAAATTCTACATGTTGTGGCTTTTAAAGTAGGATGGGAGTGCACATGCCTGGTCCAGCAGTTACAGCTAAGCTGTAACTGCCCTAGGGGCAAGTAAATAGACAAATCATTTTGCACTGACTTTTTGGCAAGATAGTGGGAAATAAGAGGTTGCTGCCTTGGAACTTAAGCATTATTTCCACGTCCCTGTTTTCAATTCTGTTTTTGAAGTTAAGATCAGTCTAGCATTTAACGTGCAATGACCATTCTTCTCGCATCTCAGCATCTTGGAACTCAGCACAAAAAACTCCAGTAGCAACTGTATCACAGCCCAGGACAAGAGTGCACGAAGACCAGGAACAAAAGGCTAAAGTTTATATTGCTGATCTCTCCGTTTTATGAGCACCTAGGTCTACCAGTATCATGAAAATAATGCAAGATAATCATACAGAAGATGAGACACCAACCCTATAGACTAGTAAACTTGAAAAAAGGAGATGGTGAAGCCTCAGGCAACTTTATTATAGCATCTATCTTCCCAGTAATGATATTTTCCACTATCCCCTTCTCTCTTTGTAAGCTGCACAGGGATTTCTCACACTGATTATAAGCTAAATAAATGGCTACACTGCACTTCTTTCACATTCCATTCTGAAAACAGGACTTACACTAAAAAGGAACCATAAGGGAATCCAGCTAAATAGTCACCAACTGCCTACACCATTCTCCAAGGGTTAGGCTACACTTAGACCCTTTTCCATGTGTATTCCCTGGTTTAGGTTGCTATTTTGATAGCTTCATACCAAAGTTTGTTTAAATAAAGCAACTATGATCTTTGGCTAATAAGTGCTAAGAAAATCTTTGCTCCAAGACAACTGCATTCTGTTTCCAACACAGGAATGCCTCTGAACTGTCTGCTTGGGGTGTTTTGTCAATAGAGCATTGGCCTGTGTAATATATAAAAAATGAARTATTTACCCCTAGTAAATATACCCTCAATATCCTTGGTTTTATTAACTCCACTCACTCTGGCACTCCCTTTCAAAATCACCATTTCTTTGACTGGAAAATGAGTAATCCTTTATCCAACATCATAGACAGCCATTGGAGTTTAGAACTGACTGCTAAGGAACCATTCATTGTTACAAAACTATGGATTATGCAAAAGCTTGCAGTATTTTTAAGTATTTTTAAGTGATTAATACTCTTGTGAAAAGAAAAGAAAGGTATTTTCTGCTATTGCTGAGAAAGAGAAGGGGTGGAGTACTTAGAATCCTTGGAAACTGGACATCTACACTGGCAGAAGCAGTGGGAGAGAAGGGCAAGAATTCCTGCCCATAGCACATGTCAAGTAATAGCTGGGGGGGAGGAACCCCTTGATTTCMAGCTCATTCCACCACCCTACTCATATTACTTTCAAGTCAAATGTCTGTTCTGAGGTTGTGGCTCAGAAATCTAACCTAACATTATATTACAGAGAAGGGTTCTTCATCAAACTGTCCAAATGGCCCCCCACATCTTCCATACCAACAGCTATGTCTACTTAGCTAGTGTCAAACTGATACTTGAACATAAGTAATGACAAGGATACCTGAAAATAAAAAATAAAAAAAAAAGAGGTGGAACCAAGAGAAAAATAAATTTTGGAGAGTTCTTAGCATGTCAAGACTCAGATAGCATCTGAGGAAAAATGAAGCTTAAACTTAATTTGGCTCTGCAGCAGATCCAGCAAGATGCAGAAGCATTACAGACTGGCTCAGCCACTGGCCTACAAGAAGTCTAGAAATCAGTTGCAGTCAATCTGTCCAGAGAGGCTCTTAACTCATTATAATTTGGCATAAAATACACCTGCTTTGTAGTGCATTTGCCATATGCTACTTTCTGTGCCTAAAACTGGAGAGGACAATCAGATGGGACTGTAATAACATTAGAAAGGCAGAAAGTGGATTCCTGATATTCACCTCTGTACCAAGTTCTTATGAGTTCTACTTCTTAAGCTAGGGAGACTCCTAAAACACAGATTAAAAAATCATAGCGAATTTCTCATCTCTTGCATACTAGCACACCACCTGCAAAGCATGAAAGAAACAACATGATTTACACTGAAAAAATGTTTCACAACTTCAGCTGCAACTTAAGTCAAGCACAGACTGACAAGATAGACCTTGCAGAAAGTACTAATAAAGTCTCTTGATCTAAACACATTGAGAGTTTACTGAAGAAAGCTAAGAGAGAAAGAGCACTTTTAATGAGCGTTCAGTAAACTTCTCCTATCCTCAAGTTTTGTTTCATGCAAAGAGATGTGGCAAAAATAGATTACTAACGATTGTTATCATCAAAAAAGGCTAGCTTGAGGTTGAAAAACTGAACAGGAAAGACACTAAGGGTTTTGGTTTTCTCCCTCTCTGCTGCTACCCCCTCCATCCAGTCCTCCTTCCCCTTTTTCAACTAAACTCCTTCCCAGCTTTGTATGCACAGTATCAGCTCATGTCCACACATGTCTGTGCTAGTTAATGTATAAAATTGCCTTACCAGCAGCAGCGCAGCGAGCAGATGATGAATTCCATTCCAACAAAATTAACAGCAGGGGATTTCCGACAAGATGGTAAAAGAGTAAAACACAGTTCGGATACTCAAAGAAACATGGGAAGCCCAAGATAACTGATTACTGAAACACAGCCTGGAATACCGGTAGCACTTTTCCAGAATTCAGCAAGATGCAACTTCTGGCAGGCAGAGTGAAAAACAGAAAAATGTACTCTTCTAGAGGAAGGGCATACATAGCTCATTCTTGAAAAGACAGCTACACGAAAGAAATAGCTTTCTGCCTTTTTTTAATCTATCAGAATAGCTGTTATCTACAGTTTCCTCCTCTTCTTTTAGGGTAGGGCTGTTTAAAATAAAAAAACCCTCCCAATAAATGAAGACTTAGCAACTCTTTTGATAATGCTTTTCTCTATCTAGTTCTGCCTACCTTCCAAGTCAGTTTGGAAGCAAAGAAACAGTAATACCAAAATAATAAATAAGTAATGAGAACTATTTTTTCCAATCCTTCCTTTTCTCTTTCACAACATTAATTCCAGTGACTCAGACATATTAAAGAGTCGAAAATATCTGTTGAGTCAGTTGCTTTTTCTAAAACTTACTCTCCTTGCTGAAAAGCATTGAAACAGTCAGTTTATACCTGTTTTACAAGATTTCATAAACTCCATTCATCTTTCTTATTAGTCAAGAGGGAAAAATTCCCAGCCACGGAGCCTTAAAGCTCCACCTTGTGGAAGATGCCTAGAATATTCCAATAGACTCCGGGGGGAAAGGACTTCAAACCGAGCTTATAATTAATGACACGCTTGACTTTGACATTTTGTCATCAGTCACACAGTAAGTTAACCTCTTAAATGGATTCTACAACAGCAGAAAAACAAGCAGTAGGGGACTACCAATAAAATGAAAATAAATGGCTGCACCTTGAATCCTGTCTCCGGTTCTGGGCCCCCCACTTCAAGAAAGACACTGAGATGCTGGAGCAAGCCCAGAGAAAGGCAACGTAGGTGGGGAAGGTTCCGGAGCACAAGTCTTACGAGGAGCAGCTGARGGAGCTGGGATGTTTGCCTGGAAAAAAAAAGGCTCAGGGGTGACCCTTTTGGTCTCCACAACTGCCTGAAGGGGGGTTGTAGTCAGGTGGGGGTTGGTCTCTTTTCCCAAGAAACAAGTGATAGTACAAGTGAAAATAGCCTCAAGCTGTGCCAGGGGAGGTTCAGGTTGCACATAAGGCAGAAATTCTTCACTGAAAGGGTGGTTAAGCACGGGAATGGGTTACCCAGGGATTTGGTGGAATCACCGTCCCTGGAGCTCCTTGAGGAACGACTGGACATGGCACTTAGTGCCATGGTCTAGTTGGCATGGTGATATCTGGTCTAAGGTTGGACTCGATGATCTTGGACTCTTTTCAACMTGAATCATTCTGTGATCCTGCAAAAAGCTGGGTTTATTCTGTGGCAATGGAATAAACATCCTGCATTGAACCAGCTGATAGCACCAGCAACAGACCAGAGCAGGTCTTGCTTTTGCTTTCACCTCATTTTTGGGTTCCTGTGCACTGGACTTACTCTCTTTGGAAGCACGAAAACAGGGAATCACAGACAGATTCACCTGGACAAGGGGCTGGCAACCAAAGAATACAGCAACCCTGCCAGCAAGAATGGATAAGTGACTAAGAGAACTTCATTTTGCAATACTGGATTGACTGTAATTTTACACAGATGTTCCAAAACCTATTAACAATCCTCCTGCAGCCACCTATTACAAACTCACTCAGCTGAAACCTTGTACTGAGACCAGCCTGGCACATCCACATCCTGCTGCCTGTGATTGTGCAGCTCTAGGACATCAAAGCCAACTGAGCCAGTACTGCCCTCTGCTGAAAGAGCCTGCACAGGAGAACTGTAGCAACTTACATATTAGTCTATTTTTCTGCCTCATGTATGTACCTTGTTTTTCCTTCCTCCTGCAAGCCCTTACAATATCCAAGGTTCTGTTTTATTGTGGTTTTTTCTCCTGCTGCTTCTTCCCCAGGAGGGCTACAAAGATGTCCAAGAGGTTTCTAAGTTTACATACTGTCTTACCATGCCAGCACATACAGACTCCAGAAATCAAAGAGCTGCTGCACTAAAGCACTGCAGACACAGCTCATGTTTTTAGCAATGTAAGAGCAAACAGATAAAAACATAAAAAAAAAMCCAAAAAGTGATTCATTCAAAAATGACCCCATACAAATCAATATAAATTTTTCCTTTGTCATCTGCAATACAGCAGTCATACAATAGCGTCACAAGATGTTCTTTTGCGTAGTAAATCCAATATACTTAAGGAATATATATCCATACCCAGTCAATACTTGGAACTTGTAAAATTACCACAATTAGTAACTAATTACTAACAGTAGTCACATTACTTTCTCCGATATAAGCTTTGCAATGTTTCTATTTTCGATCAGTTGCTCCACTTGGAGATTTAGACATTCAGAACAATCTGAAAGTCTGAGTACATTAAGGACTGAAATACCAAATCTGAAAGTGCAGCAATGCTTTTAACAACAGAATAAAATTTGAACAGTACATTTGCTCGAACCACTACGGAGCACAAAGTTTGAACTGCTAGAATGCAGGGTCCCTGAAGATCTAGAGAAAATGCAAACATGCCRCTCAGAGGGAAGTCCATCACTGAAGCTCAGCAGAGCACACGGAGCTCCTCCCGGAGCTGCAGAGGGAGCCCGCTGCCTGCGCTGCCAGCGCGTCCCCAGCCCGGAAAGGCGGGGACCCTCCTGTCACTCACCGCAATCCACAGGCCGGGCTCAGTTTCACTTCTCAGCGATGATCGCATCGGAAAAAAATAAAGAGCGATTACTCTCAGCAGCCAAGGAGAAGAGGGTCTAACCTGTTGCTGCACGGTACCCTTCGAATCTGTGTGTTAAAAGAAGCGCTTGTTTTAAATTACACTCAATATCTGATTCTTCCAGTTCTCTAAGCTATGTGAGCCCCAACGCCAAATGACCTTTCACTTCACAAAGGCTTCTGTGGACGACATCCTAAGTGGCTCGGTTAATATCCTGGTTGCCCCTTTAGTTAAAACAAAAACAAAACAAAAAAACCCCCAGCCTCTTACTGCAAGAAAAATGTTTGCAGCCTCCATGAAGTCCTTACAATTTTCACTGTTGATGGCTGTTACCAAAGAAGAGCCCACATACAGCGGAACAAAACATTAAGTTTATTAACCGATTTAAAAAAACAATAGAAGGGATTAAATATACCCCAGCACAATCTGAAACAATGTACTTCATCTTTACGTGCTGTAGTCTTCTTGACGAAACTACGAAGTCTTTATTTTTAAAAAAGCCAAAACCCTCATTTACAGTCTTTATACAAAAATGCAGAATTGTATCTTAATTTTCATAGTTCATGGAGCAGGACCAAAATCCCTGATACACTATGTACAGATGGGAGGCCAAAAGCCCATTTGTGTATTAACAATGAAAAAGACTATTAAAAAAAATGGCATTCCACAGCAAAAGTACCAAAAGTACCTGTCATTACTGGCATGTGCAAACTCCTTGTTTAAACTAAGCTTTGATTATTACTATGAAATCAAAGCTGAAAATGTCTAAAAGTGACACCTGATACACAGAAGCTTCAAAGCCACTGTTCTCACTCTGACCCTCATATGAGCCTATCGAAAAGGATACTCATTTTGAACTATCATTTTTTTTACTGAACAATTTTCTTTTGCCCCCTACCTTGCTTCAGCTACACTTGTGTGCATATATGGGATGCAGTGGTCTGGATTAGTCGACTTGGAGCATTAATCACTGCACTCAGGAGTAGACAGACCCAGTTTAACTTACGTAACCTCATTACCAACCAACTGAAGGAACACAGTGAAGCTTAGAAAAGAAGCACCTTTTGTAAATTTGTTGTAGATTTAGGGTTTTTTTGAGGAAAGAAGATATATACATCTTAAAAAAGGGATGCAACCAAATTGTTCCTGTAACAATAGAAGCAACAACACACTTAGCTTACTTAGGCCAAGTCAGTCTTGTTGAGATAAAACAGTATCATGTTTCTAGCAATTTCTTCCTTAGAAATCCAAAGTGTTGCAGCTAGATTATCTCTCAGAAAGCCCCAAGTGCTGCCACATGCTTTGTCACTACAGCAGTCTCTTATCTTTCTTCATGGCAGCCTCACCCTGCATTATCACTCTCAGCTGCCATACGCTCACTTACTCTGGTGGGGAGATACTGTGCCCACTGAACCACTTAGTCTGCAAGCATAAGAACAGCATCCATAGCATAAAAAGGGCCAGCAGGAACTAACATAATTGTTTTTAATCCCCAACTTCAATTAGATTTATTATCCTACAGAATCAAAATTCATTAAATTCCAAAGATCCCTTCAATAAACCACAGGAGAGACCTGTCTGTCCACAGAAGCATATTCCAAATGCACTTTTCAGCACATCCTCTCCATCATTAGCAGTTAAAACAGTAAAATTTCGTAAACATAAGGCTGGATTCAGGCTGCCCAGCTGTACAGAGAACTACATGCAAAAGGTGTGATTACAAGGAGAGTCTGCCAGGCAGGTAATTCATCCAGAGTACAAGAACTGGGCAGAAAGCTCAGAACCATGAGAAACTCATGCCTGTTTCATCTTACAATAATAAAATGAGACAAGTTTATTCATCTCCACTTTTCACAAAAATTACAACCCATGGAGACTGAGGACATGGAACAAAATGCATCAATTTGCCATAATAACGCACTCTGACAGCAATACACATACCATGACCTTTAATCCATGTAGGCCTCTTCTGCATGTTTAAAAGGGAAGTTAGAAGCATGGACTGCAACGACAGATTACATGAGCGTCATTCACAAGTCTATGTGTTGCATTATTTTCATAGATTTAATGACCAAAGACATCAAATAATTCTGTTGTCACTATCCTGACTGATATTCCTTGCCTGAGACTTCATGCAAAGTGCAGTTATATTTATGGTGCCCACAGCTCTCAACTATAAAAAAGGAGAAAATTCCAGCAGAGGGAGTTAATAGTAGTGTGACAAAACTTGACCACTACRATTTAAAATAACCAATCAGAGCAAGCTTCCTAAATAAAAAGATCTGGACAAAATACACATTTCATTGGAAGCCAATATCCATGCAATACATAGAAATTATAAAAAAAGTAATGGAAAGTATTTCTAGATTTATTGATATATGAATGTACAGAGAGAAAACATTTTTCTCCTTAATTAGCATGCTCCCTCTATCTGACCTTTGAGATCTTTTTTATGAAGCCTGAAAAGATCAACATATTCCGGAATGTTGTCCTCGCCCAATGCTAGAGGAGATTTATAACACATGCAGTTGAACAGACAGACTAGTCACTCCATGCTTTGTACTTTCACATCTACATAGGTAAGATAACTGAAGGCAGCCGAAGAAGAACTGCCAGCAAACTTAGTTTCCTCTTAAAGAACAGGAAATCCCTGTTTTGGTTCTCTGGATAAAACTGTTGATAAAGACATCAACACACACACAAAAAAAGGTAAACATATGTGGCCTGCAATGATATGAAAAACTTGATGTTCAGTCTTTTTATRCACTTGGAAAATTTAAGCATTCTTCTGAATGTACATTTGTATTATTTCCTGCATTATCTAGCATTGCACATAGGGAAGCAGCTGGACTCTGGAAATTGAGCTTCTCCCTGCTGCTTTTCATCCTAATGTAACATAATGGACCAGCTTTTACAGTGTGACTGCCACCCTTGTCTTCAGCATCTGCTTTACAGAATTCTGTTTTTTCTACAGTAACTTAAACCACAAGGTTGGTATCTCATCTTAAAATCTTTTGTGTCTAGCTAATTGGCAATGTCAGCATTATATCCTTAACAGAAATTACCTAAACCATCTTATTCCACATTGAAAGTAGAGGACTTCTCAATTATGTTCAAATACGTGATTTTAAACATAGTGCAGTTATCAAAGGCAAACACACACCCTGTGGGTTGCTGGGAAACAGGACTGTTCTAGTCTGCCTGGTTTAACACAGGATATACACACCTGCAGTAGAGCACAATGACAGGAAAATCAAGTTGATTTTCACGAAGTATTCTTTTCTCTGATAAAAAATACTCAGATGCAACAAGCTATTTTCACCTATGGTTCCCTCCACCTCCCACAACTATAGTATATTTGATCCTGTAAGTTATTTAACTTGAGTGACCACTCAAAAGAACCCCAAAAAACAGTGCCAGCCATTAAGGTTGAGCTAATTAAATCTGGCATGTGTTATTCTTTCTGAAAAGCTCTGTCACTGACCAGCTGACCAGCACAGTAATATTTCTCATCCACAGATATGAAAAGAGCACTTTCCAAAACACTTCTCCTGCTCTGTACAGGGAACAAAACCATACTCCTAAAAAGGCAGAAGAGAAATAGTCTTCACTTCTCCTTAAACCTTAAATAAATGTCTCACATACTGGCCTTGTAATCACCCTTGAACCCTACAGTAAAGTTCATCAAGGTCCCAGACCTTAAAAAAAAAAATCTTACAAGGAAACTTACAAGTTGAAAAAGAAACTAACACTGTACATTGAAAAAATAGAAAAAACACTCACTAAAGCCACTGTAATATTACAAAACACTGAACAGATAAGCATGACTAACATTTTAACAGTCATCATCAAAAAGACAATAAATAAAATACATTCAGTAACATTCCATCAATTTGCTTTGTAAGTCCATAGCGCAGGAGTCAAATCTAGAAATTAGGTAAAAGTAGTTTGGATGTTTCAGGAAGGAGTTTAAGAAACTATCTTCCCTCCAGCACATATATCCTGAGCTTTTCCCAAATAAAATTAATCATTTGCCATTTACTATTTCTCCCCTTCTTGCCTAGAGACCTCCAAGGGGGATATTACCACTATATTAAAGGTTGCCCCATCACCCTTTTCTTTCTCCCAGCTTACGCAGACCCTTTACTTACATGCTAAGTAATTAGTTTACTGTGGAAATTTTTCCCAAAGGGGTGGATTGTATTTTAAGGACGTATTCTAGTACCAATACATTTCATGGGAAAGTAATTGACTTAAGGTAAAATACAGAGACAAGTAGCATACCCAATGATCATTACTGCTGTTCTAACTTCCAGGTTCATAACAATTTAACCACGGTGCATGCAGCACAAAGAGGAGGTGTATTAGTTCACATCTCAGGAGACTTATGCGAGCCTAATGTAACTTTTATCAGTTGTGCAACACAGCTGCCATTCAGACAGCCCCTTCACACAGCCACAAAAACTAATGCAGGAAGTCCTCCACTTCCTCTCATTATCATTACACTTCCAGAATTATACTTGCGATAGCAACAGCAGCATCCTTCACGTGAGCATGTATCTTCTTGATTTGCTTGAGGCTGCACAGTGTTCCTTTGGAAATATGTTACTAAGAGACCCAAAGCACAACACCCTCCATCTTCTCTGTGTATGCCTGAGACACACAATATTCACCTCCCAAGGTCGTTATGAGGAATACCATTTATAACTTGCTATGCTAAGCTCCACAGTTCTGCAGATCTGTCAGTTTAGGGCAGCAGCTTAAACCCAGCACAGCAGCGAGGGAAGAGTTTCCCCTTCATAAAGGTCTTGGTTCTCTCACAGAAATCTCACGGTCTAATGAGAAGCACCTTGTACATCAGGTGGCATTCTTACCTCACAGCAGAAACATGGCTTTMAATTAAAAAGCTGAAGGGCAATTCATCTACAGGCCAGGAAGAGAAGAATGCATATCTCAGATCCTTAATATTAGTGGCGGCCTTTCCTCTTAAAGAAAGTCCTTAGCCGAAAATCACTTCTTTAGATAATGGAATCTTTCAATGATTACCTTCTCAGGGACTGCAAACAGTGTTTGTGAGGATGCAGTAAGTCCACAGCAGAGGGAAATAACCCTTGAAAACGCTCGGTTGTGAACAATACATTTAATTCGTGCATTACCTAACAGGCAAAAGCATTACAGATTTAAAAGTTGATAAGCGAAGATAGCAGGTTTTTTCAATGAAAATCAGGGCAGTGACTGGCAATGACAAAACACAAGTGACAAATTAATTTTAAATATGATGTTTGCTGTTATATCCCTCTTCTCAGACAAGCATGGCCCAGACCTCTGTGGAAAAATTATTAGTGAAAAATGTGTTCATAGTTATCATGTTACCACAGTAAAGCAACAATAAGAAACTCAAAGCCTGAGCAACAACGTAGATGGAAATCTAAGCTGAAGCCACAGGACCCAAGAGTGTCACATTTCCTTCCCTTTGACTCAGGCCTGGAGATATTCTAGGCAAAATAAACCCATCCAGGATGGTAAAGAATGTCTGTCTGACAAACCTGCTGCATCACTGTCTTTTACAGAGGCTTCCTTGAAAATGTGGTGCAAGGAGGAGATTTATCTGCCCTGAAAAGTGAAGTACTCAAAACACTGTTTAGAGCTCTCAACTGTAAATGCTGCCAGAACTCATTCAGCTTATTGTAATGCCAGATGTATCTTAAATTCCTGCTAGTGTTTCACAGATAACTTAGAAACAAAATACAACAGTAGCTCTATTGCCAACTCTTGCTTACTTTTTAAAAAGTATAAACAAGCCAATCTGAATTGAAATCATTGTTTCAAAACACTGTCCTCACCATCACTTATTTCATGGGCTACCGCAGTAGTTATTTCTTATTATCCTGTCAATCAAAATATAAGCATTTTTGACAGTGTGGCTTAGGAAAAAAAATAAGTCATATTTTTACTGTTTCAGGGAAAATATTCCATTTACAAAGTATAATTTTTCAGAAACCCACATAAATACATCTGTATGGTACACAAATTTCAAGCTTGTTTCTTCAAATGGTTTGCTGTTCATCTTTCCATTTAGCTGGAAGAGTGCTTGGATTATTCACTACTATGCACAATACTGTTTCTGCAAATTAGGCTATTACCCAAGCAAAAATTCCCCTGTTACACTGAATAGTATGAAATGTACATAGAATATCCATTTTTAAACATATTTTCGATGTGATTTGCAAGATTCTTTCTAGCAGCTGAAAACAAAGTTATTTTTTCTGACTCCTGCTCTTTCTTCAGACCTGCAGCAGTAAATGTAGGTTATCAGCCATCCCTGAGGTGCTATGCTAGCAATCACTGCAGAACCTACACTCACAAAGTTTCTCCAAAATCAACAAGTGAGAGCAAAGCTCATAGAGATAACTATATCCATACTGACCAACTGAAAACAAACTGCTACCTATGGAGCCCAGTCTTACACTAGGGAGGGACGACACACTGAAATTCAACCAGTCTGGAGTTACTGGTGGCAACCCATTCCCTAACATTCAAGGTGCGCTGCATTTTCTGGTACCACAGWCTGTGTGGATAAAAAAGTCATCCTGACGAAAAAACTTAACAAAAAAAGTTCATTTGTCCTGTAGCGTATTTCAATATTTATCATATTTACCAATGTTTCGGTCCTATTGCCAGCTTAATAAGATGCAGACTAAATATCTCAGACAGCACCAGATATGAGTCTTTAAAATATTAGCAGTTCTCAATGACTTATCTGAAAGTTACTATTTAAGAAATGGGAAGTGAAAGACAAAAAGGAGCTGGAGAGATGTGTCTGAAGTCACCTGGCATGCTAATGGTCAAATTCAAAATATAAATCCAGCTCTGTTAGAGCCCTAAACAAGCTCTCAGTAGCACCAGCAAGAAAATCTGAAATCCAGTGAGTCACATCGAGAGCAGCTCCACTTCTAAGAAATGTATTTTATTCCATCTTCACCAGCATTTGTTAGTAAATTCTCCTAGCAAGTATTTATAATAAGGACATGGCAGAATTCTGTTCCTTACCTCCTCTGGAAATATAAGGAGATTTAATTGCGAGGAGCAAGTTTAGACATATTTTATCATCCTCACCAGAAATGGTTCTTCAGGGACTCAGTGAGGGTGGAGAGCTCGATAACTTTTCACATTCATGTCTGTGATAGGCCTATGGCATATGTTCATTGTAACCAGATGCAGACTTTGAAAGGCTTTGGTGGAGTGGGTGCACAGATGTTCGTCCAAGCAACTTGGGCAAGAAATAAACTGATTCATCATGGAGAAAAAACTCTAAACTAAACAGAGCCTAAAATTCATTAGTTAACAGAGCTCACAGCACCACAATTACAAACCCTGCTGAAGGACACTGGCTAATGAAGAAACAGCAATTCTCAACACAATGTACAGTTACTTTCATGTTTCTCTCTTGAGCTTGACCAAGCAGGCCAAGAGATGCTGAAAACAGAGGAAAAAGCTACATGGCTTGTTGAAACAGGGACTGCTGTCCTTTTCAACTGGCTAAGGTAATCTTTTCCCTCTAATTGTAGTTAGCAAGAAGGTGATATTCAAGTAAGTGACTCCAAGCAGCACATTTATCATCCAGCATTGATTTGCTTTTGGTAATTGCCTTTGGACATTTTAGAACAACAGCCATCATGAAATATACACTGATGAAAAAAATGAGAGAGTTTTTCAGACAGCCAAGTACACACTTAGCTGGTACTGCAAATAATTTGTCCTCTTGTTTGTATCTGATAGCAATGTTAAGCTGAGGGAAAAACATTTCATAGTAAATTAGAGGCCTAGCATAATCATAGCCAACATTAACATGAAACTTGCACCATTAAACCATGTTTATGGAAAAGTGAAGCAAATCTGTACAACAATCTTGTGATGGTTTGTAAAACGTTATCAGTAGAAATTTAAGAGTTGCAGATTGAACTACAAACATTGGAAAAGCAACGCACCAAATCCTACAGTGTACTGTGATTTTGGAGCTTTTTTCTGCATTTTCATTTTCAGTGTGAAAATAATGCAGACGTAACTACCATGCACTCAACTGCACAGAAAAATGCAATACAAAGTTTTTGAAAAAGTCTATGTTGTGATACTCAAACTTGGCTCAAACTCTGGTAGGGCAACAAAAGACACTCATCCAACAGCTGCTGGCTGTTTTCATCACAAGGAAATACCTCCAGTTTGCAGTTGTGTTCTCTCACAGCTGCAGAATCCCCATGAATCCATACAGCACGCCACAGTGCAAACCCACAAAGCCACAAATACCGAAGTTTCACCTTTCCCTCTGCACTCCAGCACTGGGAACATGTAGATGGCAGGTACCTGCACCCTGGGCGCTTCCATGCTTCACAAAGCTTTGGATGGCTGTTGAGGTAGCATTGGCCTTAAACTGCCATTGGCCTCAAGTGAGACAATCTGATTTGTGCTTTGTTATTCTAATAAACGGATTTGCATAGCATTCTTGAAATATTTTGCTGGAAACAGACTATTTGAACTTAGTTTTCTAAACACCACCGTCCTCCCAGTCATTAAACTCTTGGTGGGAACCATACTCCAGCTTTTATACTTCCATCAGCAGTGAAGAACAATTTCTTATCAATCATCAGGAAGCACTGAATTACCAGCCTGCATTCCACAGTGTAAAGACTGTATTGTAGAATTAGGTGAAGTAGTTTTCCATGTTTTTCCTAAAATTATTTCATCCCACAAACATTAGCTATGCCTTCTCCAGATTCGAAAACAACATGTGACACTAATCACAGATTTTGCCTACTAAACAGCTACAAAGCATCATTATCATATCCTTCAATTAAGGACAGGGTGTTCTACTTCCCTCACAGTGTCAGATTTTGCCTGATAAATAACTACAAAGCATCATTACTGCACCCTTTAGTTAAAGTTACAGGGTTTTGCTTCCTTAATGGTGACTAATCAAACTGTGTAAGCGACAGGAAAAGAGCACCATTCCTCTCTCCTGCTACCTGCACATTTGATTAATGGTAAGAAGCTGTTATTGGAGTCAGTGCTACAGACAGCGAACCGCAAGAAAAGCTCAGATGAGTGCCTGGTCTTGCAAGAACCAGCACATTTCTTCTGCAGTCAGTCTTAATATATTAAGATACTCAGGTCCTAGTTCAGAGTTTGAGAGTGCAAGTTTCTGCAAGAGCACTACAAGGTGTATTCACTTTTGTTTTATCAGGAGTCAATACTGACCATCACAACTATATATATAAACCACTCTGGAAGTACAAGCAGCAATTCCAAATGCTTCTGAGCAATAGCATTGGTATTTGAAACACAGGAATCATTATGTCACCATCCTTGAAAGGAGAAGGCCAGTATTTTGCTGTGAACCAGAAGAGCTGACTACAGAAAAATCACTCTCTTCAGGTGATGCCTGTGCTCCATTCAGATGGGAATACTGGGCCTCTTAGTGGCAAGGTACCCCAAAAAGGAACGATATCATCCTTAAGATGAAGATCCCACTACTGTCTGCCTGACAGAAGAATCCAGCTTCTCCTGAGCAAAACCATTGTGTAATTTTTGGAAGTACATAAAAACAGTTTTAATTGATGATGCACTACTTTTTAAAGTTAGCTTCAGTTCCAATTAAATCACAAGTGGCATGGCTGAGAGCACAGTATTTTCTGCTCTGCTGGGGTGGCCGGGGTCCAGGCCATCTGCGTGGAATGCACGGCAGGACATTCCACCCTTCCGCCAGCATGTCCAGCGGTGCCAGCCGCTCCTGCAACCCGCCAAGGGGACAGGGAGGGATCTTCTTTTGTTTTCCTTATTTGTTTATTTGCTTTACTCTGGCAGCAGGCAAAGGGCTCTTCTCTTGCCAAGTTCATTACTATTGTAAAATGTTCCCAATTACACCGAGTAAAGCACTACAGTGAGGAGGAGAAAAAAACCAGCTTTAAAGTTTACAATTCAACCACAGAACTTTATAAATCTTGATTTTAGGAAACAGGTGGGAGCTGCATTTAGCACATTTCTCCCAAGTGCTCTAATCCACACACCTCACGCATTCAAAATATTTCTTCCAAATTTTTCAATGAAATTTTTTGTTAAAGAATCATGCAGTGTGCTATCAGCCTCTTCATTTACAGTCTTCTACAACTCCTTTCCCAACAACTTCCAAAACATCAAAGCCTTATGTTTAGAGCTGAGACTACTCAACCATAAGCGATATATTCATTACTATTTTCTAAAATGATGATCAGTTTGTTATCATCAACATGAAAAGGCATGCCTGTATCTTTTTGGCCCCCMTTAACTTTCTCCTTCATCCCATGAAGTTCTTGTCCCCCAGTCATCATGTGCAGAGACAAATCTCACACTCTTCTAAAGATGACAAACTAACCAAGCAGCAGTATTCCACTAGTGGCAGAACTGATTCAGAAAAATCACATCATCATTTTCCTCAGTGGCACCACAGCCTAAATCAGCTTTTTTGTATGACTCTGCTCTGAGGAAGTGAAAATGCTACTTAAAAGTTTAAAGGATGAGATTACAACCTCCAGTTGTATCACTCTGGACATCAAGTTGACTGTCATGACCACACAGAGTACATGCACAGAACAAGTTCTTACTCATGTACAACACAGTTGTTCCATGTCTACTCTGCAATTCAAACATTATGTTTGCCTTTGAAGAGATTTTATTTACTGACTTGTCTCATGTCTGATTTTCAGTCCCAAAATATATCTATCAAGCAATCTCCCACTTCTCAAATCAGTCAGTACTGTATCAGCCAGGTCTAAGCTGCAAAAGGCAGAGAACCTTCCTCTCCATGAAAGGGGAATCCATTCCTGTGTAGTAACTAGAAGTTCTCCCAGCACAGCAAGAGACAGTACAGAACTACAGTCTGATATGCAGGAGCAAGCCTCTCCCTTCCAAGGTAAAGATAACCAACCAGAATATGGTACTTGTTTGAAAGGCATTATTCTCAAGTCCCTTCTCCTTAGTTGGAGAGCAAAGAATTTGCTTCATATATTAAAAATAGGTAGAAAATCTGAGCCTAACAATAATTCTGTTATAGACTACAAGAGTGCTGAAGGTCCCACAAAACCCCTCTCAGTTTCTCCAAATACATKAAGTTCCAACAGCCAAGAACTAAACCCCGAAGTCTTCCACTGTTCTTTGACTATCAGAAGAATTCAGTTACACTTTAATACAAAAGGACGCAGTTAAGTTCAGCAAACACTTAATCAATATATGCTTAGGAAAAAGGATGAGCAGAGCAGCAGGAGAATAGGAATAGCATTAAAAGCAAACACACATCCACCACTTCCTGCAGTTAAACAAAAGGCACCAAAACTAACCGAGCTGCTGCAGGCCTTGTGCCCAGCTCATACCTGCCACACAGCTCCTGCCCACAGAACACACCAGACGTGAGCATTTCAAAGATAGAACGTTACCCTTTCGTGAGATGTCCCCACATTTCTTAGCAGGAAAGGAACAAGAAAATGGACTGCTGTCTAAATCTGTTTACCTAAAATAAGCCATCCCTACTTCAGCACTCCCTCCCTACCCCGAGGGATTTAAGAAGCATGCATGGCCATGATCTGACAAGATCCAATAAACMAGACAGCCTCCCTCTCGCCTGCACAAGGACACAGCTGCTCTGATGCCTCATGTAGGCCTTGTGTGTCCAAACGTTGCCTGTAACAGCTCAGCCAGATCTTTATTTCAGTAGCGAGTGTTACACACTCCTCTAATCAAGGCTGCAATTAGACCCACATACAGATAACCAAATCCTGGAGGCTTCTTCTAACACAAAAAGATTAGTAGAGCTTGTGTTTTTTCACTGTCCCTATCCAGCTCCTCTCTCTCTTACAGTAGCTCTGCTAAAACTTGGTACACTTCCCAAGCAAAACTGTCACCAGCTAATCTCTAAAAGCCACCAGCACTCTTCCCCCTCCCCCCAAATGGATCCATCTACAGAGCTAAACCAGCTGCTCCTGATAAACATACATGGCTGCATTTCACAATACACTGGAGACCTCTAAAGCACTGTGCCTGAGCACAGCATGCTTGGTCCTGTAACAAGTGTATTAAGACACTGCCCCTTGCATCCTGGAAGCACTAATATTAGTGGGAAAACGTGCACAAAATCAGAAATTTTAAGTATGAACTGAGTGACAAGGAATGTACTCTGAACAGCAGCTAGGTAAACTCAGGGTGAACAAAATTAGTCATCTTCAGTGAGTCACACAAAACAAAGTACAATTTGCAAAGATAGCAAATTAAGAACATTCTGTTATAAATCATTTTAGTCAAGAACTTAATGTCATTTCATCTTAGGTGCATATTTTTTGTTTTGTAAGTTACACGCTGAATTTTTATATACCAAAACACCTGGCTGAGCATGTGGCAATAGACAGTATGAGATGCACATCCTACTTCCTAACCTCCCTTTGGTCCCCTGGCCAGCATGAGTTTGCCACCTGCGACACTAAGAGTGAGGACATTTATCATTATTCTACAATCACATATTCAATAACCAGGATTTCAGACCTAACAGCTGCACTCAGCAATGGGCAATGTGTCTTATCCAAGTCAGTCCTTTACGAAAAGATTACATGTGACTATCCACAAAGGGAATTCAGTTCTGTCCTCAGGATACACAACATCCCAGAGTACGGAGTGTTATGTCAGCAGAGAAAAAAAACAACAAAACCTAGCAAAAGACAGACATAACCTGGAGTTGAGATTTTTGCTGGCTATTACCATAGAGGGTGACAGAACACGAAAGAAATTATACAGAATGACTCCAATTTGCATTCACTTTGCTGTGGCAAAGCAACTTGTGCACAAAAGAAAGCCAGTCTAATTTTAGCAGAAAATAAGCTGATGTACAAACTATTCTTTAAACAATGATAATCAAGTTACAAAGGCTAAGTCTCAGCTGAAAACTACATTTATGGAAAGTGTGCTAAGGCATCTCTTAAAGCACATCAGGCCCCACCACCACCCCATAAAATCACACACATGTGTACAAACCATCACCACAAATTCTCATGAAATCTGCAGCAATTAAACAGCATAACCAGCAAGCTGACAGGCAGCTTGTTTCTGCAGTTGCCTGGTTCCCTCATATCAAGGCAGCCCAACTTTGCCATCCTGACTGCTTACACCTTGAGACCAGATTTGAAGTTACTTTTCTTCCACCAAACAGAAGCATATTCTGTCACTGTGACATTTCTGAATCCATAGTTGTAGCAAATAAGAACAACTTCATAGACATTTGAACAATTATTTCTCAGAGGACATATTACTTAACTGAAAATGGAGTATTTTAGCCTGTTTTATAGAAAAAAAGAGTTTCATCTTGTCTAGCATATAATGAGTTTCCACAGCACCTAATGTCACAGTTCGATAAAGACATCAAGGCAGCAAATTGTCACGATCCCCATTACAGTTGATCACAGTCTGCTCCCCCCTCCATCACTCCTGGTCTCTCAATCTTCCCTCTGTGCCTCTCCTGTGCAAAGGTACTTGTGCAGCAGTACAGTGAATTGGATCAGGAATTGATCCCAGCTGAATTGATCCCTGTTTTCTTTCCATTAGTTTTAACCTACATCACTAGCAGGATACAACTCCTAAGCACTCAAGCACTTGAGCTGGCAAAGAGAGGGGAATAAACAGCTCCAGCACTGAGAAGAGGGCACTTCTCACAGCAGTCTGATTGACCTAAAGTGATCAGGGAACTATGGCATAAATTACACTGTCTTTGTGTAATAGCAGGATTTTTGTTATAGGATACCGTGGGGCTTTTTATAAAGACCTCTTCCTCCTTGTAAAACTATATTTATAGTTCAGTTCCACAGAAAACCTTCAAGGTTGCCTTTACAGATTCTTCACTTGTTGCTTCAGTTTCAGTTGTTTCAGTTGCTTTCTCTCTTCTGGATAGAAAATAAAGCATAGGTATTAGAAAATGATGTAATGTATAATAAGCAGAACAAAATACCAAATGAGATAGTTACGCCAAGTCTAAAAAAATTGGAAGTTCTACAGCTCTTTTCACCTCTCTTCTCACCTTTTCCAGAAGAGATGATTTTAAAAACAGAGGAAGGATCACAGTAGAATTGGTTGGGCACTATTCCTCGTGTAGCCAGAGCTCCGGGGCAGAGGCTCTTCGAGCCCATGGCTGTGGCTATTACAGACATAGCGGTACCAGCATTTGTGCTCGATGGCCCATTATTGCAACTGGCAAAACAAATACATGCTTGTTTTGTCTGAAGCAAAAAATTCTCCTCCTCCTCCAAGTGATCCATCCCATTTCTTGCTTCTCAATACTATAAAAGCRATTTAATGTTTTTAGATTTTCAACTCCACATTGAGAATTCCGCATTTACCTCCTCCAGTCTCAGTCATGAACAGTAGCAACACATTTGTTAGATTGCTCTTTTTCTGCCCAGCTGCGTGGATACTAGGAGAGGGAAAAGCCATGTACACAAGACAGATTTTTATTGATGTTGATTTTATGCTATAATTTTATACTTTTCATACTTCAGTGTGCTAATGTTTTGTTCAAAATAAATCTCTATGATACAAAATGATAAGCTAAACCTAGCATTTAATTTTCCAAATAGTACTTGCACATTCTGCATTTTGATACATATGCTAATACCTACTAATTAGAATCATAACAAAGACTTTAAAGACAGGAATTAGGGAGAGGAACTTTCCAAACCAAAATTTATTCGTTATATGACAAAACAAACATTAGAACTATTTCTTCTGTATAATGATGCAGAATATTCTCACAATAGGAGAATTGGGGGAGAATTTTAATACGAAAAAAATTGATAAAATGAGAAACCTACATGCTATAAATTTGCGATTTTATTATGTTCAGATTCAAACACTGCTAAAATAAAAAATTATCATCTATATTTTAGCATAGCTCAAAAAAACAAGAGATAGCACAGCCTCTGTGTGGTACAATACAAATTCTAGGTACAGTATTAAATGTGAGTGACACACACCATGCAAGGACTTACTGATGAAAGCCATACTGCAGTATTATGGTTAAATACTCTGCAGCAAAAATTAGTCTTATTGTTTAGAGCACTTAAAGGACATAGGAAGCTTCTACACTCATGTTTTTTTTATATAAATGAAGGCATATTCTACTTTTTATCAGCACCGTAACTACATTAGCTTCAGAGGTTGTTTCACAGAAGCCTACAAAAGACGAAGCAATATGATTTCATGAACGGGAAGATCCTAATCAGTACTTTGTATTAGCAATTTAATACCAAAGACCACTGAGGCAAGCCTAGAGGTTAAAATCCACCATCTTCCTAGTAAAACTCCTTTGATATATTCTAAGAGCTCCTGCTTTTGTAATAAAAATTAAATTCCATCAGTCATTCTGGTTTTATATTAAACCCACAAGCAAAATCGTATGAGTGTACTTCTAGGGAGCATATGTTGAAATCCTCAAAAGTATTTCGGCATGGCAGGAAAAGAGTGTCACACTATTAGAATTGCAAATTCTGTCACCTTTTAGCAAGTGACCAGCAACAGGCCACTCCGAAGTGCTTGGCAATGGAGGAAGGCTTGTTTTCACAGTAGTTAACGCTTACTTTACGGCTAATCCATCTCAACTTTGCAGGCTTGCTTAACTCAGCAATCTGCACCTTTGAAATACGTAAAGCAGTGCGAAGGGAGAAGTTTATATTCCTGTTCCAGGCTGCCGCTTTCAGTATTTGTGCAAGTTCATCTGTGGCTACGCTGTTCCATAATGACAGCGTGAATATTCAAACTGCTACCAGACTTACTACCTTTTTCTTAATACGAACCCTGAGAAAAACAAAAACAAAAAAACAACAACAAAAAAACCCCAAATCCTGAACCACAATTTAGACTACTTAGGTATCTGTAGTCTACAAAATGCTACTCAAAAAACTAAGTCCGACCATTAGTTAAGACAACCTTGGCAGATGAACAACCTTATTCATCTCTTACACCATTTGTGCACTTCCATCCTTAGCAGTCACCACCTTGGTCAGCCACACAAGATATCCTTGGAGCCATATCCTCAGTAGGAGTGCCACACTGAAGGAAATGACACTTTGAAAACAGGATGTGCACAAGAGATTTTTTTTTTTTTTTTGCAGGCACATTCCCAACTTATATCTTCAAGGAATATTTCGGCAAGGGGAGAAGAGATTCAAGCTGAGAGCTTTACATAACCGGCAAACAAATAAACAACAATAAAAGGACAGAACAACAGGATTATGCTCCGAATACTCTTGCCTAACTAGAAGGCAAAGCCAAGAAGCCCTGCAGGAAACACAACCTAGAAGCAAAAACTGTCTTACTTCYTATTGCTTCTGTGTTTAAAAACATCCCCAGTATGCATAAATCAAGATGTCACCGGCAGTGAAAACAGAAGCCCAGCTTAACTCCATAGCTACAAGGCTCTGTTAATCCCTGTCTAACATTCTCACTAGGGTCCCCAGCTTTCTTTTGTTCTCATAATATCAAGCTATGGCAAAAAAAACTATGGCAATGACACATACAGAAGAAATTTGTATTTACTTGTCAGATACTGGGTAAAAATATCTCCCTCATAGGCACAGCAGTGAAAATTAAAGCAAGAAAGGCTCCTGTGGCATACAGACAATCATTCCAATTTTTTGAACACAAATGTATTTACAGCAGCACCCAAAACACTGAGAACAGTAACAACTGCAGTGTAACATGGATCAACACAAAATACCAACACCATTACTTGGGGTTTTTTAAGAAAATCAATCTTCAGAAACACTCCTAGTTCACACATACGTCAGCTCTGTTTATTACTGTAGCAATAGAAATGCCGTCCCAGTAATCTTACTGGAAGGAGAAACCGGAGCAATAGAAAGCAATAGTTCTCCCCTACGGAAAGGGAACCTCCTGCCTCGGCACAGCCATGCTAAAAATCCACATAGGTTTTCTTTGGACAAGGTGTAACACACTGAAGTCTTGTCAGGGAGGTTACGAATGTTGCTGCCACAGTGCATCTGAGGAAGCAGGCACTGCATGTTCAACTTTTTTTTTTGTTTTCCTTCCACTCCCAGATGTGAACTATTTTCAAAATTATCCAAAGAATTTATTCTTCACTGGCTTGTTTTGGTAAAAGCTATATCTTCTAGAGAAAAGAAGACAAAGGAGACAGCATTTCTAAAACCTGTACAACTTTTCATGATAAAGGCTTTTAAAAGCTGCTCAAACCTCATGTGTTCCCCTAGCATTGAATGAGGTCATCCTTTAGATGATATAAGATTTAATCTTCTCCACGATATTTTGGAGAATACAATATCTGAATGAGTCAAGTTCTACCGTATATTGAAGGAAATGGAATCTCACCAGGAAGCACTGAGGTACAAGACTCAAATGTTGGACACTGTAATACATGCTTTAGGTATCTTTTGAACTGAGTTAGCTAAACTAATGCAAATTCTCATGAAATCTACATGGACAATAACCTGCACACAATATTTTTGCAACAATTTTATTCCTACTAAAGAAGGAAGCCAGAGAAGAGCAGTGGGTTTTCAAAAGCCTGAAGCAAAAAGTTCCAAGGAATATAAAAAGGTCATTTCCAGTCACTACACAAACCTGATTTCTTCTCGGCATGATACCAGCAAATCACAGTAGTGTTCAACTGATCAGCTGTTTGAACTGGCTTGGTAATATATTACTCCTTGCAGTACCCAGCAGAATCATATCTTCTTCTTCCACATACTTAGTATTTATATGTCTCTTGATCAAGACTTCTCTATTTATACCACATAAATCAAGCTAGGGTTATTAAGCTACTGCCTACTAACCACAGACCTTAGAAATACAAAGTGTATTTAGAACTCATATTGAGATCTCTCTTGTGCATACACAACACCAAAAAAACCCAACCAGCAGGGAAAGCACTCACCTAATGAGACAAAAACCCCCAATTGTTATTCTTTCCATCACAGATCCTCACCCTAAGCATTATGTCTGAAGAAATTTCAATTTGGCATTTACATAATTTTAAATGACAATTACATTTAGGGAAAGCACCTTCAATCCATGATCTTTTTATTTCCTGTTTCCAGACGCTAAAGTAATTCCTACTGAAGGATTATAATTAGCAAACTGCGCTTAAACTTTAATATTATACTGCATTATTTTAATCACAAAAAATTAGCAGTCTGAAAACAATTCTTCAGATTGTGAGAAAAGTTTATATAAACTTATAAAGCCTAAGCACGGAATAAGCAAGTTTCAAGTATTTAAACTGTTCAGGAAGCACTGCAGATTCAAAAAGACCAAGGCCAATGTACTGGCATCTCTGAAAACACATCCCCAATCCCAATCCAAGTAGGTATTCTTCGAGAAAGACCTATCATAAAAAAAACCCCAAGCAAGTACAGATTAGAGAAACAACAGGAGACCAATAATACAACTCAGGTATATAACCAAGTGGTCTCGTTTCCAAACATACATTCTATTCTTGATGATGTTAAAACAGTCTATCTTAATTCTTACCTCTTTCTGGGGAAGAAAGAAAAAAGGTGAAAAAGTATTTTCACCTAGAAAACTAGAAATAAAACAAAGAGCACTGCCATGATTCAATATTAATATCCTGGAATACTTTTATGTCCATAGAATTTGAAATCTTCTCCCCCAATAACCATTACCATCTTTTTCTCTCATTATCATAGCATTATCAAGATCATTAGAAGTTACTAGAAGGATTAACATTTGTCGAATGACAGTCACAGTCCCAAAGGTGACATTTCAACAATAGGGAACAGCAAATACCAGAAAAAGAGTGACTTATGTCATCCTTCAGAGCCACATACCACAATTCAGGGCCTCTAAACAAATGCAAGAATGAAATATGCTAACCAGACAGCTGACTTCATGAATAATAAATCTGAAAAAATTGACCGTAGTCAAAAAGGTATTAACTTAAAACAATGAAAAAGAGGTATCAATTTCTTAATCTTTCTGTCAGATATCTTGGAGGTGAAAACGCACAAATAGCTATTGACTTAAAAGTCGTGAGGAAAGGCATTCCGTTAGTGCTTACACTTTTCCAAATTCAAACACCAGCTCATAGATTTAGTATGTTTGTAAGAAGAAACAGATACTGGAAACGAGTGTTACAAGAGGTATTTTAGAAGGAAGTTGTATTTTCGTCCCTCTGTAGCAATCGGATTTTTGTGAAGCATTTCAACTTCCTGCACATTAAAAGGAGAGGTATTTGCAAACAAAAGATTAAGCTTTACTGTGCTGTTAAGCAAATATGTTCTGGATATCTACCTCTGCATCTCACAACCATCATAATGCAAAACAACAGCCTACCAAGACCAGTATTCCATTCTGATAATAGCCAACACCATAACGATTCAGAAGACTCCATAAATCTCTGGAAATGCAGCTAATTGCCCAACATCATATCCCAAGAGAAATTTCTTCCCAACTGACTGCTCAGATTTGATGCACGGACTGAAAACCAGTATTATCCTAGTGAGTACTCTTGGTAATGTGGTTAATCTTTACAGAACTGTATTATTTACCTTGGTCAATCATATAATTTAAATCCTCAGCTCAACTATGGACTGTATACAAAAATTCTTATTATTTATTATTATTCCAACCTTCTAGTGTTATGCAATACACCAAAATTGTTCTTTATTGTCAAAGTATGCTGGCAAGTCAATTGTCTTTAAATCCACGTTTACCTTATTCTCCCCCTCATTTTTGAACTTGCTGTTGCTTTTCCACATGATGAAGCAGAAAAAGTTTTTATTGAAACCCAGTTAACCTGAAGCTCTTCTGGATCTGATTTTGTAACAAGAGCATATTGGAGAATTTATTCTTTCTTTGGAGGTCTGAGACAGCACCTGCTGTGATACTCACATCATCATTTTACTACTTAACTCCAAGAAATTGGTGCAAAAAAAAGCAAATCCAAATGAGATTAAAAAGTAACAGTTTCGTATTAGTAGCTGGCTGTCACTCTAGAATAATATTTGTTTTAGGAACCTTGAGTTAATGAGTAGCCCATGGCTATACGATAACCATTGTCTCCCTTGGAGATTAGACTCCTTTTTAGACACATTTATCACACAGTATTTTTACTTCATGTCCTGTGCACTCCACCCACATCACTAGTCTCCAGGGATCTTAGGGAAACAAGTCATAGGGAGAGTTCCTGTAAGCAGGAACATTATTACTTTCAGTAGGAACATGGATCCAATTTGGATTAGTTATTCCCACAGCTATTTGGTCCTGCCTTGTATTTTTTTTGCATGTAATAAGTCCATTTACTTGGGCATATACCAGCAAAAGGATAAGGGGACAGTTGATTTCACTTAAGACTCTTTGAGAAACTTCATATTTGCAACATCCTTTAGTAACCATGTGGGAATTTTCATCCAAAAGCATACCAAAGCTAGGACACATCATCCCTCTTATTTTAATTAAAGTGACCAATGTAGTCCATTGTTTTGTCAGCAGTACCAAAGAGGTTTAATTAATTTTCTCCCCCTCTAGCTACTAGAACTTTGTGCCATTTTTAAAAAGCGTAAGATTAAGGATAGTGAATTGCAGAATTAAGAGGAATAGGGAAAAAAATAAGTACATCTTTCTATTTCACTTTGCTAGGAACAAACAGCTCCAGATGGATTTGGTTTGCACTTGCAGTCTGGCTCCCCCATCACAACAGCCTTTGAACTTCTCCACTGTTTCATAGCTTGACTACGTCTAGCTTGACTTCTACAGTAATTGATGGACAGAGTAAGAGAGTAAGAGCAGAAAACATGGAGCAGTTACTAAATTCTAGTTTCAAAGCCCACAGCAGAGGACACAATTTTGCACAAAGTTCCACATTTCAGCCCAATGATGTTTCATTTTCCACCACACTGTGAAATCGAGCCCTTCAGAAAGCAGAGGTGCTTTCCCACTCAGGTTCTGTGTAGTCCACAAACGGGGCGCTGATCTGGTAGTTGGTGCCCTCAAGTTCAAATCTCACATCATCACCAGCGTTTCTCTGCCTTAGCTCTTGAGATTGATCAGCACCATCTTTCGGCCTAGCTCGTGATACCATCAAATTGCTGGCATAACTGGGACTAGAACCTTTGTAAAGTCACAGACTCAAACAAATCTCATACACACTTTATTATAAAACTGTGCTAGGTCCACAAACAGAAGAAAATATTATATACAAACCATGAGACAAGAACTACCAGCCAGGGATTAAAGGGCAGGTGAAAATTTTTGCAGCCACAAGCAAGTGAGAAGTGCCCACAGCCAGACACACAGTGTACTGTGATACCTGGGTAGCCTGCTGCAGGCCTCTGCTTGCTAAATGGGAGCACGTGACAGACCAGGCTACAGACATTTATCTGGATGAACAATAAATTACTCTTTTAGGTCAGGCATGTACTGGAATTCCCCGGATCCAAGTTCTTCAGGCATTTGTTTTGACAGCTACAGTTCAATTACCAACAGTGATTGTACATAAGATAGTATTGTGTGCAGTATTTTATAAAAATATCAAGGTCTTAGTAATAATGGAAAATAATTATAATTCCTTTATTAAACCCAGACAGGAAATGATGATGTCTGTGCTAGCAAAGTTTTATTATATGCATAAACACCATCCTTACTCCTATATTTGCTTCCTCCTTGCTCAAAATCTATCTGCTTACTCAGCCAGCAAGGCTGCTTTTAACACTGGAGACCATCAGCCTGGTGATATATCTCATGCACTCTCAGGTTTGCTTTCCAAAAATTTTTTAAATTTTTTTTTTGCTACTGTTTGTCATTGGAAAAGTGCTTTTACACTCAAGAGGTCAGAAGAGTGAATTTGAACTGTATCTCTTAAAACACATAAAGACATTCACGGAAGTTGTCCTTTAGAAGTTAAACAACCTCCATATTAGTTTAATTCATTATGTCCACTGAAATATTTAACGCCCTTTTATTTCACATTTTTGGCCTGGTTCAGAAATACTGTGGATAGACAACACACCTAAGCAAGTAGAACCAATGCATTTAAATTTGTCTGTCTTTATAATAGAATTACTTCTTTCTCAATGAAGTCTTGCCAACTTTTTAATTTTATAATAAAAAAAAACCAAGTTTCAGAATAAAGTGTTTAAACATAGGCATTCTATAGATCTCCCAGGCAAGGATATTTCTTTTTTAATTACAGAATGGATTACATGCATTTGTACTAGAAAAAAAACCCCAGCAAGTGACTTTGTCCTGCAAGATAGTGGATTATACTGCATATGTTTAATGAACTGCAGAAAATACTTCTTCATTAACAAGACGAGTCCTTGCCATTATTCCCAACGAGTCAAACAGTGAAAGCTGGTAAGTTTTCACTCTACCTAAAACCAAGAGGAACTTGATTTAAACAAACATTGATTCCATTAACAATAATGAGAAAATGCAAGTCTGTGAACACGTAAATAATATCTTGCCCACTTGAAAAGTTATACCACATATAGTAACAACTGCCTACATTTTGGTGAATGACTATGCATATCCTGTCTGAAACAAGCCTAGAAAAATACTTATAAACACTAAAAAAACCCCACTCAAAACAAAACCCACCAGCTTATTACAGTACTGTGTGCAAACAGAAAGGCCCCCCCTTTAAAAGGCAAACCAACCACATTACCTACAAACTTCCAGCTAAATACCTAAATGTTTGTTCATTACAAGCATGAACCCATAATCTCCTCTTTCTTACAGGAGTTTTCATTGCACTTTACTCCACTTCTCAAGCCTCAACAAGCACAAGTGACTCAGGCCAGTACCTTCATATTCATCAGGGTGGGGCAAGAGASATAATCTCAGTACAGACACTCTGGGGTTATAAGAATGCAAATCACCAAATTCAGCATTTTGAGTAGCACCCATAACTCAAAGCTAAAACCTGTGCTACAYCAGACCACATGGTAAAAGCTTATCATATGCCTAATAAGAAACATTCAAAAATACATCCAAAAACCCCTGAAATTTCGGGTTAGCCTTCAAAAACTGCTCATCGCCAATGGCACCACAATAACCAAGTGAAGAAGGGACACAGTAAGAACAACTGCTGATAGATGCCCATCCAGGAATACTCTGCAAAAAAACCTCCAGTACTTCTTTAAGGCTGACAAGTCAAGCAGCAGAGGGATATCCAATAGACCCTCCGCCTTACAAGATTAAGGCTAGAATTGAACAAAACACCAGCTATAGATATTAGGCTGAAGTATCCCCTTTACTATTTCTTTTGTTTACCTGTTAGCAGTCAGATTTCTCCCAAATCTCAATTTTTAAAAAACGGCACTCTCTGACTACAACAAAAAGGAGACACAGACCAGACCATAAGAACATCAGAACCGCAGGTTAGCACAGGCATCCCAATCAGAAATTACAAGGGAACAGAGAAAGGTTCTCATGGAACAAAATAAGACAACATTGGAAAAGATTAGAGATATCTGAGGATTTGGATACCCTAGACCAGAACCTGCAAATACTTCCATTTCTAACCTTTTTCCTTTCCTAGAAGATATTCAGATAACCTTAAATAGCAAGACCAGTGCCCAAATACTGCTTTTTGAATGTAGGCTGGTCAGTTACTTAAAAAGGTACCAGGCCCCTGCTAAACCAGCAGGTGAGATTTATCCAGCTGACATGGAACTGTACTATTAACATGGGTTTGTTCAAGACAGTCTATCAACATAAACAAGAGATGCAAGTATGCCCAGAAGCTTTTCCTTTCTTTCCCGAGTACATTTGTTGGTCTAATAAAAGTTATTAGCCCCCACTACAAACCTGGTTCCTTTTATATCTGACGGAAAACAATCACACACTAACACTTTATTAGACATGACAATCATGAAGGATACATGAAATTCCAACAACACCTGGACACCATCAGGGAGAAGACTGAAAAAAAAAAAAGCCGTTTATCATTTACCTGACAAACCTGAAACCACAAAGTTAATTCTGTAACCTGAGCCCATCTGCAAAGTAGACACCTCCTTGTAAAAACACATCTCTATCCAGTTTTGCATAACTTAAGAAGGAACAAAGCCTCTCCTGAGCAACTCCATGCTGGTTTATGAAGAACCATGTGAAAGAAACAATTTAGAGAAGCTACGAAATTCTATACTGAAGTTTGTAAAATTAAGCAGTTAAAAAAAATAAGGCTCAAGGTCACCTCTCTGCAACCTGTTTCACACAACTTCTGTTCTTTATGTATAAATACTAGGAGAGTTCTCGGGTAAAAGTCCCAAGTATTTAGACATTTTGGTGTAGAAAAGGCACAGCAGTGATGCAGTCATTGAACACTGATGATAAAAATATTCAAGGATCACCTGTATAACTTAAGCACTAAAAAAAGGAAGAGAGGAAAAAAAAAMCAAGCATTAAGATATACTCTGAAGAGCTCAAGTTACCAGAGCTGGATCTTTTAAAGATACAATTTTCTGCATGCTTACGTTCTAGCTTAATGGCTTTACTCTTTCAGGGTTCAGAGTAAGAAGGAATTTCTTCTATGACAGTCATTCCTGTCTCGATTCCAGTTTAATTTGTGACATTCTTGAGAAAATTGTATCTAAATTCTGGTTTGGGGGTCTGTTTTTTGTGTGTGTGTATGCATGTTCTCAATGCTCTTTTTCTACAGTCAGGAACAGACGTTTGTAGATTGTGTGAAAAACTTGCACCCTGACCAGTTTCTCTTGGCTGGCAGAATAAAAGGAAACTAACTTCTGAGAAAACTAYCATTTTTGCCCTCTCCAAATGCTAAAATTATAGTATTGCTCTTCAACTACTTATACTCCTCATTCTAGATGCAAAATTAAATTATTTAAAATTACTGCACACTGTCTCAAGAACAGGGAAGCTCCTAGACTGCAAGTGAAGCACCAGAACAAAGCCGTGAAGAAACAGTTCTTCCTTAAGTAGTCCCACTGACGTAACACTTTCCAGTACTATCCTAAACAACACAATTGCAAAAATAAATTTAAATAATCAGATTTACTCATTTCATGTACAGTTAAGGACACAGCTTAATTTATTTTTTTGTAATTACAGAGTAAGATGAGTGGAAAGGACTTCAAAAGATAGAACTTAGCAAGCAAACTTCACAACCTTATCACTAACTGTAAAAGGCTAAACATGGGTTAAAAACAATGGACAAGACTGATTGACTAAACATCACTTTATTAGTATTCCACTAGCAGAAACTTAAAGTTGTTTGATAGGTCATCAGCAATTGCAGAATATGCAGATCTGACAACACTGAGTTCAAACTTGTATACATAGCTATGTAAAAATTGCAGTCTCTTATTAATTTTGCTCTTTCAAGTATATTTTCTCTGGGCCCACATCCAGCAGATGTAACAGATGGAAACTGCCAGTGAAATATGGCAAAGTTATGTAGGCCATCATGCGTGAACCAAGCTTCCTGAACACTCTCTTGAATCAGACTCCTGGATTCAGCCAGGCACCCAAAATACCACCTACCTTCACATTCACACCACGACACAGCCAGCACTACTCTCAGGTAGATGAAACATGATTTACAGCCCATTATAAAGTCTGAGCTATCCATAAATATCCAGCTCATGATGAGTATACTTATAGTTTAGCCATAAACTGAATGTAACACTGTGGGACAGCAACTGTGACAGTGCTGTGATGCCACTGCCTGCTCCAGGATACCAGCCTAGTCATGGCATCTCCTACTTTCAGGCATTGTGCAGTTCTTCCCAACATTCAAGCAGAAGGATACATCATCAGAAGACAGATCACTAATTATCTACAGAGTAATTACCACTAATAATCATATTACTACATGATTACATTCAATTGATTTAAGTCCTTGCTGCCACCAAAATAAGTGTTCCTTAAGCTTTATGTTCTCACAAACACCATAGTGCTATTAACATTATTCACGAAGCTACACAAACAGGCTGCAGGAACTCTTTTAGCTGAAAACGAACCTGAGGAGAGGAAACAAGGCAGGGGAAAAAAAAAATTTGTTTTCATTGAGATGAGCATCTTAACCTACCAGCCTTCCTGAATCCAGATGCTACCGCAAAGGAGAAGAGGGTAACATGCAGAGACATGCAAGGAAGGAGTATTACTACACTTTTAGAATATTCAATGCAGCAAAGTAGTAGTTTATTTTATTGAAGGGACCTTGAAAAGATCTACTTTTCTTGTCCCTCAGGAAAATCCTGATTGGAATCCTTGCTGGAAAAAGAGCACTTTAAGAAGAACAAACCAGTATTCACGTGCATTGTACTCACCAAAGGAAAGTAACCGACTGATAAATTCTGTGGTTTGCTAAAGACAGGTTTCAAAAAGCAGGATTTATCTGGCATTTTCTCTGAGAAATCAATAATTAACTATACCAGGACACTTCAGGGAGCAAGTCTTTGCAGTTATTTTTTATTTGTTTTGCACTACAGAAGAGCCTTAGCAGTGACCATCTCAGTGATATAACCAAGCACTTTCAGAACTTGGAACACATAAGGAAACAACACACCTGAAAAATTTAAATTGCTCTCTTACAGTTGTGACTCCTTTTCTACAACTCTAATAGCCCTGGAAACTCAGATTTCAAACTAACTGCACATTTCATCTACTATACTAATGAATATTACAAGTTAATATTTAATGGAGGTCTTATTTTACCTGCAGACAGTGTTATATAGTTGTTTCACAGTTAACTTCTGGTTTAGCAGAGCTACTGCTCACATCTGCTAAAGGTATGAAGTAATATTGAAGTCCCACCAGTAAGCAGTGAATGGGAGTGCCAGTGGCTCTCCACTAGATAGACCTAGATTTATCTGGGGAGAGACACCTGGGACCCCACAGGTAATGTTACACCTATAAATAGAAGCAAATAAGGAACATGTGAATATTTCCTGCCCATTGGGACTGTACATGTCTGGTTTACCGGTTCTAAGTTATTTTCAGCTGCCTCAAAATAGGGAAAATGGCATCTGAAGCCAAGAATCTGCAGGGAATGGAATGCAAGGGAAACACCTGTTGTGAGGTCAGTTAAAAAAGAGAACAAAGATACACACCATGCAAGCTGTGAAAGGTGAGAGGTTGCAGCAGTTTTGAGAGGGAAGACTGCCTTATAAAGGCAGGAGATTTTCTTCACTGGAGATGACTAAAGGGAACAAAGGAAAGCATTCCTTACGGCTACAGCAGCTGAAGAACTTCCAGTGTTATTCCTTTCTTCCTTTTAACAGAAATATTTGCTACAATTAGGAAGTTTTGAATGGTACCCAGAATAAAAATCATTACCTACTTTTTCTGTAAAGGTCTTCTAGGTAAAGACGGGTTCAACTGTATTATGCACCAGCCAAAGTGGCAGCTAAGTTTGCTGCATGATTTCTCACTGTTCCCACTAAATGATGCACTCCTTACAATTAATGGACTTGATGGTCCTTATGGCTCCCCTCCAACTTGAGATATTTTATGATAATGCACCCCATTCAAAAGCAACAAGGTTTTAGCCTAGCAGGTGACAATCAGCATACCGGATCTTTACTGACACAGAACTAGAACACTGGTGTGCTTTTTGCACATCTAGTCCTTAGCTGTTCTAGCTCAGGGTTAGGACTTCTCTGCATGACAATATTACTCATATTTCACCATAGTCTATCTTGACCTGGACAGTGTCTTAAGGTCTTAGGACGACATTTCCTAAAGACCCTTCAAAAAATGCAGAATGGAAGACAACAAAACAGCAGCATATGTTACTTTGCTTCCAGCCTTCAAAATTACTGCTGGGATAACATAGCAAAATCCTATATCCAAAACAAGTGAAAAAACTGCCAGCTTAAATTTAAGTCCCTGACAGTTATAGCTGAATAAAACAAATGCATGACATGCAAGTCTCCTCTACCAACCAAATCTAGCAGTGTGCTGACCTTGAGAAGTTCTCTTGCACTGTTTTTTAAAAATCATCAGAATAGCATATACTCAAAAAGACTGAATTTGCATAATTACTGTGTTGTCTCACTACAACGTACTTTACAACTACCTATACTGATGAGCAGAGGACTATGCAAGGCAGCACATATATGTGGTGTTTACAATGGATTAACTGACATTACAAAGTAAAATTTGCAAGTGTGAAGGCTATTAGTTTCAATTAGCCATTATTCAGTTCACAGCCGTAGCCACTTGCTCCAGCTTGCAGGCAACAGAGCACCTGAGTAGACAGAAAGGGTCTGTGCTGTCTTCAGGCACAAATATCCTGATTATAAGTTTGCTGCTTCTTCCATCTGCATTTTCCTTATCTTTCTAGGCCATTGCTTTTCTAACTTGAGAAAAGGACAGCCTTCGATCATTTTTAGGCCCTTTCAAATCACTAGGGCAACATACAAAAGAATASATAATTGAGCAGTGGATGGTATGACTGTATGGATAAAAAAACTTAAAACTCAAAGAGAGAAAAAAATCCCTGTTACAGGCAGCCCTTTCTCTTTTACTCCTCTTATAAAGCCTGGGAGAAGGACCTGTGAATCTTTGTCACATCACCATAAGGCACAGGAAGGCAGAGATAAAATACACCTGTGGAAAGTCAGCGCATTCCCATAACTCACTGTCATAAATCCCCCCCAACAAGACCTATAGAAAAGTTTTGTTACACAACAGACATTTTGGACCTACTGCTGGGTGCTGCAGGCTTCCCTCGGAAAGAGTCCTTAGTACCACAGTGAAAACAGGCCACAGGGATGAGGGCACGGACATGTCACTGGTACAGAAGTGCCTGTGAAAGGAGCCGACACTGCAGCTAAGAAACTTTCTATTTGTGAGAAAGCTTCTGTTTCCATAAGCTAATGGCATTCCCACTTGCCTCTTACTTGAATGCCTCTGAAAAACTGCATCCTCAAGAAGTGAAATGTTATCTCTAAACTCTTCAAGGAAGATTATTTTCTGTTGAATGTGCATCAATATTCTCTCTGCATCAGAGAATTAGTATTATTCCAGGATCAGTGTGAGCATCTCTCTCAGCTTCAATCAGCATAGTCTATTAACCTACTAAACTACAAAGTTTATACTACAGATGTAGCCCACCTCATGATTGCATTTAACAGGTAATTGCTGGTAAAATTGTTTGTTTCTCTCTTCCTTTTTTACATAACAGTTCACCAAAACCACTACAGTACATAATCCTCATCTCGTATAAAAAATGCATTACAGCATCAGACAGCACTGCTGAAGATGAAAAATAATGGACACCATGTCAGGTTTACTTGTACCATTAATATGTTTTACTCCTTTTCAATTACAAAATTTTAAAACAAGTTAAAAAAGCGAGAAAACAAGTTTCATAAGCGAGAGAACAATGCCTGTCTCTGTTGCTACTTCGATCTTCAACAGCAGATCAATGCTATTTGTAACAGAAAAGTTTGGAGTCTCTTCCAAAGCAGGTAATATGGATCTCTGGCAAATTGTGTTGAGCAAAGCAATTAAGCAACACTGATGTCTAGACAAAATTGCACTTAAAATATATCCTAYGTAAAACAAATAAGCTCAAAATGGTCTTTTTTTTTTTAATGGAGAGAATGCACAGAAGAAACCATAGTCTTTCACCTATATCAGTATTAATGCTACATTCAGTGGAAGGGTAAAATATACTAACCAACCACAGAAAAGACTCTGGCTTTACTTTGGTGCTAAACTAAGCACTGTGCCATGCCAGCAGCTCATTCTTTTCAGCTTTCTTCCCTAGGACTTGACTGGACTTTGAAGCGCTTGACTGAACAGAAGGCAGCACCCAGAGAAGTTTTGCTGTGTGACCACATAAGCCTGTAGCTGTTTGTTAATCCGTAATAAATTCACTATTGTTTGTAAGCTTCAGCTTCCGTTTTTTGTACATTAAGTACTCTGAGGCGATCAGAGACACTTGGACTGCTGCTCTTTGTGGTCTGATTAGAACTTACCCTTCCTCCTCTTTCCAAGAGACCACAAATGAAGGGGAGGACCAGCAAGGAATGAAGCAGACCTAAATCGTTTATCAGATAAAAGCGACACCAGCTCCAACGGTCGAGGTCTAGAACAGAAGCAACTGTTACCACTGCCTAATTTAACACACTTGCACTCGACAGTAATTTCCCGGTAATACAAAGTTAAAACACAGAGGGCGTTTCTCGCACCAAAACGTAAAGAAAGCACAACCAATAACGAGGCAYACAGGATGGGTAGGGAAAGTGCGTGGAAAGCTGAAACTGCAAACCACCACCTCACCAAAGCAGTTAGGAATAAGAAAGATCACCATGAATTTACGAGTGATGACATTTATTCGGGAAAGACAGAAGCAGCCCAACACATTTTGCTTGCCAGAGGAATCGACACAAACTGCTGTGTTACTAGGAGAGGCCTGTTTTCCTATTATTCTGCAGGTTTTTCTTCAGCTCTGCCCTTCTCACACCAGAGACCCAAACACCTGAAGTTTCCACTGAAAGAAAGGCTGAGCGAGTGGCATCACCCAAACTTCCGCCTGGACAGACAAATGTCCTCAGTTTCTTTCTCACACAGCAAGACGGATGTTTCCATTTACATAGTTGCTAACAGCAGGCATAACTTGGCCAGAAATAAGAGGGTGTCCCTCAGGACTTCCAGCCTTTCCCACTTCAAAATATCAATGCTCCCCCTTCCTGCCATAATCACACACAACCATTCTCTCCCCTCAATATGCACAAATAGAACTAACAAAGTTTTAAAGGAGAAAACATTAAGAGCATCAGTGGGACAATACTGGGTTTGGTCAGGGGAGAAACACATCAGGAAATAGCTGAGAACAAGCAAGTAACGCACAAATGACTCAGGATCCATTCCCATTACAATGGGGAAAACAGGCAAGTCTTTTTCCACACATGGACGGATCCACCCACCCTGGGTAAAACAGTACAGAACAAATGCCAGTTTTTTCGTAGCAACTTCAAAAAGCCCTAAATATTTTTCGCAAGAAAACCATCATTCTAATATACTGAGAATTTTGCTAAAATAAACCTTTATTCTTGTCTGGTTTACAGCATAATTCGCACAGAATAAGTACAGCTGTTGTAGTGAGGCATTTCGAGTCATACAAGTATGCTGCATAAATGCTGCGTTTGACTTTTTTTTGGTAATTACAGCAACACTTTTTGACACTCCGGCTTTTACTTTTACAAAGTCAATGTAACAGACCACTTGTGCTTTGCTGGTTGTTATGAAACAAATCAAAGCAAGCTTGTCATTTCTATTTTCATTGATACCATGCAATAACAGAGTGCAGCCCTCTGAGTTACAAGGCTTGCAGTTCATGGCACGTAGACCCCTCCACATGCCACAAAAACTGCGTTTCTGCGGCTCAACCTGCTGGAGGGAAAACCCAGCCATCAATGTCTACCCCACGGATATTCAGCATTCCCGGCATCAGAGTGAGTGAGGGGTCAGACTGACAGTAAAACATTGTACTGACAGCTGGTTAAAGAGCTGGACACAACCAGCATGGAGGTAAGTAACAAGTGCCACACTCGCACCACCAAACAGATCAGCTGCAGACAAAGGCAACACACACACACGAACGACATTTCTAAACACACCACATGTAGCAACTGCGACAAAATAGTTTACCTTGTATTCTAGGCACTTAAGTGCTACAGAAGAAGGTAACCTAGATGGCAAAGATCACATTCAGGAACTGGACTAAACTGTGAAAAAGAAACTAAGGGGAACAAGTTATCACTGCAGCGCTAGTTCTGCTGAAGCATAAACCAAGTGCTCATACGATTTTGAAGCATAATTATTCACAGTTCACCTGAGCGCAGGTCGCCAGCACAATTCATGCAAGAAGTAACCGAGAATATCTTGCTTGGGATAGTGGTAGCATATCAGGTCACTCCCATCAACTGCATCTCCCTCTCCTGCACTGAGATTTCCAGACCTAAAACCTGCAGCAAAGAGCTTTCTACCTTCTGTCTCTGTGTAATTAGCACTATTAATCCCGGGCTATCCAAGCCCCCTGGCGTGGCTCTGATTTGGCGTTAATCTCTGCCGAGGTCTCTTCTTCCTCCCCACAGAAAGCCATTTAAACCTTGGCACGCCTTTCGGTTTAGAGTGATGTTCTGTCGCAGGGGGATTAGCCCCACACTGTATGGATAGGGAGCASGGAGAGCTGCCACACCTGGCCTGCCTACACACCCAAAAAGGGCAGGAAAAGTTACTTTTTCAGAGAGCCACCGCTCGGGACAAGACCAGGGCTCGTGTGCACCCCGTCCTCCCGCGGGCGCAGGCGGCTGCGCCCAGGGACGCCCGAGGCTCAGCTCCAGCCGCGCTCCCGTTCCCGCCGGCAGGAACTGATTAGTCATTAGCGCCGCACGCGGGGCTCGGGCTGCCGGGAGCGGGGCCGCCACGGCCGGGGCGGGGAAGCTGCGGAGGGAGGGAGGGACAGAGAGGGGGCCCCACTCACCCCATGAGCCAGTCCATGGCTGGGTCCCGCCGCGCCGGGAAGCTCCCGCGGCCGCCGACTCGCCGCTCACCGCCCGCTCATGGGGGCCGGGTCCGCTGCGTGCTCGGGGCGCCTCCCTCGGTGGCTGTATCCGTCGGTCCCTGGCCCGGTCGGTCGGTCGGTCGGTCGGTCGGTCGGTCGGTCGGTCCCTCCCCGGCCGCGGGCGGGGCGGCCGCCGGGTGCCCCCCCCGGGCTGACACTCGCGCACTGGCGCGGCCGGAAGTAAACACACCGCGCTGGCCAACCCGGAAGCGGCCCCGCACCGCCCCGTAGCCGCACCGCGCGGGGCACGCCGGGAGCTGCAGTCCGGGGGCGGCCGGCGGCGCTTGGGGCCCCGAGGGGCCCCGGGGCTGGGGGGACTGAGCGGGACCCCGGAGGCTACCCGGGCCAGGACTCCCAGCGTCACTCGACTCCTCTGCGGGGGCTTCACTGTCCGGGCCTCCGGGGTTTAGTTCTCGCTGGGGGCACGCCGTGTCGGGGCCTCCGAGGCAGCGGTGGGAGGTCGCAGCCCAAGGCAAAGTGTGTTAATTGGGGAAGGTGATGAGACCTCTGAGATCATCGAGTCCAACCCATGACCGAACAGCACCACGTCAACTAGAGTGCCACATCCAGTTTTTCCTTAAACACCTGCAGGCATGGTGACTCCACAACCTCCCTGGGCAGTCCATTCCAATGCCTAATCACCCTTTCTCTGGAGAAATTCCTCCTAATGTCCAATCTGAACTTCCCCAGCACGGCTGAAGACTTTGTCATATAGTCCCCTCACTAGTTGCCTGTCACAAGTTGCACTTTGTGCTACAGAATCTCCTCTTTGACTCAAAATCCTATCGTTCTCTGTTCCTCTAATTGCAAAAATGACCGAACAGCTACCAGAGGGGTGGTAACAATCCCCAGACAGTCCAACACTGCACCTCTTTGAGATTTAAACAACCCTAACTGTTTTAAATTCTTCCCATGGAGAACATGGATGTGTAGCATCTCCAGAGGCTCCGTGAAACTGGTGTCCTCTTGACTGACAGACCCAAGCAGAGGAGGAAGCTGCTGGGGGTGATCCCATGCTTTGGGCACAAGTATTAATTAAAATCTGTGTTATGGGAGAGTGATAGTTACCTCCCTGGACTCCCTGCGCTCGCCAGTTTTCTCAGGGAAGGACCTTCTCTCAGAGGCTGTTTGAGCCATCACCCTCCTCCCCTACCCTGCTTCCTCCACTCTGCCTTGTTGGGGGCTCCCGCAGCCCTCCCAGCTCTGTGGTGCTCTGCAAGTGAGGGTCCCCMGCGTCCCTCATCCCACAGGCACCCACCTGTGGCCCCACTTGTTCGGAGAGGAGGAGCCAGTCCCCAGCCACCATTCTGACTCCCATGATAGTTCCAACAAAGCAGTGTTGTCCTGGAGTTAATACTGCATTACGGGGGGATGTAAGTGGGTGATTTAATGTGTCTTGGTCCTGGTCGTTTTGTATCTCTCTGTCTTAAGGAAAAGTGGTATAGTTATTTTGTATTAAAAAGCATATTGCATAGTTTTGGGGAACTAATCTTCCCTCTCAAATCTGCTGGGGATCCCTTTGCACAAAATGTAACTGCTTTATTTTGCCCTTTTCCTGTAACAAAACTTCAGCCTGAGAATTATCTGGGTATATGGCAGTGTAATATAAGAAATGGAAGGCCAGAACTTGAAAGTGTATGTTGTCTGTGTTCAAATGAAGCATTTATCTTTAACACCTACATTTTATCTTTTAATTGTTTATAGTTTTACTTATCCTYGCATTTAGAAATTGTAGAGGAAAATAGGAAAGAGATCTTGCAGCAAAACCCTCCATGAGCGCTGGGACAAGGATTTTTTACAGTGTTTAAAATACCAGATCAAACCATCTGCAGAAAATAATTATCCTTTATGCAGACACTTGATCCAGTCATTATCTGCAAACATTTGAGAACAGATGTCCCTCATTTGAATTATGTTTTCTTGTTGCCCTTTGTTACGAGTATTTTTAGCAGGGCATTTGAGGATGAGCTCCATCCAAATTTACTGTGGGATGCATTGTACCAGGAGTAGGGTGTTTAGTCATATGACATGTTTKAAAGCAGAGATGACTTCTAATACAATGAGTTTGTCATGTCAGATTAGCTGTTTTCCTCCTGATTGTGTCAAGGAAAATATACAGCAACTGGCRCTAGGAGAATTACTGGTGAAAAAAAAATCGGACAAGGAGCATCTATTTCATTAATCTTTTGTATCATACCTTCCAAGGGCACAAGGCATTTATATATACCTCACCTAAGGTGATTGTTTTATAATTCTTTCTCCACTGACATTACACCTACTGTTTTGGTTTGGTTTTTTTTCTTCATCCCTCAGCTGCTGGAAACCGCAGAAGTCCCTCTGACATAYGTAGCATTTCACATTCATCCCAGTTCAGCCAGGTCCCTCTGTGAGCAGCTCTGAAGAGCAAAGGATGTGCCAATCCCAGAACAGCGTCCAGTGGTTGTTCTGCTACTCCCTTTCTAAACCCTCTATAAAATGCATCCCAGCGATTATTTATTTGCCAATAGCAAGCCTGGAAGGCTGTGGGGCTCTTTTGTGCTAAACCCTATGCACATGGACAAAGAAAGGGCACTCCTTGTTCTGGGCAACAGGCTCAGGGTTGTGAGACCCTGTAGGACATGGATGTCCTTAACAAGAGGTGGTGCCTGGTGCACAGATGTGTTAGGAAGCGCACAGGATCCGGGAGGTTTATAATGCTTGACGTTGCAGGAGTTTGCTTCGACTCTTCCCTGGATTACTGTCCCAGAGCTTACTTGTGTCTAACAGCATTTCAAATGCGAGATTATTGACAGACAGTCTGAGCAGAATGTGCGCCCCATGGGCTTGCGGGTTCTGGACTGTAGGGCTTTTGGCCTGTGGCACATAACAAAGAATACTGCATTCACTTGTTCTGCCACCCATATCCCCTCGCCTGGCTGGCATAACAGGAGTCCAAAAAAGTGCATGCCCTGCTCCTCCTGGCCTCCAGGTGGTTTTGTTCCCAGGTGTTCCTCAGCAGTACCAGAGCTTCTCAGAAACCRTGGGAGGCTGGAGGGGATCCTATGCAGACCAGCCCACAGGAGCTGGGGCAGACAAACATCTCACATGAGGATTTGGCAATCGTGTAGAGCTCYGCAGAGCTCAGTATAAAAGCCAGGGTACAAGATACTATGGAACTGAGGGCTGTCTCTGTCTATCAGAGGTCTCTGTTACTTCCCCATAACCTCTAGAAGAAGGACACTGCAGTCCCAAAACCGACTCAGTGCTGGCTGAGAACTGCCTTGGAATAGCAAGTGTGAACGTTTACTTCCTTATTTTTCTGCCACTGTTCTCATAACTAGATTTGTGCAAAGCAGAACGTTTTATAGCTGTCCAGACAATGGCTGTCATAGCTGCCTGATTTTCATGTTGGCTTTCAGTCAGCTCGCTTTGCCTGTCTGATAATGAAATGGTACCACGGGGGACGAGCGGCTATGAGGAAGTAATCAAGGCATTGGTCTCTCTGCAACTCTGTCCCTTTACTGCCTCTGATTTAATTGTCATTACCTCCTGCAGTGGGACAAGTGCAACACACAGGTGGGCAAACATCATCTTGTACAGCCCAGCGCCGAGGAGTTGGAGTGAACTTTGCTCCTCTATTGGCTTTACTGCATCTGAAACACCTGTCCCTCCTTCACCACCCAATATTGGTGTGGAACCTCAGATGTGATACCTTGACATCAGCCTTGCATGTTCTCTCTTCTCTCCTTGTGGTAGTGCCAAAGGAACAGAGGAGAGAAAGCATTGTTTAGAGCTGTATGAATTTTCCTTCTCTTGATCTGAAGCAGTGTCATTCCCATGGAGCTCATCTTACCCTGAACAGCTGAGAGGCCTCAACAGGCAGAGATGTGAACCCGTTTGCCAAACTGAGGCATTTCCAGTGGGTGGCAGAGAAGCAGAGCAGGTGATGGCTGCGCTGACACAGAGGGGGTGTGACATTTTTCAGCAAGCTGCAAATCTGCTGCTCCAATCTGGGTCTTCAGCAACAGGAGGAGACACACCCTATGCAGTGTATCTCCAGGAGATGTGACAGACTGATGGGCTTGGGATCAAAATGGTTCTATTTGTGAAGCTCTGATTGTGGCACTGGCTCTTTAAGTCCACACACACTCCTTCCCTGAGACAAAACGTCTTTGTCCCTGTGCATGAAACATATTACAGTTCAAATTCCTGCAGAGCCATTAGAAAAAGCAAAGTGCATGAGTCTGACAGCGTGGGCCTGCCTGCAACTCTGAATATGATTATTAATCCTGCTAGATATTAATAAAAGCATCTCTTCTTGGTTGGAACATTTGATTTTTTTATAAATAAACACTGTGAGTGGTTATAAATATTGATTGCTGCCAGTAATAGTAAGACCTTTTACATATAGTCTTGCAACAAGACAATCAATCCTGCTGAGGACCAGATTGGAAAAAAATAAATGGCATTTTGGGTCTTGAACTATCTGGGAAATATGGTTTTTATTCAGATGTCTGAGAGAGGTGAAACTTCAGGGAAGAAGGCTGAAAAATCTGTCCTTGAGAGTCTGTGTGTGTTTCCATGGGTGCTGACCAATGTTCAGTCTTTCTCTCCCAGTCATGAAACAGAATTATTAGGTATTTCCTCTTTTAGACAACTTGTGAGTGGTTGTTAAAGCATGAGACTGGTGGTGACTGGGTTTTAATTTTCCACCCACTAATTAGGTATTACTGAGGCCTTATGCCTCAGTTTCCATATCTGGAAAATTAAAAAAAAATACTTCCCTCTGTATCGAGTCTTGTGAGACATGATGTGTAAATGCTCAGAAACCTTCATTGCTTAGGAGTGCTAAAAATTAGGTGTATTTCTCTGTTCCTCCAAGCAGGGAATATGAAAATCATCCTAAAGTGAATTGAATAGTAGCCAAGAGAGTTTTAGTTTCAGCTGAGAAGCTTAGGAAATGCCGATGGCCACTCATCGGGTCAGTATGCCTGGGCTGATCTGCATGTGTCGGAGAGCTCTGTAAGGGGATGAGTGTGGGTTTCCTTTTGTCCCAGTGCTGGCAATTCCGCGTCATTGTGGACAGGCTGTAACCAAACTGACGCTGTCACTACGCCTGACCAGTATCAGCCAATTTGAAGGGCCCCTTGGAAAGCGGAAGCAGAAGACACAGGCCAGCTCCGCTGGAGGTGCTGTTTTTCCTTACTGATAAGCTCTTCCCTGAGTGTGTCTTAACATGCCTGTATCAGGGTACAGTAAAGGGCACAGGGTGAGAAGTGGGACATATATTTTTAAGTTTGGAGAGGGATGTCCACTGTGTGGTTTGGTTGTAGGCTACCTATAATCAAAAGATGTTGCATGTAACTGGAAGCCAGGGCTTGCCCATCCCCACTGGTTTTGCAGGAAGATGGACACAGTGCCGGAAATTGTTTGCATTATTTTCCAAATGTTGCATCTCTCTCACAGATGGCAAAACTCCCCCTAGGCCTCCACCTTGAAAAAATGCAGCAGGATGCAAAGAGCCTGCAAGAGTGTTTTTTAGAGCCTTGCGTGACAAAGGCAAGGAACAACTTTCTGGCTCGTCTTGTCCTCTGGTACAAGTGCATGTAAAGCAGTTCTCCATGTAACCTCTGAAGTGACCTCCGAGCCTGTGTCGCATCTCCTGCAGGGCAAGGACATGGGCAGCCCGTCTGCACACTCATGGGGCGCTTCTCGCGCAGGGCAGCGTTTGCCCCCCACAGCCATATATGCCCAAATGGGATCAGCTGGATTTGCAAGGCACGAGATGATGGTCAGACTCCTGCCAGGATCACACCCAGGGATTTGCTTTTCGGGTCCTGTGCACCCGGCTCGGAGCGAGCTGGGAGCCCTCAGCCTGCCCACGTRAGGTGGGTGAGGGCGAGCAGTGCCTGGGTCCCGCCAGCGGCCCTGAGCGCCCTCTCCCGCTGAGGCCAGAGCGGGACCGCCCTCAGCATCCCGCAGGCACCGTCCAGCCCGGCGCGGGGCTGGACCCTGCAGTGCAAATGAGGCCTCCGATGGCTGCATTAAAGTGCTCCCAGCCCCCACCGATTACAAAGGGTGCCTGGCAGAACAGGAGTCTGTTTGTCTGCTGCGCTCTGCACAAACAGTCGCTTCTGTAAATACATCTCACATGAGCAATTAGCCCCGACAATAAAGAGGTCCCATCTCTGCCGAGCGGTTCGGGGAAGCTGCTCTTCACCGGGCACCGAAGAGGGCTCAAACAGCTAGCAATCCCCCACCTGCTGCCTTCCCTGGGAGACCTCGGGTCTGGGTCTGCGAAGCATCCCGTCCTTTCTGCTCCAGCCCTCTTGGCTGGGTCTCGGTGCCTTGGCGCGACATGTGTGACACGATTGCTCTCAAAACACCCCCTGGATGATAACTGAGCACCCAGCAGCGTGGGGCTGCTCAGGGAGGGGGCACACATTGCTCTTTAGCTCCTGTGACACCCTGGGGGCAGGGAGAAGTTATTTTAAGGGTGCAGGAAATGTTATGCCGTGAAATTGAAGCTGGCTCCCACTGTGCTTGGAAAGCACCCAGCCCAGCTCAGCAGCCATTCTTATCACTGACTAAATGCACTTGTAATTATTTCTCCTCTCCCTCCTTCCTCACGTTACTAGCATTTTTCTCCTCTTTCATCTTGCACAATTAAATCTGAAAACCAACCTAGGAAAAGCACTAATCAGTTATTATTCATGCATATTTGCAATGCCAGGTAGAGGCCTCAGCTGGACAGCAGGGCTCTCCGTGCCAGGCACTGGTCATTGCAAAATCCACAAAGAGAGTTATTAGTACCAAAGCCCTGGAAGTCCTGGCTCCACATCTGGAGGGGAGATGTCAAATGTGATGAGCGTATTGCAGGCAACGTGCCTTGCTGTTCTCTTTACAATGCACTCTGTGCTAAAAAAAAAAAAAAGGAAGGGGGAAGAGGCAGGGAGAGGTGGAAGTGAGACGGTCCCCCCCAAGCATCAGGCAGCCTGCTGCCTGCTAACTTTCCAACGAGGGCAAGTCCTTTGTTCCACATATTGCTCCATGTTGTGGAGGGAAAGGGAGCTTTTGCTAACGCAGCTGCTCTCTTTCATTTCTAGCCCTGCTGTGTGAAACCAGTTCATCTTCTCTAAATCTTTCCAGAAGTGAACACACCTCTATTTTTGGAGCAGAAATTGAAGCTGAAGTGCTCCTATACTGCTATGCCTGTTCCTACACTGATATCACTGGAGTCCAGCTCCAAGAAGATTGCCAGTCTTGCGAGACTTGTGCAAAAAAAAAACCAGAAAAAACAGTGACACAGATCCTTGTCAATGTATTTGGGAACAGCAGAATATTTGTATATCAGTACTTGTAACTGAGCAATAAAGTGCTATTCCCTGCCTGTGAGGTGAAGCAAGCAGCCAGTGTGATCCCTGGTGGCAGCCTGCTGTCCTCGGGGCTCCACATCCTAAGAAGACTCAATGGCACCATCTGATGGTTGAGAGGAAATATTCATATCATGAATATTCAATCGTTCAAAGCTATTCCCAATCAGTAGCAAGGTTTCTAGCTAGGTGCAGGTGGGTTAGCGGTCTTTCAAGGAGGATCTGGGTGGGATTCAGGAGTGTTGAGAGGTGGGATGGTTTGGCCTGCATGGGGGGAACGCTACCCTCTTCCTCATTTGGCTCCTTCAGTGCTGACACAGGAGTAGCAGCAGCACCTCCAGAGTAGGTATGTGGGAAACAGGTGAGTGACAGTCAGCTTGCAGGGAAGAATCACAAGAATGTAGCATGCTGCTGAGGCTCCCCAAAAGAGTGCAGAGCAGAGCGCACCGTGCCAGAACTGGTGTGCTGGTAGAAACAAAGAAAAACCCTGCTAAAGCTGCTCGGGAGAATTTGGGGTGCATAGATGGCCATTTAAGGCTATGTTGATGCAGGTGGTGCAGACCAACGGGGATTTGTTTGGTAAGTGCATTCCATTGATTTTTCTATGTATAGGAAGTGTTGATTTCTCCAGCAAAGGCTGTAAAGGAAGGTCGGGTTTATTCCGTGTCTGCTTTGCAGTGTTAGCAATGGAAGGTGACCTGTCCTCTTTCTCCCCTGACTCTGACAACTGCAAGGGCAGTAAGTGCAAGGAGTCAGCTCAATTTTGCCCCCTGCTCACAGTAATCTGCTGCTACATGAAATCCTGGAGGATAGAGTGACAGGTAAAATGGCTTTGCCCAGAGCAACTTCCTCAGATTTGTTGTGATACAATGCTGCCCTGAATGAGTCATCACTTAGAACAGTTACCACCATTTGTTATCTCAGCACTATGATTTGTGTACATGGAGCCAGCTGAAAGAACCCTTTGGAGTTTTTCTTCGTGGCAGTATGGAAGTACACCCACTGGTCTTTTCATGGGATCAGACCCGTGTGTCCCATCTGCAAACTGGGACTGCATAAGCAGTTTTTAAAGGAAGAGATGAAAACCCCTGTGCTGGGTGCACTGGGRATCTGGCTGAGTGTGGAGGTTTCCTCAGGGCATCCACAAGCTCCAAGGCTCTGATGCCCACACACCCACCCAAAACTGAGTGACTTCTCTCTGCTAGTCCTAATCTGTCTCCAGGGAAAAACGCAGCCGCTACCAAATCCCTCCCAGCTTTGTGATTGGGGTTGTAGCAAGATGTGAGTTTTCCTCCACCTCCGAATGGTCACTCCTTCCCTGCCAGCCTCAGCCCTCCTGGTCAGGGCACCGGGCAGTTGTTGTCCGCCTGTTACTCAATCTGGTTGTTATCAAAGGGAAGTCTGCTTCCTGGGTGGAGCCGATAGATGCAAGGGAGGACTTGATCTCCATCTGCTTCTGGCAGCCAGCACCAGTATTAATGCTTGCAATGGCTCATTAGTCATTTATGGAGTGAACCCAGGCACCTGAAAGTCTTCCCGGGGATGTGGGGAGAGTGAGGCAACCCATTTTATAAGGGGCTGGGCCGCAAGTTGTTTGCTTCATACCTAGGAAAGCAAGCCGGAGCAGATGATGTGGTTTCTGGCTGGAGCTCCACCAGTCTGATGCCCCAGCTGCCCAGCATGGTTCCTCACCCTACCACCTGGTTGCTTGGGCAAGGGGAACATGAAGGCATGGGAGAAGCAGCCCAAGGGGTGCAGGACTGTCCTTCAGGAGTAGCAGGATGCCACTGAGCTGATCATTACCGTAAGTAAGCGTTCCCCAGCAGACTAACAGACTTATCTGCTTGTGCCATCAGTGTGAGTTTGCACAGAGATGCAGCCACCTGTTAACCAGCTGATATGAGTCATGCTGACAGCTCTGAAGCATGGGAGAGGGTGGAGAGGTCACTTCCATGGACACAGCCCCTTCAGGATGTCCATGCCATGGGTCAGCAGAGACCACATATGGTGGGTTCCCATGCAAGGCACCAAGCTTTCCCTCCCTTGACCTGAAACTCTAATCTAGGGGAAGATATCCTCCCCTTTCTCCACTGAGGATGGAGAGGATGAATAAAGCATACAGTCAGCCAAAGAAAACAGGCAGTTCTGGCCAGACTAAATCCCTGGTCCTCTCACTGCAGTCCCAGTTACTTTTCCCTTAACTCTCAGCTTCAAGGTCCCTCAGAAAAGCATTCCTGGAGGTTGTGGAGAAGAAACAAGGAGAGGAGAGGCAAAGAGGTTTCCTGAAACCAAAGGCCTGAGGGGAACATGTAAGAGGCATGGATCAATAGCTGCACTTCCGAGAGCCTCTAGACTCCCTGGATCAGCGATAATAGCAGGCTGAGCTCATTGCTAATAGCTTTGGTGGGTGAGAGAGCCAAGGGCAGCCTGTCTGCTTTGGAGAAAGCCTTGATGCTGTCTCTGTGGCTCTGTCAGCAGCACCACCTGGCACAGGAGGAAGCAGGAGGATCCTTTTTCATTACTTCTCTGTGAATGGACTGGGTTTTTTTGGTGAGGAGGGGTATCAAGGCTTGGTCTTTGACTGGGTGATATCAAATACACAGTAGAGCTGGTGAAACTGTAGAGGTTATCTGAGCTAGATGACTTCCTGCTGTGATGTGGGTTATCTTGCTGGTTGTATGCCCTTTAATCCACTCTGATTTTAAAATATCCCAAGGAGGGATGATTCCCCTGCCCAGGGAAGTTATTCCTCTTCCTAAGAGAACTCCATACTCCCACTGCTTTTCTGCCAGGCACCTGATTGCCTGGCTTTGAAGGGGTGCAGAGGGCACACTTATGGGATTGGGGTGAAACCAATTACCATCAGGAGTCCATGCCCAGGGCCTGGTGCAGGAGGCACCTAGGTGTCAGTTATTCCTGTTCACTGCCTGCTCCTGCTTTGCCTGGCAGGGTTTGCCTTCCCCGTGCTAGCCTCACACCCAGTGCTGCAGCATGGAGAACCAGGGTAATGTGGTTAACAGGATTTTCAGAGGAATAGTGAATTTTCCTTTTTTTTTTTCCTTAGGTTTTTACAGCTAAACAAACTCATCAGGGATAGAAGCACTTCAGGAGCCCTTAGTGACCCAGAGGACTAATTATGGGGCCAAGGGGGAAGAGGCAAGGGCGGAAAGTTCACAGTCATCTGAATGCCATCCCACTGTGCTGTCAGTGACATTGCGGCCTCAGCTACAGCCCTCACAGGCACCACTTAGTAAACCAGTGCCTTCACCCTGATAGAAATTGCACTTTTTCCATCTCCAGCTTGGCCGTACCCTCTGTGCCCTGCTCTCAGCATGGTGCCCAGGGCTGAACCCCCAGCTGCCTGCAGCAGGGGTAAGTACCACAAAGCCCTGGGAGCCTGGCTGTTTTCTCAGGGGCAGCCATGACCAAAATATCCTGGTCATCTGTGCCAGTCTGTTCCAGAGGTTTGCAGCAAGTGAGAGGCAGGTATGCCAGGTGCTTGTGGGGAGCATCTCCTGCACATCCTGACTGTTGTTCCCTAATGGATGCTCTGGTCAGCAATTAAGKGGGAAAGCAGAGCAGGGAGAGGCAGCCCTGGCAGCGCATCGAATTTATGATGTACTTTTGCTTGGCATCAGCAAGGTCTGAGGAATGTCTCTGGTGGGGGAAGGCTAATGCTGCCTGGCGGGAGACATGGCAGTCTGGMCCTTGCTCGGGCACCACCAAGTCTGCTGGACAGTGGCTGTGTGAGGGTTCCCGCAGCCCGACTGCAGACGCTGCGTCACAGCACTGCGCTCAGGGGATGCCAGGGCAAAGCTGAAGCCAAGCCTTGAAGACAGGCTGACGGGAGCAGCATTCCTGCCCACCCCAAAATGATGTGCTGAGCCAGAGAGGATTGCTGCTGAGCATCTCTCAAGCTCCCGAGGTTGGGGACTGCACACGTGTGTCACAGATGGCACATGAAACCTGTAAGGTAGTGGCCACTTGTCACTGACCTCTCTTGCTGATGAAGAAGACAGGCTGGGATGTCAGTAAAGAAGTTTTGGGGTGCAAAGCCGGGTCTCCTAGAAGTGGACTGTAGCATCTTTTACAGCCATCTGTCCCCAGGCCAACAGTTGGTGTCTTGAGTTTATCAGTGCTGCAACCCCAATCTGGTCCTCAGTGGGTTCAGGGATGTAAAAGTCTTGAACCCCATGGTTCAAGTGAATGAAGCCTGCTGGCACTTAGGAGTGCATGGCGCCCTTCCCTTCCCCAGTACCACGTGTGGCCTAGAAATAAGATGGGAGCCGGATACTGTGAACATTAGAGCTGATATGTTCTTCCCAGCCAGGCTGCTGAAGGACAGGTTGCTTGCAGAGACACTGAACCTCCACAGCCTCGGTCTTATGCAGTAGTTTGCACCTGTAGGGTGCAAAAGATTTCAAAGCTGAAGCACAGAGTGGCACCTGCCCTTCCTCAATCACACAGCCTAGTGGGGCCAGAGCCTGGCTGGGGCCTCCTGGCCCATCATGGGCTGTTGCCTTGCAGACATTTTCACTCTCCAGGCTTCTGTCCTGCAACAGTCCAACAAGACGTGTGAGCAGCTGTTTGCCTTTATCCCTCTTTCCTCCTCCTCCTCCTCTTTGTGCAAAACATCTGCAGCGGCGCTTCAGCACACTTGCAGAATGGGGTTTATCCGGCACCAAGCATCACCCTGAGCTTTCCTGAAGGACATGAAATGAGGGTAAACTTCTTTCCCATGGCCTGGTGTTGCACAGGCAGAACTGCGATGGTGTGAACGCTCCCGAGGCGCCGGGAGCTGCCGGTAGAGGCTGCTCGCTCGCCTCTCTGCGGGGCCAGTGCGCGGCGCCTGCGATCGTACAGCTCAGGGACTTCCCTCCAGCACGGCTCAGGTGCCAGGGAAAGGTGTCCCGCAAAGCTTGGTTTGAGCCACCGATGCCCAGTTGCATCCTCTGGCACGGCCCGGCTTTGCTGTGCCCTCAGCTCCCGCGGTTGCCACCAGCTGTCCGGCAGCCCTTGGCCGTGTGATGGATGCCATGGGGTGCCAGTGAGGTCTGTGAGACAGGACCAAACCGGGCAGGCAAGTCCTGCTCTCCTACACCATCGTGCCCCCAGATGGCCCCATTGTTGAGGGGAGGTCACTGGGATGGAGGGAGTACACAAATGTGTGTTTACTAGGGCATACAGGGCCCTCATTTCCAGCCCACAGGTGGATGTTCAGGCTCCCATGTCCCTCCGACTGCACCCCTGGCTGCTGTCAGCCTTAACTGAGCTCAGTACAGCAGAGCTGGGGACACCATTTCCTCTGAGACACGAGCCCCCAGCTCTCCTGCGCAGGGCTTTATGGAGAGGCACTGGGACCCTRCTCATCCTGGAAGGGCTCCCCTGGGGTTAGCAGTGCAGGATCAGACCCTCAGCATCGGTGACGTGGAGACCCAGGGCAGGGTGTTGAGGAGAAGTGCCATAGCCACAGCCCAAATCCAGACCAACTGCCCACTTCCATGCAAGCTGTATCCATTTACATCCAACGTGCATCTCTACAAGACACAAACCAGACCTGGCTTGGGCTACTCGGGTGTGCCTGGCATGGAGGTTGTGCCTGCTCTCAGGTAGCCCTCTCGGTGCTGCTCAGGCTTCATGAAGCATCTTGGAGTGGAGTGTTGGGCTCCCTTATGACAGCAGGGTTGAAGGGTGATGCCATGAAGCAGCAGGATTGGAAAAGCTGGAAGAAAAACCTGAAGAAGAGCAACAGACAGAGACTGTGGGGCTGAAGCAGCAGTAAGAGAACAAAATGCCATTGCAACACACCTCCTCCAACTCTGCTGCCAGTGCCACACTTTCCATATCCCAAGCGACCATCCCTGCCGTGGCAGGGCAGGTGGAGGAGCTGTGTCCTCCCCGGGCAGTGCCGTCATGGCAGTGCCTTGCAGACACAGATGTGCACCGGTCAGGATGGAGCTCTGTTCCCAGCGTGACTGGCTGTGACTCAGAGAGTGCCTCAGGGGAGCAAACCAGATGAGGAAGATGCTGCCTTTTTGTTGTTTGGAAATGAAGCCCCTTTTTAACATGGAGGCCTTTTTTAATTTGCCAAGGTGCTTTGCCCGCTGGGCAGTGACACACTCTGCGGAGAGGAAGGAGGGTTGCAATTAGTGTGGGCTGTGGGCAAGACGGGAGCAGCTGGGTCATGCTGTGGGCATCTGAGGGGCCAGCTGGATTTGGGCACAGCCAGGTCCACGCTGGTATTCAACACAGATGGTTTCTGCAGGAGAGAATTTTTGTTTGCGTGGTTACTCTGGTGCCACGAAATGCGATTTTGGGAAATATTATCATTTGCCCTGTTCCTGCCGAAACAGCTCCTTCCTGGCAAGACAGCGAGAAGGAGCCATACCAAGGGGCTGCCAGTGTGATCTATAGGAGTTGCAGCATTTTGGGTCAGGGCACACATATTTAGAGGTAAATCCACAGCAGGAAAACTCCCTCTCCTTGTGGATGGCGGCTTCATTAAAAAGAAATAAATAAAGGATCTTTAAAGGAGAGTCAAACGAGAGACACAAACCCCATCCATGGGGCAAAGCAGACAGATGAGTAATGGGGCCCTTTGAGTAAGTGCCTGCCTGGCCAGCTCTGAGTCACTGAGCAAACAGCACCAGCCTGGAGCCAGAGGCAGATCTATTCTTAGCTGCTCGCCTGTCAGGAGATGCTGCAGAGGGAGAGGAGGCAGGTTAAGGGGTGTCAGAGGGGGAAAACACTTGATTTTCAACTAGAAAGCCCCTAAAGCCAGGGGCTGAGTCCAGGTCTTTGCAGTAACCCAGACTGGAGATGGCAAGCGTGAGGATGAGGAGGGTGACCACTGCTGTGCTGGGGAGCTCAAGACAAATTTCTCAGGAAGTTGCAGGGAGGTAAAAAGACACCTGGAGGGACAAGAGATCCTCTGCTGTGTGCATTGCCCAGACAGACCTGGACATTCTTGGTCCTGGGGAACATCTGGCAGCACAGACTTAGCATCACCCCCACGTGCCCCCTGACAGCATCCCCTGTTCCCACCTGCCTGACATGGTCCCATTTTGAGGTTCCAAGAGCCACATCTTCTGAGGCAGCCTGATGTCCCTACTGCGGATGAGATTGCATCAGCAGGGAAGGGAGGTGGCAGAGGGGAGCTGCAAAGACCTGGACTCAGTTGCACTTGGGCTCCTTCTAAATAAAGAATCTCCAGTCATACTGGCTCGAGCTGCTGGATCAGCCCAGAAGCCTGGAAAACTAAATGACATCATCTGGGTACCGCCGACAGACGGTATTTCTCTCAGACACAGAGTGCCTGGGTTTCAGCTGAGGAGTGTGGCCAGGGAGCATTGATGGTTTTATTGAATCCCTGAAAACTGCCCTTTCTCCCTGCAAAGGACCCACACCAGCAGTTCACCCTCATTTTGGTCTCCACTCTCACACAGGGCATCGTAATCCAGACCCTCTGAGCCCCAGGAGGGACCTCAGCAGCATCTCAGCTCTCTAAGACAGCTTTGTTCCAATGTCACATGGCTGGGACGAGCCCAAGGACCATCCCATCAGCTCCTTTTCCCCCTGGGGTGCTCTGGCCACAGCTGTGGGGGCTGCTTACCCAGTGGCTGGGGTTTGGTGACATCTACCACACGTGGCAGCAGGTCTAGGGCTGTAATTCCAGAAGTGGGGTCATGGGTGGGAATTTTGGGACTCATCGTGGTAGTACTCCAAACCAATATGCTCATGAGCCTTGTCAGCACCTGCTGCCACGAAGAGCAGGATGTCTATCTCACCACCTTGTAAAGAGGAATGCAGCAATGCAAAGCACCCACTTCCCCCAGGCATCCTGCAGGTGAGGACCTGCAAGGGGACCAGAACTACCGTGTCAACTGTGGAATTAGACTCTGGTGTGCAGGACAAAGACTGGGGGCCAGCATTTCCCACACACACACTCCACACAGGCTCCAATTCCACCTTCCTGGGTGGCCTTTGGCAAATAACCTGCCATCTTTGCTCCAGGTTTCCTATTTGTACRAGCTGGGATGAGTGGGATTCTCCTCTGATTTCCAGAGCTCTCTGGACTAAGTAGAGCTGATCCCCATCTGCAGGGGTACATGGAAAACTAAGCCAAATAACAGTAATTACTTTTCTCCTTCCCATGGGTGTTGTAAGGATTAGCTCATGTTTAGCGAAACTCTCTGTAAGTGTTCAACATTATTAATGTTCTTGGATTGCTCCAGGAGTGAATGTGGCTTTCCAGGGAGTGACGGGGATTTTCCCTTTGCTGGCATGGAGCTGCAGTGAATTTGTCACAGTCCAAGGTAAAAGCAGCATCCTATTTCTGTTAGGCTCAGGGTGTAGGAGAGTGTCTGCAGCACAAAGCAGTCCTCATCTTGCTTTCCATCGGTCTTGGAGAGGTGACGCCCATCCCTTCTTGCATCAATGCACAACCAACAGGGCTCTGGAGGAACATGCATCCCACGGAGGGTGTCTGAGTGTGGTGCCCTAGCAAGGGCTCATCTCACCAGTGTGGTAAACGGCATCTCCCAGGCTGCTCCCAGACACACAGTGAAGTGGGATGGACCCAGGAGGGGACATGGTTGCAGCATTGCCTGAAGACCACCCAGCAGCTGGGGCCAGAGACCAGGTCACAGCCACAGCATGGCTCGGGGTACACGTTTGAGTGTCCTGACTCAAGCAGGGGTGCATGGCTGCCCTAAGTGTCCTAACACACAGCAAATCTGTGCAACAGGAGTATTTATGCTCCTGCAAAGTGTGGAAAAGCAATGCACATCACCTAATGCTGGAAAGCCTGGGAGAGATGATAGATTCTGTTTTCCAGGCTCTGGTGCTGAAAAAAGATACCAAGTCCTTGCACGAGAGGAAACTGGCTTGTGACTGGTTCATCCCCTGCCTGACCGCTCCAGCAAATGTCCCTCCCGGGGACCCTCAGCTCTCTGGGCAGGGGTGCAGGGCCGCCGAAGCTCCTCAAGCTGCCAGACTCTGTCACCCTGGTTCTCCAGCCCTGTGGAAATGGGGCTGACTTTTTGTGACCCCTTCTTCCCGTGCTGACTCAGCCATGGCCCCGCGGTGGGTGGCCGCAGCCCCGGGTGGGACAGCATGAAGGTAAAGGCAGTATGGACTGGCAGGCTTTCAAAGAGGCCACAAGCTAAATAAATAGCCAGCAGCCTATTTCAGTGGCTGCTATATTTAGCTCAAGGAACATTTATTTATAGGCTTGGCAGCCATTCTGAGTCAATAAAAGCCAGAGAGCTGGAAAAAGGACGTTCCTGGGTTTCTCGTTGCAGTAATGGTTCCTGCCGTGCAAACCACGAGGAACAAGAGGAGAGGCAGCCTCAGCACCAGGGCAGGGGTAGGAAGCTGTGCCAGCTGCACAGCCATGGGTGCCTCTGCCAGGGCACAAAGCCTCCACATACTTGTAGCCCCAGCCCAGTTAAGAGCAGGCACCCACAGCTTCACCTGTGTTCCCTCTTGCCTGAGTGCTGCCAGTCCCCTGGCCCAGAGGGAATTTCTCTCTGAAACATGAGGGGATTTAGTTGTGCCTGTGGAAGTAGCAATACTTCTGGGGACTGTGCTGCAGCATCTTCTCCTGGGCTGTGAGTTTGGAAAAACTAAGCCAGGGGCAGGTAAACTGGGAGGAAGATGGGAGCAGTGTTGATGTTTCTCTATTAAATAATTATCYCTTCCCATGTCATGCACAGCAACAAGTGGTTGAGAGAGGAGGACATGCAATCAGCCTCTCTGGAGCTGCTAGTGGTGTCAGATGCACAGGAGGCCAAAGCTTCACACTGAGCAGTCTCATTTCTACCCCAGCAGCAGGTGATGGCAGTATTTTCGAGCTTTACAGAAGACCCAGCAAAAGCTGGATGAGGGGAATGGATTTATAAAAGACCAGGAGATTTAGCCCAGCCTGTGGAAAGCAGCTGTGGGGATGGATGTCCCTGCCGTGTCTAAGTCAATAAGTGCTAAGGCTTTCTGGAGCCAGAACGGCAGGGAGCCTGCTCACGCCTTCTCCTCCCTCCAAAGAAAACTTGCTGCACGGGGGAGCAGGGAAATGCCTCCACCAGCTTCCACTTGAACACAGTCCAGCCAAAATGGGGCTGCTGCTTGGCACCCGCCAGCTGCCCCCTGAGCAGGGCATGGCTCAGTTGGCCATGGGTGAGTGGGGAATGTTTATAGGGTTTAGCTGCAGTGCGCAGCAAGCATGTGGCTACACGCTGCTGCCATGTCAGGAGCAAGGTGGGAGCAGAGCATAGCTGGGAARCAAAATAATAATAACGATAATGACAATGATAATAATAATAATAAAAGCAACAATAATATATTTCAATGCAAACACTCCATGTCTTTGTGCTTTTTAGCTTGGCAATCTGTACCATTCCCTCCACGTGTGTATCCCCATCTGGAGCAGGACTGGGCCAGTCCTTTCCATCAGGAAGGGGATGCTCGGGCACCTGACTACAGCTTCAGAGCCCCTAGAGTGGCTGTTTGCCATTCGAGACCTTATGAATGCCCCAATTAATTTTTATGCCACTGCTCTCTCAGTCATGATTCTTATTTCTGCTTTGAATTAGTCCAGCTGCAGCTTACAGCTGCTGGGCCCTATACATAGACACAGGTCTGGCTGTGCATCCTGGTCTGTCTATGTCCAGGTCCGGCTCTCCACTGGCTCTGGCCCCCATCAGTGCAGCCAAAGGCCCATTGCCCTCCCCCAAAGTCCCGACGAGCCCCATCCTGAGACAGTCTGACCCTCAAAAACCAAGGCTGACACCAGCTGTTAAAACACCTATTTGGGTATTTATTACAACACGTTGTTCCAAAATACAAAAGAAAGGAAAAGAAAGTAGAGGGTAGAAAAGCACTGCTGTTTACAGCCTCTGGTAATAAATAAATAAAGATGAAGCAGGGGTAGGGTGTCTCCCCGGGTCCGATGCCGGCGCTGGCCAAATGGACAGCAAGGAAGGGAGTGTGGTGGGGCTGGTGGCCAGACCCTCTCTTCCACGTTTGKGAGTCCCCAGGTACACCAGGGTGGGTACAGACCCCCTCTCTGTGTTGTGCTTGCTGAGGAAGGGTCTGATCCTACAGGGATGAGGGAGGAAGAAGAGGCTCAGTCCCGGCATGGTCGGAACCTGCCTGCTCCCTCCCCGTCCGCGGCTGCTCCAAAGGCAGGTGAGGTAGGAAGGGTGATGCTGGACCGGGACCCCAACAGGGGTCTACCAGGGTCCCTCAAGAGAGGGTCGAGACCTGAGCTCTCTCCTCTCCAGTGTGGTCTCAGAGCAACCTTGGAAATGTGTTCAGCACAGCATGATGAGAAGGACCCCAACCCACAACAAAGTAAAGTCATGACAGAGACAAGAAACTGTGCCTGGGCCACTTGGAGAAGGGCAGTGTTAAACCCCGCAAATTAAAATGACTCTTCATGGGGCTGGCGCAGTACAGAGTGTGTTTCATACCACGGCACAGATGGGGTTCCTCTTCCCTTCCCCTAATGTCTCCTCCTTCACCTTACAGTCATATGGAAACCTCCAGGTTGTACAAGGAGCACAGGCAATAGGTGCAAAAAAACCAGCACCAGACTCTGTCTGCTTATGACACCATGATTTATCAGTGCTTGATAAAGACCATGTCAAGTCCCCTGTTGGGAGCTATTCCCAGCCCCTTTCTAAATCGCTCCCGGTAGCAGAGGCCACTCACATGTCTCCCTGTGGCTTTGCCACTGGGCTTGCTCTAGCACTGGCCATGTGTCCTCCCCAGGCTCTGCAGTCCCTGGGCTCGAGGGGAACTCGCTGGCACGAGGAGGACACTCAAGCCCAGGGCACCTGGCTAAAGCAGCTGCCAGTGCCTGGGCTCGGCTGAGCAGGGCAGCTTTGCAAAGCGGCTGCGATGCCGCAGCACCTTGTGGGTGAAGATGCAGCCTGCAGGTGCAGCCAGCTGAAGAAGGTGAGACGACCACAACCTGGAGAGAGCTGACTCCACGGACTGGTTGCCTGGCCAATTCTCCTTAAAGCTGTTACAAAAAGCTTTAAGCTTTTGCCATTTAATCCTCCATTGCTGGTGCCAGTGGGGTCCTGCCTCTTGCAACAATGAGCACGCACCTGTACGGGGGAGAGGAGGCGCAGGAAGAGAAGGGAAGAGTTAAGAGAATGGATCTGCCCCGGGTTTGGGTGCCTTTATATCCTTAGGAAGCACCTCCCTCCAGCTCCTCTGACAAGGGTTTGCCTCCTGAGGCTTGGGACAGCCAGGAGCTGTGCCGAGTCAGCCACAGCCGGGCTGCGGGGAGCAGAGAGAAGGTGAGATGGGGCCTTGCTTTTATTCACAACAGAGAAACAAAGAGCAACATACAAAGAGTAAGAAGCAAAAAAGTACAGAATCATAACCATAATAATCATAATAATAATCATAAATACTCAAATCTATCATTCATAGATTGCAATGACAACACTGATAGCTTATTATCATTAGTATTAAGAATGGGAGGGGAAAGGGGACAGCAGGAGGGGTTTCTGAGGGGCATTGTCTCCTAAGGGGCAGATGTAACAGGGATGGACATCCAAAGAAACAAGCAGACAAAGAGAAGGGCTGGGAAAGCAGCAGGGGCTGGGGACGCTGCTGCTGAGGCCAGGGACGAGCCTGCTCTGACCCAAGCCTCTGTCTCAGTGTTGCCAACCTGATCACTGCCCTCCTGCCAGCTTCGCTCAGCCAGGGAGGAGGTGGCTGAGCCAGGGAGGCTCAGCCCTGGGGACAGGCAGAGGCTGGAGGGAAAGATGCAAAATGTCCTTTCTAGTCTGAAGGAGAGCTCAGTCCCTCGTGTGGGGGAAAGTTCAGGCATTGCCACAGCCATCGGACACTCAGCAGCTTTGTTGGTTTGTCCCTTGAAAGAAGAGACCTTTCCTCTCCTCTGCTCACGTTTCCACCACTGTAGATCCCTACAAATGAATGCACCCTAATCAGATCAGCATGGAAAGGTGAGTTTTGGTTTCAGTGAGGCTTTGGGATGGGTCATCTGGCTGTGAGAGCCCATAAAAAGACTTGGCTGACAGATGACGTGGAGGACTACCACCCGGCACATCTGTCTTCATGACAACTCACAGCTTTCTGATTCACGGACAAAGTGGATTATTAGACAGAGTTCAATTTTAAAAAAATAATTTCCATTAATTGCAAGCCACTTGGTGACCCTGATGGCTTTGGGTGAGCACTGGCAGGAGACATTCAGGCAGGGCTGCTCCATCAAGGCTTATTTTCTGGATATAGACTTAAGATATTGTATATATGAGGACTTCTAGTGCACAGGTCCAATGTAAAGAAGAGAGATGAATGCAAAGTACATCAAAATAAGGCTGCAAAGGTGGGTCTTGAAGGTCTACAATCTACTAATCTTAAAACACGCTTATCTTTGCTCTGGTTTCAGAGAGGAGTCCAGAATGCCTAAAACCTCAGACATGTCTGAGAAGCATCCAGGTGATTGCAGAGTGCAGATGACAAAAAGCAAACCACGTATTTGCCTCTTTGCAGACATTCAGGGTCTCATTTACAACATGCACCCTCTCCTTCCTGACTTGCTCCATCTCCTTTACTGTGCTTGTAACACACCATGTCAGCTAACAGGAGGAATTACATGGGAGCTTGCTAGTGCTTTGTCTCGTCTCCCCAGCTGGCTGTGCTGACCTGTTGTTCTCTTTCCACTAAATCTCTTGGGAAGTCATTTGCTTCCATTGCTCAAAGCTACACTTAACCAGCTCCAGCCAGCAACTTGCCTGACCTGAGCTTGGTTTAGTCCATGCTGGCACCAACCTTGGAGGAGTATGGGATGTGGGAACCAAGTGCTATGGAGCAGAGATCAGCAGACAATGACCACCGGTGTGCTTGGAAGAGATGCCACCACTGAGGGCAGCAGAAGGGGAAGGAGGACTAAAAGCACTCCTTGGACAGGAGGCAGGTGACACTAACACTACTGGTGACTACACCTGGAGGGGGGGCTACCAGAGGGAGGATGAAGCCTTTTTCCCCTCCCTCCTCAGACTTGACATTGATGCCTACCTTGGAGAGCCTGCTGCAAGTGGAGTTCTTGAAATAGCTGCCTGGCTCACAGGATGGCCCTAAATGCATTCTGGAGTCTAGAAAAGGAGCTTGCAGAATAGTGTCATCGCCGTTTCATGCTGAGAAGAGAGCAATGTTCAGGTTGGCAACACTGAGCAGGTTTGAGGTGGTTTCTGGAGGCAATGATAGGTGGTGGTAGGCTGTTGAGGACTATGAGATCTCTCACTCTCATCGAAAGCAATGTGGGGAGAGAAGCAGGTAGTCCCTGGCTCTCCAGTCACCCCCATCCCTCCCTGCCACACCTCGGGGAACCAATTAGGAACATGTTGGGGTCCCCAGCATCTCACAGCTCCACACAAAAACAGAAAAACTAAAGCCCGAAGAGAGCAAGGAGTCTCCAGGGAGACTTGCCTCAACTGCGAACACAGAGGTGGTTGAGGAAGCGATGAGCTGAAGCGAGCAGCCCCTCCTTGCGTGATTGCAGCTCCTCACGCCTCTGCTTTATGTTCAGTTTTAAACCTGAGATCATTTGGTTTTGTCACGGGTAGCTTGATTTAAAGATAGAAACGAATGACAAGAGGAGGAACAAGGAAAAGGGAAAGAAACCATGTGGACCCAGAAAAGAAAAAAACAACACTCCAAGGATGACACAGGACACAGACATGCACGAACACAGACCCCTGAGGTATTAGCTTTGCAAACTAGTGCGAGACGAGGGAGAAAGCAAAGACAGCTGCAGGGAGAGATGTGCTTTGCACTGGAGGCAGCTCAGTGCCTCCAGCTTCAGAAAGCAGCTTCTCCGCAATCCTGACATTGGGGTTTGGGGGCAAGAGCTTGGCTTCCCACCAGACAGGAGGAAGCAGCCAACCATCTCTGAAAATAAGTTGTGCCCCCTCATGTGCTTGCAGAGCTTCATGTCCGGACAGCTTATCATCCGCTGGATGGACGGGAGCTGGCCTGGAGGGGCACAGGGCCAGGGGAGTCCCAGCACCTGCAAACACGCTCCTCCTGAGATTCTCAGATGTGAAGCAAAGGAAGCCTGAAAAACTGCTGCCCCCAAAGGGAAAGCAGTGCCCATACTTCCCAAACAAGGTAGCTGAGGTGAGGGGGAGCTGAGGGGCTGGGGCGGGCAGGCAAGACACCTCCCAGCAAGAAATCCCAACTACCACCAGCCTCCCATCCCTCCCTCCACTGTGGCAGCCTCCGATGCCTTCCCCATGCAGCTGCAGGTGACATCCTGCAGCATTCCATCCACTTCAGGTGACTCCCTCCTTGCCCTCTCCAAGTGAGGATGGGCAGCCAAAAGGAGGGGAGGGGGTATGGCTGGGATGGGGTGACGACCAGGATGGGGACAATGCCTGGGATGGGGTGATGGCTGGGATGGTGGTAATGGGTGGGATGGAGATGAGGAAAAGCAAACAGAGACCAAGGTGTGAAGAAGAGGCAGCAGCTTCCAGAAGAATTTTCTGGCTCAGTTTGTGTTGTAAGAAGATTTTATGGTTTGCTCGTTTACTTGTTTGTTTCTAGAAAAAGTGCCCAGAAGAGTCTCCTGTCCCCTTGTTGGTGTGCCCAGAGAGAAGGGGGGAAATCTATGTTGTGGACATGAACTGTAGAAGGAGCCACAGGCCTCAGATATTGCTTAGAAACTCGTATTTCAGATTTAAATACCATACACAGTAAAAATAGAGCTGAAAGTACCGCCCCACATTGTCTGCAAATCATTGCCAGAATGAACAGCTTCAATAAATTAAAAACAAAACAAAAAAATTGAAATATTATTTACGTCTCAATAAAAATCGCAGTAAAACCATTTACCTTTCCTTTTGTGTGTGTGTTTTCGGGGTTTTTTTTCTTTATATTATATATAATATATATATTTATATATGTATAGGGCTGCTCCAGTGCAGCATTTTTAGGATACTTAGCCAGAGAAACAGAGAGGAGCATGCTTAGTGCACCAGGATGCAGGGAAGGAGCAGCTGTGGTTCCCCCTCCTCCAGGTGCTGTGCCCCATCACCGCAGCCAAAATTGCAACCCCTGCCTCTTTCCACGTGAGTTTTACGCCCAAGTTTTGAGTGCAAGTCTCCGAGGGCTGGGATGCCCTGGGGATGGGCGGGAAGGACCAGGGTGAGTGCAGGAGGGACACTAAGCATCCGCCACTATGTTTCCCGACTCTGGAAAGACTCATCCACCTTCGCTTCGGTTTCAGCGCTTGCGCTCCCGAAAATGCACGCGCAAGTATAAATACACCCCCCGACCCCGCCGCCCCCCTTCCCGCTCCCCCCAGCTTAAATATCCCCCCGCCCCAGCCCCGTCCCAGGTCTCCAGGCGCCCCAGGTGAGTGTCAGGACACCTCGATGATCTCCATGCTGCCCGAAAAGCTGGACTGTTTGCTGATTTTGCCCAGCTCTTCCCGAGCCCTGCCCTCGGACATGGTCTCCTCGAATTCCATCTGGCAGCTCCTCCGCTTGAATTGCTTCTCGGCGCCGGCCTCCTCATGCCAGCTGTGCCGCCCATCCCGCGGCTCAGCCCGCGCCTTGTCCCTCAGTCTGATCTCACATCCAGCCGCCACCGCGCCACAGCCGAACGGCGGCGGGTAGGGGCCGGCGCTGGGAAACAGGCCCCCACCGCTGCCGCCAGTGCCGCCGGAGTCCTTGCCAAAGTACCAGCCGGCCTCGCCGGAGGGAGTGCTGGGGGACTCCAGGTGCACCCCGCTCCAGGCCGCGGTGGCGGCGCCGGGCGCGGTGGGCGGCTGGCCGAGCCGTGGCGGCAGCCCGTCCTCGGCGCCGGGGCTCTTGCGCGTGGCACAGGTCCCGCCAACGTTGAGGCTGAGCCCGTGGGCTGGCGAGCCCGCCGGGTGCCGGTGCTTCCGCCGCTGCCTCACCTTGGCCTCCAGCAGGAGCTCAGGCCCCGTCGGCCTGTCGGGGCTGTCCGCCCCCGGGGAGAAGGGGCTGAGGCTGCCGGGGCCCGAGGGGCTGTCCAGCTTGCAGAGTTTCGGGGCTTCCCCGGGTCCGGGGGGTCCGGGGGGTTCCTGCCGCAGGCCGGGAGAGTAGGCAGACTTGATGTCCAGGGAGAAGGAGCGTTTCAAGCGGTTGGTGTCCTGGATGCGCTCGGAGGAGAGGTGCAAGCCATTGAGCCCCTGCTGCAGGGTAGTGGGAGACAGGACCTTCGGGGTCCCGCTCTGCCGCTCGGGGTCACCGGTGGGGGATGCCGAGCCAGTGCTCCTTGGCACGTCCTCGGCCTTCTCTGAGGTAGGTGTTAGGGGATGCCGGCTGCTCTCAGACACCTCCGCTGGGTCCTGCTGGGCGTCCCCCTCGCCCCGGTCGCCCTTTGACTTCAGGGCCTTGAGAAGCTTCAGGCTCCTCTCGTACTCCAAGAGCTGGCCCAGGAAGTTGAAGTTGGGTGAGATGGATGGACGACGGTCCTTAACGAACCTGCCGAGAGGCACAGACAGCCCCCGTTGGTGCTTGGTCCTTCAGTGGGTCACCCATACTCTCTCAGCCTCTTTGGGGAGAAAAGGCATCATCGAGAACCTTCTGACCAGACCCTCCAAAGAAAGGGGTCTTGGAGAACTGTGGGGCCTTGGGATGCCCCAGGATTAGAGCTGGGACTGCCTCCCCACTCCCTTTCATCACTCCCAACCATTCTTCGTTGCATGAGCTTTATGAGGGGAGGTTTGGTTTGGTTTGGTTTTACTGGGACCCAGCCAAGGCAAGATAGAACTCCAAGGAGCCCTGACCCTTTCCTTCTGGGCTCAGCCTGTTTTCCTTCCCTGGAGTGAAGCATACTGGCATAACCCCCCTTGCCCTCAGGGGAAAACTCACCTGTAAGCATCGTCCGACGACATACCCATGGTCTTCATGATGTAGGCGATGGCAATGGTGGCCGACCGGGAGATTCCAGCCAAGCAGTGAACGATCACCTGGCAGCTGGACACCTTGGCTTTGTCTGGAGCACGGTAGAGGAAACAGAGAGAACAGGGATGGTGAGCAAAGTGGCTCTAGCCTTCCTTCCCAACCTTCAACCCCTTTGTGGGAGACGACAACGGTGCTGGGAGCAAGACCATGGAGGACAGGAGAAGAGTTCAGGTTGTGAAGGCTGAGAACTGGAGGGTCTGCAACCATTGTAAGAAAAGCTCACCAATGAACTCAATGGACTTGTCCAGCCAGGGAAGCAGCTTCTCACAGTAGTTGTCATTGACAGGAATGCGCATGAAGTGACTATCACAGATGAAGTCTGGCTTGGGACAGGAATTGCTGGCGTTTAGGACATAGCTTATCCCGTTCTGTGTCATCAAGTCCTAGTGGGAAAGAAGCCATCAAATGATCAGCTGAGTTCAGCCAGCACCAAGTGCTGAAGATCTGTCTTGCCACACACATTCTCTGCCTTTCCCCATCCCAGTATTTTCTCCTGTGGTTCTCCTAATGCTGCCTTGGTCTAGTTGATGATAGCAGTGCAGAGACCAGCTGAGAAGGTTGTCAGGGGATGACACAGGTTTGAACCTCAGCAGATCTTTATTTTGGTCCAAGTAAAAGCGAGCAAGGCCAAAGACACCTGGAAAGGTGGGAAAACTCAAGAACCCCAGTATGAGAGGAATAGGACAATGCAACAAAGAAAATTAGCAAAAACTCTGGCTGAAAGCTGTGAAAGCATCAGCTGAGGGAGAGAGGAGACATCTCACCAACAGACTGGAGTGAGTCACTGGTAGCACCCTACATTAACCAATGTGGCCAGAAGATGCTTTATCCATAGGAAATAGAGAGAGGTCAAGTGTGGAGGCCATGCATGGGCGATGCTTCTCTTCCCTAGCATGTGGCCACATTGTGGGGATGGCAGAAAACAGAGTTCCAAAACATGAACAAAACCCTCCAAGGAGGTGGGGAGGGAAGGAAACCATCAATTTCCCTGCCTGGCATTGGCTCCTCAGGATTTCGGCCCCAGGATTTCAGCCCTGGCTCTCCAGTGGCCGGTTCCTGCCCGCTGCAGCAAGCTCAACAGAGCCAGCCCAGCTCCCAGACTCACATTCTTGTCATTTTTCCCTTTCATTTCCTTCTACTCCCTGTACATAATTTCTCTCTCCCTCCTTTCTGTCTCCAACTCCCCTCTGGTGTTGTGGTCCCTCTCCCTCCTTGCCTGCCCTGGAGGAGGACGCCTGGCTGGCTCCCTCATGGCCACAGTAGACAGACGCCTGGCGGCACTTTAAGTGCAATTCCTCTTTCTTTCTTCTCATAATTACTTTTCCTTTAAACAAAATTCTTCCCTGGCATGACATCATAGCACAGCCGTTTTTGGCACCTTTTAAAGGGTGTGAGGACTTCCCACCGGGAAGAAGTCCTTAATACTTTCACCCCTCTGCATGGCTAGGGTCTCCAACGGGACAGGGCAGACGCGTCCCCTCGACAGGGCTGTACCTTGTTTAGGACATCCTTCTGGGAGCCCAGGTAGAGATGTGGCAGGATGCGCGTGGGGCCGACGTTGGCCACAGGCAAGCACGGCTGGGAGATGCTCATCGGCAGGATGGCAGCTGGCTTCCCTTCGCAGAGCCCGGGGAAGCAGGATGAGAAGGTGGCAAAGCCTCCTGTGGAGAAAATGGGGACACTGAGCTCACAGCAGAAAGGCCGAGATCATCAGTACCTGGCACCCCGAGGCTCAGGCTGGGGACAAAGTGGTGGTAACCCTGCAGCACGGAGAACAGCGCCTGGAGAAGCAAATAACCAGCACAGATACATTGTGATGACCGTGACACACCCACGGAGAAAGGAATGGGGACCCAGCTCTGATTTTTCCTGTTGCAGCTGGATATTAACTCACGTGTGAGGCATCCCACACCCTCTCGAATGAAGTTGGCTCTTCTCAACTTCATTCAAACAAGTAACAGGAAGAGACAGTCCTTTTCTCATCTTCCTGCTATTTTGAAGACAGTCACTTTTTGACAGCAAAATCCATCAGGGGAGGATGATGACAAGCAAGCCCACTGAGATGCAAAGCTCCTGGAGTCCGGGAGGTCAGCCCAAACCTTGCCGCATTGGCTACACTTACACATTGTGGTTGCTGAGAGACACCCCGTCTGCCCAGCCCTGTCAAGCCCATGATTTCTGCCACACCTTGCTGGCATAACGGTACCTGCAGGCCACTGCTGTTTTTTATGCTCTGACCTTACTGAATGCGACAGCAAGCAGTGTCCAGTTTACCACACCAAGCTGCTGGGCAGTCACACCCAGCTTGAGCATCTTGAAGCCCAATGGTGAAAGAAAACCCCCAGCTGAGGTTGCAGCAGATGGCATGTGACAGCCAGAGCTATTGTCACAGTGTCTGGCATGGTCAAAAGCCTGAAACCAGTCGCCAGCTCAAGAGGAAAGAGCCTGGACTTGAGCAGGGCTGCAAGCATTGCCCTGCTTGCACAGTGGGCAGCGAGGGGAGCTGGAAAAGCCCCGGTGCTGTTGCACATCCTGCACAGTTGCATAAGACCACGGGTGATCCTGATTTGGTCTCACTCACTGATCCCGTACCCCAGGGTAGAGCCAGGTCTGGCTAGCAGTGGCCTAACTTCACTCCCCTCCAGCTGAGGACATCTGGGTGGCAGCTTCATGCAGCGTAGAGAAGCTTGAGTCATATCTGCCTCAAGTCTCCCTTGAAGTTTTCCCAGTCATGTGAATGAGCAGATGCAGCCTGACATCACCCAAAGGGCAGAGAGGACCTGGGGGCTTGACTGCCTTTGCCTGTCAGAGGGACCAGGATGACCCCATGAGATCCTTTTGAAAGTCCAAATCTCTGGACTGAGCACCATAGGAATGCCTGGCCCATCTCCACAGCTAAGCAAGACCTTTTAATGAGTCAGTGTCTCTCCCCTTTGAAAAAAGGGCAGCATTGGCATATTCTCAATTTACCTTCTCCAGCACTTTGGCAGCATTTCTGCTGATCTTCCTGGAGCACCCTTCTGATTGCTAGTGTGGCACCCACGCTCTGGAGAGGTATGACTGGTGCTGCAGACAACCCACCTGACATATTTGTGAGATGAAGGTGATGGAGAAGCCAGAGCAGCGTACAAAACCAGGCTCACACCACCTGGGAACATCCAAGGTCCTCCATCACCCTCCATCTCAGCACCTCCTGGTGTCAGCTCCCACTGGCTCAAGAGTAAGGTGTCCTTCAACAAATCTCTTTCCTCCCCTCTCTTATGTTTTCCTGGCTGGCAACTAACACAGCTCCTAGTTTCAAAACCTAGTCAAGCCAGGAGGGGTAGAGTTAAAGCATCTTATCTTCTCCAGCACTTCCTTTTCTCTGGCTCCCTCTGAAATGACATCACCTCTCAACTGGGACATTAAATCAGAGCAAAAGCAGGAGGCCCAGCACAGGTGCAGCATAGCTCTGGTTACTGCTCATCCCTACACTGTGTCCCCATTGCCAAGGAGTGTCCATCACTAGCCAGGGATCTGCAAGGACATGTGTGACCTCCCTGCTTTGCCCCGTGCCTGAGCACACACTGCTGATGCCTGGGGGATGCTGGGGCAGAAACCCTGCAGGAAGTGTTTCCTTCAGTTGCCCCCAGTGAAGCCTGCAGCACTTGGGCTTGAGTGGAGCACAGATCTGACCCCTGGGCTTGTGCGTAACAACATGGGAATTTTTCTGAAGGAACACGGCACATTTTTGGGGAGCAGGGTGCACACAAACGCAGCCCCAGGGATCAGTGTCTGCTCTGGTCCATAGGTTCCCAGCCTCTCGTGCTCACTCGCATCCATCAGGAGCTGCCCAGCGCAGTGGATGGGTTTGTACGACTCTTTCAGGTGATCTCATAGTTCAAGCAGGTCAGGGCATGCTGCTCTCTCCCCATCACCCGCCTCCGCCAGCACTCACCCGGTGGCAGATCCTCCGCCGGCCCTGCCTGGGGAAGTCCAGGCAGGAGCTGAGGCGGCTATGAAGCAGGTGGGGATGTTTGTAGAGTGGCAGCAGCACCCTCGGCTGCAGTGCCTACCTAGGCAGGCTGCCACAACTGGAGGATGCTGGCACCTGAACTGATGGCCATAGCTCACCTCACTTGTCCTAAGCAAAGCCTCAAACTTGTGTCTGGGAGTCCAGGCATGCTCCCAGCCCATCCGTCCTCATTTCCCCCATATTTGCAGTTGCTGAGGGCAGCCTGGGCTTGGGGGAAACCCTAGAGATGGGCCTGGGTACCTGACACCATCCCGACATGGAAGCGACGCTCACCCCACCCTGTACCGGCTGCTTCAGCATGCCTTTCATTTTTAGAAAGTGAAGCAGCTCTTCAAAACAATCCCAAAGGCAGTGAATGTCCCTGGCTGGGCTCCAACTGATACCTGGGCTTTCCTCCCCTCTATGCCCCAGGCCATGGATCCCAGATCTTGCTGGGAGAGAGCAGCAAAGCCCAATGAGGTGAGGAGCCAGGTTAGCACCGAATCTTTCTAGCCTTTCCTCTTTTATTCATGGTGCTGGTGCCAGGAGTGCCATTTCTCTTGGCACGTGTGGAATTAAGCTCAGGAAGGATTTGTATCTGTCATGGAGCGGCTGTTTGAGGATCTCTGGTTTCTTCTTGATGCTCCCCTCCCCTGCTGAGGGCTTGCTGGGGAGGTGGTCCTTGTGTAGCACGGCCCAGTGAGCTGCTCGTGACTCCAGCACTGAAGGCTCCCAAAACCATTCTCTGGAAAAAACAGTGTCTTCCTGCCTACTGCAATTACCTGAGCAGAGAGGGTGCCCAGGAGGAGAAGTGGGAATCAGAAGGGAAAGGAACCAGAACAGAATGGGGGGATGGTTTCACTGCTCCTGCTGAAGATGGAGGAAGGAGGAGCCAAGAACCAGCATCARGCAGGTTCTGGGAGAACTAGGAAGTAAAAATCACCCTCCTTAGATTTGGGGGGTTCATTCAGCAATGCCCCCAGAGACACAAAAACCCAAGCTCATGGTGAAGCTTAAGAGAAATGCAGCTTTCAGGAGGGAAGAAAGTGCTGTTACACACCAGAGAAAAGAGAGAAACTGAGGCACAGTGTGTTGTTTACTCAGTGCCAGAAGAGTGCAGCAATGGAAGCCCTGTATCTCCTCTATCCGAGGTTTCACTCACAGGGTGCTGACCACGCTTCCAGCTCCTGCTGTGCCCTGCAGAGACCCCTCTGGCCCAGCCCCCAGCCCTGCTCTGCACAGTTCTTCTATCAGAGGAGAGCGGAAAACCCCACAACTTCTCCCCCATCCCCATCTTTGACAGTCCCTCCCCTCTGCACATTTTTAAGCTGAACATCTATGATAACCTCCCAGTAAAACTGGATTTATTGTGAGAACAGACGCTGCAGAGGGAAGGCGGACAGCCTGGGAATCCTTCCCGAGCTTGTTCATCAGGCCRGGGGGAAGACGCCAGCAGCATCTTTGAATAGGCTCCTGTGGTACCCGCACTGCTGCAGTGGGGGGAAGCTGTGTGACTCCTCCCCCTGAGCAGCAAACTGCACAGAGAGGAGGCCCTTTGCCAGTCCCTGCACCAATGTCTGTGTATGGCCCTGAGATGGTTGTAACCAAAATGAGCAAAAAGCCCCAGTGCTGGCACTGGGCTGACAGACAGTGAAGGAGATTACAAGACGGAAGGACAGAGATGTTGGACAGCTGAGCTGGGATCCTAACACACCTGGGGACCCCTCCACTGCCCTGGCTTGTCACCTTCAGGTCATCTCTGGGGACATGCCACTTATGGCTGGGTCACTGACAACATCTCAGGCAAAACCTATCCCCTGCAAGCTGCGCTGTGCCCTTCTCTGCCAAGGCTGGGCAGTAGTGGTGGTGTGGGGAAGGTGACACAGAAGGTGACAAAGTCCTGGCTAGGGACAGGGATGTGGTGTGGCATTGTTTTCCTTCTGGTGGTAAGCCCCAGCTTTAGGGATTTACAATCCACTAAGCTGCATGAGATGTTAGGGGAGACACTGCTGAGGATAAAAGGAAGGTGTGGGACACATGAAGCATAGATATCCCAGCTCCCTGCTGTTCCCTGTGTCCCTCCCTGCACCAAGGCTCTCTTTCTAGGATGGAGGTATAAAGTGGACGTGGGGCTTGAAAAGCCTCTCATGCCTTGCTCTGATGGCTGCAAAATGCCCGTTCATCTCCAGCCCCACGGACTCACCCCCTCCTTCAGAGTCCTCTGAAACAACCCAACAGCTCTGGCCTTGATGTTGTGCCCCACTGACTGCAAGAAGCTGCAAAAGGGCTGCTCATGACACCCGCCTCACCCCAAAACTGCTCTTCAGGAGAGCCACATGCCTTTCAAACATCCTCAGCACTGTGAGTCTCCTAAATGTCCCCCTAGAGACACATCRAGCAGCATGTCCTGTTCAGCAGCCTCCCCTGTACATCCTGGGCTCAAAGACGACTCACCAAGAAACAGAGAAGAGGTGACATGTCATTCTGCTGTGCCAGAGCAGGAGACTCTCCCTGGGCCAGCAGCTGCCGCACCCCACTCCTCACCCCCAGCTCTCACACTGGAAGCTGGCAGGAGACCTACAGGGGTATTAAAGATGTGTTTTACAGCCCACGCTCATTGCTCCAATAATGAGTGTTAGAGAGCAGCAGCTGGAGCTGTTCACAGACCGGTTCCCCATGCAGCTGCCGGAGGTTTTGCGGCAGCCCACGTTGCCTTTGGCATCACCCGCAGCCCCACCAGTGGGTTTTGTGCCTGTGCTCGTGCTGGAGACCCTCTGCCCCGCTAAAACTCCTGGCAGCTGAGGGGGCTGAGAGAGGCCAGGCTCTGCCCAGCCCTCATTAAAATGCCTGTGGTGGCTGAGAGCTGCTGCCAGGGCGGCACGTGGCAAGGAGCAGCGGGGCATGCAAGCGAGCACGCGCCTCGGCTTGCTGCTGGAGCAGCCGCCGCGCCGGCATGACTCCCTCACTGCTGTGTTGTCTTGGTGGCCGGGAGGGTGCCTGGATGCCCCCTCTTCATCACCCCAGCCCCCTGGGGACATGCTGCTCCCAGCACCCTGACACATCCATCCCCAAGGGTTAAACCACCTTGGTGAACTGAGCACAGCAGGGGATGACAAGGGCTGGGAGACCTGCAAAATCCCAGCCCTCACCTGCATCATGCTCAGCTTTCTTACAACAATGAGCCTGAGTGCTTGGCAGAGCATCTCTGTGGGAAGTTGAATTGAAGGATGGAAAATGGAGGGGCCAGGCACGCTGCACATCAACCCCCAGAGCTGCTGGGAAAATCCCTCTTTGCAAAACGCCATCTCCCTGGCTCTTGTGCTGGGTGGGAGCCTGCTGGTGCCGGCAGCTAAGCTGGGTGGCGTGATGAAACACTGCTTACTGCCATCCTTACTCACTCTGCTCCAGGGAGCYACGGGGCTTTGTCAGCATTTCCCACTGCCTGGGACGTGTCTGAATTTTCCCCCTGCCTCCATGGTCACTGTTTCCCCCAGCACTGTAGTCACCTTCGATTTTCCCCATCTCTCCCAGCAATGCCTGATGTGGACACAGCCCATTTGCTTGCACATCCTTCCCACACGCCTGGTGAAATCCTGGTGCTCCGCAGCCTGCCCAGCTTGCCCTCTCCCGGCTGATGCTCTTTTATGTCCCCCCATCTCAGCGCATTGGAGAGAGATGTCCAGTTTTCAACTACTCTCTTTTTCCACCCTCCCACTCCCCTGCCCAGGTTTCACCATCCCCTCATTTGACACAAAATTTCATCACCCCACTGCTGGCTCCTTTYTTTTTTTTCCAGGCAGTGGGGATGAGAAAGCCGATGAATCAGCCCTATTATGGATTCATGTGCATTCCCTGTTTCCCCAACGGTCACCCCGAACAGCCTCTGTCCATCTGCTGCTACAGTGCCCTGCTGCCTCCCAATCTGTGCCRGCCCCCCATGCCTTGCAGGCTGGTCCCAGACCCTGCTCCCATTCTCCCCAAGGAACCGAAAACATCCTCAAAAAAAGGAAAAGCAGCTGAAAGGAAGCCCTCCGCCCACTCAACCACGGACACACTCCTCGAGCTGCTGGGCTTGATTTTCCTCTGGTGACTGTGCCTGCTTTGGACCAGCCTTACTCGTTCTAAGTAAAGAAAAATGTGTCATTTCCAGGAGTGACTTATTACTAATGACACCATCACTGGGTTATGTGCTTCATGCCACAAAAACCTGTCAAGCACTTTTAGCAGCCTCCCATTTTAAGTGGTGATGGAGGGGAAGTTGCTTGATTCAACCCTTTGGTAATCTAGGTCATTCCAGGCTCGGCATATTTTTAAGATGCTCCAGTTAACATCCCCTTCCTCCGCTTGCCCTTCGCCCTGACACTGGGGGGTGGAAACACTGCAAAACCCCTTTCTGAACGAAGCAACCCAAGATGGGCAGGCAGGGCAGCGCTGGTGCAGCGAAATGGCTCCGGCGGGCAGCTGCCTGGGTGCGGGCAGCAGCGCAGCGCTCGGAGCCGATGGCTCCTTGTTCTGCCCGCCGTCCTCATCCGTCTTTACCCCGCGCACCTTCCTCTGCCCGGGGCACGGTGCCCCCCCGCCCCCTCAGCCCGGCGCCCGAGGGCGCAGAGATGCTGCCGGCAGATCCAGCCCTGGCTCCCGCAGCTTTCCTCCTTCCCTCCTCCGCTCCGTCCGCGACCTCACCAAGCTCGCCTGGACGGCGAAGGGTTCAGGGGACCCCGGAGCGGTCCCCGCGGCCAGGCAGTCTCACCGGACCCCGCACCGGGAGGGAAAGCTGCCTAGCGCCGGGGCCGCTGCAGATGCCTCTGCCCGCTGCAGGCAGCCGCTCACCTGCCTGAAGGAGCTGCCCTCTCCGTGCAGCTCCTGTCCCAGCCCGACCGCCTCCGCCAGCGCCGCGCACATCGCCCCTGGCTGGGCACCGGCCATCGCTCCGCTCCGCTCCCCTCCGCACGCTCCCCGYTCGCTTCCGTCGCCCCGCTCGCCAGCTGCCTGCGCTCTTTGTATCGCCGGCACCGCGCTCCGCTCCCCGCCGGCCACTCGGCAAAAGCGATCTCCGGCCCCCGGGCAAAGCAGGGCTCCGGCGGCGCAGCCCCCTCTTCCCGCTCCGTCCCCATCGGAAGGAAAGGCGCCGGGCCGGCTGACAAACCTCTCTTGTCCCTGCTCTCCTTCATCCTCCGCACCCTTATTTTCAGCTTCATCTGCCCCTCGCGCATGTCTGTCCAGAACTGGTCCTCGGAGGGAGCAATCATTACATCCACGGGCATCCAGGCAGCTGGGCTGCGGCTCGCGGGGGCACCTCTCACCGTCGCCAAACAACAGCTGGCGGGCAAACAAAATACTAAAAAAACCAAAAAAGCGCCCCCGCGGCAGAGCAACGCCAGCCTCCCCCCGGCTCCAGCCTTCAGGCCGAAAAAACAAAAAGCATTAAAAAACCCTCGAGCGGGGCAGGGGGGCTCGGCGTAGCCCCCTTTCCCCGGCCGCCCCCCTCCTGGCCGCCCGCTGCAGCCCGAGTGAGCTCAGCCCGGGAGCAGCCGCCCCATCCGCCGCCGCGCTCGCTGCGCGCCCGTACCGCGCTCATAGCTAACGGGTCAGGCATGCGGCCGCATTCCTTACTCAGCACACAGACACGCAGCACAACGCCGGGCTGACATATGCTTCGCTCCCTGCTTAAAGGCGCAACCGCGATTTTCTCGCCTGCCCAAAGCCCCCCGCAGCGAAGGGAGATGGATCGCTGCGCCACGCCGGGTTTGGCCCCGCGCAGTTAATGTGGGGACGGCAACGCGGGGGGAGGAAGCTCACGCCCACACCTCATTTTAGCACCTGCCAGGGCGGTGTGCGATCAAACCCCCACGATGAAGGGGGGATGCAGCACCACCCTTCATCCCGGCTCCCTGCTGCTCCTCGTCCGGGCACGCCACGGCTGCGCCCCCTCCCCACAGCTGCTTCTGGCAGGACCAACGTGCATCCCCTGTGTGATGCGTAACTCTGAACCCCAGCACCAGGAAGGGCAATGCCATGATCTCAGTTTCCCAAGATGGAAACCGAGCCACAAAAGATTAAATAACTTCTCGGGGTTCTCGGCTGCAGGGCAGAGCTGGGGACAAGACAGCAGGTCCCTCATCATCAGCTCATCTTGGCCCTTAATGTCTCTACTGAGAGAATCACCCAGAAGGATGCTCATCCTGGAGTGGTCCAATCATCTGGAGATGAACGGGTCCCAATACCTGGCAGGAAAAGGGGCTGGCACACTGGGCTGCTCGCACCTGTGCGTGGCCATATCAGATGGCAAAGCAAGACCTTGGTCTGAAGATGTACCCTTGGCCAAAGCCTTCTCATGTGCAAAACTCCAGCAAGAGGGGACATGTAGGAACTGGCTTCCCTAGTCTCACGGGGGTCTATCCATCTCTAGTGGCTTCTGAAGCAGGTGGGGACTGATGTGTTTTCTTCTTTGCATTTGTTCTGGGGGAGAAAATTACTTGTCCCCCTGCTTTCCACCCACAGAACTCCTTAATACATCTCCACACAGCTCCTTACAAGTTTATTGGTCCGAGCCCAGGCCTCCAGAAAATCATTCAGGATTATAGTAAGCGGGGGGGGGGGGGGGGGGTGGTGTGTGTGGAGGCCTGTATTGTGCCTTTGAAAATCTGAAGCTTTATGGGCTGAAAAACCCCAGGCTGAGCCATATGTGAGTGACTTCAGTGTTTTTCCTTTGAATGACATCACATGAGATGAGGTCATTGGCATTAACTAAGTGCTGTCTCCTCCCCCCCACCCCGAGCGGAGCCAGCCTCCTAACGAGCCTTGTTGTTGTAACAAATATGGTTTGATTATTATCAGATGTGGGTCAGAGGTTGGATAAAATTCAAAGCGTGCTCCAGCTAGGCTGGAAGAGAGAGAAGCAGCCTTCCCCCACGAGCCATGCTCAGGAAGTGACTACCACAGCAGGTCCCCAGGCGAATCTGTGGTCCCCCACTTTTGCCACCACTGTCACTACAACGGAGGGTGCATGATGCTGGTGGCCAGTGCCAACGTCTCCCAGGGATAGAGATGCCTCCATGTCCCACCGCCACTGTGCCAGCAGTGCTCTACCCATGCTGGTGGGGGATCCAGCTGTGACCCTCTCTGGTGGCTGTGGTTGGGGGTCTACTGGGGTGGGCATAATGACTTCACYAGGGTCACTAGGTCATGCAGGGGCAGTGGCTGGCTGGCCACTCTGTGCTAGCCGAGGGGGATGCTGCAGGAAGCATGTGGTGAATTAGGGGGTGCAATTCTCAACCTGCCCCTGACCCAGCAATGCTCAATCATGCATTTGCCTTCCCTCGCTGCCCTCCGGCTGTCCATCTCCCTCACGCTCGCAAAAGCCCTGGGCACAAGTTACTTTGGTAATGTCAGGGTCCTTTAGGATGTGTTTGGACTGARTTTTCAGTTCAGGACTACTGGGAGCCCCAGGTGGGAAGCTGGGCATGACACCACCAAGTAGACCCCAATGGAAGAGGCTCACCAGTGTCCCACCCCCTCCTCTGATCCTCAGCAAAAACAAGTGAGCACAGATAATTAGCCACCCCCTTCCTCCAYCAGAGTGAAGTCCAGCCACATGGAGATGCCACCTGCAGCCACCATTCCCCAGGCAGCATCCTCCTCCCTGCTCTTCCCCCATTTTCTTCACCCCTTTGCCAGGACCCGTATAGGGGTTGGCACCTGGTGCTAGGACAGGGGGCAGCTGGCAAGTAGAGAGATGAAAGACACTGTCCATAGTGCAGAAATACATCCCACATATCAGCTGCTGCCTCTCAGCCCCTTTTCCCAGGTGCTCCTCCTGGCCAGGCTATCACCCATCCTGCCTCCAGCTCCTGTTTAGCAGACAGAGGTGCATCACCCAGGGAGATGTGCCCAGCCTCGTCAGCCTCACTTGGCTCTCATTGCCGCAGCATCCACTGGAAAAACATCTGCTGCCATGGGTTGGASAGCCTCATGTAACCCTCCTGCAAGAGCAGGGAGCAGAATGAGTCCCTGTTCAGCACCTAAGTACCCTGTCAGGACAGTACCTACAGCCTGGCACAAGCCCAGCTGGGCAGGGCCAGTGGTTCCTCTCTCCACCCAGCACTGGGASATGGTAATAATTGCCAGTGACGACCTTTTGCAAGCACGCAGCACAGGCCCAGGGAAAGGGGGAGGCGGATGAGGGGAGGCAGATTTCTCAAAAGGAAGGAAACTGTAACTGGGCAGTGGCTCCTGCCCATCAGGATCTCTTGCTGGGGAAGTTGCCTTCCTCTCTTTGACTTTCCAGAAATCAGAAATGAAATTACACAGCAGTTTTCTAAGTCAGAGCGACCAGAGGGCTGCTCTTCCCTAAGCCCCTGCTCCTCTGTCCCCCTCTGCCTTTGACCCTTTTGCTTGCCTTTTCTGGGTCCAGTGGTTAAAAACACGTCCGGAGGGGGAGGGGAAGCTCTTCAGGGTAATTATAGAATCGGGAAAACAAGTTGTCTGACGACAGCGTTGCTAAACAGGGAGGTTTAGAGCATAGGTCTGGAATACAATCAGCCTTGCACATACGTGACCTGGCTTAACCCCTCCCAGGGATGCAGTCACTGGTCCYGCCGGGGCCGAAAGCCTCCCAGGCATCTCCTGGTTGTGGTTGAGGGTGAGAAGGGGCCACCTTACTCCACCTCTGTGCCTTGGACTGAGGAGACTGGAAGCACTCTCTAGGGAACCCAGCAGGCTGGGTGTCTGAAGTTGGATGCCAGCACCCACTGAAGAGGGGCTAGAGGGCAAGAAAACACAGTCCTGCCCTAGCTAAAGTGGTCCCAGATGGCTTTGCTGTAGGAAAGAAAGCAACTCCTCCAGGGATGTTTCGCATGAGAGGAAGGGAGGTTCGGAGAGTTACCTAAACCTCCAGGATAGTAAAAATCACAAACCTTGGTGTTACCATTTGATTTGTAAAAAAACGCCTCTCCCTCTAGGCTGGTATCAGTGCCCTACCTCCAGTCCTCTAGCCAGTCAAGAGAAAAGCATCACCACAGGTACCCATGACCCACAGCCTGAAGAAAAACTGGGTGTAACCCCCTCCACAGCCCTTCTTACCTACCCTTTGTCCATTCCTGACCATCATGTGGGCAGTTTGTAGATGAAGAACAACCCGAATCCCCATTCACATTATTTGCAAAGCTGGTTCTTCAAAACTCCCAAATCTGGGAGAAGCAAGAAACTGAGAGTTCTACAGGAGTGGTTTTTCCTGTCTCATCCCACTCCCATGCCCTTGTTATTCATACCCACACTCCTGCCAGCCACGGATCTGCTTTTTTTGGTTCATCACAGTATGCTATGGGATGGCCACAGGTGGACAGAGGCCCCTGCGGGACGTTCAGAGACAGTAATTAGACTTAAAGTAAAATCTTGTAGATACATCTGGAGGATTCATGCCAGTAGGTCCACAAGTGCTCTTAGCCATTACAGCCTGAGGGTACCTGAAATAGCCTTAATGCTTGATCTACACATGCATCTTCAGGCCCATGTACTGAGCAGAGGCTCTGCTAGAGTCAGAGGACAAAATCCACCAGCTAGTGCATTCTGTCCCCAGCAGACACTCACACACCGGACTCAACAGCTGAAATCATGGTGCTGTGCAGAGCGGGCGATGAGGAAGGTGACCATCAAATAGCCACCTGCAGTCGGGTCCTGCTTCCCCACTCCCATCAGACAGTTTGTGGCTGATGAACCCCGAGAGCCGCTCACCTGGTTAGAGCATGGTGCTAATGACACCCAAGGTTGTGAGTTTGAGGGTTTGATCCCTGTTATGGGCCATTCACTTTAGAGTTGGACTTCATGATGCTTGTGGGTCCCTTCCCACTCAGAATTCTGTGATTCTGTGACCAATGTGTGTGTGTTTGGGATATTTTCTTTCTTAAGTTTTAGATTTTTTTTTTTTTTTACATTGGGTTTGTAAAGACACCTCAGCCCTGGTTATGGATCCTGCTTCAGCATCTGCCATGACAAGCTTTGCAGATTCATTTGTATTTTTCCTGCTTTTTGGATGCACATGCTGTTTCCTTGAGGCTCAGACTCAAGGCAAGCCCCCTTCACTCTGCCCTGCCTATATGCTGCTTTCACACTTGCCTAGTCTGGCTTTTTCATTCATCTTCTCTTTTCCTCCAGAACAACCCCAGCCCAACATGTTTCAAGAGGAGCAGGCAGCAAGGGAGATGTGAGGCTGGCATGTGGCTTCTCACCAACATGACAYGAGACAGCATCATGGTATTTTCAGCCAAGGATGAGCAAAGTCAGGTACAGTTGCCCTGATGTTTAACCCCTTTTAAGGACTGTCCCTATACAGGAAAAAAAAAAAAAAGTGCGTTTTCTTTCTTTCTTTCTTTCTGATTTTTTTTTTTCTTCATTAGACTCATCTGTCCCTGAGTCCTTATTTCTAAAATAATTCCAGCCACTGCTTCAGTGCTGAACCCACTCATGCCTGGGCAGCCCAAGTCAGCTCCYGCAATGGAAATCCCCTTTCCTTTTTCACTACTTCATTTTGCCCGCGGTGAAGTCACCTGTCTTTGGTAGATTCCCCCAAAATCCCCCAAATCTCAGGCCCCTCCAGATCACTGCAGCCACGCGCTTACAAGTCTCTCCAGCCGTGCCGGGTGGCCATGGCACCGCTGGGCTGGAGAGGACCTGGGTCACAGCCAGCCTGCTCACTGAGGAGGATGGCGAGTGGAGGGCTGGGAGGGATTTGTCGCTGATGATATTGTTACATTCTTTCCGAATCCTGGGAGTAAACAGACGTTCCAAATTTAGAAAGAACAGGACTGGAAAATTTAAACATTCCTTGAAGAATTGGTACAAAAGCGGGGGGAGGGGGGCGCTGAAGATGATCTCACATGCACTCCCGAGCCAGATGAAAAGCTCATGACTCCAGTTCAGAAAGCAATCGAGGGGCCTGTTTCAGGTCGGAGCACGATATCGCAGCTCCCCCAGCACACGGAGCTGCAGTGAAAAGAGCCTCTGTCGTGCAAGGGGGGTCCCAAGCCCCGCAGCCCAGGCTGTGGGGACCACCACACTGCCATCCTGGTTTTATCTCCAGCTGGCACACGGCTTCAAGCACAGGACAGAGGAGCCCGGCTCTCAGCCTAAGGACCAGAAGTAGGGACAGGATGGGTGACTGAGCATCATCTGGATGAGTATCCCAAGCCCTCAGCTGTCACTTTTAGCCACCGAATAGGAGGAAAAGAAAATCTCCACACCTTCTGCTGCAGCTGGACAAATGGAGAGGAGCTGGTGAAGCTCAGCACCCACCAGCTCAGCACCACACACAGCTCTGGACAGGCTCCAATACCAGATCTGGCACACGAGAGCCATAAGGAGCAATGGAGCCAGACTGCTGCTGCTGCTGCTTCATAAGCAGATAATGGCTGTTAATAAAAACCAAGCGGGTGATTGCAACAGGGGAAGAATAAGGGGGAAAAAAGAAAGCAAAGTTAAAAAAAAAAAAAGGAAAAAAAAAGAAAAAWTAGCCAAAGAAAGCAAAAAAAAGCAAAAAAGCAAGGGTTTGTGCTGAAGTAAACAAAGGTTAAAGAACAGTCAGGCTCCTGCAGGAATAGCAGAGCTGGGCTGGGAGGGAGGGGGCATTACGTAATGCAGGAAAAATGTTGGCTCCATTCAGTTTTCCACCACTTCATGTGATGTCAGGAAAACCATATAAATCAACAGTCTTTCTGCTCCCACGGATGGAGGGCAGCAAGCAGCACTATTTATACTTACACAATTAAAAAAAAAAAAAAAGAAAAAAGAAGAGAAGCCGATGATTTCCAAGACTGGGAATAATTGACTCAGATTCTTCCTTCCCAGCCGCTGGAATCGCTGCCTCTGGGCTGTTAACCCTTGAGGAGTCCCTGGCACCAGTCCTGCCATCCCCAGCTCCCCTGTCCTCACCCATCAGCCTCCATCAGCTGCTTCAGGGGTCAGAAGGTCGATGGCCTGGAGGTGAGCGAGAACAGCCAAGCCTAGTGTTTGCACGAGATGGGGACAGAAGGGATGGACCCCGGCATCTGCTGGGGCTGAGAGAGCTGGGGAGCACAGAAGGGCTCTGTAGGGCTGCCACACTGAATTGGGGACCCTCAGGACAGGGTTCCCTGGGGTGATGGCATCCATTGAGGGACAGGCTGAGATTTCAGCAGTCCTTGCCAGCCTACTGGGATCACAAGGCACCTCCAAGGAGGACCCAGGCACCTCTTCTGAGACATAAAATGGGTTGGGGCAGGACAAGGTGCTTGAGCCCACACAAGACAGACCAAGGGGTTAAACCCCACAAGGGCAAGAGTTCAGAATCAGGCCCACTCACACATCCTGCCCCAGACCTCCCGAGCACTCCAGAGCTGCCTCTAAAGCGGCCCATTGCTGCCCACGCTGCAGTGTTTCAGGAGGAAGCTGTGCCTGTAAGCAAGCATGCCCAGCCTCCCCTGGACGCTCTGCAGAGCCATTCCAGTCATGATTTCCATGTGAAACACCGCCGCCATGACCCAGTGTTCTACATTTCGGTTCCAGTTTTTTCCACCTGCTGGTGGCCCGCGTTCCACATCAGACTGCAGCCCTGCTGCGCTTTTAATTTGAGAGGCTTGAGCTTTGCTTGGTGCCTAGCACAGCCACACTCCTGCTGGAGGCTCTGGGCTCCTGCAGCCCAGGGGGATGGAAATGGCTGCCCTGACGATGGAGGATGTGTGTGCCCAAGCGGGGAGCAGCAGGTTTGCTGGCAGGGGGTTCTGTGGTGGCAATGCTGATGGCTGAGGGGTGGCAYGCTGCTGGTGCATGCTGTGCATGCGGGCTTGGGGGCACCAGGACTACGAGGCTCCCCCAAGCCTTCGTTCCAGGCAGGAAAAGACTCGGGGGCTCTCAGGGCCACCTCACCCAGCCCTGTCCCGGCTCCAGGACTTGGAGGGGTGGGGGTTTGCAGCCAGTGCACAGCATTGCTCCTCRCCCAGCCCTGGGAAAGTGGCAGTGGGTTAGGGGTGCCAGGGTCACACCGCCAAGGCTATTTCCTGACCCATCCCCATGACTAAGCAGGTTCCTTCCCAGATGCAACCGAATCCACCTTTACTTTCTCCTGCACCATGCGCCAAGCCGTGCCCTTGTTTATGCCATGACGACCTTGGAACTGCAGGCACAGCTACAGAGGCAGGCCAGGGGCTGCCACRGCAAGCTCATGGTGGCATCCTCCAGCACTGGCCTCAGCAGAGCTCCTGCAACCCGGGCCACAACATTAGCTTTAATGTGATTTCATGTAGTCCCTGCTTGCTTTTGAAACCTTTGAACTGGGAGGTTTAATCCTGCTGTTTCTGTGCTCTGGTCTCCCTATCACAATGCAGCTGCTCTAATTCAACAGCACTTACCCCTGCCTAGCACRGGCAAGGCTCCCTGAATGCCACTTGCTTGTGCTACCTCCCCCATCATAACTACCCTTTCCCAGGGTCTGTCATGCTGCTGGATTGCAGGGATGGCAGYTCCCTCCATCCCTGCGATGCCCAAGGGCACAGAGGTCAGCACCCTCTGCCTCAGCCCCAAAGCAGTACCCAATCACCACAGGATGAGGACAGGCTTGAGGAAGAGATGATTCCCATCTCTGTGCTTTCGGCACTGTTTAGGAGCCTGGCTGAGCTCAGTGGGTCTGAGGGGCTGGATGAGGCAGTGCCTGCCCAGTCCTTCATGGGCAGAAAGCTCAGAGGAAGGCAGCTTCCTCTTCCCAACAGGGCAGATGCCCAGCTGTCCCAGCCATGGGGAATTTAAGGCAGCTTTAACTCTGCCTTAGGCAGTTTGCTGCCTCTCTCTCCTCCTCTCTGCTGGGTCGGAGCTTTTCATTCATCAGTTGCCTGCCTCACATTTTTCACTGCAGAAGGGCTGTAATTAGGGCAGCACATGCCTCCTCCACACTTGTGCCTGGAGAGCACCATCTCCAGCAGACCCTGACTCACTCAGTGATGACTCTCTGCCCCTGCCATCCTTCTCCTTTCCAGTACATCCACGGATTTCTTCTCCTGTCCTCCCTTTAACAGCAGCAAGAGGGAGCAGAGCGCCTGAACCAGGTCTGGTCCTTGGCACATTCATCAGGGATGAAGTAACGCAGCGATGGGAGAACAAAGGGCAGCTTTTGGATGGCTGGATCCATGCCACCACAACCCCTCTGTACCCTCCTCTTTCATTCCCCCTGGCTGGTGGGTGCAGTGGTGGGGAGCCGGACAGCGCAAGGAACGAAGGCACGGGGAGGACCCAGGGATGCCAGCATGGGCCGAGCCTCCTCAGCCTGCCTGCAGGGTGGCCCTCCTTCCCCACGGCCACCGGTGGCCAGGAAAGCGGGTGCACGTGGTGGCCACACGCATGGCCACAGCTCTGTCACTCCAGGCTAAGGGCATGAGCGTCAGATGAAGTGGTAACCCAGGGCTCCTACCTGTGAGGATGGAGACGCTGTGGAAGCAGCTGTCCAGCTTGCCCAGGAGGATGGAGAGGAAGCTGTCAGCAGCCAAGCCGGTCACRTCCCGTGTGCTCTGGTCATAGACCACCACGTCCTGGTGGTCCTCCGCCTCCACCTGCAGGGGATTAGCAAAAAATGGGCATCAGAGAAAAAGGCTGAGTGCTGGGGATTCTACTGTCCACACCACCATGGGAAGCAAAGCTGAATTTAGTGGTCACACAAGCAGGAGATTCAAGCTCCATAGCATCTCCATGAGCTGGTTTTGCTCACCAAATGAGGTGTTCAGCCAGGCTGTGACTCTGCTCCACGGCTACAAGCCAATGTGTCAGTACAGATGGCCACTGGAGCAGCCCCACCAACTGTGAGCGCTTTTGAGCATCCTGCCAAAAATAGGGTCACTCTTCCCCCAAACAGGGTGACTCCTCACCATTGCCCACCCTCAGTTTGGCATTACTCAACTGCATCCCAGAAATCGCCGTGACTTCTTCCACCACCTCCTCCCCAGCCAACTTTTGCCCTCAGATACTCCTCTTCAGCCTGGCTGGGGTTACAGGGATTTGGGAGTGGTTCTGCAGGCAGGGGTGCTCCCAGCACAGCTCTTGTGCTGCGGCTGGAGTCAGCGGGACTGGATCAACAGCTCTTCAGGGATTAGCCTGGAGACACCATGCCCAGTACAGCAACACCTCTCTAGGCATTACCCCTCTGGAAGCTCACCCTAAACCTGCAGATCACCCCTAAGGGCTGAAGGAGAGGGAAAACCTCTTCTTTTGCTTGGTGGATGTTCAGGGTGATGCTCTTTCTTCCTTTGTAATGTGTGGTGGGGCTTGCACACTGCAGAGGTAAACTGGGGAGAGGGAAAGGAGCTCCTGGRCTGCTCTCATGTGACTTTACATCCCACAAACAGCACTCAGCCCTGCTGCCCACCGCTGCGGGGTCTCTGGGGCAGGTGAGATGGTGGGATATCCCACAGGCAGGCAGATATCTGCAGGCAGGAGTCCCCCCATGCCTGGTGACAACTGGATTGCAACGAGAGCACTCAAGGCACAGCCAGACATTCCTACACCTACCTGAAGGTCTGTGCACTAATAGAAGATAAAAATCCTCACAGAGGCACAGCTCAGCTCAGCTGCTGAAGAGCTGGATGTATGGCATATGCCTGCCTCGAGAGCGCCTGCCCTCCCAGCCAGCGGGGTAAGACACATTGACACATCCATCACGTCATCGGAGGAGGGGGAGGCAGCGGCAAGTGGGGAAGGAGGGAATGTGTGCAGGCTGCTCTCTTCTCCAGTGCTGGAGCTGCCCATTGGCCACCCCCTGCCAAGCCCTCTCCAAAATCTCTTTAGGAGACCACTTGAACAAGGTACCACTCATGGACACCCGCTTCTTTTGCTGTCTCACTGCCAAGCCCTATCTCACCACCAGAGCAGATTCGCTCGGGGTTGCCGTCACTATTAATGCTGCTTTCACACCCTGCTGCAGGTGCTTCCCTGCTCAGCAACGTGAGCACCATCCAAATAAAACTGCAGGGAGCACTGATTTAGCTGAGCTCATCACATCTCTGCGCCGCAGCGGAAGGACAGCCCCGCACCAACAGAAATCCCTGTCGGGGCACCACGCACAACTCTGCACTGGGAACGGGGGGGCTAAAAGGACACACCTGTCCCCAGCCTGGCACCTGGCATTGGAAGGCAAAACTGGCCCCATGGCTCAGCAGGATGAGAGGAAAGAGAAAAGAACATGGGAATTTTAAAACAAGACACTGAAAAATGACTGAAACCACCTGGGATAAGCCAGAGGAGGATTTACCCCAGCATTTTTTCCTCAGCTATCCCTGACTTTTGTGGGAGGTCATCTCAAGCACAGCTAGAGGGAAACACGGTGGCTGACAAGCCACTTTGGAACCAGAAACCAACCAGTCCTTAGCAGGGCTACTAGCCCTTCAGGGCTCCCTAGCACATCCCAAAGACCCACTTCCCAGCCTGAAGCCCCATGCCAGCAGAAACATCTCTCCCAAAAGCACAGAGAAGCAGAGACCACCCTGTGGTGGGGTAGGGGCTCATCCCAGCTGCACAGTCCAGGCTGAGGCGGCTGCAGGAGAGATACCAGCTCTGGCTGAGCAGAGTTATCCCACAATAGGATTTAGTGTTCCCTCTGCACGGGAAGGCTTTGTTTGGGCCATTACTGCAGGGTTGCTGAGCGACGGCAGAGATGTGCGACACGGTTTACATCTTATTAAAGTTATAAGGTTTCACTCAATGTAAATGCCAAACAAGTGCTGGCCTTGCATGGCCTGGTTGCAGAAAATAAACACCCAGCTTGCTGGGGTGAGGAGACCTGCAGGATGGTTCTGAGGAACCCTCAAGGAGCACGCAAGGAGCCTGCACTGGCATCCCAGCTCCTCACCACAAAGGGAAATAAGACAGACATGTTTAGTCAAGTACATGGGTCTCCCATTAATCTCATGCCCTCCTGATATGCCCTATCTCTGACCTTAAACATAAGGAGSTTAAGAGCTAACTGGGGCACAGGAGGAGGGTAAAGGTGAAGAGATGCTCCAGACTAGATTCCTGCTTCTGCCAGGTGCTGGCATAGGGCAGGGACACAGCTGACAACAGAGGTACCCTTCTGAGGAGCAACACCTTCATGGTGGGAGCTCTCCCACGAGGGTTGCTGTCACCCCAAGACTGCTGAAGTAACCCCAGGCATCACCCTCCAGACAGGGTCTGCACATCCAGCCAGCAAGGGACAGCAGGGACAAGATGCAGCGAGTCTTTTGGCTCCAAGTAGGTGTTGAGTGGGGCTTGCAAACCCATGCATGCCTTTGAGAAGTTGCTGGCCCACTCCAGTGCTAGAGGTGCCCCACAGCATCTCCCCAAGGACAAACCTCCTCCCTGCTAACATCCTGGCTGGAAGGGTATAACCAGCCTGGAGCAAGGACCAGCCGGCCAACAGCTCCAACCAAACCTCAGCTGAGATCACCCATTCATTGCCTTTGTGCCCAAGCCCTGTGCTCCCCATCRCCGTCCCCAGCTCTGGCTGGAGGTTAACTCCCATATGGACACTAGTCCCTGGCGCTGGCTGGTTCAGCACAGCGTGGGTCCCAGCTCTGTCTCTCCCTGCTGCCAAGCAGGCACAGTGATGCTCTACAGGTGATCCAGGCTAAGATAAGAGCGAGCTATTATTATTATCCCAATTACTACTGACATCTCAGTCACGTATTGTTTCAAAACACAGTGAATCACCCCACTGAAATAACAGGGCTTCCATCAACATAAAGAGCAGCGAGGCACACGGCTCAAAAATAAGCCCCGGCTTTCCCTCAAGCAAAACAGCTGCTTGCAGAGCCAAGCTCCTAATGCAAATAAATAAATATTCCCATCGCCTGAAGAGACCCTTGTCTTGTCTCAAACCATGGCCATAGCTGCTCTGGAGATCACTCCATTTCAGAAAGTGAGAAGTGGTCAAGAGATGGACTTTCCAGRGGGATCTTGAAGAAGTGAAAGCATTTCCCTAAAGAAATGCTAGTGAAAACCCCAAGCAGAAATTTCCCAGAACCTCTACTCCCCAAACTGCACTGAGGAGCTGAATTTTTCCAGTTGTTATTGGAATTTACTCTGGTGAGAATTTATTATTGTCAGCATTGGGAGAAGGGTTCAAAACCGACCAGAGCAGTATGTTGGTACCATTTTTGTGCGGAGGGAAACTACTGCTAATTGCGAGAGGAATTGCTGCTGCAGTTTTTGCCAGCTCAGGTACCACAGGAAGATGGTTCACACCAAGGCTGAGGGAGAAGTGTCTTAGCTATGGCAGCTCTAGCTGCTACAGTTGTAGGATCATAGCAATGTTTCATTGAAAAAAAAAAAAGAAAGGGATTTTAAATTTCTCCATTTCTTCTTTCCTTCCAAATGGTCCTTTCATTTCCTTGCACCAAAAAAGCCAGGAGCTGCTGTTATCCCACAGCATCACTCCAAACTGCAGCCCCCATAAGCACTGTTAATGGTACCCTTCCTTAACAGCAACATGGGAAAGAGGAGAGTAGGCACTGGGAAAAGCAAATTAGACAAATTCTCTCAGTCCCCCTGCCAGCACACATGTGGGAGAAGCAGAGTAGGCAGCCAGGTGGGGTTTGCCCAAATGCTTTGCCCTGTATCAGCCCCTGTCTCCTTCCCCAAAAGGCGATCACCACCCTGAGAATCGCCGAGGTGGGATGCGCAGGTCCAGCTCTTTGTCGGAGGCGAGGAGGAATGGGACGAGCCGAGGGCCCAGGGCTGCCCTTTGGCCACCCGGGCAGCCCCGCGTCGCTGCCAGCCGCCTTTGTCTCGGCAGCCCCGGCCGGCCGGGAGCAGGAAACAGGAGGAGGGCGGGAGGCCCGTCAGGAGGAATAATGGGGCCGGACAATCGCGCTACTGATGTCACCCTTCCTGCCATCTGCTCCCCACGCCAGCCGTGCCCCCCGCCCCCCAGCCCCGGTGCAGGGAGACAGGGGCAGAGCAGGGCCGGGCGGGTGTTGGCCAGCGGTGGCGGTGGAGGCAGGGAAACGACACAGGGGATCGGAGGTGTCAACCAGCTTTCAGCATCCCCTTCTAAGGACCTGTGCATGTCGAGGCAGCAGACCATATTGATTTCTGGGGGTCCCAAAATACAGCCATGACCCGAGCGGCTGAAATTGGAAGCAGGGGAAAGGAGAAAGGGCGAGAAGAGAGTTCATCACCCCAAAATGCGAACACACAAGTGCATGCACAGAAAGGCTTGGACATCCCGAGCCACAGCCACCACCCCTGCTTTATGCCAGATGAGAATACGGCAGTGATCCCCCCCACCCCACTCCCCCGCTCCAGCTTCCCAGGACAAGTGGCTTAACCTCTCAAGGGTGTCCTGACGCTTAATTAATTCCTGGGCTACATGTGTTGGGAGAGCCAGCAAGCTGTGAGCATGGCCGGGGCTGTGCAGAGCAGCAGCCTCCTGCCCATGAATGTGCCAGGAGGGATTTCAGCCGTATCGAAAAGAAAAGCAAAAAGGAAAAACCCGTGAATTAAAAACGGTGGCAACGCCTCTCTTCTGTTCCCCTAGCATCCCTGGTTATAATCACGTCCCCAGCTAATACGTGAACCATTATGCAATGATCCAGGAGCAGGGAGAAAGCGATCCTTCTATGCTCCTTCAATGGGGACAGAGCCGGGAATGCCAGGAAGGACCGGCCGGCTCCTTTGGGAGCCCACTGCTSCTCTGCAGCTGGCGAGCTGTAGGTTTGCAGGCGGACGGCATCGGCTGATGTTAACTCTGCCATGCTTCCCYCTTCCCTATCATCCTCCTCTTCTTCCTCCCCCTTGCGCATCGCTTTTTCTGCTGCTGCTGCCGCTCCACGTGACAGCGGCCACTGCAGAGGTGACCCTCGCCGGGAGGAGGGCGGCCGCTCCGCTCTCCTCGGAGCTTGCGAAAAACTGATTATTCTGCTTTATTCTCCAGGGGATTTAAGAGCAGCTAAAGCCGTTCAGGAATCAGTCTCTGCAATCCCCTCCAAATCGCCCAGCCCAGAGCATCCCCGAAGCAGATTGGCGCGAGGCCGGCCCCCCCGCACTGCCAGTCCCCTTGATCCCGCGGGGTGATGTCACCGGCAGCCAATGCGGGCAGCGGTGGCTTCTCGGGGTGGCGGGGGGGGACACGACGCAGATGGCTCCAGCTGGGCCCAGCATTTGATTAATCGCCTGAATTACCCTCGCTTTGCCATAAAATTACAAGGCGGGAGTGGGGGAACGGTAGGAGCGAACTGGCAGGAGGGCGGGCTGTGATGACAAACCACCCTTCGGATGGTGAACCACCCTGGGGCTCGTCCCGCAGCCACCGGGGCGGCATCCCGGCACCCACCGGCACAACCCTCCGGCAGCACCTCAGCGGAGGGCAGGACCCAGCCCACGGCACCACAGGGGCACCCGGCACTGCTCTGGCCGGGGCTCCAGCCCAGCTCCGTGGCTCGGAGCCACCTCTATTATTTAACCAGGAGCGATAGAGAGAGGAGCCCGGGAGAGATAATATGCCATGACACCGGATAAGAGCTTCTGGCGTCACAGGGGAGGAGGATTACATGTCCCTGAATGGAGTTAGAGATGACAGAGGGGAGGGGAAGAGTTTTTAGCAGGGGATTAAGCTTACAGCTCCAGGAAGGCTTTGGAGGGTTGTTTGCTGGCGTAAGACAAGTCCTAAGGCTGATATACCTGTTAGACTTGCTTGGGGAGGGCTTCTGGAGCAGGGAGCCATGTCAGTGGGGTGGGGGCAATGAACAGGCCCCTGATGACAGCCCTGTGGCCACATGAGCTCACATTCCAGCTCCCCAAAGGGTGTCAGAGAGATGCTGGCAGATACTGGGGTCAAGAGATGGAGGGGAAGGATCCATGTATTAGGCACAGACCAGCCCTTAAGCCAGTCTGCATCCCACAAGGGAGCAGGGTGTGAGCATCCACCAGGAAAGGTGAGGGTCAGACTCCTTACCTTCATCTTGGAGGCGGGCTGGATGAGCTCCGTGATGGAGACCTTGTCCTGCTGGAGCCTTCTCTTGACGAGCTTGGAGCAGCAGATGTTGACGGAGCTGAGGACGTGCCAGGAGTTGTACTCCACGAAGGAGCGGCTGTCGATGACCAGGGTGCCCTCCGCTCCGTTCCTCAGGAGGCTGGCCAGCTTCTTGGGGTCCATCACCTTGCGTGGGAGCCTGTCCCCGGCCATAACGGGCCAGTCCCCTCTATGGCGAGTGGGGAGCAAGGGGTGGGAGGGCAGGGCAGGGACGCCAGCACCCGTCTCCCCAAGGGGAATGAGCGAGGGGTGAGCGGTGAGCAGGGCAGCACCCGTCCTAGTCTCCTCACGCTGCTAACACCCAGAATGCCAACTCATTGTGCTGAACCTGGAAAGGGAAGAAAGGAGACGACAACCCATCAGCTGGGCAGGATGATATTTACCTTGGATGTCTTCAGAAGAGCCTAAGAGTGCAACAAGCTGTGCTTTCCAGGTGTGTTCTCCCAGCCCGCTGGCATGTGTGGCTCCAGAGCTGCCCAAGCCAGAGGTTTTCTCTCTGTATTTAATAGCCCTCAGCAGAACTTTCTTCCATGAATTTGTCTAATTGCTTTTTGAAGCCATGTCAGCTTTTAATTTAACAGGCACAATGGCCACAATGGCAGGGAGTAGAATGGTTTGCCAGTTACACCGAAGAAGTCCTTCCCCCGGTTTGCTCCAGATCTGCTAACTGATGGCTCCTCCGGGTGACCCTTACTACTTGCCAGAAAAGGCCACATATGCCTGTTCCCTAATCATCATCTCCACAGTTCTTACCACATTTAGACCTAATTTAGGAGCTTTTCAGGTCAAAGCATCTACAGAGCTGCCAGTTCCACAGACAGACACCTTTTGCCACGCCGGCCAGCCCCGATGTGCCATGTTTGAGAGGCAGGCACATCAGGGACTTGCACGGGGCAAGATGTCACCTCCTTTCCCTGTTCCCAGTCCAACAGCTCCTCGCACTCAATTTGCTTTTTCTGACCTCTGCCAAGCACAGAGCTAATGGTTTCACAGAAGCAGCTTAGCTCAGCTCTAAGGTTCTGCTGCTGCATGGCAAAGGCTACTTCAGGGCCCATCAGACACACCACCAAATCAGGTTTGCTCACTCATGTTCATCACTTCACACTGGATTTCACCTGCCTGTTTATCAGAGCCTGCTCATGGGTATCTTTGTCAACTTGCCTCCTGGCAAGTCAAGAGAAGATGACCTGTCTTAGAAGACAAGAAGTCAAGTTGATCTTTACTTCTGTCTTCAAGAAACAGGCCAGCATTAAGGCAGAGGTGCTGGGTAGCTGCACTTGGACTGAGATGGCCCCAGACAGCCTACTGCTTTTCAGCATCTAACTTACACAGACTTAGAAAGGGGGTTCATATACAGGGGTACCCTGTGTACAAATACGCCATGTTTCCATCTTAGGAGCTGGAGCGGGGTCGAGCCTGGTGCTCTCTGAGGTGCTACTAGAAGAACAAGATTCCTCTATGTCCAGCCCACGAGATCTGCAAGAGCACTAGGCAGGCTGGGGAGCATTCAGCTCAGGGTGTCCTCTTAAGTTTTAATGGAACACATCATTGCAGGCATGTTTTAATAGCATTAGGTTTTAATGCCACTGCAGTCATTCAGAAAATAAGCTTGGGCTACTACCAGGCTTCTGTTGTTCGTGCCAGACGGTGTTTTAGACAGAACCCACAAGCTGCTTCATGGAAGCTTTAATGCATCTGAATTAGGAGGACTATGAATAACGTGCCTGAAAAGGCCAGCGTAAAGATTTTCATTGACTTCTGCAGGATCAGGATTTGGTCCATGGCCTAGAAGAGGCTTACGAGTCACCCTGATCCGAGTAAGCCAGCAGTTCTCATAAGCTCCTACACCTGGAGCCCCTGTGGTGCAGGCACCTACTGCCATGGTAGCTCAAGATAAAAAAGAGGTGCTTGAGTCAGACATGCTACTGGGTTATATTACAGGAACCTCAGTTACCAGTCACAAAGCCTGGAGGACACTGCTAGCTTGTAGGAAAAGGATGGAAAGCCACTGAACGTCAGGATGGCGGTTCCAGCCTTTGCTCTGGCTCATGACTCCAGCATTACCAGCCCCAACTTCCCTGGGCTACCAGACCTGCTTCCCAAAGCAGGAGTAGATGTCCCAGGCTTCAGCCTCAGGATCCAAGCTCCCAATATGAGGCCACATTAGGAGATGCAGTACTTTTCTGCTCTTGTATCACACCCCTGCTGCCTCTGCCAATGTGTTAATACAAATTATGGGAGGGAAAAAATCCCCTAAAAGCTGCAACAGCGATGGCCCCTCCTGGCACGAAGCATTTTGGCAGCCCCGTGGCACTATGGCATCGCTGTCCCCGGCCCCACGGATCGCTCCGCGGCTCCTCGCCACAACTCCAATTAGAGCAGCCCCTCGGCGGGCAGCGGGCGGTCCCCCCGCTGCAGGAACCCCGCTCCCCCCAGCTCTCCTCAGGGGGCCTTAAAAATTGAAACAGTTCTAATTAGGGGGTCCGAGGGGGAGCGAGGCTGGCTCCTGCTGGGATATGACACACCTCATTACGTTGCTACCGCCTTGCCAGAAGACCCCCTGCTGTACCTTGGCTATAGAGCCAGGGCACTCAGAAAGGATGCAAATTAGCCAGCTTTTCCTCTTCATCTTCCTTTCACACCCCACTCCCCAAATCACTTTCTGCCTCCCTTACCCATCAGGACACCAGGCTGTGAATTCTTCTTGGCTCTTCCAATTACATCCAAGAGATAAAAAGGGAATAGAAAGAGCTGACAGCCAAAAAAGACTGGGATAATACTGCAGCAGAGGGATGAGTGAAGAACTGAAGTGGGAGGAAGAAGTGATCCAAGATTGCTCCAGAGATAACATGCTATCTGATCTCAAGATAATGAACAGGAGGTAAACTCTGGGGGTCTCAGACCCAACAGAGGGGTCTGGGAAATATAACAGATCCTGATCGCCTTACTACTCTGAGGGAAACCCAGGCACAAGAGTCCTGCATGAAGTTCTGGCAGATGACTGGAAGCTTGGGTGGAAGAGACTGGAGAAGATGAGGTTTCCCAGGTCAGCTAATAACCCCTCTCCTGCAGAACAACCAGATRAATGTCTGCTCCAGCACACCCAGGTGGGCCTGGTGGCAGACACATGACATCAAACAGGTCCCACTCCCAGCTCCACCCAAAAGACATGGGGGAAGGCAGGGCAAGGTTAGTCCATTCTGCCCCTCTTTCCTTTAGGGAGGATGGAGTTGGCCAGATGAGTGTGGTCACAGCGAGCTGTAACCCTGGCATTAGAACCAAGACACAGGCACTTCTTTGTGTATGTTCAGCCAGGTCAAAGGCAGACAAGCAACTTCTCTGACAGCAACCACAGGATATTCTGAAGCCAGACTGAGGGGTGGTGGGTCCATCCCCAGCTAACAGGTACTGTAGGTGCCAGCAGAGGCTATGAGACCTTCACAGTACCTCGCAGGCTGTGTGTGAGACGGTCTCTGAGAAGAACGAGTTGTAACATCCCCATACCTGGGAAGACCAGAGAAGGAGGGAAGATGTCTTTCTGCTTCTGCTCAGATGCGTCAGAAGGAAAACTAAAGGAAGAGGCATAGCCATGGAGCACTGCTAAAGTAAGAGATCTCCTCACCACGGTGAGAGGAGACCAGGGGAAAAGGTTAACCTGGAACCCAAATTAGGGTTTCAGAAACATAGCTGTGTTCCTCTCTTATCAGTTTATTAAAGCCATCTTAATCTTCTTGAGTGTTCCTGAAGAACATTATCATAATCCTTTAATCCCACCTCTCCCTGGAGTGCCTGTAATGAGGAGAAGGGCACATGGCTTAGCTGAATGGGGACAGCCAGCAGGAGAGGCCACACTGCAGTCGAGGGACAGAAAGATGGGCAGAGATTAGCACAGGGCTCAGCCAACTGCCCACTCAGTGGGACTCTGTCCCCAGTGTCACCTCCACAAATGTTTGTGTAGGTGAGGGGCGCTGGCCACACCAGTCACAAGCATGGCAGAGATSCACACAGCAAGCCAGGCAAGGGCAAGTGTTCAACCTGGCTGTGACCCTCTTCTGGGCAGCCCAGGCAAGACAGCAAGAAAACCTAAAACACACTTCAGCTTGAGTCTATCCCTATGGCACGCTGGACCACAGGAACTCATCTCTGTGCTGGCCAACACAGATCACCAAGATGAAGGTCACTTCCCTCAATTTCTCATCCTGCACAAGGCCCCCAGCTGAGAGATGTGATGGGAAGCGCAGAGATCTGGTTTCTCTTTTACTGGAGACATCAACTGGAAGGGCAGCAGGTCTCTACAGCAACCACAAACCTCACTAACCAGCATGTCCACTCCTTGCACCAAGCTAGTACGGTGTCCTGGAGAGCTTTACCCTCCACAYGCAGCCCAGTTGAGGAGATGCTCCCCCCACTGCCACAGGCAGGCCAGCCTTGCTGCAGGAACACATTTCCATCACACAAGTCAGACTGGACCCACAGCACGCTCCCTGTGATGCTCATCCCAGGAGCACACTGTTCTGGTGGCATCTCCACCTTGAGTTTACCAGGGGATAAGAGCACCACAGAGAAACACCTGGTCATTTGTCCCCAGAAATCTGAAAGCAGCCATTCCTGAAGAACTGCCATCTCCACCAGGGACCCAGCGGCACTSAGCTAAGTGATTTGGCTTTTCCCCTTGCCTCTGTGGGGGAAATACCTGTGCCTTCTGAGCCCTGCAGTGAGCTGCTACCTAGCCAGGGTTCCTCTATCCATCCAGGTTGGTCCTGCCACCAGCTCCAGGCTTACTGCTGAGATGCTGGCAGGACCCCACCGGACCCCAGCTCTCCAGTCACTTATTAAGGTGCAAAAGCCAGTAGTTTTTCCAAGTCCCTCACCCTTTTCTCTTCCCCATCCCCTCATTTCTTTCAAGTGCTTCAGCACTTAGCAAACTCCCCTCGGCTGGCTCATGCTGTTTGAGGGATTCCTAAATCACAGGACCATTACTAATTATTATTATTTTGCAGCAGCAATCAGGGACGCGGGGCTCATTAACAAGTTAGCACCTCTGGTTTCCCTGGAAACCCGCAGCTGCCAGGCAACGGCAGCTCTCTGGCCCGAGGCGATGCTACTGCAGCGCCTTCAGCGCATTCCCAGAAAGATGCTCGGGTCCTGCACGGGTTGATGAACCCAGTGGGCTGAGGTTAGGAAAGTCCAGGATATGTCCCCTGCTCTACCCCATCTGCTGTGAACCTCAGCCCATCTTCCTGATCCTCTTCTGCCACTGACAGCATCATAAAGTGCGCAGCGGCTCCTCCCTCCCAGGGAGCCTTGCAGGCTTTCTCCAAGGGCGAGGAATTTGGAGCATAATGATTCCCCAGAGTAACACTGGGACAAAGCTGTCAGGTGCCTGCAGCAGCCGTTTTGGAGGTGATGTAACTGATGACGATTTCTTAGCAGTTACTCAAGGTCCCTTTAAGAGGCAGCACAAAAGATTTCTCTGCTTGACGATGGAAAAATGGAGTGTTTTTTTTTTTTCCCCTTTGCTCCTTAAAAAGAGGCTGGGAAACACCACTAACCATATTCACTAACTCAGACACAAAATCTGCTTGTCCAGCTTTCCCTGGTGAATCTCAGGGATGGGGAGGAACGACATCTCCCAAGCCCCAGCAGTATGAAGATGTAGGGAAGATGGCAATGGCTTTTCTGGTTGCAGTTAAGCCAAGTTGAGGTCCACTGCCCTGTTCTAACCCCTGACACCCACAGGGCAGACAAAGGACTCCCCCACAGCCTCATCCACACCAATCTTACAACCCCATACTGGCTCCCTGCACACCCCAGGCACATTCCTCCTGGGACAAGAGCTCCTGCGCATGTCCCTCCATGCAGGGAGTACTTCAGGAAGGAGGAAAAGGGTAGCATTGCCTTTTTCCCACAGCAGATCACCCGGAGGCAGCCACTGCACTTTTGCCAGGGTTTCAGGCTTGCTGATCTCATGATTTCTTCAATTTTTTTTTCTCCTCCTTTCTATGCTGCAGCCTCCTTTCAATTCCTGTAGGCTGGAAGCAGCATGCCAGAGAGCCTTGCAAGGAGCTGCATGCAACCAAACAGCACCCACTCACCTCCCCGCATCTCCCACTGCCCTCTGCACCTGCACCCTGCAGTCCAGAAAGTGTTTTCCACCAGAGGACGTGGCTGAAGGGCCAGGATGTCCTTCAGAAAAGGGCCAGATGGTGCATTCACACCGGACAAGGGACACGGCGTGGGCCACGTGGCAGTGCTGGCATGGGCGTGCTCAGCCTTGGGTATGTGGCTGGCAGCATGGGACAGCTCAGGGATGAAAGGAAAGGTGACAAGTCATACCCAGCTCCAAGGGAGTCTTTCCCATGCAACCCTGACCCAACAAGGCAGACCAGCTCTTCTGGCTGCAGTCAAGCCAAGCAAGGGGTCTCTCATCCTCTCCCACCACCTGACGTTGTGCCAGCAGCTTTGGACAGGTTATGACTGCAAGTGCAATGGTCTCCTAGCCTGCTCCCACCGAAGAAGTGCAGTTAAGGATTTACAGACTCGCCACTCCTGGAAAAACTTCTGACTGCAGTCATGGTGGTCAGGAAAAGCCAAGGGGACAACAGGGAAAGGAATTTAGCTGGAGTCTAGATGACAAGGGCAGTGTCTCCTCCTCTTAGACTCGGGCTTTTAACATGATTTTTATGGTTTTCCCCTTTAGTATAAACACAAGCTTTCATTTTAAAGCCTACAAAAGCCAAGACCAAAGGTTATCCATGACCAGCCAGCCACTTAATCACTGCCTTTGCCCATGTTGAGGATATTTCTCCCAAGCATGCTGCTTTCTAATATCAAAGCTATCCCATTTCCCTTCTCACCCTGCCAAGCCAAAAGCTGGCCACACTCTCATCCCAGAGCTAAAAGCACCTTCTGCTTTGAGCAGCTTGGCACACATCACAGAGGACATGTCATGCTGGAGAAGGGAAATCTAGTCCTACTGACACTTCAAGGGCCCTTGTTGCCCACTGCCTGGTATCTCCACCATTTGCTGCATGACCCCATGAGCCCAGCAGGCTTATCCYGGGGATAAGGTGCTTGTTTGCCTTTTTACAACAAGAGCAGACAGAGGCAGCCCAGAAAGGTATGCAGTCAGATACTTCTGCAGGGCTGGTCTGGCTCCCTCGTCCTAGGACACCAAACACCATAAATACCTGCTGAGTGCACTTGCAGTCTCCTGGAGAAAGGGTCTCCAGGACCTGGGTCCTATTTTCCCACAACACCTACATACCAAGTGAAAGAAAGCACAGGATAAATCTGTGGTTCTACAAGGCTGCAGATAAGTACAGCATTTCACTTCTTAAGCGCAATCCCCAGTGACAGGAGCTTGTCCATCTCAGCAGAGCCATGGGGACAGTCACAGGTGAGGCCTAGGCTGGTGAGGCAAGCACCCAGCACACACAGGGGCAGTCACTGTGCCTACCCAGTGCAGTGTCATTAGCCCCCCATATTTAAACTACAAACAGGACCCCTGGCCTCACTGAAGAACAATGATATTGTTGCCTTCTGTCTGGTTGTCTGCGGTTTCTGCTAAGTACTGCTGCAAACTGAGGTGCAGATCCCAGCACAGGTTTCCAGCCAGCAGAAGCCAATGTCCACAGTTATGCCACCCTATGCTCACAAAACTCTGAATCTCCCTAGGAGATCCAGAATTCAATGCAACTGCAAGGGGCTACACTGGTTTTCCATGGGATGAGACATTCCCCAGAGCAGCAAGTACATTTTACAAGATTTTTCTGACCTGGCTCAAGGCTTGCTGTATTTCCTATATGCACACAATAGCCAAATTGCTCACGGGTTTGAGATGCGCTAGGCACGTGTCAGCTCAGGTTCTACCTCTTACCACAGCCCTAGTGAGGAGGCACCAGCTCCGGGTTTCAGAGGATTACCTTTGTCTAGAAAAAACACACAAGACAGGCAAAACCCAAGCTGACGTTCCTCCCCACTCTTCTCCTTTTCCCTTGGGGGCCATGATTCATTACCAGCTGGTTTTGTTCTTAATCTGAGGTGACACAGGGGTCAAACAAAGTGGTTTGCAGGTCTTCCTCCATCCTCCCCACCCTGTCGAGCCACGGCTTGCTGGTCAGATGCCACAGCTCTTCGTGTATGAAATCCTGCAGTGTGGCCTCCTCACTGAGAGCTGGGTATTGCAGCATTTTGTAACATGGGTCTTCTCTCTGAATCCATATTATCGCTGCTGTTGTGGGTGGCAAACTAGGTGAACTCATTTGCTAGAGGAAACAAGCACCAATATTCCTCTCACCAAATCCAGGCAGATGTTAAGCATGATATATATTTGTACTTTAACCCCAATTTCAAAAAACCCCCAGAGATATATCATGACATCCACCCAGAGCTTAAACATCCTCCAACTGATCTCCGCACCAGCAGGTCTCACTCAGCCCTGCTTCTGCYCATGTAAGTGAAGGCTGGGGCGATCACACCAAGCCTTGCCCCTTTTGGGTTGCTGGTTGACCCCCAGCTAAGACCAGTTCAGTCATGCTAACCTTCCCACCTGTCCTGCTGGACTCCAACAGAGCTCACTCTTATCTTTGCATCAGGTACTGCTGAACGAACCTTGCTCAGGTGCCAGACAAAGAGGCAGCCAAGCTCAAAGCAGAAGGGATTGTGAGGATGACACAGAATTAACAGGCATCAGCATTCAGCAAGCAAGCGCAGAACGCGCCGATCTATTTTTAATGGTACAATGAGAGTGCTTTACAAAAGGATGTGTCTGGGGAGATTCTGCCCAGTCAGAGATTTGCATTCGGGTTTTTTTGCAGCAGTCAACTTCCCTTGGTGTGTGGGAGGCATTTTGTCTCTTCACCACCCCACAAAGCAATTCAGAGGGCCCTGGCTTGGTTTTGGCTGGAGGCTCATACCTCTGGGTCACCCTTCTGCCCTGATGCATCCTTCTGACTTTCCACCAGAAGAGCTGAACCCGAGGAGAGCAGCAGGTAAGGTGTGAAGGACAGCTCCAGGCTTGCTTGGCTTCTGGGGGTCAGCCCTGCTGAGCCAGCACAGCTGGCGGGGACATCTCTGCGAGGTGCYCGACAGCACCAAAGTGGTTAACGTGGCTTTTCACGGGCTAGCTCGAGTCAGCAGTGCTGGCACCCTCTCCACGCCAGCCCTCCACTCAACAGCCTCAAGTGCCAAGCCAGGCTCCGGCTGCGCCCGCCCGCTCCCCACGCAGGGCTGCCGGCCAAGGCAGATGAAGATGGCATGAATAACTCCACTCAAGCCACGGCTCCAGGAGGACCAGGCTGCCATCGCAAGCTTGGAAAGGAGAGCTGTCAGAGGCAACGCAAAAACAATCAGATGCTGTAGATATTTCTTGGTCGCTCCTTTTCAACGGCATGCCCCAGAGACGGATGGACCCTCTTTGTGTGGAGGGTCTGGATTTCAATGGGAGATCTGTGATTTACACAGGCACAGGTTTAACGTGTGGAAAGGGCTTGACTTGCTCGATGCAAAAAACCTGCAATCCTCTAACAGACTGAAATTTCTCCCAGAGCTTCTGCTGCATCAGCTGAATTACCACGTGTTAGCTGTAGACAGCAGAGCTCCTCAAAGAACTAAATCCCCCATGAAAAAGCCAAAAAGAGGCGAGATGAAAAGCCGGGATGCGGGCACTCTGCGCACCTCCGTGCCGGATGAGTAATGTGGGTTGACAGAGATGGACCRGAAAGACACACTGCATCGTTAGCAGGGCTGGAGGACACGCGGTGCAGGGAGGATGCCAGGGTCATGCTGTCACTGGAATCTCCATACAGGATCAAAGCAGTGRTCCACCTCATTCATGTCCCCTCACCAGCACTGCCTAATAACAGGTATTCTACAAAAGCCTGGGAGAAGCAGGATGGTGGGTATTTAAGGACTAGTCATGCAATAATTTAGGTTTAAAGGGACCTCAGGAGTTCAGCTGATCCAACCCCTCTCTCCCTTAAAGGAGAACTAGCATCAACACCAGAACAGGTTGTCTGGCCCTTCTGGTCACCAAATGACTTGTTCCCAGTCATCAGTRGACTCAGAAATAATGCTCCCCATAACTCAGCATGCAGAAACCCTACAAAGACAGCCTCTTTTGCAAGTTGCTAGAGGATCCTTGAAGGATTCTGGAGAAACTCCCAAACAGCACAAGGCCTCTGCCCCAACAGAAGGCTTTGTTTAAAAAAAACACAATGAAGGCAGACAAGTCATGCACACACACATCGGAGAACCATGAGTGCTTTCCACACAAACAACATGAAAAAAGGCATAGGAAGAGTGGGAAGAAAAGAGGGAATCAAAGAAGGATTTCCAGTCCCAGACAGGTTACTGGGTTTCTCTTAAGTAAGTGCAAAATGCATCATTTATTTCAGCTTAATGCAACACAGTCCCTGCATTTCTGTCCTGTTATTGCTCCCTGTTTACACCAGGAGACTCTCACGTACTGGACCAGCTTCCAGCAAGCACCTCTAGGTTCCCCTTCAAACCCAGCCTGGGCTAGCATGTCACCTCTTCACCTGTCTTCTGAAATGCTGATCCTTCCAAAATACCACRCAAACAAGCACTACCTGTCACTCTGGGAAACTGGAGGTCCAGAGAAGCAAAACCAACCCCACAGAAGCCCTGGGCAAAGCAAAGGAAGAAGCCTCCTGCACACCAACCTAGATTACTTTGTCCACCTGGGTCTGGGAAACCTCAGAGGAAGAGCCAAATAGCAGAGAAATTGAGCAAGCCATCCTACAGGAGCCATGGCATTCTGCAGCACAGTCTGGGCAGGGCTCTGTGCCATGCATAGCCCCCCAGTATGGCCCACCCTTACTCCTACTCTCCTTGCTCRTAGTGGAGATGGTTGAGGGCCAAAGGAGCCTCTTGGACAGCAGGGACCTGAAGGTTTGGGGTAGAAAGTCTACAAACATCTCTTGGAAGAGAAAGAGGTAAGATCCTGTTTTCTTCTCCATGACCTCATGCTAAAGAGGAGAGAGGGTGACCAAGGCACCTGCTGTGACCAGAGCTTRGTATGTTCCTCCACGGTCTCAGCTGCTGGCCCACTTCTGGCAAAACAACTGTCCCATGGGGATGAGACATATGCCATTCTCTCCCCCTCCATGAGACGAGCAGGAAAAGCCATCGCTGGGGTGCACTACACCACCCACTGTCCCTGCAGGAACCTGCACTACCTCTAATGACAACACAAGCTCTGCCTGGCTTTGACAGCAGCCCCTGATGCCAGTAGTGCACAGCATCTTGGCACGGTCAGTTTTTACCCTCCCTCACGCTCCCCTGGCTGTGTTATAATCCTGCACACAARGTACACCCAGGTCTCCTGAGTAAGCTTGAGAAAATCTTGAGCAGAGAGCTTGTTTAGCTTCTTATCTGATGAACGCTCCCAGGCCACTCACCTCCCTTCCCTGAGCCTGCCATAATTACGTCAGGTGCCTCCTTCCCACTGGCATCAGGCGGGACAGGTGTATCTTCAGAGAAGAAATGTAAAGCTTGAAAAACAGGTTTTAAAACCCAGAGGGCACGGGGATGCAGAGGAGTGTTGAAGCTTTCCCCACAGGATGACTGCATTGCCGCTCTGGCTGCAGGAGTTTCTCTGCATAGCAGCAAGGAAAAGAGTGCGGTGAGGCACAGGCGCCGTGAGCACCCGGGAGTTTCTGCAACCATCTCCCCCTTAACGCTGCCCGTAAACACACGGCAGGGGGCAAAAAGGTCTACAGACTCTCCCAGTGCAACCTCCCGGCTGTCCTGCCAGGAGAGAGGGGCCAGCATCCACAAGCTCCTTCTCTTTATCACCTCGTTCTCTACCAGATTCAGTTTGCTGGCACTGTTTCAGTATGATGGCAGCATCCTATGAGCCTGCACCATAAATCAAGACTGCCAAGCGCTGGAGCGCCTCCTTTTCCTCCTTCCATTCCTGATAGCGTTAACATACTCTGCACCTGACTGTGCCCAGGAGCAGAGCTGTGGACCAGAAAAACTAGCCTCTGATCCCTAAGAACAGCCTTGCTTAAAGGCAAGGAAGCAAATCCAAAGAGGAAAAAACACCTATAACACACCCTCTATCCTTTACGTAGACTAAAGCAGCTGGTGCAGAGGTAAGGGGTAGAGATGGAGAATTTCAGAAATCCAGAGCCACAATAGGCTTCTAGCCTTTGGTGAGGTTTTCTGGGGAAGGACAGGGCTGCACAGGAGAAGCTAGTTTTCTCCCACCTCCCAAGATCTGATCTGGCAGCATGGGACAGACACTACTGCCTAGTCCTACCCAGCCCTCGGGGGTGTTTTCGTAGTAAAAGTGATGTTGCATTTTAATTTTAGGTGAATATAAGCTCTCCAAAGGCAGGCACCTCAGTGGCTTTCTCAGCAAGGTGCCTGGCACCCAGCAAAAACACTCTGCAAACAAACATGGTGCAGTGTTTGCAAGAATTAACCTCCATGCAGAGCCCCCACTGAATGCTCCTAAGGACTCTGGCCACTTTGCACGGCTCTCCCAAGCTTAGCTGAGWCTAGATTCTAAACAACAACGCTAGMTCCAGGTTTTCTTTGCCTTGTGTCTAGGCAGGGACAACTGAAAGCCACGGGAGGCAAATCTATTGGGTTAGAAGACTTTTGGTGTGAGCTGCTGTCATCTCAGCTTGGAAACCTTCCAGCCTCAGGTTTGCGCCTCTCAATTGTGTTGCCAGCGGGCTGAGGGCAAGAATTTCTGCCTACTGTCACCGCAAAGAGGCATTTGGGCATCCCTATGCTGCTCACACTCGCCTCTCTGCTCTGGTTCCAGCCATCCAGACAATCCTACACATCCAGGCTCTGCCAGTGTGGCTGTGCCAGGCAAAACTGGGGACAAGACACCTGCAAAGTCCTTGAGGGCATTTTAAAATCCCAAATACGCTGTGGCCAGGAGGATTTTCTTGGTGCCACAGCTTATTCTGTTTTGGGAATTGTTACCAGCAAAACCAAAGCAAGTGCAGGAACCCCCATGCAGACCCAAACCCCCAACAAACCTCTTCTGCAGAGAAAGTCCTCCTGGCACGGACACCCTCGGACAGAGCGAGCACAGGGGGACACAGAGTCAAGGCCAAACCCATAAGCACCAATTCCCGAGCACCGAGTCCTTCCAAAAACAAAGCTCTCCGCAGCCGCGTTCGGGCGTGCAGGCAGCCGTGCCCTGAGCCTTTGCCTCAGCGCAGGAGATGAGACAATGCAAGCGAACGTCAAACACCGCTCCACGGGCAAGCTGCTCTCAAGGTTATCATGGCCCCTGCACTGCCAGGCGCAATCCTCAGCTCTACCTGTTCGGGCTGCTTGGATATCCCGGCCCTTTCCTGTGGGAGAGGGATCTGCCTTGTTACCCCAAATTAGAGGGAGATGGAACCTCTTGCAACCATTCCCAATGCGTTCGTCATTGCTAGCTTCTTGGGACAGGGATGGTCTCTCCTACATATGCTCGTGCAGCGCCCAGCTCCCACCAGGGAGCTGTCGATAACTACCGCAATACGAAAGGTAAACGCATCTGTGCCCAGAAAAATCCAAATATCCCTAAAAGAACAGCACTGCACCGCGCTCTTCCTCCTAACGAAACCGCAAATTACTGACCTGTGCAAAGAGCTCCCCCAATGCAAGCTGAAGCACTGACATCAGCTTTTGCTGTTGCTCAGGAATTTAATTCTGGGGGAGGAGAAAAGGGAGGGGGGAGCAGGAAGGAGAAGGAACTTATTTATCAATAAGGGAAATAACCAGGAATCTTCAAAAAACAAACAACCCTCAGCAGAGAAAGCAACATTTATCACTGCGTAATAATTGAGGGTGGGTGGGGGGTGMTCAATCGGTCCAGGCACATTAGGGGAGGTGGAGAGGATTATTTTAAACGAGCAGCTTAACTCATTAATCGCGAGCAGCGCCTTTGGAGCCGCAGCAGTGAAGTGTTGCATGAAACACCCCGCTGCTGAACACATGCCGGCTTCGTTTAAACGCCAAGGACGCAGGGCGACACTCCAACCTCTTTCATCATCAGAAAAACCACAGCGCTGTTAACACCGGTTCCTCAAACACCAGCCCTCGGCCCCGCCAGCAAACCCCTCCACCCGCGACCCCCGGCCCGGCAGGACAGCGGGTATTCCCCGGAGCTTCCCAAGCCCACTCCTCACCTGCACCACGGCCGCCCGGCAAGCGCACATCGCCAAGGCAGGGTGGGATTTCCATCCACCCCCCGCCCCGAAAACAAGCGCAGCATCCCCGACATGCGCGGCCGCGGAGCGCCAGCCCCCCCCCCCCCTCCTTCCCCAATCCCCGCGGTGGGGCTGCTCCCTCCCCATCCCAGCATTTCACACACATTATTCTCGCTCGCACCAGGGTAACTCCAGCCCACACGAAACCCGCGAGCTGCACACATAGACACGTACATACACCGGCACATGCTGTCGCGCTGTCCGCGGCCGCAGGGCGCGACGCCGGCTCCGCTCCGCACAGGCGGGCGCACCGCACCGCCCCCCGTGCCCCCTCCCCGCCTCCCCCGGGGCGCCCGGACCCGTCCCGCGCGGACGCGGAGGGACGCGCGCGGACGCGGCGGGACGCGCACTGACCCGGCGCGGCGGGCGCGGGCGGCCGCCCCGCTCCGCGGGCTGTCCGCTGGCGCGGCCGCTGCCGGCGCCGCAGGGCCCGCATGCCGCGGCGGGCGGGGGGGGCCCGCTCCGCGCTGCTCCGCGCTGCTCCGCGCCGCTCCGCGCGCCGCCGGGAATGCGCCGGCGATGAGGTCATGCCTCGGGAGCGGGGGGGGGTGAGGGGGGAAAGGAAAAAAAAAAAGGAAAAAAAAAGAGACAGCGTTGACGTCACCCGCAGCCAATCAGCGCGGGCGGCGCGGCTCAGGGTGACGTCAGCCCCGCGGGCGCGGAGCGGCGCGCAGGGAGCGCGCGCTGCGCCCCCGTCCCGGCGCAGCTGCGGGGTCGGGGAGACGGGAACCCGCGGGGAGAGCGGCCCGAGGGGCCAGGCGCTTTCTGGGGTGACCCTCCCGGCCGCTGAGGTCCCCGGGGGACACCCCCAGAGCCGAGCTGCTCCCGGCAGAAAACGCGCGGCCGCGTGCGTTTGGGTCGTGGACGGTTCCCGGGCCGCCTGGTGTTGCAAGGCTGAGCCGGGAGCTCTCCCGCAGCTGGGGCCACCCCTGCCGCCTGTCAGCACCCTGCCTGCGGAGCTCGGAGCGGCGGGGACCTGCGGGGCAACCCGCGGGGCAACCCACGGGGCAACCCACGGGACTCGCTCGGGAGTGCCCAGGCTGGAGGAGGACGGGCATAAAGGCAGCGCGGGCTCGGAGGGTGGCGTGGCAGAGTGACCCAAAAGCTGGGGACTCAGGAGGAGCCTGACCCATGGGTTGGCTCCTGGATGGATAGAGTGGGGTCACCCTCATCCTGCTGCGGTTTCACCAAAGAACTGGGCAACTCTCCTGGCTACACAGCAGGGGTTTTTCTCTGTCCTTGGCCCTGGCCTGGCAGCTCCAGCTTAGCGAGGGATTAGGGTTTAGAAGCTTAGGTTTTGCTGGTGCTTAGGAAACGAAGGGAACCTTCCTCCCCGCCGATACGGATGCCGGATGTTTTAAAATTAACTCTCATCTCTCCAGACACGCGGCCGGCAGCTTGCTCAAGAAGAATGTCGAGCTCCCACAGTAACTGGCGGCAAAATCTTTCCCAGAAATGTCATTTCTCATAAAGCACCAGAGGTATAAAACCCTGGGATGCTAAAAAGTCTCAATCTCCCCATTGCATAAGCAATGCTGAGTTCATGCCCTTCTCCTACTGCAGAAAATCAGCTCACCCAAAGCTGTCAGCAGGGAAACTTTTACAAAACCAGGGCTATTCTACCTAAACTTATGGGTTTTGGCCCAGTTACCATAATCAGTGGTGAGATGCTGGAGTAGCACGGGCACTCATTTCTTTAGCAGCACGTGAGCACTTAGTCCTGGTGGGAGCTGGAGCAGGAGCATGCCCGCCATGGCTGGAACAAAGCCTTTCCTGCTGGTTTTCCTGCCCAGCTCCCTCCTTGGAGCCACACAAAGCACCCAAATGGGGAAAAACTGAGAAAGTCTTCTCTTGCTTCAGCTTCAGGCTGTTTCCTGACCTACCCAACACCCCTTTATCAGGAGTAAAAAAGGAAAAAAGAGGGGGAAAGGAATGAGTCTGAAAATCCCAAAGCTTCCTCATAAAAGCTGTTATCTAGGCAGAGAGCCACGAGCTTGCAAAGCCTGCTGAAGGAAGAGGATTTAAACAGTTTTTTTCCAAAGCCCAGTTAAAATCAATGTTTCCAATACTGGACCTGGCACATCACAGATGAGCATCCCAGATCAGCTGTTGGGAAGATCTCTCCCTGTCTGTCTAGTGGCATCGTGCAAGGGAGGAGTGTGGGAAAGCAGATGGGAAAAGGATGCCAGGCTTGCAGCAGGCAAGGGATGGGGAGGTGATGAGGAAGAGGCAGAGGATGGAGTGTCCCAAGGGACCGTCAGACACCTGCCTTGGACTGCTCATTGCAGCAAGAGACCAAGCTGAGCTCCCTCTTGAGCCTCCATCCCTGCAACCTCTCCTCAGCTACTCCATGCACCCCCGTGGTGCGTCCCTGGGTGGTGAGGACACAGGAGATTTGACCCACACAAAATCCCTATGGGCAGCAAACAGGAGGAGCTGCTCCAGTGGAGCCAGGGACCAGTGGGACACTGGTTCTCACGGCCATTGGGAGAAGCTCCAGCCCACGAGCCGTGCATCTCTCCCACGCCCACTGCTTCTGTGCGAGGCGCTGCAGCCAAGCGCCTCGTGGGGAGAAACCAAAACAAATGATTCACTGCTGCTAAACTGCTCCCGGGATCACAGGGGCCAGGAGCAGGCGGTGACGGAGGCTTGCAAAACCTCACCTGCCTCCCAAAGCTGGGAGCTAACCCTATTTAGATCCCAATCCCGCTCAACCTGAAATTCTGGCATTCGGGTGCGGACCCACGGCTACATGGAAGTGGGCAGCCAGCTTGAGCAAGGGCAGCGCTGCAAGCACACCTGATCAGATCTGGGTGGCTCAGGTCATCCCTATTACCCCTATTTTCCCCAGGGGAAATTAATCTGGGAGAGCCAGGGCAATGCTGTAATGGTCAGGCAGGCAGAACAAAGCAGCCTCGTCTCTAAGCTCCATCTACCAGATGTGAATCTATTGTCTCAGCCCCAGGGCCATCACACTCCCCCCTCCATCACAACCATCATGAGCTGAGCAAAAATTACACAGCAAGTTGCTTATTGCTAAAGGAAAGAGCTTTGTTTCAGGTAAAGCACTTAAAAAATAATTCACCTCACTCTGGTTTTTCCTCTTTCCCAGATTTCAGGCACATCCGAAAATGGATTGCATCCCAGCTACGTGTTTCAAATGCAAGTTACGCTCGTACACGTAATAGTTCTTGCTAAAACGTTTTCCAGGCCCCCTAATTGCCATGGCAGGCCAAGTGCAGAAGAGCGCAGCAGAGCCTCCTGCATGCATCCTGCAGGAATTAAACTCAGAACCTGATCATGAAGGAAACTGAAACTAGAAAAAAGGAATTGCTGCCAAACCAACTTTCTTATCCATCAAAAAGGAGATACTTCTGTCAACCTGCAATTCCTTTAAACGGCCAAATAATTTTTTTAACCTATCCTGGTTATTCAGCTGCAGTTCCTCGCACCACTGGCTGAGCTCTTGATCAGCAGGGCTGGCTGTGGCACAGGATACTGTGTTCCCACCACAGGGGGTATTGGCACCTCAAAACTGTGCTGATAGCTGAGGCCAGAGTCAACCCTTGGGCTGACATGGCTCTGCTTCTACCAGGCTTGGCTGGTTCCAAGTGTGTGCCTGTCACCCTTGCTGCGGTGTCCCAGAGTGGGGCATGATGCCGTGCTGGAGGAAGGGGCTTGCCAGGCTTTGTATCGCCCCATTTTGTAAATGTATTCACTGTGGTGAACTCTGCATCCACCTTAGGAAGGGCATCACTTCCCTCTTTGGCACCTGCCCATGTTCTCCCCAGCTCTCCCACCTCATGGCTGGGATGGAGCCCAGCACAGATCCCTGGTGAATCCCAGCCCACCACCTTCCTCCTGCAAAGCCCAAAATGGTGTCACTCAGTGAAGAGAGCTGACGTGCTTGAGCAGGCAAAAGGCACTTGCAGCATCACCAGGCAGGTGTGTTTCTCACACGGGGGCTGTCCTGGATCTGTCTCCATCTTCCCGACAGRAGTATCTGCCTGTGTGCAGCGTGGCTCAGCCCTCAGAGGGTTCAGAGCTGTGCGTGCACGTCGCAAGAGCAGCTACTGTGCAATTAATCGCAGAAGTAGCAGGCTGGAGGGCTGCGTGCTGTGCCATTCAGCTCAGCACATGCTGCAGAAGCATTCATTCTGTAGCTCTGACTGTGCCGCGAGGCGCTCCTGCCAAAGGCAAAAAGGAAAAATAAACCATCAGGCATTGAATAAATTCCCTCTGATTCCCTCCACCCCAGATATACTGGGGAAAAGCTGGGCAGGAGCATGGAGATGTGCCAAACGTGGGGCATGGTTACCGTTGAGTACTGGCACGATGGGTCAAAGTCAGGGGATGGGAGGGGTGGAGGAGCAGGACCTTTGCACCGGCGTGACGCTATCACAACGGAGGAGCCAAGGCTGGCAGCAGCCAAGCTGCACAGAGGCTTTGCAGTAACACCCCTCAGGTGCAGGAAGCGCTCCTGCTCCTTCGCTCCCAGTGCTGAAATGGAGTGCCATGTTGGCACACATTGAGGCTTGCTGTGGGTAGTGAACATAGGCGAGGGGCTTAGATGTGCCTAGAAGCCCTCTGGGGTCCTATTTGCTCCTCTGGAGGCAGTGGGAAAGGGATAAGAGAGAGGACAGGGACAGGGAAAGGGGAGAGAAACCAAACGGTTTCATTTTAGTGTATCCAAGTCTTAAAAAATAATCACTGCCCAGYGCTCTAGGACAAGGCATGGTCTTTCTTCTCTGTATGTGAATTGGGGATGAAGAAAACATTATCCTGGGCCAGAAGGCAGCACAGAGCTAGGCTCCATTCTAGGGTCTATCAGGTCCAGACCCTTTTTCTCTACCCTTGTGCTGTTTTTTGTTAGGCTGCTCACCAGTTGCTAGGGGTTTTTTTTGTTTTGCTTCAATCATTTTCACTGATGAGAGCATCTGCTGCCATCTGTGCCTCCCCCTCCTCCCCCCGGCAGGGCTGYGCACCGCTGTGGTCTGCCTGCAGAGCCAGGCGCTCTTCACTGCCCAACCTGCACATGGAGGAGGGCACGGACAGGAGRGAAGAGGCGGCTCCATCAGCGTCCTGCTCTTCCCCTGTATCTGCTGACCATTTCTGGACACTGCTGCAATTGCACCCGGTGCAGGACGCCCACAGTGCCAAGGTCCCAGAACCTGGTGGCTCCGAGAGAGGCTGCAGTTCCTTCTCTGAGAAGCCACCAACCCAAGAGACAGTGTTGGAGGGGAAAACAGAGATGAGAGGGCTATGGTAAGGTCACCCAGGACAGCAGGACGTAGCTGGGAAGGGAGGCGAGAGTTGCCACTTGCTGGCAGCATGACTGCCTCCTGGCCCACAGAGGAAGCAGGATTGTGATGCTCGGTGTTGGCTTTTGCCGATGGCTTACACACCCCACAGCAGAATAGAGGTTGCCATTTGCATCTCTCTCTCACTGTTAATTTGGGTATCCAGGCTGAGGGCTGCTCCAGCCCTGACTCACCATGCTTTGACTGCATGCCTGGCAGCTCATCCCAGGCAGGGGAAGTGGCGGGTGCCGACACTGGGCCGGGAGGTCCTTACCTGAATGAGCTCCATCTCACCACGTTTATTACTGCCAGCCCACGGATAATGGAGAATTGCGGGGTTGCATTTACCGAGCAAACCCAAGCCAGTTCACCCCAGCTAGGACTCGATGTGCTGCTGTCTGCCAACTGGCTCGGTGGCATCTGCGCAGGGGTGGCATCCCCGAGCCCTGCGTGGCAGCGAGGGCAGAGTCTCGGGTGAGCCCTGAGACTTGCGTAAGCACGGCAGGGTTTGCTCACACGCACTGCCTGGCCCCCAGCCACCTCTCCCTGCCAGCGTGGAGGGCAAATGTGTAGCGGCGCCCGGGGCCTCGCCTGACGCACGCGTCCCGGCTGGCACGAAGGGGCGCATCCCCGCAGGGGGCTGAGGACCCGCTCCTRGCGGGTTTTAGGAGCCACCTCACAACTGCTTCTTGCACAAGCCAGGGCTTGCCCTGTGTAAGGGCTCCCGACTCCCCGGTGCTGGGGCTTGGGGTGGGGAGTCCCGGAGAAGCGTGGATGGACCTCTGCTCCCCGCCAGGGGCAAGGCGCCCGGAGCCTCCCGGCCGGCCCAGAGGCCGCGGAGCCGGGCGGTGCGCTGCCGGCTGCGGTGGAGCGGGGAGAGACGGCCCCCTGCCTGCTGCCCGCAGCAGGGCAGCTCCAGCTCGGCTCGGACATCCCGCTCCGCTCTCTGCCTCCCCGACCTCCTCCTGGGTTCTGAGGCTGCCGCCAGGGTCCCCCCGCAGCCATTTCATCGCGGGCCGAACGAGCCCCGTCCCGCAGCATCTCCTCCCCGGACGAGGGTGCCCCTCACCTGCTTCGGTGGCCTTTCCCCAGTCTCACCCCACACGCCTTTCACCTACCACGGGCACAAAAACAGCACAGTTGTTTTAGGCACAATTGCGCAATGTCGCCTAGAAGGGAACAATCGCTCTCCGAGCTAAAGAAAAAGCAAAAAGCAATCCTCATCGAGCTGTCAGGCTCAGTTTCCCGAAGGAATACAATTGAATCTTTAAATGGCAACGTGACCGTCAGTTCTTCCCCATCTCGAAAGATGCTTCTCAAGCTGCGTTCGGCTGTTCCTCTCTTCCACCCCCTCCTCACAGTTTTCCTTCCCGCCGTGGAGTGCAACAGAGGCTGCGGCTTCGCAGCCAAAAAAAAGTGCGATTTGGAGAGCGCGGCGTGACGTTGTGAGTGGCAGAAGTGAAAAGGCAGAGAAGCAACTCTTGAAAGCCTGCCTTCTGCTGCGGCGGGTGTCAGCCTTGGCAAAACCTGAACTTCCAGAATTTTCTTGCAAAATTAAAGGRAAAAAAAAGCAATTAGAGGACCTGTCGGATTTGGCTGCTGCTTTTCGTTCCCTTGTTCCCTCAAAATGAAAAAAAAAAGTTTTTTCTTTCGCTTAACAGCACAGTTGGTGCAATCTGGGATGTACTTGCCTGACAGTATATGGGAATGTAGTTTTGCTGTCTCAATTTGGGGTTCCCTGACACTGACAAGATGAAAAATGAATACTGAATATCTTGATGCTGCACCCATGCATGAATAAATGTGTTTTGTTTTTTTTTTTTTCTCCTAAGCAAACTTAGAAATCTATGTGTCCCCCTTATTTCCCACATTTTGGGGGTGCTTTCCTTCTGCTGTAAGTTTGGAGGAGCTCCATTTAAATGAAAGGAGAACACTAAGAGAGAGGAAGCAAGAGCACAGGGACTTTGCTACCCCGCAGCCCAGAGCTGCAGGTGGAGCCCAGGTGAGGGCTGTGGTGGAGCTGAGCATCTGCTGGGGTCAGTCATCCCATCCTCCAGGCACAGGGTTACTTCATCCTTCTCGCTGCGCTGTTCTTGTCCATGGCAGGTCTGGGAGGACCTCCAGCCTGCTGCAGCACAGCGATTTCACCTCCTACAACATGGGCAACAAATAATAGATATGAAGGCTACTTATAATAGCCCTCCCTCTTCATCCCTGGTGGTTTATACAYGCAAAAAATGCTGCCGAGTCAGTTCAATATTCCCCCTTGTTCATTAAACCAGCATCCATTTTCCTGCAGATAAGATGGTCCGTCAGGGGAAGGGATGATGATAACTCATTTGTCACACTTGTTAAATGCAGAAAAGGCTGGCTTTGAGTCACTTCCAGTTTTGTGTCAGCTGTGCCTTTATCTGAGCAGCCCCGTGCCTGCACACCGAGCAGGGTGGCTCTCTTCTGTGTAGCACAGGAGATGGGGACAGTGGCATTGTCCTGGCAAGATTCCGTAGAGTTGGGGGTGGTCTCTGAGTGCAAAAGCATTTGCAACATGGCTCACACGAGCCCCAGCTCATGGAAAGGAACACACTCATTATTGTGAGAGGTGCCRGGACATCGGTCCCACAGGGATATAAGCCTGCAACTTTGAACCCCTGGCACTGGACACATGGTGACCCAGTCTGAGTTATCCCCTGAGCCCATCCAGCCACATTTGTGTTTGGGCTGCAAAGCTTGAGAGGTGTGATGGGGAGGGATACCAAGCCAAGACCTCAGACACAGCCAACGTGAGCTTGGTGCAGGTACAGAGGGAGAGAAAAGGGGTGCACCTCATCTCTGTGCTCCTCCTAGCCTCGGAGGATCCTGGGATGACTAGTCTGGGTCTTGCCTAAGCTAGCACTGTCCCAGCAGGATATAATTTGCTCCAATTACCAGGTGCCAGTTGAGGGTGGCTGCATGAGTCGTTTTGGCTGTACCCTCTTTGGGGCATTGCCATTGTGAGAGGCCACCTCCTTCCTCTGCCTGGGACAAGGACTGGCTATAGCCGCTACGTATATTAGGACGGAAACGCCGACGGCTATGACCCCTCAGGTCTTGTTTCAGGGAAGCAAGAAGCAACCAAGAGAGGCTGGGAAGAGTATTGCTCTCTGGATGAGTGATCATAGAGCAGTTCATGGCTGAGATACTTTCAGGCATCATATACTGCACTGCCAGCTGAAACTTCATTGCAAAACAGACCCCAGTCTGGTCTGGTGTGGAAATGCTCTCCAGTGAGTGGGGAGCAGGGAGGACTGCAGGTCTTTTTGCCCACAACTCCCCTAGAAATGAAGCCCAGGCSGGAATTAGGGTGTGGAGACCTTAGCAGGAAGGAGGTAACATCTCATGAGGCTTTCAGGGAAGCATCCTTATGGTCTGTCCCTGTCTGTCTCACTATGGCACATCCCTCACTGGGCACAGCCCAGAGACAGCCTGTTGATTTAACCATGCACTCAGCAGATGATGAAGTGTCCCATGACAGCCTGTCTGCATTCCCCATCTCTTGCTTCACCTTTGCTTTCATGATGGGTGCAGAGGTGGATCCTTTTGCCTTCTCCCGGCTCCAYGGCTGGTCTGAAGTGATAGGTGCCCAATGGCATGAGGTCATTTTACACCTGGAAAAAGACGAGGCAGCTGTGGCATATGAGATGCGATGAAGGGTCAGAGGGGCTGAAAAGCTGTATTTTAGTCCTGGTCTTGCCATYCATTTATGGTGTTTTCAAGTCAGGGCGTGCTGATTTGCAGTACCCCAGGCAGCTGTCAGGAAAGGCTCTGAGCTCCTGCCTCATTCAGTGGCAAATGCACATCGTCTCTGAAATCTGGCTCTTCATAATGACCCTGCGAAGTGCTGCAGTAGCAGAAGGTTCAGACCGCGGCGATTTATTTCTCTCTTCAACATTGGTCCTAGCAGGGGAGGGGGGCCCTGCCTGCTCGGCTGCCTTTGCCTGCTTGCCATAGATCTTCCATCAAGGAGTCACCGAGGTCTCTGCTCTTAAATCTGGGTCTGCACTCTCCTTCACGGCTGCGCGCGGCCCCGACCTGCAGCAGCATCCCTCACTCCTGCTTTAAATCTCTCCTGAGCAGCCGCTGGTGACATTAGCATTTTCTCTTGCCAGCCCATAGAGACCAGGAGCCCAGCCCTGCTAAGGAAGGAATTAACCCGGCAGCATCACATATCAGAGGTATCTTTTTATTGACTGTTTACAGAAATACAGTAGCACTCCACTTAGGTGGCTTAGGCAAGTTCTCCAGAAGGTGCCTTCCTTCTCAGCACTGCTGGGAGATCCCAAGGAGAAACTCGCCCTTTAACACTTTGGGGTTTCTCTGGAGGCTTTGGGGCTCCCCAGCATAATTCCCTAACACCTTCAGCTCTCCAGGGTTTGGGAGTTGTTTGAACCAGTGATTGAAATTCAAGAGAAGAAAAGGAAAAGAAACCCCCACAAGTGGGGGGTGGTGGGGCGGTCTGAACACACGTGATATGTTGTGAGCCAGCCCTGCCATGATCCCCATTCATCACTGCATGTGTCTGCAGCTCCACAGGCCCCCACTGCTCCCCAGAGCTCAGCTGTCTGCCACTAGGTGTGCGTAGCTCTGGGCTTTGCACACTCTTTTCACACAGCTTATTGACCATAAAATAAATATTTCTTGGTCTATTTTTCTTCCCGTACATGTGTAAGAGTGAGACCCTTTCCCTCAGCAGTTCACATTCCATTTCAGGGCAAGAAGGGTATGCTCAGCTGGGCTGATAAACTAATTTAACTTTTATTTATGTATTTAATTGACTTTTTTTTTTTTTTTTGGCAATCAAGGTGTAGTGGTTGGTTTGTTTTGTGTGTCCTTGCTACAAGAAACTGCAGACACTTCTGGCGTAGAGGCATTTTGGCGGCGGCCGCTGCTGTTGGCCTCACTCAGTAGTCAGTGAGAGGGTATCGCAGGAAGATGAAGATAAGGATGATACAGAAGGTGGCAAGGGCTGAGCTGGTGATGTTAAAAAGCCGGGCTGTCTTGGCATCTTCAACTGCTCCATTTAAGTCATTGAGGAGTTTCTTATCCCGGACCTGAGACAAAAAGATAATTAAATAAAGTAATTGCAACATGTAGGAAAGACATAACTTGTTTCAAGCAACACCCACAAAACCCAATGCACCTGTACATGGTTATCTGTACAGCAGATGATGGCTGGGCTGGGCCTCTTTGCATTTGAGCACCTGGGGTGCCATTAAACACTCTGAGGTGACGTTTGCACCCCGTCTCTGCTATGGGTTGAGCTTGCGAAGCCAAGCACTGTGATACCTGTGGGCTGGAAATTCCTGGGAGCAGAGAAGGCCTGGAAGAGTGACCCACTGCTGTTACCAACCACGCGAACCAGGTCCCCACGGTCCCTGGAGCGGGGCAGTGTCATTTTGAGCCTGAGGGTGCGCAAAGGAACTGAGACGCCATTGTGCACCCCAGGCACACAGGCACTAAAGCACACTTCCCACTGTGTCACAGCCCCCTGGCCCCGCAGCACCAGGCTTTGGCTCAACCAGCCCACAAGGAAGAAGACTGGCTGCAGTTTTGGTGTGCGTCCCCGTGCCTCCATCTGCACTGAGGGGCTGAGCGGGTGAAAGCTGGCACGGCATCCTACTGCAGCTCCAGGGCTGCGCACGAGCCTCCAGCATATTAAGTAGTCCTGGGTTAATGAGTTCCTTTCCTTTTGCAGGTCTTATGCGGCTTGTGTAGCATCTCTGCCACAGGCAGTTTTCTATTCTGACAGCACAGTCTGCTTCCTTCATTATCCTGCAGGCTGGGACTTTTATGGGCTTTCCTCGGGACAGCTCTGCAGTGGGTGATGATTGTGCGTATCCATGTCACTGGCCTGTCCCCACCTCCTCCAGGCTGCCAGGCAGTGCATGGCACTGCCAGGCAGCAATGCCACTAGCAGGCATTACCGATGTACTAGCGACGGCATTACCAGGCAGCAGATGGCACTGCAAGGCAGCAGATGACACTACCAGGCAGCAATGGCATTACCAGGCAGCATGTGGCRTTGCCAGGCAGAGGATGGCACTGCCAGGCAGCAGAAAGCATAGCCAGGCAGCACATGGCCCTGTAAGGCAACGATGGGATTAGAAGGCAGCAGACGGCACAGCCAGGCAGTGATGCTACTAGCAGGCAGAGATGGCACTGTGAGGCAGTGGATGGCACAGCCAGGCAGTCACGGCACAGCCAGGCAAGCAGCAATGGCATGGCCAGGCAGCTGATGGCACTGTTCACCAGCAGCAGCTCTGCAGTTTGATCCCAGCAGATGAGGGGGTCAGACTATCACTTCCTAGTAGGGATATGTCCCTATCCCCCGGCCCCTTCAGCCAGCACTCAGCAGACTCAGACAGCTGGAGCCACAAGGATGTGGGAAAAAGGACCAAGAGACTTGACCCCTCACCCATTTCCCACATGCAAGCGGGGTGCCCAGGGTCTGGCAGGGCCTGCCCCACTGCCTGCTCTGGGGTGGGGGTTGTGGGGAGCRGGGCTGTGTGCCCTGTGCTGCTGCTGGCAGCGAGAGTCGGGGGGTACGGCCGGCCGGACACTAGATATTGGTGGCAGGCTGCAAAAACCAGCACCAGAGTCAGACCAAGGAATATTAAAAGGCTTTTATCGACCAGGAGCTTTCAAAAAAGACTCTGCGGTGGATTCAGACCGTGTCTTACGGACTTTGTCTCTCTTCCGCCTGCAGTGCTTACACACGGGGCTGTCCTGGAAGCCTTCTGCAACCTGCTGGACATGGGGAAGGCTTGCTGAACCCCTCATTCCCACTGAGCCATGCCGGTTCACAGGGCCTCCAAAACTGCATCTCAGACCCTCCACTGACCTTCTTCTCCATCACACCAATGAGGACCTCTCTGCACAAACACCTCCTGGTCTTCTGGACTGTGAGTAGGGAGGCTGCTGTTGGCATGAGGCCCACAGGATCTGGTACTGGCAGGCACACAGGCAAGAATGAGAGCTCTTTTGTCATTCTTGTATGAAATCTTATGGTGCYATGGCCTCGGCCTCTGATGTGCCCTGCTCCTGGGAGCCTGCAGCTGGAGCTGGGGCCATCTACCCCTCGCTCCACTGCAGAGTGCTCAGTTCAGCATCCTTCTGGGATCAAGAAGAAGGGACAGTCACAAACTGCACGTGGCTCTGGGGCATGCTTGGCTGAGCTCTCAGCAGAGTTGATCTCTGGGAAGGCAGCAAGCCGGCAGCAAGGGAGCCCACATGCCTTTTTGTGTCAGCTGAATGTCCGGGATGACTCACATTTGAAATTATTCAGTAAGATTAACATCCTCCTCAAAACCCCTGGGCTCAGCAGCGCCAGGCATTTGGCACCTCCTCACGCACTGGTGAGAAGCCCCAGAGGTTCTGGATTCAGGCCAGAAATCCTGCCTGCTGCTCCCAGCAGACCCTTTGAAGCTCTCACACACTTTCCTCTTCCCAGCAGTGGGGCTGCCTCAGGCAAAACCTACACAGAGCAAATGCCTTTGGCCCCTTCCTCCACTGTAACCCAGCCGTGGCTGGGAGAATTTGCACTCTGCCGCAGGCAAGCTGGTGTTTGCCATCAGTGTTTGCCAGGCGGACAGAGGTTTCTCCAGCAGACCGGCATGGCCGGCACACCAAGCTCTGCAGCCCTCCCACAGCCAAGCCACTTGCTTTGCCTTTGTGGGGCCAGTTCCTCTCGGCCCCAGGAGCTCCCTCCTACTCCCTGCCTCCTGTTCCTCCTATCCCTGGGGCCCCCTACAAYCCTGATTTCCATGCTCAGCCTTCTCCAGTGCTCCCAGCAGCCTCTCCCAGTAGCATCTCCCACCTGACACCAGCTCATACTCGTGACTGGTGCTTTAGTCCTTTCCCACAACACACTTCAGCAAAGCCTCTACTTGACCATGGCTCTCCCTTTGGCCCTGCTCCAGTCCTGCTGCTGCTGCTGAGCGTCTGTGATGAGGGGTGCCTGAGGCAGCCCTCTCCCCAGTGTGACCATTTCCTTATAGYTCCTTTTTTCGTCCCTTCCATCTCTTTTCTTTCCTGTTGTTTGGGCCCAAACGATGGTACGACAGCTGCCTTCACCTCCTACCAAAGGCCACCCAGCTGCCTCCTCTCCTTGCAACTCTGTCTGGTTCCACCCACACACTCCTGCAAACCCCTACGGCTTCAGTGGTCACCCTCATGCAAATCATCCCTGACTGTCCATTATAATTTCTATTGCAACGGAGCCTTTAAGTGCCAGACAAGTGCAAGGGCCCCTGTGGCATACAAGCGCCACRAAAAGGAGTTTCTCCTTACAAACCACTCACAGCTCCACCCTCCTACATCTTTCCAGGGCAGCCTCGCCTCGTCCTGCTGGGCCGTGCACCCCCAGATGCTTCCAGACATCTCCCTTTAATGTCCTGCTGTGGCAACTGAGCCAGGCTCCAGAGGAGCTCTCCTGGAGAGCAGACAAGCGTTATCAGCTCCTTCCCTGCTTTGTCCTTAAGGAGATGCTGGTGTCTTTCTCATAGCCCAGCTTYGGCTTTTCCTATTTTCATGCTCCTGTGGCCACCATCATCATAATGTCCTGGCAGCTAGTGCATGAGCTTCTGGGAGCCCTGGAAGCTGCTTCCTTCCATTAGCCGAAGACATGAAGCATCATGAGGGACAGGTCCTCAAGGTCACAAGGCTGAACCGCCACCCAGACCCAGGTGTGGTGTTTCCTTCGTCACAGACTCTTCTCATTATCACTTTGACCCTTCTCACCTTGCCTAAAATTGGCTGGGGATTTTTGGCCCTGCTTTGCACTGAGATGACTGGAGTGTGAGGATGATTACATCTGCAGACTGCGGGGTGCCTGCGCACCTCAAAGCACTGTGTGGTGGCTTCTTTGGAGATCCCCTCCTGGACAAGGCAGAGCTCACCTCTGATCCAGGCCGGAAACATACAATTTCTTTCTTCTTCCATGCGTGTTCTTACATGAAACATAGCCAGCTTTCGTGCTCTAACATGCAAACCTTTTTTCTCTCCTCTCCCCCCAGCAAAAGGCAGTGGTGAACTTTCCCTCCATCCCTACTTGCCTGTCACCTCCCTGCTGCTCACCTTGTKTTCCAATATCTCCACCTCACTGTGTCCTTCCACACCTCCAGTGTGCCAATGTCCAAGGGTTCTTTCTCTCCTCCCTCTTATCACTGTCCTCTGCCCTTTGTTTCCTCTCCAAGTGCTCCCCTTGGCTCCTACCACACCACTTCCTTCCCCAACAGTCACCTCCCCTCTCCCTGCCTGGGGGCTCAGCCTCTCTCATTTTGGGAGCAGCAAACTTGCTGCTCTCGTAAAAAGTGCTGCCTCAGCTTGCAGAAGGAGACGAATGGCTTGTTCATAACGAGTCTAATGAGGCTGTTTTTAAGGCAGCCTGGAAGTCCACAGCTGGTTGTCAGTAAACCCATTTCTATGCAGAGCTCTGTGCCCCTACACGGAAGGAACTCTGGAGGTGATCCTCAGATTTATTTGCTCTGTGAATTGCTCAACAGCTCTCCAGCCCACGTGCCTCCACCACACCGGCACTGGCGTCACGGGGCTGTCACCCCTGCATTTCACCCACCTCCATAAACCATTGCTCCTTTGGAAAAGCAGGATGAGAGCCTGCCTGAGAGGCTGGGTGCGGCAGCTTCTCGGAGTTAATAAATAGCTATGGATTTGTGCTGATCTGCTACCACTCRAAATAAGGAAGATCAACAAGTGGCAAGAGGGGAAGGCAAACAGTCGTGCCCAGAGCTGTGTGCCAAGGGCTGGGCAGAGAGGGGGCAAGAGAGCTCGGCGTATTTCCGTGACCTCAGGGGGCAGGAAAGCTCTGCAAGCAACGCTGTGGGCTGCTCGTGGGGCTTAAAAAGCCAACAAGGGTCCTTGGCATCTTCTCTATCCAGCCGCAGCGAGGCATCCGTACTGCAGCTCATCTCAGATCCCAGCTCCTCTGATCTACTGCCTCATGGCGCAATGGGTACGGAGAAGGACTTGGCTCACCCCGACAGTCTCCAGAGACAGACCTCTGAACGACTGAAGTGAGATCTCCTGCCACCAGGCAATGATGCATCATTCATTACCACTTGGAGCTGGGAAAAAGGGAGGGAGCTGCCGAATATCAAACCACATTTGCTTCTGATCAAAACCAACTGAATCCAAAGCGTTGCTGTTGGAGTGATCCTTGCATCTGTGCAGGGCTGGGGTTAGGGTTACTTGAGGGTTTCTAACTTCCTTGGTCCTGCTGTTCTCTTTTTCTCCAGCACCCAGCACACACAATTAGATGCGAGTGCCTTGCTTGRACTGCAGGAGGCTGACCTTGAGAAGCCTGAAATGCTAGAAATGACCCCTGGAGGGATATATGGGTTGTTTGACCCTGTTGTGGCCCAGCAAGCTGAGGATCTGGCTGCTATGGGTGTAAATAAAGATGAGGTGTGCTGCCACACTCTTGTTCAGAGTGCTTGGCTGTGATGTSTGTCATACACAGTATTTACCTTCGATGTCACAGTCTCTGCCCTCACGTGACTTCATGTGTTTCTWTCTTCACAAATTCTTTGGTGCTGGGGTGGGATTTTTGAGCATTTTTCACTAAATGGTTGACACCATGAAATAGCATTTTCCTGCAGAAAGAAATCTAGAAGGCTGTAGCTAGCGTGCAAAAGGCCAGGCAGACATGCCTGTTTTCCCAGATATGGCTGAAACCAATAAAATAGAGCATGAGGAAGCAGACAGCTTTACAGCAACATTCAAGTATACCAAGCATATATCTGGCTTCCAGTGTGAGCATTATGCTGCTGAAATCAGTGGAAATACTAGGGTGTGCTAAGATATATCCATCTCGTGGACTTGGGACACGAAGGAGATACTGCTTTATTAACAGTATGAATCTGTCAGAAGCAGGTGACCTTTATGACGGGGAATTGAAAATGCTATTTCTGATAATGAAAACGATAATTCSTGAAGTTGCTAGGTGTTGCAGTTATTTAAAGGGAGTGGAAAAACTGTAACCCAGGAACCACTTAATGGCATCAGTGCACTGATGGCCCTTGAGGAAACCTGAGCTCCACTGGCTGAGGGCTCTGCCATCAGGGGTCCCAGAAGAGGCTCAGGGAGGGGAAGGTGCCGCTCCACTCTTCTTCCTCCCACAGCACCTTAGTCAGTCTCTTCAGAGCACAGACAYCCTAGAAAGGCCGGGACTTAAGTATCTACTGCTCAAATGCCTTTACATTTAATTGCAGAGGAACAACAGTCTGTTTGAAGGGATATCTATCCTCRGGGCRCTTCTTGCTCCTGTTTTCTCTGAACTTCTGGGAAAAACATTATTGATGGTAAAAGAGAAGAAAACATGCTTCTAGAGAAATAACCRTAATAYCCAACCTGGCTAGAATGTTGTTAAGGTCTCTGCAGTAGCTGTGGGTAAGGATCCCACCTTTCTGAATATCCCAGTCTTCCTCAGGACAGACCTGCTACTGCCCCAGCATCAGCATTGCCTCTCACCACCCATCCCAACAGCATCCCTTCAGCCACTTGCTAGCTCTGTCCTCTGCCTCTGAGGCACATTTTGTTTCTATTTTCCTCCTGCCACCGAGTCACAGCCACTGGGGAGCTCCAAAACCAGAGCAGAGTTATTTCTACGCGCTCAGCATTACCTCTGTTTGGGTACCACGGTTACATCCCATCAGCTACCGCCTCCTCAGTCCAAAAGCCAAGGCTGGTTTTTGACAGCCATCTTCCATTTKCCTTTTTCTGATTTGGAGTAAATTTGCCCATTTGCCTTCCCTCACCTCTCCTTTTTTTCATGCTGGAGTTTATGTCCTCCAGATCTTTGCAGACGGACGCCGAGCCCATGCCTCTTGCTCCGGCACAAGGCTCTGGGTTACTTTTGGGCTTTGCCCTTCCTTCCACCCCATGTCAAGGATAGTGAAGGGTCCAGCTTCTAAAAACTTTGCAGGTGGCAGACCCTACTCTGTCCTGTCACGTGGRGATGGGTCAGCCTTGTCCTCAGGCTGTCCTGCCCCTGCTGCTGCTGTGGCAAGGGACCACAAGTACCCAAATACTCACAGTAGCCTCTTTCATGGGAAAGATGTCAATCGTTAAAGGCAAATACAGACAAGAAAAAGCTTAAAAAATAAGGAGGAATCCAGTTTCTTCCCTTGCTGGCTAAAGGTATGGGGGGTGTTAAGGGACTCGCTCCCCCCCACTCGTGTTAGGCTGTTGCTGACTGGATTTGCCCTTTGGTCAATCCCACTCGTGGTGATGCTTCACCCTGGCATGATGTAAGTTATTAAGTGCCTCATCCAGGCAGCAGCAAAGCCTCCTGCACAGGCAACGGATGGGAGCTCACCTCCCATCCTGGAGAAGGGGAAACTGAGGCAGGCAGCACAGTGCCAGTGCTGGGCAAGYCCAGGACATGGGACCACAGACTTGCCCCCGAGCCTTTCTGATGGAGACCCTGACAGGGTTGGGAGCAGCCTCCTTGCAGTGCTGGGTGCTCACAGTCCAGCTCACAGGAGCTGTACGGGGTTAATTGATCTGCTTCTGTGACGAAGCTCGTCTGCACCCTGGCCTTCCTCTAAATGCTGCCTGCCAAAACAAATCAGCCAGCTCCTCTCCGGGCCACCCAGACGCCCCGGGCTCTGTGCACATCCATTCAGTTAGTTTTGCATCTGGCAGGCAGGGAAGGGGAGGGCAGCCCAGGCCCCTCTCTCCTGGCAGCTGCCAAGGGGCTGCCTGTTTGCCAGGCACCACCCCTGCCGAGCTGCTCTCCCCTGCAGCTATCAGGAAAAATAACCTGGTCCCATTCCCATCACGGGCTGTGCTCCACGCCATCACCCCCTCCAACAACACAGCTCTATACTCCCCCAGCCCCGAGGCTGTGGGAAGCCCCCTGCACTCTCTTCCACCTCCTCAGCATTCCCATGATGCTGGCAAGTCTCCAGGGCTTGTTTCGGGATTTATAAGACTTGGGGTGGGGGAAGCTGGCCACGAGCTCTGGTGTTTTAATTCGGGAGAGGGCAAGAAAGAAACAGGCAGGATTGCCCTGCACCTTGTCAGCTTCCCACCCYCTGCAACTTGGCAGGTGATGGCTGACCCTGGGCAGCTGCTTCTTACTGTTCCTGCCTGACCATCCAGTGCTGCTGGGTCCTATCCTGATGATCTCTAACAGCCAGCATCCCGAATAAGGGACCTAGTGCCAGCGTGCCTGCGGGTGCAGCATGAGCCAAGCCAGCCCTGTGTTGCCTGCCTGTCACCCTGCCGCCGTGGTACAGAGGAGCCTCTGAGGGTACTTGGAGCAAGTGAAAGCACCTCTTGCCCACCTGAAGTAACATCCCAGGCTCCTCGCCTCTTCCCATCCCCAATCCCATTGTCTGCAACCTCTCATTTGGGTGGCGAAGATGTGTTTCACATCAGGCACAGCCCCCAAACGCTTCCCCCCTGCCCGGTCACCCGTTACCCTGTGCCTCGGGCTCAGTACTCACTTTCAACGAATAGGCCAAGGCGATGAAGCCRAGGCAGCAGAAGTTGAGGTATACAAAGTTGAAGATGGACCAGAGATAGTAGTCGTTCACCTCGGTGGTGTCAGGGTAGATTTCGATGACGGTGGTGGGGTTGGTCATTGTCTTCTTCTCCACTGAGTGCTTGCACGGGACTGCTGGCCGCAGGCTGTCCCCTTTGCAGCTCTTGCTCTCCATGAGATAAACGGCAGAAGAAGGAGACAGGACAGGCGAAGCTTGCCGGAGAGCTGGGGGCTTGGCGATGCAGGCAAAGCAGCCCTGCGGGGGGCCCTGGGGGGGTCTCGGGGTCCAGGCCACCCCCTCAAAGGGGCATGGCGGGCCCAAGGGGGGGTCCTGTGTCCTCTCCGTGGTGGCTGCCGCGGCGTCACCGCGCTCTGCCCTGGCAAAGCGAAAAGCCCCCCAGTGAAAAATGGGGGTGAGGGGACGGAAAGGCCGGAGGGGGGCGAGAGGAGAAAGAGGGGAAGGAGCAGACAAGGGGAAACGTGGGGGGAAGGCAGGAGAGAGAGAGGGACCGGGAGACAGAGGAGAGAGCAGGGAGAGGAGTGAGGGAGTGGGCAGAGGAGAGAGGGAGGAGAGTAGGGCAGGCAGGAGGGGGAGGAGGGAGCACCGCTACACTCGGGGACCACGACGCCGCCGCCTCGGCGCGGAGCTGCCGCCGGCCCCGGCCCCGCGGCGGGGGCAGAGGCGCGGGCAGCATCCCTCCCCCTCTGCCACGGCCTCCCCCCGCGCTGCCCGCTGGCCTGCGTGACCCGCCTAACAGTCACCACTGGGGAAATTTTTTTTTTTTTTTAAAATGAGACAAATAAAAGCAGAAAGAAACACTTGGGGGGCGCCGGGGGGCTGCGAGGGAGTTGCCAGCCGGCCGCGCTGCAGCCCCCCGCAGCCCTCCACGCCCGCCTGTCTGTCGGTCTGTCGGGGCCTTCTCCTTTCTGTCCCATGCCGGGATGGGAGCGGGTGGCTCGGCTGCGGGCGGAGCGGGTCTCCTGGTGCGGCAGAGCAGCCCGCCCCTCCGCCCTCCCTTCCTCCCTCCTTAGAGGGGTGGGTATTTTGGGGGTGATTTTTTTTTTTCCTGAGTCCTAGTCTCTGCGGGATTCCAGATGTGATTCCGTGATTCCATTTCCCGATTCCTTCCACCTGCCAGCAGGTTTCCCATACCCCCCTCCCCCAGCCTTTTTTTTTTTTTAGGATATCGTGGCTGGAAAGGAGGAGGAAGAGGAGGAGGGGAAGAGGGGATGAAGACAGCGGATGGGGAAGGGAATATTGCAAGAAGTTCCCCTCCACCCTAGCTTTGCAAATAGGAGAGACTAGTCCACCTCTGGCTGCCCGTCCGTCCGTCCATCGGTCTCCTCCAAAGGCATCAGGAGGAGCGAGAGATACTCACAAGGAGGGATGCGGGGAGTCGCTGCATATCCGGCTCAGCACTGCCTCCGGCTCGGCTTCCTCGGCGCTGGAGTTGAAGGAGGAGGGGAGGGCGGGGAGAGGGGCACCCATGGACTAGGGGTGGGCAGGGAGGRAGTTAGGGGATGGGAAGGTCAACCTGCAGCCCCTTTTCGCCCCCACCGAACATGCTTCAGGCAGGAGAGCTCCTCCGTGTTTCAGCCCTTCTCCTCGTGTCCCCCCCACTGGGACGTCACCTCCTGCTTGGAGCATCCTGGTAGCGCCCCGCTGGAGAAGGGCATCTCCTGGGCCCCGGCCGAGCGGCTTCCCCGATCATCAGAAGGGGATGCTCGGCCCTATTCTCCTCAGCATCACCCACAGAGACCTTTGCRGCGGGGACTCGCTGCAGCCTTGTTTGCGGGTTCACTCCTATGGACCTGGGTGAAAAACTAAAACAAGTGTGGCAGGAGTGCGTGGGGACAACCGGAATTAACGAGAGGATGTGGTGGTGATGCAATGCTGTGGGGAAAAACGGGCTCTGGTCGTGGGGGGATGAATGGAAAGGGGATAAATCCTGTGTGTGAGGCAATAAATCCTGATGGCACTGAGCAAATCCCAGTGCAGGCAGGGGTGAGAGCACCCRGGCTGCAGGATGCAGGGCATGCGGCTGCTTTAGGGGAGGAAGGTGGAGGTGTCACAAAGGCTGGTCAGGCCCGGGAGGATTTGGCTGTGCCCAGGCTTAGCACGGTATGGGATCAGGGATATGCTTGCTGCCTCCCATTGCTAACACTCTGGGAGCTGCATGGAATCCCAGTTCTAGGGTGCCGCTGTAGCGTTCCCCCAGGGACATGACGATGGAGAGCAGCTGGTGCCATGCAGGGACAGCTTGCAGGTCATTTGGGAGGACACAGTGGTAGCACAGGCAGGGTGAGGACACGAGGACACGCTGTGTCACCCTGCAGTGACAGAGCCCAGCCTGGCGCAGGTGGTCTTGTGGCAGCAGGCAGCTCAGCTGTGGCTCTGGGRAAGGGTAGCAGAGAAATCCCCAGAGTACAGGAAACAGGGTGGGTAAAACAAAAGTTCGTGTGAGCAGAAACTGCAAGGGAAGGGAAATCCTCTGGAAATGCCTTAAGCCTACYGACAAAGTGCTGAGCTAAGAAATAAGGACGGTAATTCACTCAGCTGTTCACAGGAAGGTTTGGCTCCAGTGTAGGTGCACCCACTCTGTGTTCATCCCCATGGGCTGGTGTGATGTGGGGGAACTTCTTGCACATTCACAGCTCTCTGAGGCTGGAGGAGGTCCRCTTTCCATGAGACCAGTTTAATCCTTCTGAAGGCGCCTGTGTTGGTTAAAAAAGGACAAACTGCTCTCTGGTTCAGGATTTATCACTACTGGAGTGGTGCTGGGTCCTGCCAAAGTAAAGAAGGTTTTATTAGTGCTATGGCTGCCTGTGATGAGACCCAAGTCTCTCTACAAGAAGCTGCTAAGAAGCAGAGGCAGTGCTAGGGTGAGAGTGATGTTCCTGTGGGATTAAGAGGTTTGCAGGAGAGGCAGAGCCAYGGCCAGCTGTCGTCAGCTTTTCTGGAGGGCTTGGACAAACTCAGCTGTGCAGAGTACTCTTCCTGCAGGCTCAGGAGGAACAATGAAACCACTTGGATGCAGACTGGAGCTACTGATGAGCCTGCTGTGAATTTGTCTGGCTAAAGTTATGTAGCTAGGGCTGCTCCTCTTCTTAATGTCAGGCAGGGGTGGAGGGTGAGCAGAGAAAAAGGTAAGAGGGGGTTTGGAGCAGGCAAGAGGAGGCAGCAGGGTGGTGTAAGAGGCAGTCACATTCCCTAGCATGAACAGGACTGAAAGGTCAGGGAGGTTGAATGGCTACTTTTTCTGTAGGGTACCAGGTCATGCCTACAGTTTGCAGAGCACTTTTTGGTCTTTGGATGAGTGATTCATCATCTTTCTTGATGTTAAGTGATGAGAGGTTTATTATGTGGACATATATGCAGCATCACTGGTTCAAAAACCATTCATGTGACCCTTCCTCCAGGGAACTGACATGAAAAATGATGCAAGGAATAAAATCCCTCAATATTCCACATTATTTTGACCCTCCTCCAGTTTTCTGGGGATCCTTAAAGTTCATCAGTGCAAGCCCTCAACCATATGGTTTAGGACCACTTTCCTTTCAAATAAAAGGTGGGGTGAGTATGAATAATTGCCTGCATTACTGTGGCATCAAGACTGGCATCCCCTCGTGCTAAGCACGGGACAAACAGAACAGAAAGATGTTTCCTGCCCCAAAGCAATTCTCCTGTAATCACGTTAGAGACATGTGGGCTGTAGCATAACCAGGCACTGTAAGACCTGTGAGAAAATCTTCCATCTCAAATCCCACTCAAGCTCTTCAGAAAACCACTAGCAGAACCTGAGCCTGCCTTTTTTTTTTTCCGAAGGAAAAAGTCCACAGCCTCCTGAATGCTTCTTTCCCAGAACCCCTACAAAATTCCTCAGTGGCTTGCTAAGTTCCATAAGCAGTAAGGCAGCCTGAGACTTGAAGGGGTAAATCCCATCTTCGCACTCTCCCTTGATCTCTCTCTCCTGTTCTCTGAGCTTTCATTCTGCATTCCACTTCTTTTCCCTTCCAAAGAAACCTAAAAATAAATAAATCCAAGAAAGAGCGGAAAAAGGAAAAGCCATCAGCCCCCAAAACGATGTGCTTAGTCATTCATGATGAGTAAAAATAGTTTTCCAAATGAACAAATTGCTGAGCCAACCAGATGAGCAAGTCATCTCCATAAACGAGGGGTCTCATCCTCCCTCTCCTTGGGCAGGTCCTTGTGTGAATGGGCTTTTGGTAAAGCCCTAAGCAGAACTATGTGGAGAAGGTTTAGGCCCATGAAGACAGCCCTGGGGGTCAGTGCCAAGCATCCTACTACTCAAGGGGACGTGTAATGAAAAATTTCATGTTCTTTGCATCAATGGAGACATTTAATAAAGAGTGAGTTATCAAATTGTCATGTGCACGGAGTTCTGCAGAGATGGTGCAGTAAGCAGGGGGGCTGAAGTAAAGCTGAGGATTTTCTGGGCAAGATAGCATGGGGCTGCATTCAGGCTGCTCCTGGGTGGGGTGTGCTTGGCTCCCTGCTGGAAAAGCATGGGTGGGCAATTCTGGCTCTTGCCTTCTCCAGCTCTTGGCTAAGATCAAGCCTGTGATTGTTCCTACTGGGATGTAATGTTCAGTACACAAGATACCATTGAAGACTTAGGCAGAATCCCCCCAGCAGAAACGGGGCCCTCATATTACTGTCAATAAGTATTTGGGAGCAGATGACTTGTTCTCTCCCTGGGCTGTTGAGGAACAGTGGGCTGCATGATTGGTTTTCAGGACCCAGCCAGCCCTTTTGGGTTAAATCCATCTCTTTAACATAGGAGAACAGCTGATTGGRGAATTTAGACATCCTGGGGGAACAGAGGCTCAGGACACGCCAGTAGGGAAATCAGCTAAGCTCTCTGTGTGCTTAGATCTGCACTCAGAAGATGGGATGGGACTTGGCTGCATCCATCTTGCTTATGTAGATGATGCTTTTTTCAAAGCAGGGATTAGCTCTTATCTTCCACCTGGCACATGGGGCCTTCATTCCGCTTCAGAGTCTCCAGCTCCCATACAGCAGTGCTAGGACTAAAAATTACACAGCTATGCAAGAAGGATGGATTTTTCCTTCATTGTTGAAAAAACCCCTCACCATGTTCATCACTGGGCTCTGGGACTTCCCCAGCCTTGACAACGGAGTGGATTTTAAGTCAGATTTAGAAACTGAAGCTCCACTTTGGCCACTACAGGACGACTCCAAATCCTAAGCCAAGCAGGACCTTGTTCTAACCGGTCCGGAGGACCAGGGGACAGCCTGAGTTCCCTGTTAGTGGACTACCCATGGCAATACTCACCTAGGAAGGTGTGGCCCCAGGAGAAGGCTGTAGGCTAGCAGGGATTCTCGGATTGTCTGCTGCCCCACTGGTGCTGGGTCAGGCAGGTGGCACTGTCATGTCACCTTGCAGAGGCTGGGTTATGTTTTAATCCATTGAAAAAGACAAATCTGACAAGCTCCCAGCATGTTTCCTTATCAGAGAGAAGGGAAGGAGCCCTTCTGAAACACATGAGTCCACACCAGTGGGCAACCAGATGTCAAGGGACAACAGGTTAGGGAGACAGTTTCTGGACACCAACAGAGTTTGGCATCTCAAACTGCATAAGGAAAGACCACTTGCAGAGTTAAGGGGGAAAATACTGTATTTTCAATTTTCCATGAAGAGACAATAATTCTGACAGCAAAGTAATTTTAAAAAACCAGTCACACGATTAGAGATGGGTTTAAAAATGCAAATAAAAGAACAAGGGGAGGAGACCCATTCAGGGAAGACTACAGTGAACTGGTCCTCCAGCCTATCCTGAAGCGTGTCACTCAGGGCATCACTCTAGGCCAGGCTCTTTCCCCAGGCAGCAGCCTCCTGCCTGCTGACAGACATCAGCCCCCCGGGAGTTCCTGCGCAGGGCCCACGGGAGGCAGCGCACGCCTGGCACAGCCGTGGCACAAGGGCTCCGTCCGGCACTGTGCTGCATGTCCCACTTAAATCTGATGCTGAAGACATTCAAAACGCACTGCCAGGTCCATGTCAGGCTTCCCCCTCACATCACGTCTGTTCAGCAGTTACCCAACAGGCTGACTCTGTCTCGCTGTGCTGAAGAAATCCTGCAGCTGGTAAACGACATAGCAGAACTTGGAGGAGCTGTGGGCACTTAACTGGTGTGAAACTGAAGATCTCTGGAGAGGTGCTGAATATTTGCTGATTTTGGAGTAGCTATTGAAGATTTTTTTTTTTTGGTAACATGCTACTGTTCTCTGGCCAGTCTACAACAGATGTCCTTTGGTGTCCAGATGCAGGGTTCCAGGTGAAGATTACAAGCAGAAAGAAGCAAGCTTTGGGAGCAGCATTTGTCACATCTGGAGTTGCAGGAGATGATGCATGTGTCCCAAGTGTGCCCACACCTGCCCCCACTGTCCATGCCAGACCCCTCCAAGGCGAGGCATGGTTATAATGCCAAACTTATTTCACTGGGCAAAACCRTCTATTCACTCACTGCCCAAAGACTTGTCTCAGAAAATTTGTTGGCCCCACTGCTACCGCTGGCAGGATTATCAGTGAATTTTGGGTAGCCAGGATTTTGCCATCTGTTTAGCCTGGTCTGGGGTCATGGCTGGTGCTGATCTTATCCTTCTGTCATTCTCAGCTTTGTCCCTCACCTGCTGCCACTCCCTTAAATTCAGGACCTGATCCAGCACACTGAGAAAGTGAAGAGAGTCTTTTACTCCCAGCACAGGGGCTGGGATTCTCGGCAGGCTCTCTTCTGCTTTCCAGTACCGCTTAAAACTAATTTTATCATCCTCCCAGCTCCACCACTGTCAGCCTACCAGTGCCAGCCCAGTGAAGCAAGTGGCTCCATATGTGCAGATCCTGGTTCTCTGGGAGGATCTGTGAGCACAGCTAAATCAGCTACAACCTCTCCAAAGCAGGATTGTGCCTCTCTCTGCAMCACAGCTGGACATGAACAGAGCTCACCAGCATTAGTAAAGTGAAAAGCAGGTACAGAGGGTGTTAAAGGCAGTTGGATTTTGGGACAGGGCAGCAGGAAAASTGAATGCAAGTCCAGCAGCTGCCATGGCATCCTCCTGCCCAGGAGGTCTGCTGGGTCTGCCAACCATCTCTTGATGTTGGGCAGTTCAAAATGCTGTGAATCATGTTTCCAAAAGGTCTTATGTGGCTGATAAAACACGGATTTTATCAGCATAATTTCAGCTTGTAGAGCACTTAGTTGCTTTAGGAAACATTATTCTCAACTCACTGGCTGTGGGTGAAGCTGGGAAGATTTGCTGTTTGGGGAACCTGGGAGAAGTTCACCAAACTCGAGAGAACTTGTGCCACGTGACTTTGCTCAGTAGAAGGCTGGACCTTCATGGCCCTCAATTCAAGTAACCTCTATTATAACCTGCCTTGACCCCCTTAATATTCATACTGCCTGAGAAGTCCCACTGGCTAGATCCCCCCTACAAACCCTTGTCCTGTTACATCAGACATGGAGACATCATGCATCCCAGCTCTCTCACTAGTGCCATCACTAAAACACACCACCAGAGCCCTCAGGCTCTGAAACTCATCCCTTGGGCACACTACCATGATTGCCCATCGCTCCAGCACAGGACATACTCTCCTAGGACCAAGCCAGCACAAACTCCTTGAGAAATGACCTACTGGTCACTGCCTCAATCTGCCAAGGAGAGGTCATAAAGACAGATTCTCCCCTGCCATCCACTCCCCCACTTCATGAGTGAAAAAGCAAGAAGTAATGTGCCAGACAGCCTTTCCTTGTCCCTCTCCCCCAGCACAGAAGCCCAAGCCCAAGAGCAGCAGCATAGCCTCTCTGCAGGAACAGAGGTGCCAAGGGCTGGCTTCGGCCAGCTGCCTCCCCCAGGAAGGACACCAGTGCTGGGAGATGTGAGAGGGCCTTGTTTAGCTCTGAGAATCATTCTGAAAAAGAACTACTGGAAGACCTAGCAGTAAAGCAAGGGACTACTCCAGCTGGAGCTGTCAGCTAGAGACCTCCCAGCACCACTTACTCAACAGAGTGGAAGAAGTAGCTAGCAGGGCACTAATGACTATTTTCTATGTAATTTTGAATCTAGTTCCATTTCTTTTTCTTTCCTTTTTTTTTTGTTTTTTCCCTTTCCACTCACTGGGTTTCTAATACTGGTAACCTTTCTCTACGGCTCCCGTGCGTGTCTGTTTAAGCGTGTGTGTGGCAGAGACAGCGGGGGTCAGGTGTTTAGGTACTTTTGGCAAAGCCAACGCTGTTGTTGTCACGGTCAAAGACAGTGTAGTAGGGACCAATGAAGACATCTCCCAAGATCCAGAGTGGGCCCCCGGGGGGTGGGATGTCCAGGCCTGAAAAGCCACTCATGCATATCAGCTGTCCTGCCGAACCAACCTAGAGAGAAGAGTGAGAGCTTCAATCTAAGCAGGCCATTCCCTTCCCTCAACCTTGCAGGCTTKGCAGGAACACCTGCAAGGATGCCTTTGCTTCAGCCTCTGCCGGACTGAGATCCACAGATTGCAAAAGTGATTCTCAACCCACYGCTTCTACGGCTCCAAACCCAGATCCCCCTCCCTTCAGCACTAAAGCATCAAGTAAAGGTGCACATGACCATAAACCTCCCAGCCCATGCAGCTCTGAATTAGAGCCATTGGTCAAAGTCTGCACAAGATGGTCCTTGCAAGTTGATTCTGATGGCTTAAATGACASGCTGGTGGCCTCTGCTATAATAAGGCTGGCTTCATGGCACCAGAATCCAGCAGAAAAGAGCTAAATGTTTGTAGAAAGTGATGCAACAGCTTGCCTCCCCTTCCTCTCCCATCCTGCTGCTATCCCTCATGAGCACTATGCAGGTGGTCTCATTCCTGTGAGACTTTGATGAGGTTACCTGCATCCATCAGCAGTGCCACCACTCTGACACCTCAACCTTTCAGACTTCTTCCCAAGCACCAGCTTCAGCACTACTTTGGCTGCTCTTGTGTTTTGGAGCMGTGGAAGCAAAAGTCAGACCTTGAGGAAGAAGCATAAGGCTGGAAAAATCTGCCTGGACCTACCTTGAGGATATACTGCTCTCCTGTGAGCTTGTAGGGCTTCCCTCCCAAGGTTATCGTGATGATAGGCAGTGTTGGCACTTTATCACATGGGACCACATACTGAAATGGCAACAGTAAAGGCTTTAGATTGGACCTCCCACACTCTCAGTCTTCCTAGATCACAATCACATCTTTGCTGTGGTTTTCCCCAAAACCAGCTCATCTCAGGGTGCAGGAGAAGCTTGAGCTCGGGTAAGTAGGCTGCTCCCTGCCTAAGGCTCCAAGCTGAGGGGCAAGAGAACTTTATGGATAGGGATGGAGCCAAAGGATGTTGGATTCAGCTTTTTGCTCTGCTGAGTGCCAGGGTGCCACAGCTGATGTGGCACGGTTGGGGGTGTTTACCAGAGGAGAGGCAGCTGTGGCTCAGTACACACGGATTCACAGTGTAATGAACAGACAAAGCCAGTTTCATCAACAATGGCAAGTCTTGGGGATGATGGCAGGTCTAAGACAACTGTTGCTGCAGCTTGGGGTCTCTGACACTGCAGAAATGCTCTACAAATGCTCATGGCTCTTATTTGGGAGGGCTTTCAGAGCAGGGCATTTTCTTCTACAGGGTCTTTATAATCCATATTCRTCCACAATTTCAGGGAGGAGAGAGAGCCTTTTGAGATTAGCTTCAATGGTTGAAAACTTGGCAGCAAAGGGTTGCCATTTGCATTAAATATACTTGTATTAAAGTGTCTCTGGACTCACATTAATGTGAATCCTTGGCCTCAGCTGCAGYTCAGATCCCTTTTGTTCCACCTCCCAGAGATGGGTAGCAGAGGTGACTCAAAGCTTCCCAAAGGTCACTAGACCTGGGCTTTCTACTGTGAGCATGAGCAGGGTGGTGAATGCTACCCAGGGTCAAAAGATGAAGGGGGCCCTGCTGTGCCAGCAGGCTGGGAACAAAGATCAGAGGGAGCAGAAGACTATGGTCTCAACAAGCATCTGGGTACAAAGTAGCATGTAAGTGCAGATGCTGTGATGGCCATAAATGCCCGCATTTCCAGCCCAGCCTCACCTCGCCTTTCATGAGTGGTTTTGCACCAATGGCTGCCTGTAGCTTCTTCACTTCTTTGGTGGGGCCAGTGATGAGTGAGGTTCCCGTGTCCACGATGGCCTCGCAGCCCCCCTCACACAAGGTCAGATGGCTGTCAACTGACACCCTGGGGAGAGATGCCCACACATTAGACAACCCTTAGAAGCCTCTCAGTGAAGGCTGCAGGAAGCAGTACACAGGCATGGCAAGGGAGGGCTGTGACAGACACTCAGGAAGGACAGATGCTCAAAAATACTGATGCAGCACCAACCCTGTGCACAGACCCCCATGCTCCCTGTCATCTGCTCGTGACTGAGCAGGTGCCTTGAAGTGTAACTGCATTTCTGCAGAGAGCCTGGATGCTCCCTGCACACCCTGCCTGCTACCTGCCGCAGCTGCTGGACATGGGAGAGAGCTAAGGGCAATGCATTATGGACTTGTATGGCCTGTGCTACTGCAGAAAAACAAAGGGTTAAAGGGGTGGTGTGACAGCTGTGGGCAAGGGAAGGGTTCCTGTACAGAGARTAGGCAAGACAGGAGTTGCTTGGCTGCCTCACCCGCATCGCATTTCACAGCAGTGCAGACAGAGGAGGGTCTGCCATACTTTGCCAACGCTGCAGAGCTGGGGAAAAATGAGAACTAAAACACTGTGCCGGGGAGGGATGCGATTCCAGGGAAAAGGACACATTCTGATCACAGGCCACTTTTAAGTTCCCATCACGTGGGAGAGCTCAGAATAGACCGTGGGGCTGGCGGCCGGCAGCTCAGCCTGCTCCCCTCCCCTCTGCCTCCAACAATGCGCGCTGATTGCTGTGCCATGCCCTTCAGTCAAGGGCTGGCTTCCTGAGGCCTGATCCTGCTCCTCCAGAGCTGTGTGCAAGAGAGCCATGCTGCTCAGGCCTTGCTGAGAACTGAGCAAAACTGGGGTTTAATCCTTGGGGCTCGCCCTGCCTGCAAGGAAGACACACTGGCATTTTTCCCCACTATGCAAGGACGCAGTAGGCGTTTTCAAGGGTCAAGTTGTAAACAAGAGGAAAGGATTTTGCAGAACATCTCCTTAGGGCTTCTGCTCTTGTCTCCTTCCAGCGACAAACAACCCAGCCCTAGGGTGGGATTTTAATCTGCTTTTTTTGGTGTGGATGTTTTGTAGGGATGACTCCTTTTTGAGGAGGGTCTCAGACAAGCCTCGGCCATGTGCTGTCTGCACATGTGACCCCACGCATGTAGTTGGGTGGATGAGGAACTTACGAGTCCATATGGATCTGCCAGTAGGCCTTGCGCGTGACATTCATCCATCTGAGGGGGCCGTCGTAATACTTGGGGTCAGTCCCTCCCAGGAGCAGCTCACCACCAGGGTCAGTATCGGGGTCTCTGAAAAACAATACCTAAACCTGTGAGCATCAGGGGCAGGGCGAGAGCAACCCCCTTCACATGCTCCCCAAAATACATCCTGGGGTGCTTGGGGTGAAGCACAGCATTAACAGTACTGGAGATGGACAACTTATGTTGCACTATGTTAYGTCAATATAAGGATACTCTGAGATAGGCTAGGATGGGGAAATGGGAATATTTTGGCCCAGCCAAAGCATCCTGCAACTTTCCACCTGGTACTTTCTCACAGACACCTGAAGAAACTCGCAGCAGGGAAGGGGGATGGCAAAGGGGAACTGAGCACTGACACAAGGACTCCCCAAATCAGCTTATAAAAAGTGCCTTTGCAGGGCTGGACACAGCTGATGCAGGGTTAGGTTATCTGCACTCGACTCTGTGCCAACCAGCTGCCTTGGAGTGAATCCTGAAGGTTACCATCAGATAAGAGCTCACTGCTTAGAAGATGGGAAAAAATAGGTTGATGGGGGAGGGCTGGTGCTTGAATGGCCAGCAGCAGCCCTCTCTGCCCTCCCTGCTCTTGGTATGCTACTTTTTTGGATGAAGTAGTTCAGAGTCCCTGCTGCAGTGACAGGAGAGTGATGGGGTGTCCTGGGGAGAGCAGCAGTGGGTGGGACGGTGCTGGCAGCTGCAGAGGAGGATTTCTCAGGGTGATGAGAGAGCATTAGCCTCCTTATTAGTGATGACTGGTGGGGGACACGCTTGCCTGGGAGGCGACAKGGTGGTGACCACGTGGCTTATGGATTTTGGCAGCAGTTTGGGGCTGTTTACCTCTCTAAAGGGGACTACACATGGAATCTCATGATCACAGTCCTATCTATTTTTATTTCTCTTTCTTCTGGAAACATCCTCTGTCTATTCATCAGTTAAGAAATCTGGTCACAGATCTACCTAGCTTTTTATTAGTAAAATAGCTGCATTTCTACTTCCCTTCTTCTTACTTCAGAGCAATTCAGAGATTACTTCAGAGATTTTGGCCTGACTGCTCCTGCAAGCAGAACTTGCTGAGACTTCCCCAATTGGGAAGTGTTGGCCAGAGTACAAAACAGCAGATGACAAGAGATGATACTGGGAGACGCAGAAAAGCCTGCTGGGCTTGCCCTCACAACCAGAGGTGTGCCACCAAACCCAACACTACCTGTTTAGGTAGAAAGAGAACACATTTCTGTGGAACAGCCTCTGTTTTATGATGTTATCGAAGACAGGTACGACATTGTCCACAGCGATCCTTTGGAATGCCAGGCCCAGGATGCCGTCAAACCTGGCAGCGATGAATGTCATGCCTGGCTGCTTCACGGCCTCCCCAAAGACCTGATGCTGGATTTTCAAGTCACCAAGCTGTGGGGAGATGGGGAGGGAAGGGAAAAACAGATTGTAAAGAAAGCTGACTCAGGGGACCAGGGTGGTAATGGAACCTCACGGAACACAGGCTGTAGCACATCCCTCAGTGTGCTGCCACCCTCCTGCCTGCTTTCACCATTGCATTTGTAGGCAGCTGCAGAAACCAGATACCCTGGTGCCGCTCTTGTCAGGGGAAGAGACTGGCAGCTCCGGCTCAGTGGAACTTCCCGAGTCCCTGCAAAGCCCAGCACGCCTCTAAGGGCAGGAGACTCCCTTTAGCCTCTTGTGGTGTCCTGACACTGGCCCTGCTGTTCTGCAGCCCCTCCTCTGCACAGAGGGACTCATATCCATTTGTCCCTCCTACATGTCCTCCCCTATCACCTACTTCATCCTTTCCTTTCAGTCTGAAAAGCTCTTGTGCTGTGCCTTTAATCCTCTTCCCCACTCTGGACATCTTCTAAGTAATCTGTGTGTCCTACCTCCTTGGGTGCTGCACCCGTCCTCAGCTGGGAGCACCGATCCCTCTCACCTCTGCCCACAACCCGTGACCTCCCCTACATAAGAAACATCCCTAGGATACTGCTGCATCTCTTGGAAGAGCCACCAGCCTGCAGAGACCTCCCGTGAGAGGGGAGAAGACCCAGCCAAGAAAGCAAGGTTGAGCCCAAAGCACAAAAATAGCAAGCAGAGTACTGAGAATTCAAAGGTCACCTCTCTTGCCAGCCATAAGAAGGACTGGCATTCCCCACTGGAAAGCTGAAACGCCTTGCAAGGGCAGATCCCCAGAAAGAAGATGATCAGAAAAAGCAGGATAGCTCTGCTGATGGGGAGCAGGACGCATCTGCTGGCTCCCGGCTCTAGCAGTTCAGGAGGCTTGTGAGCTTCTGGCTGACCACAGGCAATTTTAGCATCCACGCTAGGGCAATTTCAGTCTCTCAGCCTGCAGCTAGCAGCCCTGTAGTGAGCCAGGCTGGACTGACAAGCTGGCCTCTCCTACCTGATGGCAGATAACGATCCCTGTAAATTACTAATATCCCCCCAGGGTTAGACAGTGCAAGGCTGGGACAGCAGTGCTGCCTTTAATGGTATTGGAGGATTGCACTGGGAAAGGGCAATCGAGCCTTGCAAAATCTAAAAGCCACAAGGCAGGATGTGGGGGGGACAGAGCGCACAGCAACACATCCACTCGCCGGTGTGTGCCCCAGTTGAACGCTGCAGGTTTACAAAGCCACCCCTTGGCACAGCTGGTCCTCAGCAGCTCACAAAGTTCAATAAAGCTTCCACTTAAAAAAAAGTAAAATGCAATGGACTGACAACACTGAATGCCGGGTTTATCTGAATATTGCCCTGCTTGCATATCCCAAGGGAGAGGCAGATATCTGCTCAGTCATGGATTCTCAGCAGACCCTGCCTGCACTTGGTGCTCAGCAGGACTGAAACCCAAGACCATGTAGCAGAGTGCTGCTGCCAAGCGACAGGTCCTTTGTCTCTGTCCCTTGGCTGGCTGTTGCCCAGACATTAAGCAACCAAAAATCATGACCAGGGGATGGCTGTGTGGTGGCCACTCTCCGGAGCTTTGCAGACAGGTCCTGGCACTCCACAGCTCACCCGACCTCCTTGTTAGTGGCCTCAGCCAGCAGAAAAATGCTGGATGGCGAAGGCAGACCAAGAGGTGAGGAGGGCCTTTGTGGCACAGCTTGGCACCAGGGCTCAGGATGCAAAGGCACAGGGGAGAGGCAAGGGAAGTCATCTCCTGTGCCGTGTATCTGCACTGCAGTTATGGGAGAGACCTCGTGTCCCATGGCCAGCTAAGTTTCCTCTGCTGTTCCTGAAGGTCATCCCAAGGTCGTGCTGTGATAAAGGGATTAGGTGCCTGAGCAGCAGAGGACTGGCTGAACCTGCTGCTCTTTGGAGACCAAGCAGCACTGTGGAGTGCGGCGCTAAAGGGCATCACTCCTCCACAGAATGAGAGAGGATGCTTATCACTCTCCCCCCAAAAAATTCAGGGCTGAGGGACTCTGGACTACCTGCCAACAAACATCTTTTGGTCAGATGTCAGTGCTACCAGAGGTTGCTGTGGCTGCTTCCACCCACCAGAATGGCTAGAGCCAAGAGGGTCACCCTGAAGGTTATTTCAATGTCTTTATTTCCAGACTACACCTGACTTGGAGCTTGACTATGGCATGTTGTGCATCAGAGCATGCATGCTGGTGTCCAAGCTGAAGGTCCCTGAGCCTCAGAGTAACCCCTGCTCCTGCCTACTGCAAGTGGGACACTGCTCAGCTCCATGCAAGAGGTTTCTCTTGCTTCTGTGCAGAAATAAACGAAACATTACAAGCTGTGCTGTTTGCCAAGAGCCATCCCCACTTCCCAAACAAACTGAGGCACAAAATCCTTCCTCTGAGCTGCCGGGAAGTGGAGAGCTAATTAGCAAACAGGCATTAGGGTGACAATTACAAACCAAAAAAAGGGAAAAAGCTGCAATTTTCTTCCTGACTCATTTCAGCCCCTGCATTAAGCCCACACTTTTCTAAGGACAATAAAGTTCGCTGTTTGCCTTGCTGCATCGTTGGATGCAGCGTAGAGGCACTGGCTGATGCTTCCAGGCTAGCCTGAAATTTTCAAGCTGTAAGGATGGGCTAAAGAGTGTATCTTGCACGAGTCACACACTTTAGACTTCGCCTGGATAATTTTCTTTTGATTCTGATGAAATTGATTAGCCAATACTTTTCAGCTGAGCCTAAACAGAAACCTCATAATCCCCAGATTTATGTGCTTATTCAAAACTTTTGGTTTGTTTCTCCCCCCCCACAAAGCAAACATATGCTCTTATCCCCGCCAGGAGAGCGAGCAATCTGAGAGCACATGCACCCCTGACGTTTGGCAGCTGGCAAACTCTCTCGAGCATCTGCACCTGGGAGGAAGTCATAAAAGGTACTTGCCCTTCACAGGACAGAAAGCTCAGACTTTGCTCGCTGAAAAGGAAACTGTGAAGCAACCACCAACAACCCAGCTAACTCAAGCTGTGCCCTGAGCACTGCTGGGGAACCTCCCCCCAGGGTGTTACCCAGCCTTTGCAAACATAAGCACCAGTTCTTGAGGCAAGACCACGATGGGTCAGTAAAGAGACCTTTCCTGGACTGCGTTTGGGCAGCTGCCCATGTAGGCATCCACTAATGTGTGGATATTGGTGAGGAACARGCTGGGCACCACCAGCAGTCTGTGGCCGTGGTGCTGGCATGTGCTTGGGCTAATAAGTTTCTGGGGTCACCAGGAAGAGGATTGGGGGGACAGCCAGAGATCATGTTTGCAGGAGCACCATGCAAGCAGTCCCCACACCCAGCCTGCTGACCTGCAGATAATACCTTCCCCCTTCTCTGCCTGCCACAGTTATTGTTACCTTACCAGTCATCATCACCATGTCATTTCAAAGGACTTGGAAGCACAGCACTGAAGGATGTTCTATACGAGCAGGACACTCAAGAAGGGAGACCCATTGAAATCAAACAGCTTTGAGAACTCTGCTGAAAGCAGTCTGGGGCAGCTTGGGGTAGGRGCAGTTGTAACTCACCGTGACGACGTCTTCGCTGAGGTACCCAGAAAGGCTCCCTGTCCCATAGTGGATGGAAAACTCGGTGCCATTCTTCACATAGGTGCTGGATTTAGAGGAGTCGTACTTGTGGTGCACCACTGCAGCCGGGAAGGGGGACACACAACATTAGTGCTCCTTGATACCTACAGATCCTCAACACCTAACCCCGCACCACCTGGCTTACCTGGACAACAGGACACTCAGTGATGTGAAAGTGGGCCTGAACCCAGTGTTTGCCAAGCCCAGACTGCTTAACAAAGCATTTCCAGTGTCTGGAGAATTAGGTGGGCAGATCCAATTCAGGCTGTTAAATCCGATTTGGCCACTAGGTATTAAAAGCCTAGAGGTTATGTGGCTAGTGTGGTGTGTTTGTCAGCAGAGCAAAATGTGTCCCTCCCCACACCACGGAGAACCAGGGTGGCTTTAAATACAGCCTGCTCTGGGCATGAACGTTTTCACCTCATGAACTTATCTGTTTCTTTTACTAAGAGTAGCTGGAAATTTTTCATACACTGTTTTTAGTACAGAGAGAGCTCAAAATATTTGGTTTTTTGCAGAGGAGAAGGGTTTTTCCCTATTCTAAGCTGATTTTCCCCTTGGATAGTTGGGAGCTGTAAGATATCCCTGATTTTATGGCCAGGCAGATTCCTCCTCCACAGACTCCTCCCGAGTCATGAGCCGGCCAGCGCAGCTCCGTGGCTGGTTGCTGAGTGGTGCAGACAGCAGCTGAGGACGAACCAGCCAAGCCCTACACAAAGCGACAGCACTACACAGGGAGTTCCCAGGTAGGCTGTCTGGGTCCCAGTCTGGATCCCAGTCTGGCAGGAGGTTAAGCTCCTTGTACATTCATAAAACAAGCCCTTTGGTCACAGCACCTCCCGAGGCACGGCCTTGAGAAACCAGCTCCCTGCTACAAACCACGAATACCCAAGACAGACCAGGTCTGGACCTCACCACCCTGTCCGTGTCCTAAATCTCATTTCACATATGCAAAAAGAAGGTCTGTCTTCTCTCTGGACACTACAGGGCCATACAAGAAGTCCAAATTTCCACTCTACTCCCAATGAGCACTGTGGAATGCCTTTCCTGGTTGCATTTGTTGACTCCACAGGCTTCTCCACTTTGCTTAAGCAGCACAACCAGTGGCTTTAAATGGCATTTTGCCATAGCCAGGTTTGACATCTTCAGCTGTGGAGGTTTATTGCATAGGAACACCACAGAATAAAAAACACTTGTAGTCCCTAAGACATTCTCATTTCATTGTGCCTACCTGGCTCTCGTTAATTATAACTCCATAAACATGCACACGCATGCTCTGTGCAGCAATAAACCAGAAACTAGGACAGTTTGTATCAGATCTGGCAAGAGGCTGATTTTAAAAAAGTCAGCCTTGCGCAATGGGATAACAGCAGCATTGGTCTGTAATTTGGGGAGAAACATCACAACTGAGGATGCTGCTCCCCTGCTGCAGGGCAGAAGCTGCTGGAGAAGATTTAGCCCTGTGTGGGGGTGACTTGGAAGGGAAAAAACCCAGGAAAGGCCTAATGAAGATGGATGCAGGAAGCTGGGATTGTATTTCCAGCTCTAACCCTAAAAAGCCCATAAGCCTCTGGCAAGCCCTTTCACACTGCTGCCTCAGTTTCTCCTCTTGCAATGCAAAGCTCTGCATTTTGCAGGGAAGGAGAAGCTGTTGAGCAGTGGCTGGCACCCGTGACACTTACTGCAGGCGATGTCCAGGAGGGAACAGTGCACGGATGGCACCCAGAGGTTGGAGGAGCCAGTGTCAAAGATCACGGTGAAATTCTGAGGAGGTGTCCCGATGCCGATCACACCATAATACTGGGCCTGCAAAGGAGAAGAAGGCAGTCATGAGCAGAGGCAGCCGGCTAAAAGCAGGGATTAAAGACCAAAAAATCTCTTAGGGTTGAATAGAGGACCAGCTTCTTATCTAGACACTGCCCTCCTCTTGTTTTTGGCACCGAGGGGTTCCCAGCCTTTGTCCTCTGGAAGGGAGGTTCCCGTTCAGTGTTCACAGCTCATTACAGTGGGTGTGAAAAGGATAAATCGAGGACAAGTGCGATGGGTGCGTGCGGGGGAGGACATCTGGGGTAGAGAGACAGGAAAGAAGAGAAGGGGGAAAGTCTGCAGGCTAGCATGCAGTACACTGTAAGGATGAGAAAAAACGATGGAAGGAAGCCAAGCAAAACACCTGCGTTATTGAAAAGCTGAAACTGGCTGGGAAGCTGCTTTGCTCGTGGATTCACAGAGAAACTGTGGGTTGCAGCGAGCAGCAGCACTGCCCACTGCAGGTGGAGGTACAGCTGCTGGGGGTTTTGGTGCTTGCTGGTGAGCTTCCGGGGTGTGGAGGAATAAAAAGCTCAGTCTCGAGAGCTGGAAGACTGGAGGAGTGGTGGGAGCAAAGGGCATCAGTGGTACCACCAGAAGTGGACTTAGGCCTGCAGGGTGAAAGACTGGGAGAAGTCCCTGTAGCACAGGTATCTGATGGAYGCCCGTCTGCTCTGTGACTGCATTTCTGCTGGGACTGGAAGAAACCTGAACGGCTGAGTTGTTGGTAAGGTATCCCTCTATCCATAGAGGAGAGGATGAATGGAGAATGTTAGGCAGGTCCTACATGGACTCATTTTTCCCTGGTCCTCTCAAACTGTCAGGAAGCTGTGTCCTGCCTGGTGAGCAGTTGGTTCAGTGTCCTGGAGAGAAGGCTGCTAGCAAAGAGAAGTCAGCCAGCAGCCTTTCCAAACCCTCCAAACCTGCCGTGTACTTAATTAAGGGGGGGCAGAAAACAGAATTATCAAAGCTGTTCACCTCCTGTGTGCTTAGTTTGCAAGGGTTGCTCACTTAATTAACAATCCATTGCAATTAGCCATAATGGGGAGGCAGTAACAGTGGTTCTGCAATCATTGCTGGGGCTTGAAAATTAACCCCCGGTACAGGGGCCCTGTACGTCACATACACAGACCCATGAAGGGTCCCAGGGGCTGGTAGGGAGCATACAAGGCAGGATAGCAGGGGTTGTCTCAACAGTTCCTTCAGCAGCGAAAGCACTTTCAGCCAGGCTGGGAGGGACYCAATGGTCCCTTATCTGCCACCACAGGTTGGGCTGGTGCCCGTGTGACCAGAGAGAACAGCCCTGAGCAGCGGACTGAGCTGTGGTTGCAAGAGACAACACCGTGACACAACCGCTTGCCCTGGCTTTCAACACTGCCAACTGAAACACCGGTGGCCCTTCCCAGCACAGGACRGTGCTGGCTGGGTAACAAGAGCCCCTGGGGAAGGGCAGCAGAGGGGATATATCCTGAATTATTGCCTAAATATCTGGGGCCAGCTTTATTCTGCCAGCCAATGCTCACACCCTACCCCGCCAAGAGCTGTCAGTGTACCCGGTAAGTAACCCTGAAATAGTAAACCCCACACGTGTCTGGCAGCTGGGCAAGGGCAAACCTCACGTCCTTTATCTGGCTTCTCCTTCCGCCACCACATAGGTCCCTTTGCTCCCTAAGTTGCTGAGAAGAGTGGAGGTACAGGATGGCTTTTCCCAAGGCAGTGCAGAGGACGAAGGATAGTGAGAGGAAAGGTCCTACATCTCCAGTCCCATAGCAAGCTAGTGCTCAATCTGAGCCTTCTTCCCCTACCCTGTGTTAACTCATTTATGCCCCAACACCTCAAAGAGTGAAGCATGACTTTTATGCCCCTGTATTGCAAAAGTAGAGTCCAAATGGGCCAGAAGATGCTAGGAAGGATTGTAAGTCAGCAGGCCCCTATTTATGACTGATAATTAGTGGCAAAGGGGAAAGAAAATAGGTCACAAACTGAAAAGCGCCTGCTTGGGTGGCAGTGGGTTGTTTGTTATTGTTGTTATAATTACCAGTATTAGTATTTTTCATTTAGTAATGATGGGAAGCACCTTTTGGCACCCACTCACTAAGCCATGGGGGTGCATGAATCTGTCCTACAGGATCAACATGTCTCCCTCCTTTACCTTCCTGTCTGGTGGGTGGCTGGCATGTCTCACCACCTTCGGGGATGGGTACCCCCACAAGTGACAGCCACTTGTCCAACATTGTGCTGGGGTCTGCTGCAGTGGGGGGGTGGTTGGCAAGAGGGTTGTTACTCACATCCATGTAGTTCTTCAACATCTCCGGAGTGGGCTCACCCTCCTCGGCAAAGCCCAGCTTGAACTTGAGGGCCTGGGTGAGGGCATTCACATCCGGGATCTCACTGCCCACCTCGCTCAGGACCCGCCGCATGGAGGGGAACTTTCTCAAGGGGATCCTGTTTGGGGAAGGCAAACACACACCTGTTAAGGTGGGTGTGTAGGGGAGGGATCCCCAAGTGAGGGGGGCAGCAGGGCTCCACTGAAAACAGAGGATGTGCCAGCACGATCGAATGAGGTTTGGGCTCCAGCCAGCACTCTACGCTAGATCCCCCTCGCTGTGCTGCCCTTAGTGTTTTTCCCAAAGCCAGAGGATTGGGGGAAAAGGGGGGGGGCTGCCAGAGGTCACCAGATGTAGGGGAAGCTGGGGCGAGGCCCCTCCATGGGCAGGACACGGGGGGGGTCCCGGACCTTCCCCTCTCTGCTTTGATGGAGGGGGAGCCGCCCCGTATGGAGGTGCCTGTGAGAGGAGCCCGGAGGCCACTGCTGCAGCAGCACCGGGGGTGCCTGTCTCATGTCCCCCCCAATCCGGGGGGCTCAGCAGCCCCTGAGGAACCCCCTCATCTCACCTGATGAGGCCGGCGCAGGACCCGGCCAGGGCGAGCAGCAGGAGGAGGCCGCGGGGCCCCATGGCGGCGATGGCGCTGGTGGCGGCGGTGGCGGGGGGTCAGAGGCTGCAAGTCCCGACGCTGAGAGGCCGCGACGCAGCTCCCGCTTTCYGTCCCTGTTTTTGTAGGCACAGCGGCCCCTCTCCACGGATTTCTGGAGTCAGCTGACGGTCTAAAATTGCAACCGGCAGCGTCACGTGAGGGCGGGCCGGGGCGGGGAGCGGGTGCGGGGCCGGGGGCGCCGCCTCACGGCCCCCCCGGGCTGACCCCCGGCGCCTCGGGCCGTGACTCAGCCGCCGGGAAAGTGCAATAAACACCATGAAATCAGTCACGAGATGCCAGCCCCGTCGCGCGTGCTCCTTCTGAACTGCCTTTAACTTCCTTTTGCTGGGTGKTTTTTTTTGTTCTTTCCAGCTTTTGTGGCTTTTTTCTCCCAGGAGAGTGGAGGGGGGACACACGACACACGCACTCCCCAGGCAGCAGACCTCGAGTCCCTGCCTAGCGCAGCCCTCTCCCAGCCGGGCATGGCGAGGGCTCGGCTGCTCAGGGCCCTCGGCCACCCACCCCCTGTCCCCACGGAGGTTTCACTGTGCTCCCCCTGCCCAGGGGGGCCGTGGCAGTCCCCCAGCCCCGTGCTTCTTCCTGGCCCCAGGACACCTCCAGTCTGGGGGACTCATCCTTCCGAGCTGCGGGTTTCTGGGGAAGATGTGCATATTATAGGCCACAGCTTTTTTGGGAGGCTCTGGAGGGGGTGCAAAGCCATATCTGCTGCCCTTCAAAATGCACTGTGGTGGTACTGGGCCACCTGCAGCCTTTGAGAATGATGCTGATGCAGAGCAGAGCCTGGGTGGGCACTGGCTACCAGCAGACCCTGTGGTCTGCCCCTCCCTCAGAATGCAGATGGAGACGAGGACCACGGGGATGGGCTYTTTGCCACCACCGGGGTGTCATGGCAGGACTCAGAGGTGCCACCCCACTGGCTCAGGAGGCAGTGGACACAGCTAATCTCTGCCCACTTTGCCCTGACTGAGATCTTACAGAGCCACGAGACCTGCTGGAAAAACAACAGTGAAATCGGATTTACAGACATTTTCCCCAATGAAATCGGATTTACAGACATTTTCCCTTCCAAGTCCTGAGGGCTAGGGGGGGGGCTCATTTTCTGCTCCTGCTTGTGCCCAGTCTTGGGGATGGGAGAGCAGCAGCCTGTGGGATGAGCTGGTCACTGTTGGATTGGGAGACCCCTGGCTTCATGGTGGGGTCCCTATCCCTCTCCCGTCACCTTCATGTTCATGCAACTTCTGGAAAATTGCTGGGTCATGTCACTGGCAGCTCACTTGCGCCATCTCCTTCCCACACTCTGTYCCTGAGCCTCTTCCATCCTCCCATGGCCTCATACATGATCCTGCTACCCTAGGTCCATGCATGCTACCCCCCACTTGTGGTCTGTGCTGAGTATTTTTAGGGGGCATTTCTGCCCTGGGCTGTATCTTGTCCCTCTTAGCTCTCCAAATTGCCATGCCTTGGTCAAGCAGATGGGCTTCAGGAAACTTGTCGCCTCCCCGTGCGACACAGCTCCCATTGGCATGAGGTTTTCCGGAGCGATGGCTGGAGGCATTGGTTGAGCCTGGTGGGTCCCGTTATTTCGGCCAGCACTTGCTTCCCTCCTGCCCCTGCGGGTGTGTGGTCAAGCTGAGTGCTACTGACCATGAGTCAGCAAAACCTGGTGCCTCCYGGCCCTGCCGTACTGCATGACTCAGCAAAACGCCACGTGGCTCTTTCGGGCAAGGGGCCAAGGCGTAGCGGGTCCCCAGCATCTGTAGCCTGACCCCAGAGGCATCGCTGCTGCTGCTGCTGTGGGCTCCAGCTCACGGGGCTCCTCCTCTTGTCCCCCTGGGTGCTGGCAGCTCCAGCGCTGAATGCCTGCGGGCAGGAAAGGGTTAGACATTAAGCAGCCCAACCACAGTCCCACCTAAGCAAACCCACCCTCCCCAAGGGCTCTAAACCCCTTTGCAAATGTGCTTTGCAGACAAAAAGGATTGTCCTGACGCCAGGCCCAGGGCTCCCCTACATCCCTTACAGGCTTTCCTGGAGCCTGTGGCAGAGCAGGTGAAGTATCAGCCTTCTCTTTGAAGTGGCTGGGAAACTGTAGCTGGCCAAGCAGCCTGCACCTTGGCCCCCAGGCTGGGGCACCTATGGCAGCTCCTCAAGCGTTTCCAGTCCAGCCAGTCTCTCCCAGAATCTCGTGACCATGGAGTGGGCTCCAGTGTGCAGGGATGGGCTGGTGAGGACAGCACGCCATACTTCTCACCTACCATCACAGAGTGCACAGCAAAGTGTTTCAGCAGAGTAAAGAACTCTGGACCCAGGCTGTGTCTGTTTTTTTTTTTAATTCCAGGGTATTAAAGGCAAGGTTTGCTGTTATTAACAAGCCTTTCCTTGAGCTTCATGGTAGCAGGGCTTGTGTCTTCATCTGGGACTGCTCTCATACCATTGCAAGAGGGTCACTGCTTTCAGAGTGCTGCTCTAAGTGACTTACATATCCTGTGTTCCCAATGGTTTATTGGGAAAAAGGGAGAATGGGTCTGTGTCAGGGAATGTTACAATACTCATCCTCTCCTGGGTGCTTGCAGGATGGGAAGGGATTGGGGGATTTATACCCAGAGTTTTTAATCTGGCTCTCTCCCTTGGCACCAGTGGTTTTGGAGCTGACACCGCAGTGCTTGCGTGCTGGCGAGCCAGCGACTCCAGCAAGGAGCCAGGATTTCTGCATTCAGCCTCCCTCAGCACCTCTGTGGAATGTTTGCCCTGATGTCAAAGCTTTGAGAGGTACAGTGGGTACGTTTAACCAGGAGCTGGGAGCACGTCTGGGTATTTATTGGCTAGGTCCGTGAGAGTTGCACCATATTATCTTAAAAAGATAGAGTGGCAGGAACCCGGGCTCGGGGTTTTCACACATTTTTCCTTGTTTGTGGTGCAAACAGGGAGTGCCACGGCTGAGACGTCTAGAGAAGGCAGAGATGTGTGAGAGACAGCGGGGGGAACTGTCCCTTCTCACTCCTATTTTTGTCAGAGTGGATGAACCCCTTTCYTTGCTGGTCTGTCTCCCTAGCCCCCTGCATCCCCCGTGGCTCCAAGGGGTGAACCAGAGCAGTGTCCCCTGCGGCCACTGCTGTGGGCGTGGGTTGACCCGCCCCTGGGGCTGGGCCGTGCTTTCGCAACCTCGGTGCCTGCTTGAAAGGATTCCCAAGGGGGGTCAAATGACTCAGCTCCAGCAGCTCCAGTTGGGAAGAGGACCCCAGCCCCAGCTCTGTGAGATTGGGTCTCCTCTGCAAGTGTCACCGGGGTGTCCCACCTGCCCTTTGCCACACAGGCAGGGAGCTGATGCGGCTTAGTTTATAAACATAGAATCATTTAGGTTGGAAAAGACCTGCAAGATCATCGAGTCCAACCATTAACCCAGCACGGGCAAGTCCACCACTAAACCATGTCCCTCAGCACCACATCTACATGGCTTTTAAATGCCTTCAGGGATGGTGATTGACCACTTTCCTGGGCAGTCTGTTCCAATACCTGATCACCTTTTCAGGAAAAAAATTTTTCCAATCCATCCACTCTAAAGCTCCCCTGGCACAACTTGAGGCCATTTCCTCTCACCCTGTAACCCGTTACCTGGGAAAAGAGGCCAACCCCAACCTCACTACAGTCCTCTTTCAGGAAGTTGTATAGAGCGATGAGCTCTCCCATGAGCCTCCTTTTCTCCAGGCTGAACATCCCAAGCTCCCTCAGCTACTCCTCAGAGGACTTGTGCTCTAGACCAGCTCCATTGCCCTTCTCTGGGCATGCTCCAGCCCCTCAGTGTCTTTCTTGTAGTGAGGGGCCCAGAGCGGAACACAGGACTTGAGGTGTGGCGTCACCACTGCCCAGTACAGAGTGAATATCCCCGCCTTAGCCCTGCTGGCCTTATTGTTTTTGATACAGGCCAGGATGCCATTGGCCTCCTTGGCCACCTGGGCACACTTTCAGCTCATGTTCGGTTTCAAATGCCTTATTTTTAGGGGGGCTCTAGCAGCTCTCCCATTTGCAGTCTGGCAGCACTCTGCCAGGGATGCTATGGTAGCCTCTTTTTCCTTGCATGTGGCTGTGTGTGTGCCTTCACCCTTTCCTCAATGTTTTTTTTCCTAAATTTATTTATCACAGTGGTAGCCAATGTCCTGAGCTGCAATGACCTAAAGGGCAAGGAAAGCTTCAGCTCAGAAATGCAGATTATTTTTTTTGCCCAGCTGCGGGTGGAATTTTTAGAGGACAAATATCTTCAAATTCAAAAGAACGCATTTCTGATTTTGAAGCTCATTGCTAAAAGAGAAAACTATTCCTCTGCCTGAGCTGAGCAGAGCCTACGGGTGCACAAGCCTGGGCAAGTCTGGTTTCAAACACCCTGCCTCCAGAGGTGCCGGTGTGAAGGTGCTGGATGCAGCTCATTAGTGGAGCCTGATTCACCATCCCTGACATCCCAAATGAAGCAGTGGTAACTTTTTCCCGGCGCAGTGCCAGGTTCTCGCCYACTCCCTACACCATTTTCTAAACTGATGTGCAATTCACAAAGTGAGGGTGCGTTTTCCAGTGGCACTGGCACATCCCAAACTACACCCTTTTTCTGGGTAACACCCACAAAAGCAAGCCTAAAGGTGGTTTAGTAGCAGCTGTGGATGATGGGAAACCTGGGAGCAGAGGAGGGGTTGCACTGAGCACGACAAAGTGACTCATGCAGGCCCTGGCCATCATGTCCCAGCTCTGTGGGCACTGAGGAAGATGTCTTTGGCATCATGGGTGGTGCCAATGCCCAGTCCATTGGTGCTGGCTGGCTGGGGCTGGTTTTGGAGGCAGAGCTGGCCTGCAGCCTGCTGAAACATGTTTTGGCTGCCATCATGGGCTGCAGTGACCTTTGGGAAATGCTAAGTGGAGTTGCAAAAGGCCAAGGCTGGGTGGTAATTTTTCCCTTGGTGTCCCTCACGCTGCAAACTCTGATCCTGGCGGCAGGTGTGGGTGGCTCACCGGTGGCTGTGTGACACAACTTGGGGTCGCGACAGGCAGAAGCCCTGAGCATGGCTCCATCCCCATCAGGGCCATTTGCAGCAGCCTTTGAACATGGAGTGTTTTGTTTTCACCCCCATGGACTTCTCCATCACACCTTGCTCTTCCATCTTTTCCCTAATTATTAAAAAAAACCAAACCAGAAAGGATTTATGGTGAAAAATACGTACAGTCTTTAAGACTGTGAGCTGCTTTGGTGTCTTCACTAGGGTTTACTTACACACTATCTTGCCTCAGTGGGCAGCTGCCAAGCTCGGCATCACCTGTCCCTGTGTCCCACGCACTCCATGGCCCTGCCCAAATCCTTGCCACCCCCTCACCACCTGCCCGCTCCTGACCCTGCTCGGCGTTCGATGTTCTTCGTCATCCCCTGGCCCATCCTCCCCCAAGGCTGGTGACACACCTGGCACCCACCTTGGGGAGGAGGGGACCTGCCTCTCCCCGGCTGCTGGCTCTGTCTGCTCCTCGGGGCAGGAATCTCGTGTTGTTTGCCTCACCCGGGTTATTTTGCAGCTGAAATTGCCAGGGACGAGCAACAACAATCCTGGCAGACGCTGGCAGCAGGCAGCGTGACCCGTGACTGACAGGATGGGGTGGTAAGTGGCAATGACGGTATTGATTCATCCCCACCYACGCCAGGATGTGATGGGGAACACAGGGACCCAACTCACCTTGTCACCACCTTGAGAAATTCCTGCTGCTGTCCCCTGTGTGAGCCCTGCTTGAGGTGGGGGATATTGGTGTGCTCGTGGGATTTCCATGCATGATGGAGAGAAGTGCCTCCAGCCACATCAAAGAACACCATCCATTTCATTTTCTTTGCCAGCACTAGCTGTCATTTAATTATTTCACTTAGTTTCCAGCAGAAGCTGCCCCAAGAAGACCATCATTTATGCAATCATGTCTCCTTCATGTGACAAAACACTGAAGCAATTAAGACTCCTGATCCAGGGAGGAGTGTGGGCTCAGAAACCTGAGGGTCAACACCCCATTGCAACCCAGGGATCAGCTTAAAACTCGCAATGTGTTTTCTTGGAGTGGGAGCAACCAGCTCTCACTGTTGATTTGGTGAGTCAATCTGGACCTCCTGGGGCAGTTTCTGCTGTGTCAATAGTTCCACAAAGGCTCTGAATTCTAATTTACTGTCACCTTTCTGCTAAGCTTCATCTTTACTTACCACCACAGCCCCTATTTTCAGTGTGACTGCTTGGGGTTAAGATCTTGAACCCAGTTTTAAGCACGTTGACAAACGGAGTCTGTGGCTTTGCACACCCTCTCTGAGCTTCTGCATGCAGAATAGCCTGTTAACAGTTTTTTGCAGCATGGGATGTGGCATCTCAACCTCTCTGGCTGTGAACTCCTGAGTGTTTCTCAAGGCACGCTGCCACCAGGGTGACTTAGGGTTAGGGTTATGGTCAAAAATGTAAAGATGCCTTGCTCCGTGCTTGTGACCAAAGGTGCTTGCAGGTTGTAGGTGGAGGGAGGTATGGGAGCATCCTTGGCAGACACTGCGGCTGCACCCACGTCCTGCATTCTCAGCATCCTCTCCCGATGCAGCCAGGAGTCAATGAAGCTGAACAGCTCGGACATGGCCACTGCAGAATTCTATTAGCAGATAAACACCCGCCAATCTTCCCCCCCTGCAGTACCACCATTTCATAAAACTCTTTCTCTCGCTCAGCACTGAGTTGTTTTGTTTTTAGCATTGCAACCCTAAATTGACTGGTGCAGTGAGTGGGAGATTAAGGGCACAGTCCTGGGCAAAGGTCTCCTGCAACTCCTCAGGGCCAGCCAGCTGCAGTCTCTGATCCCTGGGGTCACGCGCCCCACCCTGAAACAAAGGCCACTTGTTTGGCATCGCTGGCAGGACGGGGCTCTGCAGAGGAGGCAGCTGGCCTGCCTGTGGCTGAGCAGAGTAGGGGCCCACTTCCCTCTTTGGACCAGAAGGGTGTCCCAGAGRGGAACCCAGACACCAGGCAGCTTTGGCCAGGGTCGCAGGGGGTTGTTGGAAAGCAATGGTCAGAATCAAGTGCAGGTCCTCAGAGTCCCCTTTGCACCCCTTTGCACTTCTTTTTCCAGAGTGAAAAGGTGTGAAACCCAGCAGGGTTTAAAGGGAGCCTATTCCTGTTGGTGACACGGCAGTGTGGCCTGCTCCTGCCTTGCCCTGGACACCAAAACCTGAGATGGATATCAGAGAAGCATGCCACGACCAGCCCCAGCAGCTAAACCCTCTTCAGGCTGCAGCAGCAGCACGAGACACTGAGGCGTCAGCAATCCCTTGAAGGAGGGACCTTAAGATGCYTCAGTAATTCAAAACCTGAGGAGCATCCCAAGCATTAATGAACTTATTACAGATGCCTCTAAGACAAAAACAGCAGGTTTGTCCTTGCAGCAGGACATGAAGCAGCAGCAGTCCTTGACAGAAGGTGGTTTTGGTGCTCCATCTTTGGAGCAGGGCAGAAAAGGGTGGTTTTCGAGGTCACATCTTTGGAGCAGGGCAATAAGAGCAGTTTTGATGCTACTCGTTTAAGCCATGGCCTGACGCAGCTGCCCTTGGCCCTGTATGATGCAACCCCACAAGCCCCGTGTTTCCTTCCTTTTTTCCTATTTTGGGCACGTTTTGCCCTGTCGTCCCCCACTGTGCTGACAGTGCTGGAGGAGGGCATGCGGTGCTTTCCCCCTGCCTCAGCATCCCATGCACTGTGGCGGCTCACATGGGCCTGTCCCCACCACCCTTGACTCAGCTAATTTCCTCTCGCCCAAGGCGGTGACCAAGCTCCTGCTGGCCCTGTCCAGGCAAATGTGATGGGTCAGAGTGGTGGAGGATGTCCAGGACCACCGTCACCCGCAGCACTGGGTCCGTGTCCCCAGCACCAGTTGCCACGGAAGCAGCYGGCTGTGCATGGTGGGCAGGGCTGGAGATGGGCGCTTGGATCACCGCAGGGAGCCTGCTGGTATCTGACCTGCACAGAAGTGGGACAAATATCTGTACCTGCTTACTGGGCATGTTTGGAGCATCCTGTAATTAATGTTTGCTCAGCTGACGGCTGCTTAGCATTATTAGCGGATGATGAGTGGCTGATGTTGTTGATGTTGCTACCTCGAAACATCTAATTTCAGCATCTGTACTGAGCAAAAAGGCCAAGGGCCAGACTGCTGGTGCCAAGACCCTGCCAGGCTTTGCTTCTTTGGAGGTGGCTTCCTATCAAATCTGTGCACACAGGCATCCCTGCCCTGCCCTGGCAGCCCTGAGTTTGGACCCACGATGGCAGGGACAGGACCCATGCATGTCAGGGCCAGCAGCTCCCATTGCTACAGCGAGATGTGCAGAGTCCCCACATCCAAGGTTGCAGGAGTGAGCTTGGGGACACAGATACAAGATGACATTTAGGGGCCTAATCCAAAGCCCACTGAAGGTTTCTTGTGTATTTAAGCCATCTTGACAAACGTGTCTTAACACCTGATAAATAACAGAATATAAAGGAGCACTGAGTTATCCCACCCATCCTCCCACACTGCTGGACACAGGCATGAGGAACACTTGCTCACACTGGGATGCTTGTTTATTTATTTATTGGGGGAGAAAAAGCATTGGTGAGAGCAACACTTGTGAAGCCTTTAAAAATAATTCCTTTCTGATTACACTGAGATTAAAAAAACTAAGACAGCGTCGTCTTTATCTCCTCATCCATAATCCTGCTGCTGCCTGAGCAGCCAGTTTGTGTTTTTTACAAGGTGGTTTTGGAAAGCTGGGAGGGATTTGAGGTGCCATGTCCCCAGGCAGCACAGTGGCCTCTAGTGGCAACTCACATCCAGCCCTGGCGAAAGAAACCTGCACGTGAACCTTGCGGGCTCCTTGTTCCCCAGGAAAGATAGGAGCAGAGTCCAAATTGCCAGACGAGAGGCATCCCTGCACGGGGGGTGGCGTGATGCCAGGCAGGGAACCGAGTACACCCACGGACCCCATCTGCAGGGAGCAGTCGCTCCGGACACCCCCCCCCCACACACACACACCCTCCACCCACGGCCCTGGAGACCCATTTAAGCTCATCCGTGGCACCCAGTCCTGCCCTGGCCCCTGGTACTGGTCTGCAGCCCTGGCCCCTGGTGCCGCTCTGCAGCCCTGGTCCCTGCATGGCTTGTGCTGCTGGCAGCCCATCTCCAGTGCCCTCTTCTGGTGGGACACCGGAGCTGTGTGGCAGCTCTGTCTCCTGGATGGACCTCAGCTGGATTGTAGCCTTGTCCTCGTCTTGTAGCTCCAGGAGCTGAGCGTCCTACAGGTCTATGTCTCCTAAGGGCACTCTGTGAGCAGTCTGCATGCCTAAGGAAAGCTGACTTGTGCTATAATCTCTTTTATGAGGAGGAATAGCTTGGGCTTGCTTTCTTCAAACCATTCACCCATTTCTAAAAGGTCTGTAGGTCCTTTACAGCTTTGAAGCCTTTCTCCCTCTTCTGAGTTTGGCTGGAGCTGCCTGAAGCACTTGCTAGCACATCAGTCTCCTCAGGAAACTAAGCTGAATATGCCTGGTGAAGCAGAGTCTTGAGTGCTCCCTTTAGGCGGAGATCCTGGGAATTAAGCATAGAATCATAGAATGGTCTGGGTTGGAAGAGACCTTAAAGATCATCCAGTTCCAGCCACCCTGCTGTGAGCAGGGACATCTTTCACTAGACCAGGTTACTCAGAGCTCCATCCAACCCGACCTTGAACACTGCCAGGGATGGGGCATCCACAACTTCCCTGGGCAACCTGTTCCAGTGTCTCACCACCCTCACAGTAAAGAATTTCTTCCTATTATCTAAACCTGCCCTCTTTCATTTTGAAGCTGTTCTCCATTGTCCTGTCACTACAAGCTCTTGTAAAAAGTCCCTCTCCATCTTTCTTGTATTCTCCCTTCAGGTCTTGGAAGGCTGCAATTAGGTCACCTTGAAGCCTTCTCTTTTCCAGGCTCAACAATCCCAATTCTCTCAGCCCTTCCTCATAGGAGAGGTGCTCCACCCCTCTAATAATCTTGATTGCACTCCTCTGGACTCGCCTCAASAGATCGACGTCCTTCCTGTGCTGCTCCATCTTGGAGACTGCCTGAGCGCAGCCAAAACTAGCATTTTTTTGTGCTTCCTTTAACTTGTGTGTGTGGCATTAGCTTAACTTGTTTCTTTGAGAAAAATCCCCAGGTCCTACAGGGCAGGTAGGTGTAGCCCTCACTGTTCCAGCAAAGGTGTACCTCTCTCCTGGAGAAGTTGCATCTTTTGGCTTTATTCTAAGACATAGAGGACCTCATATCAGGAGCAGAAATGCGCATCAAGCTTTTGCATGGGAGTCCATTCTCTCGTCCCCTTTCCCTGAGATTTGCTTGCTGCATGTTAGGAGATCTTTCCTTCTCCACTAGAAGGTTTGCCTCCAACTGACCCAGTCCCCTGTGCTGCTGGGAGGGAGGACTGCTGGCCTGCAGCCCATCAGCAGCAGGAGGGGACCCAGGCAGAGGGCACACCTGCATTTTGAGCCCCTCGGATGTTATGAAGCCCATCGTCAAAGAAAATGTGAGGCTGGATCTGGGCAAGGATGGGGCCCTTGGGAGCCCCATCCATGAAGAAAGCCTCATCGATGGGCAGACCCCATTCCCGGAGTGTCTTGATGGCTCGGATGCCCATGTCCCGGCCGCTGCGGGCTGTCACCAGGTAGGTGCGGATGGGGGATTTTTCCTGGCCGAACTTCTTACGCATCTTCCCAAGGTGCATGGCAAAAGCCTTCAGGGGACCCTGGAAGCACAGCAAGACAGTTGGGAGTGCGTGGGAAATAAGGAACACCTACTCTGCCTGTACAACCCACTTGTTCCTCTTCCAGGGTTTCTCAGGGCTCTGCAGAGCATGGGAATGCCTGTGGGCTGCAGGACTGGGCAATGCTGGGACTCATGCAGTGCACTGGGGTACTTGGGAGGAAGGTGAGCCTTTTGATGCCCATCCTAATCCCTAAGTGACCAGGAAGGTACATCCCAGCGAGCAGTGCCTCTGGATCTGAGTCCTGCAGGGACTTGGATAGCAAGAAATCACAGCCTACAAAAGGTGATGTTGTGAGTAACCACAATCCTAGATATCTAGGAGCTAATGCTCACATATAGGAGATAACAGATCCATTTCCAGTGGGACTCCAGATTAGGCTCACACCAGGGACTGAGTGCTGGATACACAAGGAATATGTAAGGACTTGTGCTTTTTTGGCTGCTCATGGCAAAGCCCTAGCGGGAGAGATGGCAGAGCCTGAAGGTGCCCCTGGAAGTGAGGTGGCATGCTCACCTCTCCTATGGGCACGGCCTCCATCGCCCGCTCGTACTGCACTGCGCCCTCCAGCCCCTGCTCCTGGAAGACCTGGTCCGTCTCGTCGGAGAAGAGCACGGCATCCCCGTCGAACACCACACGGAGGGGGGTGCTGGGGGCCTGCACCTCTTGCTGGAAGACGAGCGCTGCTGAGACCCCTGTGAGACAGAGCAAGGTGGAGTCAGGAGGGACAGCCCTTCTGGGGGCAGCTTGTGCATGGCCAGCTCCTCCCCACTCATCTGCTGTGGCCCCATCCCACATCGCCATGCCAGGGTCTCCAAGCCAGGGAGCTTTCTGTGGGAGTCAGCCCAGCCTTTCCATGGCTGTGTTATCTCCTGAGAAAGCGCTGCTGATCAGAAACCGAGGTCTGGAGAGATACTGAGGTGTGCTAAGAGATGGTGGGTTGTTGTCATGCCATGAGCAGCCTTCCTCCTGGTGCTTGCTCATCCTGCCAAGCCTGGCTTTAACACCCAGATTTAGCACTCTGTGCTGTGAATAATACAGACTGGCATCTCCATTGATTGCAGTAATTGGCTTAATTACAGGTCTCTTCCTACAAGCTGCTCCCTGCCCACCCTCATCCATGGACCCAGGCTCCCAGATGGGAGACACCTGTCAGAGCAATGATGCTCTCAAGGAGGTTCCAGGAATGTGCTGTGTAGGGATGGAAAGTCCAGGCTGCAGATGGCTTGCTCCTGACCTTGAAGGACTGTGGCCAGCAGATGTGCTCACAGCCAARTGAATTAATAAGAAGGCCATTAACCCCATTACAGGTGTTGGGGAGACTGCACTCCTTCCAATCGAGGTCAAGCAYGTGCTTACATCTATCACTGAGCACACAGTAACTCTGCAGGTACCAAGACTGCAAATTTCTATGGCATCCTCACAAAGTCCTGGGAATCACTGATAAACTCTCGCTGATGAATGGAATGTTATCTTTGGCTAGAAAGGCTTAAATGTCAGGCAGGGAATGACCAGCCCACGGCAGAGCTACGTCCAGAATGATGCATACTGCACTCAGTGACTTGTGAAGGCATCTGAGCAATCCTGGTGTGTTTGCAGGCTACTGCTATGGACAGAAGAGGAGACTGAATTGTTCCAGACTGTACTGGTAATCAATGTGTCATTCACCCCTTGCCYGTTAAATCACAGGCTCTGGCGTTGCCTCTTGGTGCCGAGCTGTTTGGGAAAAGTGTGGTGGGGTTTGGGGACGTGGGATGGAGGGTAGAACACACCTCTCCGGAGGGCGTTGCAGACATCTGTCCTGTCAGCTGAGAGGAAAAGCTTGACCCCGTGGGACTTCAGGTACTGTGTGGAGTCCTCGTCACTGACGAAGCAGAACTTGGAGATCTCCAGGCCTTCAGGACAAGGGATGTGAGTGAAGTCTTATGAAGCAACATCCTCCTCACAGCCCACCACTCCCTCCCTGGGTCTTGGTGTGCTTTGCTGCAAGAGCTCAGGGCAATGAATCTCCCAGTGCTGTGGGGGAAACCTGCCCATGTTCTTGCTGCATCTTCTTGACCTRTTGCTCCTACAGAACTGCAGAGTGCAGTTAAATATTCCCTCCAACCCTCCCTTAAATGAGCATTCCTCATGAGAGCACTCTGGGATTTAGGGTGTTTTTTGAAAGAACTTTTCTTTTATTTTCAGTAGCTGCCTGAAGATGCCCAGGCTGTGCAAAATGTTGCCAGATTTCCTGGTGTGAAGGATATGGCTGAAGGGAGCTGRGCTCCAAGAGCACCCCTTCCCCCCTTCCCGTTGTACGCCACGGCTCTCTATTTGCCACTGATGATCCACTGCGGTGCCTGAACTGCTCCTCATGCTCCCTGGGGAAGCACGCACTTCCAGGGATGGGTTCCCCTTACCGTAGTGCTTGGCGCTGTTGATGATGCGCGCGCCGCTCTCTGGGCTGTTGTTGGAGAGCACCAGGATGTCAAAGAGGTCCCTCTCTGCTGGGTTGCTCTCCAGGATCTTCTCGTTCACATACTGCACTGCCTGTGAGAAGATGGGACTCTTTTCAAGAGGCATGACCGCAGTGGCTTTGCAGGGGCTCTTCTGCAGTTAAGATTAGTGGTTYGTGCTGCATCTGTCAGCTGTGGCAAAACTGGCACATTATGGAGAGCCAGACAGCAACCATTCTGCAAAAGCCATTGTCAGGAGCGGGATACCTCACTGGGGGGGGGGGGATGGACCGGTCAGGAGCAGAGGTCTTGATGCCCTGCAATGAGGCCAAGAGGCCAGGACAGGCATAACTGCACCCCATGATGGGAGTTGAGACCTAAAGCTGGGAAAGCTGAGCTTTCACCCCATCCTGCGAGTGTCTGCATGTGCCCCCAGCCAGGGCTCACCTGGATGAAGGCAAAGGCTGTGCCTTGTGGCAGGGGCTTGTCCTGGTTGGCCTGCTGGTGCCTTGTGTACTCCTCCTTGCCCTTCTCCAGGTAGAGCTTGTGCTCCTCCTCCAGGTTGAAGATGGCTCTGGTGGTCACAGCAATGACCAGTGCCTTGCTGGGGTCTTTCTGCAGGGAGGAAAAAGGAGCCAGGGGACAGCAGAGAAAGAGCTCATGGAGGTGGAGTGAGCAGGGGGCGCTGACCAGAGTGGTGAGGCTGGGTGCTGGAGGTATCACCCATGTGTCACAATTCCTGATGACAGAGGTACCATGCCCAATCTTCGTCTTCAGGCCACCAAGGATGGGGCTGGCAGCTGTGAAACACTAACCTATCTAATAAGTGCCACATGCTCCAAGGACAGCTCACACAGAGGGGATTGCTTCATAATTTTGCTGTTTGTGGGCACAGCACAGCCACGGCCATCTGTTTGTGCTGAGCTGGGCACTGCTGGGTTTCTCTGCACATAYTGGTGGTTTTTCACATAGTTTGTGTCTGTTCTGGACAGTCTAATAAAATCTCTGTGCATGTACAGAAGCTGCTGCTTTCTCCCTTCCTGTTCCAAAATTTAAGTGTGAGCAAATGTACCTGYCCAGCCCTGCAACCTCTTCCCATGTGGAAATCACCCAGACCTCACTGGGACCAGGTGCCCAGCAGCCTTGGGACAGGCCACTTCTGCTGAAACCCAGGCACGAGCAATTCAGGCCACCACAATTCTGCGTTGTGGTGTGTTCTCTGCTGCGGTGGCATTTCARAACTTGGTTTGGAAATACAGGATGTGTGTTTTGTAATGACCGGCCTTTTACCTGTTTTACATCGGTGTTTATGACTGTGCTTTCAGGCTCTGCCATCTTCAACTCTTAGCCTTTAAGAGAAAATATAAAATTAAACGGACAGATTATAACATAGTCAATCTGGAGAGGGGGAAGAGTGGAAAGGAGACAGGAGACACCTTACACGTCAAGTACACCAGCCCAAATGAACCTGTTTCTGCTGACAGCAGCGCTGCTCTGAGAAAAACTGTTCTAATAGTTCCAATTAAATATGATGGAAAAGTGGCTTTTCAAACTGAGATCACTGCTTTATTTTTACTTTTGTTTTTCTCAAAGATTATTTTTCTCTGCGTGGAACTAATGAAAGCTGTTGGGGAGTGCATTTCCAAGCAAAATAAGGCTATCTTCAAAAGCCAAAATAGGTTAGATCTTACAGGTAGGTTTCTAGCTCACATCCTTATTGCCTTTTTTTGGAAACTTTTGCTTGAATGGTGAATTTGTATCTACAAATGAAGGAGTTCACTGCATTAGAAGCTCATTTATACCTGTAAAAGGCTGGAGTAAGTAGAGATGTGTGGTGAGGGCTTGGGCACAGGCTGGGACCCCCCCGACGGGGCTGGTCTGCCCCTGCACAGCCCTGTAAGCCAGTCAGGCCCTACCTGATTACTGTGTTGGGGGACCGTGCAAGCAGAGACCAAAGTCAGGATGCAGCGTAAAGGGCAAGTCAGGGTCTCTAGCGAGGTCTTTCTTTTACCCCAATTTTCTTTACTTAACTTTTGCTGTTTAGGGACTGCAAAGTGTTGCCTGAGCTGGTAGGCAATACACTTGGGTGATGCCAGCCCCAAGAGCCAGAGCCTTGCTATGGTGGACTCAGTGTTTGCTTGTGCACTCCCTGACTGTCTGTGGGGTGKAAAGTCCTGCGACAGGGCTACTCCCCCAGCCAGCGGTGCCTGGAAAGCCAAGAGGTGCTTCCTCTCTGCTTCCTCCACCCCATACCCCATGCTGGGAAGGGGTCTCCTCCCAGACAGCAGGGCAGAGGGTGGCAAACACCAGCCCAGCTGTGCAGGCAGAAGCTTTCCTCTGACAGGACCTCAGCCAASTATTTTCTGAAAGTCAAAATTAAATGCAAGGAGGCAACGGAGCTGAGCAGCCCTTCCGGGTGGGAGAATACACCTCTAGTTTCTGCTCTGCTCTTCCAAGCGCTGCAAACCAAGCCCGACTTCTCCTTTCCATCTGCCTGCCCCAGTACCCGCAGTGCTGTTCGCATGCAGGCACACAGATCTGCACAGGCACACGCCGCGCACACAGTGCCAGACACGCAGGAAAACATTSCCGGCGGGCGTCCCCGCAGCTCTTCCTACAGCTGCACAGAGGGAGCAGATGTTACCCTCTGCACACAGGCAGGGTTTCGCTAGAGAGAAAAGCCCAAACTCACCCCGAGCGCTGCCTCCGCTCCCCGGCACAGCCCCTCCAGCGGCAGCATCCCAACTCTGCCCAAGGTGCTGCTGTTTATATTTCCCCCTCCCCGCGCCGGCAGGAAGCAGGCAGGAACGGGGACGGGGTGCAGCTCCGCTCCCCGGCGTGCTGGGATTTGTAGGCAGCCAGGTGGTTGGCGTCGTGCCCGGGCCGGACTGCATTTCCCAGCTGGCGTTGCAYAGGATCATGCTCACCCGGCCTGGCCTTGGACACAGCCGCGGTCACCCTGGGGAGGGGACTTCGCTCTGTTCTTCCTTCTGGAGCTCCCTCGGAGCTTGTGCTCAGTGGCCACTCACTGCCTGCGAGCGCTACCGCGTTGTCTCATTTCTGCAGCCGGAGTATTTCTAGCATACCTCTAGACATCTAATTTCCCAGCCCCTGAGTATATAATGGTTGTACTTTGACCGAAAATATAGGGGTACCTGCTCCAGAGCATGTGCAGGGATGCAGGGAGCAAAGGCGGGTGTAGAGCATGGCTGGGTGCAGCAGGGTCTCACCGCATTTACAGTTTTACTGTAATGTTTTGGATCTCTTTTCCCTTCTTTTCTGCAAGACATTTCTCACACACTGCCCTGAGCAAGGGTGATTTTAGGGCTAGGATTTTACTTTCCTGGGTAGGCTGTGTGGCACCTAGCCCTGTGGGGCTCATGGTGCCGGGGTATTTTGACACCCCCTTTCTGTCCGAGAGTGCAATAGGCAGGGACGTAGCTGGAGAGGAGGAGGGGAGGGGGGGCTGACACAGAGGACCTGCTGCCATCCTGCAGCATTTCCCTTGCCCAGCCGGGTCATGTCCTTGCCCCACTGCTGGAACAAGGCCCACTGCAGCATCCTGCCCAGCCTGACTGCCAAGGGAGACCAAACTCACCTGCACTAAGGCTAAGCAGCTGTTCCCCTGCATGGCACCAGGTTATCACCAGCGTGACCAAATCTCCTCCCAAAACGTGGGTGGCCACCGGGGTCCTGTGCAGCTTGGCTTCACTGAGGTCATAGAATCATAGAATGGTTTGGGTTGGAAGGGACCTTAAAGATCATCTAGTTCCAAACACCCTGCCATGGGCAGGGATGCCACGCACCATAACAGGTTGCTCAGGGCCCTATCCAACCTGGCCGTGAGCTCTTCCTGGGATGGGGCCGCAACTTCCCTGGGCAACCTGTTCCAGTGCCTCATTACGTTCTGAGTAAACAATTTCTCCTAAGATCTAAATCTCTCTCCTTTTAGCTGTCTCTAGCAAACAGCCTGAGCTACTTATATGCTCAGCTTTTAGTATGCATTTGCAGACTCTCTTTCCCTGACTGATTTCATATTCCCTATTCCCCCATCCCCATAATGCATTTCTCCTGTGCATCCTTTGGGACTGCCAGTTTAGAGCAAAAAGTTCCCCCAGAGGTTTGCTGCAGCATCATTCCTGCAGCATCATTCAGGCATCTCCTGCTTCTGGAGATGATGCTTCTCTGAGCAGCAGGAGTGCAGGGCCCTTGTGAGTGGGGTTGTTTTGGGCACCTGAGGGACAGCCCTAGCTCCTCTCCCATGGCTAGGCACCTGGTATGGCAACGCCTTGGTGGCCATGTGAAAATCTGGAAGGACCGGTGAGCCAGGGTGCTGGGGCAGAGCTGGGACAGATCTGGTTTCTGGGGCATCTCCTCCCACGACTATGTCAGCCATTAGGCACTGGCAGTATTGCTCCCTGCTTCTGACATCACCCCAAATTTACCTCGTGATAAGGCAGGTTTTGGGCAGACTTTGCTGAATTGGCAGCGAGGGAAGACGTTTACAAGCATAAATGTAATGCAATGGAAGCCTGTGAAATTGCTCCTGGCTGTGTGCCTGGTGTTTCTCCTGTTGGCACTGGAGGACAAAACCCCCCAAGCAGTATCCCCTCATCTTGTCTGTCCTCCCTGCCATGTTGGAGCCGGGCATTCCCGTTCATTCTCACTGCTGCACACATTTCCCAGGCCCTCACACAGTGCATGCCCTGTGGGTCAACGAGCTGGGCTTTCCAAGTGCAGAGCTCACCAGGGATGGATGCAGTCATACACCCATCCCCTTGTAACTGTCCATTCCTTTGTGCTAAATGCCTGCAGCCACACGGTCCAGCCCGGTATTGCTGCAGGGATAAGTTGGAGAAGCAAATTTCCCAGTGCATGCAGCTGGGCAGCAATGCCCTCCAGCTTCTCACAGGCAGGAGGGCAGGTTTTGCTTCCTGGTCCAGCAGGGAGTTCCCCACTGGCTTTTCGCCTGCATGAACACTGCTTGGGTCAGCGGTGAGGTGGGGCTGGCGGAGCTGCTGGGGCCACCCGGTTCCTGGGCTGGCAAAGCAGACTTTCCTGTTTCGGCTCTGCAGTGCAGCCACCATCCCTTCTGCACCCTCAGCTCCACGCCCGGTGTGGTCCCATCTCAGCCCACTACATGGCCCTGCCACACGTGGTGGCTTGACCTGGAGCCTGCACGGCAAGGAAGAGAGACTGAGTCTGGGAAGGACACTTTTCGGTAAGTCTGGATTCAGGAACCCAGTCAGCACATGGTGGGAGTGAGAACCAGGGTTCCCCCAGCCCCTTTTCCAGGAATGCGGAGGCTCGATGCTCCCTGCGGCCTGCCCACTGAGACTATGCTGCCTGTCCCAGACAGCAGGGCTGTCCCCATCGTTCCCAAAACGGTGGCTCAGGTCATTCTTCAGGTTTGGGATAAAGGGTTTTTTTAAACCAGGGTCAATGTTAGACTAGTGTGACACAGCCCATGGGAGTGCGGGAGGCAAAAAGTATGGAGACACCTAATTCTGTGTTAGGTGGGTGCCTGCTCGCCTGTGCTGTCGTGTCCACCCTTCACTACACTCCGAAACTGCAGCCTGGCACCTCTTAAATACCTGAGCGGTGCTTYGGGCGTCCAATGACACAGACGTCCCAGGTGGCCCTGGACAAGTCACTTAACCTGCACCTCATTGTCCCAGCAGTGATGCCGCAGGAACGACAGCAATTCTCACGTCTCTCCAGCCCCATGCCCGCATGCAGCAAAGCACACTGCTGCAAAGAGCTCTTGCTGGCTTCGCAGGCTCAGCAGAGGGAAGTGCAGACGCGGTTTCTCCCCGAGAGACTCCCCATGCAAGGAGCACCTTGGGATGGGCAGAGCCTGGGCAGAGCGCAGGCAGAGCGAGGTGGCGTTGGCTGCTTGAGCAGGGACCCAGTGGGACGCAGGGCAGGAGGCTGGGGCAGCCGAGGCAAACGGGCACGTACCTGCCAGCCCGGGCACCGGGGCTGGGTGCCACCCGTGCCGAGGGGGCTGCAGACCCGCTCTCCGCGCAGCCCGGCTCCGCGCCCGCCTCTCCTGCTGACGCCAAAGGAATTTGGCTAGGAGGAAGCGTTCATGCTAGAATAAGAGCCTTGCCACGGGGACAGCAGTGCTGTAAAACAATCCCGCTTTAGATTTGAAGCCTTCCCTTAGGCTATGTCAGCGTTGCCATGTGCACGGGTCGGGCTCACGGAAAGTCTCCGAGCCGGTATGACTCCAGCCTGGTGCCACCATTGCCATCAGCAACGACGGCACCAGCTCTGCTGCAAGCCCAGGAGCCAACCTTCCCGCTCCTCAGTCCTGCGAGAGAAGGGAAAATAGCCAAAAAGGTGTGTTAGCTAATGATGGAGCTTTCCTGGAGCTGAGCTCAGCTCACGCTGGCATGGCCAGGGAGGAGCCAGCACAAAACAGCTCTTGGTTTTTGTCCCTACAGCCAGGTGATTCCTCTTCTCGAAAAAAAACCCAGAAAACGCCTTATTCTATCCCCCTTATCTGTCCCTTTCAGCAAGCAGACTTGCAAGGATATGAAGGAAAAGGCTGTATGGGAGGGGCCGGCTGGCGCAGAGCCCTCCCTGCCAGTGGCTCCCTCCCGCTCCATTTCACACCTCATTGTCAATGTGGCCAAGCCCTAGCCTCTTATCCTGGGCTCTAAATTTTAATTGTGTTTGCTCTTATTAGAGCCCTGGCCACGGGCAACACACGTGCTACCGGAAAGGAAATCCCCACCCTGTTAATTTTGCCTGTGTACCCAGGTCACGCCAGCTTAGCCATGGCAGTGGCAGCCAGGAAGGACAGGACTACGGCCTCCCCGCATGCCAGCATCACCACCGCCGCTTGGGCTGGCTCCCTGGACAGCTGGCTTAGCTGGATCCCATGTGAGTACAGCGGCTCTTGCCCTGCTCTCTCAGGAGGCGTTATCTGGTGGGGCTCCTGGGTTCTGAAGCTGTGTATCCACTTCTCCCTCTCTCCAAATCCTGTTTTCTAGTGGATTCTGTAAGGGTAGGGATACTGCAGAGTGGTACCACGCTGCTTCAGGAGCACAGGGCATCTTTACTACCCATTTGGGGAATGGTCTTCAGCCACAGCCTGTCTGCATACGGCCTGTCCAGGACTATAGGGGCAATTTTGAAAGTACAACTCCTTCATGCTGAAGCACCAGGAAGGGGGTTAAATGTACTCTCTATGTTTTTCTTGGTTTTAACTCTTCTGTCCAACTCTGCTCCCTGAACATCGCACCAGTACCCAAATGGGCGCTCATCACCGTGGCAGTGGCAGTGGCCATTCTCCTCCTTCTCTTCCTCGTCTGCATCATCAGGTGCTGCTGTAGCAAGAAGAAGCCCAGGAAGAAGGAGAGAATCGGCTTGTGCGCTGTCAGCAACTCCACTACGACCAGCCTCGTGCGTCCTGCCTTCCCTTCAATCCCACCTCCYTCCTCCCTGAGAGGTTTGCGGCTGTGCTGCCCAGTCCCAGGGATGATGGGAGCACAGCATGGCAGGGACATGAGGGTAGTGTTGCTCTCTGCTGCAGGTCCAGCCTGAGATGGAGGACCTGGAGCGGCGAGCAGAGCAAAAGCAGAGAGGAAAGCTGCAGTACTCCCTGGAGTACAACTTCCGCACGCAGGAGGTGGGGATGCTCGTGGCCATGGCACAGCAGGGAAACAGCTCTGCTCTTGTGTGGTCCCTCTTTGCTGCTCACTGAGGTGGACAGACCCTCTCCCACCTGCCGGCTGCCCACCATCTCTCATGCCCCCGTGGTGGGAAGGCGTTCTCACTGTTGCACTCGCTTCCCACTGAGCCCTCAGTTGTCTGACCCCATCCTCCTCCACCTGGTGACCTTGTGCCTCACTCCTTTCCAGCTGAAAGTTGGTGTGAAGCAGGCAGTTGAGCTGAAGGCCATGGACAGTGGAGGCACATCTGATCCATATGTGATTGTCTACCTAACGTCTGATAGGAAGAAGAGATATGAGACCAAGGTTTACCGCAAGACCCTGAACCCCATCTTCAATGAGAGCTTCACCTTCCAGGTAGGAAACTATAGCCAATGATAGTTTTTTGGTCCCATCAAGAGTGTTGCATAGGCACTGCTCCCTGGTCAAAAACCTCTCCAGATAGGGAGATGCTTGTGCAACCAGGACTGGGAAGTGTGAGAGAGAAATACCTGTTGTTGTATCTGTCACTCCATCCCATGGGGCACATCTGCCACTGAAGAGTGAGTCTGGACTTTTGGGTCCTCTCCTGCAGGTACCCCAGGCTGAGGTGTCTGAATCCACACTGGTGATGCAAGTCTATGACTTCAACCGCTTTGCCAAGCATGATATCATTGGTGAGGTGCGGCTGCCCCTGGCCAGCGTCAACCTGCAGCATGTCATCGAGCAGTGGAGTGACCTGGTGGTGGCCAGTAAAGTGGAGGTTGGTCCTGGTGGGTGGGAAACTGCTGGGAGGGATGTGCTGGCTCCTCCACCTGGTACTAATTGCTTGCATCCCTCTATCAGGAAGAGCATCTAGGCGAGATCTGCTTCTCACTGCGCTACGTCCCCAGCACTGGCAAGCTGACGGTGCTCATCCTGGAAGCCAAGCAGCTGAAGCGGATGGACTCTCATGGACTCTCAGGTCAGTGGGGGCTGCTTGTGCTCAAACCTTCCTACTCCTGCCCAGGCCTCAGTGATGGCACCAAGCAAAGCCTTGAAAGCTCTTTGTGTTAAGACCTGCTTCCTGCTGCCACCACCATACCCCACTCTGTCTGACTCCCAGCCTCCCCCAGCACAGATACTCCAACTTTGGGCAGTATCTCTCAGGCAGAGATGTCATGGCTGGATCGTACAGGGAGCTTTGCAGGAGGAGGTGAGCTCTGAGATGGCTGTCTCATCATGAGGAGTGACAAGTGGGATGCCATGGTCTCCTTGGGAATGGCTCAGGAAAGCTGCTTTGTGGCTGAGTTCCTCAGTCAAAAACTGACACTTGTGCCAGGTGTGTCCTTTCTCTCTTCAGATCCTTTTGTCAAGGTGCATCTCATACTGAACAGGAAGAAATGGAAGAAAAAGAAGACAAGTGTGAAGAAAAACACCTTAAGCCCTTACTTCAACGAGGTGTTTGTTTTTGAGGTGCCTTTCAGTCAGATCCAGGTGGGTTTCCCTGGAGTACCCAGGGCTGAGCAAGTCCCCACTGCAGCAACCCCCCCTCCCACTGACCCTCTTTCTTCTGTCCCCCCCAGAATGTGGATGTGGTCATCTCTGTCTGGGACCATGACAAGGTGACCAAGAATGAGCCCATCGGCAAACTCTTCCTGGGCTGCCGAGCCACAGGCAACCAGCTGCGGCACTGGTCCGACATGCTGTCCAACCCGCGCCGGCCCCTCGCCCAGTGGCACATCCTGCAGCCCCCAGATGTGGTCGACAAAGCCCTGGGACTGAAGTCCCACCTCAAGCTGCCCCTGCACTCCAGATAGTGGGGGTCTCCTTCTCCACCCAGGGAGCAGGATGGTGGGCTTGTGGAGGAGCGAGGGGCTCCTGCTCAGCAAGCTCTAGATATGTTGGTCCCTGCTCATTGCCAGCAAAGAGGGACTGGGACTCCTTTTGGCCAAGCGATGATCTGGCTGCTGGTGCAGCTCGTGCCCTGTGTAATGCTGGGGGCAGGGCAGCTYGGTATCCCAGGGCAAAGCTGGACATGGAGCAGAAGGTGCTAGAGGGGATGGCATGGGCTCAGGAGCCAGCTCATCCCAACTGCTCATGGGCTGGGGGTGGAAATATACAGAGCTTCAGGCTCATGCAAAAACACAAGAGTCCATTGATATTTATAAAGCTCAGGGTTAATGTGCTGATGGCATGGGTAGAAAATTTCTTTGGTTGTAAATAATTTGGCAAGAAGTGTTTTCTTGGAAAGGCTTTGTGCATCCTGTGAAGGCTTTTAAACAAGACTAAGGTTTTGAAGCACCTAAGAGGCTTGAGAGGAGACAAGGAATACAGATTGATGAGGAAGGTGTTGGAGACACAGGACTAGCTCTTTAGTGCCTTTGCAGTAAGTGTGCTCTGTGTCCTGGCTAGAGGCTAAATGAGGACAAATGTGGCCTCACACTTTGCCCATTCTCAGCCCATGCTGATTTGTGCACACTAAGATGTGACTCAGGCTCTGGGACTCATCACGGACCCATGGATGAGGATGCACAGTGCCAGCTCCATTCACCCCACATAGTCCTACAGGAGTGGTGCAGCAAGGTTTGCATCTCTGGCACAGTCCTGTCAGGGTGAAGGAGCTGAGGCTCTTGCTTTCACACCATGATCACACTACCCTGGTAAAGGCTGGGTTGCAGCCCTCTCGTCACTTCTGGGTGGGTTTCATGTTTAATCTGGGAGGTTTTTGTGGCCACATGTCCTGCCCTGCCCGGCTTTGTGGGGCTTTGGGGTGGGGGCTACATAACTAAAGATCGCTGCTAGAAGGATGAGGGCATTGGAGTGGTGTTCCTACACCTCCTTGAGTATGCTGCCGTTTGGGGTGACTCCATATCAGCTCCTCTGAGCCATCTGCAGGAGGAAGCTCCCTGCATTGGGCTAGAGGAGGAGGAGGAGGGAATTGGTCCTGCTCTAAAATACTTCTGCTACAAAGCAGCCACAGAACACAAGATCTGGGCTCATACTGTGGAATTTTGGCCCAAAACAAGAAAGTCCTTTTCACCATAGGGAGCTGCAGGCGCAGTGCTAATAGCTATTGCCTGGGCTCTGGAAGGGAGAGAGCCTGGCACATTAATGAAAAGCCATTAATATTAAAAAGCAGTTAATCTGTGATTACCCAGAGCTCCACAGAATAACTATCCAAGAGTTAAACAAACATGAAGCTGAGGAAGATTATGAAAACTCTTGATAGAGATTAATGACCTGAGCTTAACCATAAAAAGCTGCTGCTGTGTTTGCTTCTTGATAAATATTCTCCAGGCTTCTCTGTGGCCGTGAGGAGGGAAGAAATGACAGGGTGGTTTTGAGATGACTGTAACAAGTGAAGTGTGGCTTCTGCTGGGGAAACAGCATCTGCTGGCAGCCGCTAATGAGATGGAGGAGGAAATCAGTCACCTGAGAAAGACTTGTAAAGGGATGTTTTAAAGCCTCAACCTTGAGTCTCAGTCTTAGAATCAGCCTAGAACAGGCTGTGCAGGAGGGAACGTCTCTGAACTGGGTTTGGGTCCAAATCTATTGCCGGAGTGGTTTTTGGTGATGCTATGTGGTGATTTAGGGCCATGCAGCATCCAGAAGGGCGTTTGGAGGTGTTTGGAACAGGCATTTATACCTGTGTGTACGTGTGTGTGTGTATATGTGTCTCCCTATTTAGAAGTCATAGCCTTGAGGTTCACTGCATAATTTACGGGGGTGGGTTATGTGCATATTAATTCCAAAATAGATGCAGTTGAAGAAAGTACAGGGACAGCCCCTGCTTGAGAAACGTTACCCCCCATACCAGTGCCTGCCCCTTCTCTCTCCAGCTTGGCCCTGCTCGGTGCCTGCGTCACCAGCGCAGTGCTGGGGGAGCAGAGCTGTGAGGGAAGCCCGTGGTGCTTTTGGGGGGAAGGCCAGGGAACCTGGGAGCGAGCACCCAGCTGGGCTGGCTCTGGGCAGCCTGGGGTGAGCCTTTGTGTGGTAAAACCCAGCAAACCGAGTTGTTTGTTCTGGAGGGAGAGGCGAGGAGGTGGGGATGTTCTCCACCCAGTTTCAGTTTTTAATGCGCCGCCAAGGCTGCTTTTCCCCTCCGTCATCGTTTCTCCTCCTCAATAAGCCTTGTGTGCTTACAACATGGCTTTGAGCACTCTCTTCCTCTGGCAGGATCCTCTTAGTGTCTGCTGGCAGCTGTTTGAAGCAGGGCTGGTGGATCTGGGCTTCATTTCATGCCTTATTTCCCCCAAAATGAGCACAGCCTGCTCGGGAGCCTGTTTGCAGAAAGGCAGACAGCCCTGTCTCGTGTGCAAACCATCTCCTTTTCACCTCCCTGTGGCCTTGGCGAGGCTGGTTGTCCCTCATCCATCAAAGCCAGATGTCTGAGCATCTTCTGCCTCACCAATGCTCCTCCTGCACTTGGAGGGTGGAAGATGCAACAGGAAGAGAAGTAAAGGAGGGGGAAAACCAACTCCTCCTCAGCTTGTGTCTGTGCTGGATTCCCGTGTCTGCATCTAGAGGGCAGGGCAGGGACGTGCTCTGAGCTGGGTCTCTGTGTCATCTGGTCTGTGGTCCCTGTTAGAGCCTCACCAGCCAAGATTTCTTCTTCTGGAGATGCAGCCCATGTGCAAGAGGGAGGGAAAGCAGTGATGCTGTGCAAGCCCGTTCCCATGGCTGCAGAGCCGTGTGGCAAAGCTGGAGATAGCTGAGTAGCTTTTTCCAGGAGGCAGGAGCCAGCCCTTGCCTGATCCTGTGCCACAGGGGCAAAGAGGGTTTTGCTGGTGGGTTAAGTGGGGCAAAAGCAGGTATCCAAAGCCATCCAAGGTGCCCAGGTGGTGGATGGGGAGTTTGTCCCTCTGCATTTAATTAGCAGCTTTGCAAGTTGGGGGCAAGGTGAAAAGCAGGGCTTGGGCCAAGTACAGGAAAAGCAATGAGAAATACTGAAAATTGAGGTGTTTGTTTGTTATTAAGATTTATAATCTCAATTATTTACATCCAGATCCAAGACTTCTGACCTCCAGAGGTCCCTCCCAAAGTGAATTATTCCCTCATCCAGTGATTTTTATAGTATTTGTCCCTGCACTCAAGGAAATCAAACGGGAGAGCAGCACAAGGAGAAGGCTGAGCCTCATATGTGCTTGTCACCAGTCGTCTGCAGTGAGACAAAAATGATTACAGGCTGTCATCGTTCGGCCTGGGTATGGGCTGGCTGTCCTCCAGCCACAGATTTTTTGGCTAGTCTTAGAATTTTTGAGAGCTGGAGAGCATCTAAGCTCTTCTCACTAGGAGCAAGCATGCCTGCTTTATAAATATTCCTTAGCTAGCATCTTTATGTTTCGCAGTTTTATGGGCAAAATGTGTACTTTTGTCATGTATGGGTTTATTTTTTAAAAGCTCTAGCTCCTGGATCCTTATCCCTAGTCCCCTTTCCCTACCCCCTTTTCCCTACCCTTTTCTTCCCCTTTTTCCAGCTCCCTTTTCCCAGTCCCTTTCCCCTGCTCTGACTGCTGCTGGGGCTCCTGTATCTGGGACTATTCCTGCCCCAGGTTAGGCTAGTTTTGCGTCCAGATAAAGAGGTATTTTTTGGACCGCTTTAGATCCCAATGCACCTTGCCCTGCCATGGGCAGGAAGGGAGGAGGGTCTTCCTCCTGGAGGTAGAAACCTCCTGCCCCAAACAGTCTGGTCTGAGGACCAGGAATAATAATGGGTGCATGGAGGTGCTTCCTGAAGTCCCATTTGAACTTTGTGGGCAGACCTGGAAAAAAAAGACCTCCCATTTCTCCATATTTCAGGACTAGGCAGGATGGAGCCAAAGGAGAAGCAGCACAAGGATTTCATAGCTTTCAGGATGCTGGGCAAAAAGTGCTCCCTGAAGAAGTTCAGCATTCCAAGTGAATGGGTACCCATCAGTGATCACTTGTTGCATGTCAACAAGATGGGAATTTCTCAACCAGCCTTGCTGACTTCACACTGAGGTGATGAAACCCCTGCAGGCACTTATTGCCACTCAATTTGAGCAGAAACAAGCACAAAGTCAGTTGGGAAGTGGAGTTTAACTGAGCTGAAAGAAGGCCTTAACCTGCAAACAACCCGACCCGAATCGTATTTTACGTTCTGTGAGCAGCGTCTGGGAAGATGGTAGGTTTGCAAACAAATGTTTCATCAACATGCTCATAAACACGGATGTTGCAGATGTCCCTATCTGAGCCCAAAAGGCTCTCTGTGGGAAATGGACACTTTGAGCTGTGAGTCAGTCATCGTTTCCTTGGTAAGAGAAACTTTGCCCCCTTAGAAGAGCTGGTAGAGAGCTCGTTGCCTTGGAAGGAGGTGGCTGTCTCGCATGGAGACCTGCCCACTTGGCATCTGGTTTTGCCCTGGATAGAGAGCATTTTCCTACTAACTTTTACATAAAAGTCAGAGCAGCTTAGACCTAGAAGCCTGAATTTCGGTGTGAAGGTCGTCGCTTAAGACAGTCCAGTTAAAACACTCGGCTTTAGTGTTTACTCTGGATGTGACAAAGGATGTGTTCAAATCTGCAAAGGCCTCTGCTGAATGTTTCTCTGCTTTGGATGCACTCATCCCACACCACCCCCAACTTTTGCACGTGTGCTAAATCAGGTCTGGATCCATAGGGGAAAATTCATGTCTCAGATACCCCCTGAATTAAGCAGCCCTGGAGGTGTTCTCAAAAGATGCTCGGTGGGGTTGGGTGCTGAGTTTTTCTGGCACAGCCCTCTCCTAGTCTGAGCTCATCCCCTCCCTTCCCAAGCCTGATTGAGAAGCACCTCCAGAAGACCTTCCAGAGGCCCATCTCCTTGCAGCTGTCTTCTCCCATGGCTCTCTCAGGGTGTGCAGGTAGGTGAGGCTGCCAAGAGTCTTTGCAGGTGAAGTGTCTGGGGTCACACAACACTTACAAAAAGCCAGTGTGCTTGAAATTGATAAATTCTGGAGAATCGTTCCTTGCATGGCTACTGGTTTGTAGGGCAATTGCTGACCTTGGGGAGAGAAGAGCTTTGTGATTTATCAGTTTTTCTTGAGCTCTATGGCCACTTTTTTTTTTTTTAAACTAACAGCATGTTCTTGCTGCGGCTTTGTTTTGGCACCAAGAGCATGAGAGACCTTTTGAGAGCAAAGACATGTTTCAGACRTACTCATTTGAGAACACAGAGGTCTCAGCTTGTTCTCCAGACACGTTCTGGGTCATGTCCTTGTCTTAGCCAGGCTTTGAGGATGTGCATATACATGAAGGATTGTGATCAGGTGTCGGGCCGCTTCGGTAACACTATCCAGGGGCAAGCTGGGTGGGAATTCCGGAGGGATCACCTCCTGGACACATCAACTGCTGAARGCCTTCTGCACTAGTGCTGGGCAGAGGTGTTTGCTTTCCAGAGGGCTGCCAAGTCAGCCTGGGGTCGTGGAGAAAGGGCCATGCTGTGGAAGAATCTAAGGTTTCTAGTCCTCGGCAGAAGGGGGAAAAGCTCCTGAGAGGAGTGAGGCATGTGCCCAAGGTTGAGCTGGGAACTGAGGGATCCCAACCCTGGCTATGAACACAGATGGAAGAGGCTGAGAGCAGAGGGGCAGCCCAGAACATGGGTTCCCTGACGCAGGCCCACAGATCCAGTCCCACCCCCGCTCCTCTCCTGCTTGTCCAGCAGACTYCCCTTCAAGGCCAAGCTTTCCAGCCACTTCTCCCTCTTCTTGCTGATGTTGTGGAGCTCTGAACCCAATTCCAGCCCCCTGCCACATGCCAGCTRCAAAAAATCCCTCAAGGGGAGCTGGAAGAAAGCCTCACATCCCAAGGAGCCCACTGGTCAGAAACCTGTGTGTTGCCCCTTTACAGGACCCATCATCACTCAGGTAACTGACTGCATSCACCTGGGGGACATCAATGCCATCGACAGCGGGCAGGGGCTGTGCAAACAGCAGTGACAGCTTCATCACTGACAGGGTGGCTCTGTTGTTTGGCAGCAGCTCTGAACAGGAAAAGCCAAAAACCTCAACCTCATTTCATGGGCAAACGAGGTGACTGTAGCTGTGGGGTGTGTAGGACAGCACTGGCACAAGATGTGCAAGTGCTGGCCTTGCTTTGTAGAGTTCCTAGAGGCTGGTGCTGGCAGAAGTAGAGCATGGGGAGCTCTTTTAGGGATACACTGGAGGGAGAGGGTATGTCCTGGGCAGGATGGGAGCCATGTGCTTTGCTTTGGTCCAGTGTGATTTCAGGAAAGCAAAGGGCAGTCAGATGCAGGTTTTCCCAGTGGTCCTGCCTGAACTTTCACCAATTGATGCTCAGCAGAAGGCTTGTTTTTYACTAGCGGTGTCATCCTTGGTGTCCATAGTATCATCTGGTGTCGTGTCACTCCATAGTGCCTGTCCACTTGATGCTTGTAGAATGCTGAAGAGGAGGCAAGGTGTAAAGGTGTAGGAGATTGCCATGAGGGACAGCTTGCTTCGGTTCATCACCTTAGTCCTTCCAACATGTGGTGATGCCGTGGAGGAGCCTGGTCCAAAAGAGCCACACCTGAGTCTCTAAAACATAGTGCAGAACCTCCTGTGTGTGACAGGTTTTCCCTGTGTGTGACAGGTTTTCCCTCTGTCTGACCTCGCAGGATGGTGAAAGTGCTCTGGGAATGGTGGCCCATGCCCATGGTGCATTCCTCTAGCTCAGGTGGAGGGAAATGAGGGAAGGGAACAAGGTTAGCTGTTCCACAGGAAAGGTGGACAGTGTGAACAGTTCATCCATTCCTGGCCCCTGTGTAATACCCTCACTTATACCTAATATTCACAGAGCCAAACGCCTCTCTGAAGGGTGTGCCTGGAACTTCTTTATGCCTTCCTTGAGCTTTTCTGCAAGAAACTTGTTCCTTCGTCACTCAAACACATAATTCCTTTGGAAACCTCTGTCTTTCCTAGTGTTAACCATAGCTTCTAATTTTGACATGGYTTTGCTTTTCTGTTCTTCCTGGTCCTCACTGGGTTTCTTCCTCATGACATTTAGGTCTGGTGCCTCTTTCTTTTTCTGGGSGAGCTGCCCTACAGCTTAATCCCTGGGCAAGGCAGCTCCATGGAAAGCCTTTTGCAGACTTGGAACTTTGGCCTTCTGCTCATCCTATTTCCACACCCCACCATCCACTCCTTCCGTATCCTATGAACACTTCTGTTGCCCAAAATTTCGTTCATGGAACTTCTTTCTTTGAACTTCTTTCTTCCAGTATTTCAGGCCAACACTTTCCTGTCTCAAGGTGATAACAAAACCCTTGAACTCTGAGCAGATCTCTTTTGCTGTGCTGCATGCCTGGACTCTGGGAGGTCCAGAAAGCCTTCATCTCACAGAGCTAAAGGAAACTCCCTGGTTGTGGGGAATTTTTGAATGGAGAACCCTCCCCTCCCAGTTTTGATTCCTCCACCAAGAGCTGAGCTACTCTCTGGAGGACTGATGGGCCAACAGTGGCCAGAATGTGTGTAGCTGCAACGTTTCAGAGGGACAAATGCTGAGTGGATCCACCCTTGCCCACGCTAGATGTTTCTCCCTCCTCCACCTGCTACCATGGCAAACCCCTGCAAGACACCAGCCCCATCCCAAGGACTTGCTCTTCCTTCACCAGCATYGGCAGCACTACTTGCACGGTGCTGAGGGTGGTGAAACAGGAAGCCTGCAGCTGGGGATTTACCACTATCTATATAATGTCTGGGACGCGCCTGGAAAATATTGTCAGGGCCATGTCTGAATCAGCCTAAAAAACCCCGGCTGGAAGAGGAGGGAGCGCCCGGGCTGGGGGAGGAGAGCAGGAGCTGTTTGGATTGCTGTCTCCATGGGATCCCCTACACACAACACGCTACATGTGCTGTGACCGGGGCTGGGGAATATTTCCAACTACGTTTCCACCTGCTTCTCCTTCAGATCCATGGAGATATGGGTCTGGGTCATCCCACAGAGGGGATTACCCTTCTAGCTACCAGCATGGGGCTGCTCCCCCATGCTCTGCTGCCTCTGCCCAGCCCCCTGGCTGGCTGTGAACCTTGGGGCTGCCCACAGCAGCTCCACAGGCTTGTTTTTCAAAAAACCTGAGTTGTGTTGAAATATTTCAGACAAGAAAGAGCAGCAAATATTTCCCGTGTGAGGGAAATAAGTGATGTTGCTAGTGATGCATGCTAGTGCTGGATGGCTCATTAAGGGATTGCTCTTGCACATGCCGCTGGCAGTGGATTTTTGGGGTGCAAGCTCTTTCCTCTCTTCTTTCCTGAAGGCCACAGTTTCTCCCAAGCCCTTGGAGGCAAACTGATCCATGCCCTTGTCCATGGATAAGCCACTCTGTATCCAAGGGTAAATTTTTATTAGAGGCCTTGCGGATGGATGCCTGTGTGCAGGGAGGCTGGGCTCCCCACAGGTTTGAAGCCATATCTATTGTGACTGGTTGGTGGTAGGAAGAGGGAGAGGAAGGCTCCCTCCTTGGCACTTATGAGGAGAAATACCTCCCCAGCTCCTCCGGACCCCACGGGTAGAAGAGGTTCTCCTCCTCCCCGCCCCTCCTTCCCTGGGGGCTGCCCTCTCCTGTTCTCCTGCTGGCCTGGCCTGCCCCAGCCAAGGGAGGTGCACAGGAGACTCTTGCACATCATTGGTCTGAGAAGGTCTCCATGCCCTTAAAGAGAAGGTGGATTTTCTGCTGAGCCACCCGAGAAGCCCTTTTATACCTCCTTACTCAGCCAGCTGCCTGCGGCTCGTCTGTCCATCCTGTCCAGCCAGCGGGACTCTGATTTTCTCCTCCAGACTCGGGTGAGCCTTTTTGCCTATGTCCTAATGACCCAGCTTGCTTTTAGGGAGTGATGGGGCAGCAGATTTACTTACCGGAGTATTAAGGAGATAAATACCAGGTGGGAGTGACCTGCTGGGAGAAACAGGGGTGCTAATAAAGTTTTCTCCATCCTTTGCCTGTTGGAGAAGGTCTGTGCATCGGAAAATTTCCCTCTGTCTGTTCCAGTGAGCTTTTTTTCTTATGGTTTCATGCTTTCCCCTCCCTTGCTTGGTTCTGCTCTCAGCTTAAATGGCGAGGGCAAGTGGAGCCACAGGCTCCCTAACGCTGACCTCCCCAGGGCTGTAGGATTCAGGATCCTTGCCTGCGGTAACTCGGCTACGCTCCCTACTTACACCCCTTCCTCCAGCTCCCTCCCCGGCCCTTGCAGTGCCTTCCTCCCCAAAAACACCCTCGGACAGGCACCAGCATCCAAATTTATGGTGTCCTCCGCGCAGAACAGGCGATGCAAAGCCCGCGTCGCGGGCGAGGGGCTGCAGCCTGGCGTTGTCCCGCCGCTCCCTCGGCGCGGCCGCGGCCGCCGCGGGAGCGAGTGTCCGGGGCAGGGGTGTCAGTAAAAATAGCCCGCGTTCCGCGGCCGCCCCGTCCTCGGCTGCAGCTCCGCACCTGCGGCCGCTTGTGCTCCGCATCGCTCCGACCTCCCCGAGTCACGGGGCTGGCACCGGGGAAAGGCTGCCGGCCGAGGAGACAGCTGCAGCTCCTTCTGCAGCTCCCTGGCCATTTTTAGAAGCACTTTCCCCCCCTCTTCTCTAAAGTAATGTGATGGGCCTGCACATTTTCCGGGATAAAGTTTCCTTGGCCCTGCAAGCTGTGCCTCCTGCCTCGGGCATGAGCCCCCGTTAACAGTTCGCCTCCTGACAGAGCCTCCCGGGTCTGCAGCATTTTGGGGGCTTGTCTGCCCTGCCAAGGACCGGCTTAGGAGGTCCAAGCAGGAGATATTGCTCTGCTAGAAAAGTAGAATTCTATTTATGTGGAAACAATTTACAGCAAAACAAAGGCATTCTTCTATCTCTTCCCTAATATGCTGCATTGTACAATTCCCACTTAAAGCAAATGCAAGGAATTGTTTGGGGAAACTCTTTGTGTCTGTACCAACTCAAGCACAACTTCTAACCCTGCTCTACGTCGCCTGTGCTGAGGTTSCTGCAACAGACTCCCCTGCCCCATGGAACGAGTGCATACACTGGCAGCAGCATCCTCTGAAATCCTTCCTTGTCACTGCCAACCCTTTGCAGGCTTTGGGATATTTCTTGTTTATGAAGTGAAGTAAGGCTGAATGGCAAAGTGGAGCAGTAAACTGAAAATAGCTTTTACCTTTTCTTCCTTCATTGAATAAAGTGGTTTCCTGGAGTCAAACAAGAAACATACCGGCAGGAATCACTGCCACAGATCTCTCTTTTTCTGGCCCAGGCCCATTTGGTCTTTTCCAGAAGTCCCTTGATATTGAGGTTTGTGTTGCTATGAGGAGATACGTGTCTGGCTCTCGTCTACAAACTGCAGCCTAGTTCCCTATATGATGAAAAATTGGTGAAGTTGGGAAATAAAAACAGACTTGTTCCTCTTTTTATTTTCTAGAGGAGTCTTGGTTTGGTTTTAAACCCAAGAAAGTGACCACCAGCATGAATAGTTATGGACTTTTTTTCGTTTGTTTTCATTTCAGGCTCACAAGCATCTAAACCAAGATGTCTGAGTAAGTTCCCATTTTTCTGTCTCTAATATATTGTTGGCATTTAAAAACTTTTGTTCAACTGCCAACTTTTTACGCTTGTTAAGATTCTTCTGCTTGTTTCCTGTTAGGATGCTAACTAACTTCCTTTTTTTCCTCTTTCCCCTTTCTCTTCCTGCCTTTCCTTGTCCATCTGCTTTTCCTGAACAGTGAAGAGGTAAGTGTGTCTTGCTGGGGTTTTTCCTTTAGCGATGCTCATGGTATCAGTTCTGGTTTCACCATTCCTCCTTAGGGAAATCAGCTGCTGGGTGTGTGTGTGGGAAGAATGGTTCATGGCAAGGCTTGCTTGCTGACTCCTCCTGGTAAACATRGGAAGGAGAAGAAAAATCCCCCTTGAAACACTTTCCTGTCTCCTGCCTTGGAGTTAGAGGCTTTTTCCCCCTTCCTTCCTGCTTCCCCAGCTGGCCACGAGGTGGTGCTGGGAAGGCAGTGGTCCAGAACTGCCTCTCCATCATCCATCACCATCCAGCCCTTGGCCGAACATCCTCTCCTCCTTCCCCACATCTAGCCCTTCATTTTCTACCCACTGATCACTGACAAATCACTTCTCAAAGGCAATCCAAGGAGACCTGGATCCAGGGGAGTGTGAGCAGGGTGGAGGTTGCATTCTTAGCAAGTTTTCCTTAGYTTCTGGCAGAGCCAGGTGGGGCTGGGGGTGGCTGGAGAATTGCAGGGGAAGGTGTGGGAGGATTGTTCGTGGCTTTGTCACTCCACATTTCCTCTTAGAAAATTGCTCCATCCTTCATTTCTGCTTGGCATCTCCCCATATGTCTGAAACACCACAAGCTCAAGCTTGTTCTCACTGAGAGAAAAGAGGATGTCAGGGACACATAGAAACTCCACTAAATTGTGCTGATGTCCAACACGTTCTTTTATTTCCCATCAAACCCAGAACTTCCAGAAAAGGCTGGGAGTGCACTCTTTGCTAAGGTACCAGTTTTCAGATGGAGAATAAGCCCTGGACTAACAGCCCTCAAGGGATCTGATTATCTGCTGGTTAATGGTGTGCTGCATCTCTGAGCTGCATCTCTGCTGCTTTTCTCTGCAGAGCCCTCCAGCCCTGTCAGGAGGGCCTTGGCACCATTTGCATATGCAAGAGATGTCAGATTCTGTTACATTTCTCTCTGAACATCTTTGTCCACTTCCTCCTTCAGGCAGCAYAGACTCACACAACCAAGTGCTGCTTTCTACTCCTCACCCCTCAGCATCTCAGATGTGTTTCCTSTGGGCCAGCCCAACTCAGCCTTGCTGGGCAAAATGCTCAGGAAACAGCTGAAATGCAGAAGTTGTGGCTTCTCTTATAAATAGGAGTCCTGTTGCTGCTGTTCCAGCACAYGACAGGTACAGAAGGGCAGCCTGTGGTCATGTCTGTCCTCTAGCTGTGATGAACCCTTGCTTCAGCATCACTTGTGCTGGGTTTTTTCACTCCAAGAAATTACACAGCCTTCATGTTTTCACCTGCCTGGCTGTCCTTCTCACCAGAGTGTCAGAAGGACACGTGCCCTGGACTGCTCAGAAAGACATCCCACAGCTTCTGAGTGCCCAGGGACATGAGTCATTAGCTTGAGTGCAAAGTAAAACACTTTACCTTTACAGTCTGAGTAAAAAGAGGAAATTAGGGAAAAGGCTAAAAATCCCAAGAATCCAAGTTTGAAGTTATATTTTACATGCATATTTTCAAATTCATCACCTTTGTTATCTTTTCCTGAGGGACTTTGTAAGTTTTATCTACCTGAGGYTGGCAAAGCCAGATTCAGCAGGGAGCCTTTTCATTGAGTGCCACTGGTTTGGGGACCAAATGTGTGTCAAACTCTCCATCCTGGCTGGAGCCATCTCCCTGGCAGAGCTGCAGGTCCTTGGTGGACTGTGGCATTGCACGGGGAAGGGCAATGGAAAGGGGAGATAAACCTGATAATCTGCTTTTCTCTTGTKTCTTCCACTTGCAGAAAAAGAGGAGGGCAGCCACTGCCCGTCGGCAGCACCTGAAGGTAAGTGGCACTGCTGTGACGGTGTGGTGTGTGTCCCGACCATCCCGTCTCTCATCCCAAGCCAGACAGCTCTCAGCACTCTCCCTACTAGAAAAGGCCATGATGCACAATGTGGGGGCCTCCCATCCCACTCCTTACTGGGTCCCCACCATTTCCCTTGCTTGGAGACGATGGTATTGATGGGAACTCCCTATGCTGCCTCTCCATCAGGGCTCCACTCCCCCCTGCCTTCCTCCCTTTCTTCCAACCTGTGCTGACCCTTCTCCTGCTGCCTTCCAGAGTGCTATGCTCCAGCTTGCTGCCACTGAAATAGAAAAAGAAGCAGCTGCTAAAGAAGTGGAAAAGCAAAACTACCTGGCAGAACATTGCCCTCCTCTGTCGCTTCCAGGATCTATGCAGGAACTTCAGGTACAGACTTCTTTAACCCTTTCAGTGCTGGAGCAGAAAAGATTTGACTCCCTCAGTCAGCCTGGTGGATCTAGGCTGGCTTTCCCATCTTGACCCTCTTATGACCTATGGTGTCCTGAAGCCAGATGGACATGGAACTGGCTTGAGAGGCAGGTGGTCTCTGCAAAAAAAAAGGGGTCTGGCTGGCAGGCAAGATGTGTTTTAATGATGTGCATGAAGCCAGTAGCACAGAGATTAGGAACTGGGTGACAAGTCATCCTTCACCTTTTGGTCTTGATCCCTTCTAGTCTTCTGGACTGAGCTGTTTCAGATCCAGAGCAGTCAGGAGAGAGATATCATGTATGTGGGTCCTAACGGTCAACATCCCTCTCTGCTTTCCTCCCAGGAGCTGTGCAAAAAGCTCCATGCCAAGATAGACTCAGTGGATGAGGAGAGGTATGACACAGAGGTGAAGCTACAGAAGACTACCAAGGAGGTGAGTTTCCCCTGGAGCCATCCCTCAGGGGAATCTCCAGCCCATCCCTCATGCCTCCCCGCACTGCTTGGGCCCATCTCATGAAACCCATGCCCTGCTCTCCCTCTGCCCTCCCTCATTTCATTCCCTCCCCAGCTGGAAGACTTGAGCCAGAAACTCTTTGACCTGCGTGGCAAGTTCAAGCGGCCGCCGCTGCGCAGGGTGCGCATGTCTGCCGACGCCATGCTGCGGGCCCTGCTGGGCTCCAAGCACAAGGTCTGCATGGACCTCCGAGCCAACCTGAAGCAAGTGAAGAAGGAGGAAACTGATAAGGTACTCCTTCTCTTTTCCCCTAACAGGAGCTGGCCCCCACTCTTCGGGGCTCACACCTCCCTGTATGAGAGACAGGGTTGAGAATGACTCTTTCTCCATAATGTTGTTCTTCCTGCTCCGTATTTCCTCCTCTGGTGCCCATGATGTTGAAACTGGAGGGTGCGGTCTCCAGATATATAGCACGGGTGGAACTGGGTTCCTCTAACTGACATGGGGGTTTCCACGGGTGGACAGATGAGGGGCCCTGGCCAGGTGGGTTCTTACCCCGAGAGGCACCATTTGTACCAACGCAACCATCCCTCCCCCAGGAGAAGGATCTCCGCGATGTCGGTGACTGGAGGAAGAACATTGAGGAGAAGTCCGGCATGGAGGGCAGAAAGAAGATGTTCGAGGCTGGCGAGTCCTAAGCACCTGCCTCTCCGCACCTGTCCTCCTCTCCCAGCTGTCCCCGCTGCCTCGCCGGGCTCAGGGGCACTGACCGGGTGCCATTTCTCTCTAGTTTTGTGAAGAGCTGCGTCCTGGCAGCAGTGATGTAAATAAAGCTTTGGTGGGAGACGTGGGTGTTGCCTGCCTGGGTGGCCAGACCCCAACTCATGCCATGGTGCCAGCAGGGACTGCCTCACTGTGGGGGTCCTGGTGGGGACAGGGAGGCTTTTGGCAGGGGCTGTGCTGAGGGGATGGAGGACCTTTCTGCTCTTGGTCTCCCTCCAAAGCTGTGGATGCAAAGTTAGGACAACTTCAGCACGACCTGCGGGAGCACCCTGGGACTGGTGCAGCGTAGAGTGCTGTGGTTTAGAGATGATGGCTATCACCAGAGTGGCGTGGGCAGCTGGGGGCGCAGTGGGTCAGTCTTCTCCCTGCCCTGGTGGGAATGTCCATGCTTCTCACTTTTCTTTTGGGCTAGCCCAGTACTTCCAAATTTCTAGCTGCCGACAAGTAAAATCTTAAATCAGTCTCAATGGTTTTCAAAAAAAACCAAATAAAAAACCCCCCCAAATTCACCTTCCCTCTACCCTCCCCCATACCCCCAAAGCCTCAGCCCATGAAGTTTCCGGCACAGCTCACTTCTGCTGCACACAGGAAAAGCGAAACAGCGGCAGCACCCTGGCGCTGCAGCTGTGCGTGGGGCCGCCCTGCCAGCCAGGGGAGAAGATGTCAGACTCGGAGGGGTGCCAGGAGGGTGCAGAAGGAGCGAGCCAAGTGGGAGATGAATCCCCTGGGGAGAACGAGAGGTGAGGCCTGGGGACACCATGGCTGCCTTCCAGTCATGGGATACTGGGAAGCTGGGAAACTGGGGGGGCGATGCTGGGAAAGGAGGATGCGCAACCAGGACAATGATGACCCCTGAGGCTGGAATGGGTCAGAAGTTCCGTCAGGCTTTTGACGAGCTTCTCCAGCTACGGAGAGACCTAGATGTCCTTTGAACTTCAAAGGCCTTGGGAGGGGGTTGATCAAGAGGGGAAGCACAGCTCCAGAAGCAGGCAAGCTCAGTGAGGGGTCTGGTGACCTGGAGCTGCTCCGTGGCTGAAATCAGCCCCATCTCTAAGACCTCTCTAATGCGGATCAGCTGCCTCCTCTCCTTGCTGGTCACATCTGATTTCTTGCTGCATCCCCTACGTCTCCAGCCGAATTAACCTGGCAATGTTTCAGGCTGGCTGCTGTAAGGTTATACATCTCCCTGTGCCTCCACTCTGCTTTACTGCTTTATCAGCAGAGACCGTAAAATTTGGGGTCTCTTCACTACAATGCAGACAGCTTTCCATGGGGGCTAAAAGAAGACAGGTCAGTAGCAGAGACCATATCTGTCTGTGGTGGAGGCAGACAGAGATAAGCTCGGCCAAAGTGCATCACCCAGAAGTACTCAGATTTGGACTGGATTCAGGCTGAGCATCCAGGGAGCTTAGGAGGTTGCCTGATTTTTCACCTCCAGCTTCAAAGCTTGCATTAGCATTTCTCCCCAAGGCTTCTGAGAGCCAGCGCAGCTAATGTTGACAGGAAAAAAAAACCCTTGAGTGACAATGAGAGGAGAAAGGTGTGTCATCTCCTGTCATCAGTGGTTGCAGTAAGTGCTTCGCCTGACACCTGACAGCAATTAGCCTTGGCTGAAGATTTGAATGGAAGCTTCAAAAGGTGCTGGAAGGCTGTGTGCATGACTCGCTGCTGAAACAAAGGGGAAGCCTTGGCTGCTGGCGGAGCACAGGGGTTTCCTCAGCACCGGGATCGATGTGATTCCCAGCATTGCTCCAGCCTGGCTGTGCCTCTGCTGCAGGCTCAGCTCACCTTGCAGCAGCAAGGAGCAGATGCTGTGCGTGGCCCAAGGCAATCAAACCTTCCTGCTCCCCTCTTGCTGCACTAAGTGCAGGTACATTGATGCAGGCAGGGCCACCGGTGGGGTCTGCTGGTGGGGCTGGGTCAGCTCATTCCCTTCTCTGTTTCCTGCTGGAGTTTCAGCTAAATAAAAGGCTGTCTGAAGGAGTCTGTTCTATAGCACTCAGAGCCTTACAGACTTCAAAAATTTGTTTAGTAAGAGTGTGAACATTGACAGCCGGCAGCACATCCCTTCCTCTCTACCTGTGTTTTAGAATCTTAACGAAATATGAAACTTGATGGCAAATATAGCAAGCAAAAATGAGTTCCTCTCCATTTTAAAAATACAAGGAATTACTTTCTCTCACAATTTGTATAATAGTTTCATGTGCAGTTCTAAACTTCTCTTGCTTTTATTTGGGCTGTTTAAACACTTGCTAGACTCTGATGATTTCCACTCCTAAGATGGAGGAAGGAAGTGTTTACTTACTGTTTGGGGCTACCTTTTCTCCCCTTTTGGCTAGCTTAGCTCCCTGATCTCCTCTCCTTGATAAAAAAAACTTTTTTCAAGCTGACCTATGTATGGATGAAGTCAGGACAATGTTCCTAAGACAGCCTAAAGCATGATGGAGGTGTGAACAGTGAGTCTTGTGAGGGAACTGCCAGGAAAGTAAATCCCAAGGCTCCTGGGTGTAAATGCACAGTGGGAGATGTCGGGAGAAAAATATGGGTGCTGTGTTTCCTTAAACTGTGCCCAGTCTATATAGAAGAGGAGCTTGCATTAGAAAACGTCCTAGAAATCTTAATTTGGACTTAGCCTACTCTGTTTCCCCATACAAACTGGGACGTGCTGGCAAAGTCCTGCTGATGCTGGTGTAACACTACTTAAACCAGACTGGTGTTATGCTCTCTTCCGTGAACTGGAATTACTATATGGGAAACTGCTGTGGTGTGACCCTTCCCAAATAAGCGAGAAGCTGGGGGGGGGGGGGGGGGGGGGGCTCTGGGGAGGTGGCTGCTTGGTCTCCTGCCTTGATGGGGAGAGGCTGGGAACCCAGTATGTGTTGGGTCCGTTACTCAGAGCTCTCTCCATAAAGCTCTGGACGCTTCAGGTACTCCTGCACTACACCCATGGCTGTGCACATCCCTTGGGCTGTGCTCTGCAGAATATCTGCACTTGAGAGGAAGCATGGCTCATGTGGCGGTTTCTCATCTCTGGGGTCTGAGATGAGATTGGGAATTTTCCCAAATTCCCCTGTCTCCTTCCTTCTGGGGCTTCCCACCCCATGAGCTGCAGGGAGCCCTTGGCAGGCCATGTATGGTCACTGCCTGGGGAGAGGCTCTGCTGTGCCAGCAAGTCCCTGGCTTTTCCTTGCCATGTCCATCCCCAGCTGTCTTGAATTCTCCAGATCCTTAGAGGAGTCTCAAGGGTCTTTGCTGAAATGACTGCTGTTTCTAAGTATACCCATGGTTGGAAGGAGTTTGTCTGGGAAAACTGATACTTGGAGAGTCTTTGGACCCCTCAGTGCACCAGATTCCTTGGGGGTGGAATGGAGGGATGGCTGATCCCTGCTCAGGAGTAACTGGTCACAGTTTGACCCAGCTGGGCTCATTAAAGTGGAAAAATAGTAGGGAAATGAACAGGAGAGGACCAGATGGATTATTTAATGAAGCTGGGTTATACTTACGGTTTCCAAATTGGATATAGGTGCTCTGGCAGTGGCATTGGGGATAAAGAACTGTCTCTAATTATAGAAGGTATCAGGTGCCTTCACTGTCCTTTTCTCCTTGGGGAAAAAAAAATAAATTAAGCCTGCCTTGCTTTGCCTCCAAGCTTATTTTGCTATGTAAAGCTATGGGTTTGGAGGAGTGTGTGTTAAAGCAAGGGATTGCCCAGCAGCCTTCATTTGAATTGCACTTTTCTTTTTAAAACACAGAAGACTCTCTGCTGGCCAGAAGGGGGGCTCTTTTAAAACTCTTGGTGTGAAGTCTGGCTCTGAAGCTTGTGGGAATCCCTTGCCCCTGGATTTTGTAAGGTGAACTTACTTCAGATGGTTTAGGGCTTCTCCCAAAATCTGAAAACCTTGCAGTAAGTGGAAGGGCTGGCTGTGCAGCAGGGAAGTGCTTAACCTTGGCATGCCCTGGGGATCCTGGGCCCCTCTGCTCTGACCCTCACTGACCTTGCTAATCCAGCCCTGGCTCATGCTCTGCCTACATTCCCCCCTTTGTATCCGTCACCCCTGTGACCCACGTGCCCAACTGTGGGGTCTGGCTGGGGGCTGAGCTGACTCCTTGCTGCCCTGGTGCTCTCCCCAGAGCTGGGCTTGCTCCCAGCTAGGCACTCATCCAGCCTGGCCGCTGCCTCTGTCAGGACACTGTCTCACATCTGGGCAGTCCACCTGGCCAGGAGGTGCTCCGAAACCTCGTCAGTGCCATGTTCTTGTTTTGGGAACAGCTTTTTCTTTGAGGGGGGTGGGAGTTCTGGCCCAGGACAAACAAAGTTGTTGCTCAGGCTCCAGGAGGCATTGGTGTGACCACCAAGCTCCTGGGACTGTAATCTGGCTCTGACTGATTGCAAACCTGCAGTGGTTCTCAGGGTCTTGGAAGGAACACCACAAGGATTTGGTGCTCTCACTTAAACTTGCCCATGCAGCCCTCCTGGCACAGTCCAGCTTTGCAAACCTGCCTGGGAGAGACGATGCCTGCTCACCTGGAAGAGGTGACAGAGGGCTCTGCTCCCCCAGCTTGCACGGCAGCTTTGACCTGCTGTAGCTGCAGTTCCTGTTACCTTAATATGAACCCAATAAACTCCTCATCAGGCCGAGCCTTTGGGCTTACTGAGGAGGTGCTTTGGCATCCTTTGAAGCCAAATGCATTGGGAGTGGGTCCTCATGGGGTATTCTGTTCTAAAGTCTTTCATAAGGAGAAGCCTCGGGGATGTACATCAATGAAAGGAAGACACAGGGGTGTATTTCTATGATAGGGACTCAGGCATCTACCCAGGTCATATTCTGGATCATGGTCATCTGGTATGGGTCAAAAAATATGTCCTAGGAGGTGCTGCACATTCTGAGAAGGCAGCTGTCCTGCATGACATGACTTTGGGATGATCAGTACTAGAGGAGCACCTACAGTGCCCAGCCAAGGTCAGGGTGTCACCGTGGTGGGTGCTCTGTGGCTAGGCTCATGGCCTAATGCCTCAGGGAAAAGAGGACAGGTTATCTCTACTGCAAGGCCAGGCAGCTGAGGTTGAGATGTTTAGGAAGCGGGAGGGATGCCCTAATTGCAGGACTTGCCCACTGTAGATTTGGTACCCAGAAGAGGTGGTTTCCTATTGGACCTGTGTGACATCTGCCAGGCCTTGGCAGCTGCCTTAGGTAACCCAAGACATCCCACGCTTGACACCTATGTTTAGGTGCCTGAACTGCTCCCTGATTTCCCGGTATCACCTAGGAAGCACAGGCCACTAGTGAGATTTGAGCCCAGCTCTCCTGAGGCTTGGCCAGGTGTCTCGCAGTCCTCAGCCTGTCCGCATGTTCCACAGAGGCTCAGTCACGAGTGGGTTAACCAGCCCCACTTGGAGCCCATGTATGTTTTCCTTGCCAGTGTATCCGTCCTAACACACACCAGATGTGTGAGGCAGCCGTTGAAGTGTCTTAATCCCAGGTTTCGGCACTCAGAGTTGTCTTTCTCACGGGCAGGTCTCCAGTGGCTTTCTGGGGGCTCCACTCGTGCGGCCCCCATCCTTTGGAGGAGAACTTGCAGCAAGGCAGGACAAAATATCTTCTGGTATTTGCTACTTTAAACAAGTCCCTCCTGGGATGGGCTGCTGGGTCTGGCAGCAAAGCTCCATCTTGAGTCAGATGGGGGAGTGTCAAATCCAGGAACTACTTGGCTTCACCCTGTCTCAGAGGAGCAGTGGTGGTTCCTAGCAGGCCGGTGCATCCGGTAACTGTCCAAGGAATATATGGGTAAAGAGGAAGATACATCCAAGCAAACRCAGCTGGATTTACTAATGAATGGAAATGGCAGTCAGTGGGCTTCTCTTGGCTTAATTGGTGACTTGCACCCAGTGCTCTGAAAACTTGGGGCCATCTGGGAGCAACTGATCTGAGATGTGCAAGACTCGGTCTGGTTGGAGCTCAGTTTATTTGGATTTCTCTTGCTATTGCACAGACATGTTAGGCCCAAATGCTTTTGCCGGTGTATGTCAGCACCATCCCTCTGCCTGCCATAAAGCTCTGCCAGTTTGCATCAGCTGCAGGTCTTCAGTTCTTTTGCGTACGTGCTCATTTTGAAAACAGATTCTTTGTTAGGGGTTCATTCTGCATTACCAAGGAAGCTCTCTCCCAGCTCTAGGTATCTGTTGCTTGCTGCAGCTGAGTAGACAGTTTGTGCAGTGCCTTTTATCAAGTCCTTGCCAGATAGTTTGGAAAATATGATCTCTTCTTCTGCGCTTGTGCATGCTTGTGCTTTTCTGCTGCAGAAGCAGTTTCCTTTCCAGTGCAAGCTTGCTTTGGAGCCATTAGCATTGACAAACCCTGAACTATTGACAGACCCCAAACAATCACAGCTGCCAGCTATTTGGGAGGGGAAAAGTTCTCCTCCAATAAAATTGATGACAATAATAATTTCCTCTTAAAATAAATGCCTCCTTGCAGTTGTCACGTAGCTTCGCATAACAGGAGCTGGCAGCATGGTGCCTGAGCTGAGCCGCCTTGAAGGGCAGACTAATGTGATACACAGGCTGTGTGCCCCTGCTCTGCTGGGACTTCTTCCTCGGGGTGGCATTTGTCTCTTCTGCTGCTTCCCCATTCCCATGCCCTCCTCTTGCATACAGCATTAGCTGCCCTTTGTGCAGAAAGGCTCCTCTTAGCTTTTCTTTGGGCCTCACTTTGGAGCATTAATGACTATCTTCCCTCTTGATGGAGCCACGTGTCTCTGAGCTTTCTGGATGCATGATGATACTTTTGGCGGGCCCGTTCAAAACAGCTCCTGTCTTTTGCCCAGCTTAGCGAGGGAGGCATGGATGGATATTGGCAAGCTGATATTGGATATCTTTCCCCAGGACAAGGAGCGACTTCAAGTGAGGGAATAGCATGGAAGCAGGAACTGTCAGACGGTGCTTGGGAGTTCCTTCTTATCCGTTTAGTCTCCCCTGAGCCCAGCTGGAGTACCCAGCCCGGCAGTGTAAAGCGGAGATTAATGGTTGCTGAAACTGCTTGTGTTGCACAACGCGGTGCTGCATCAGAGCCTGGAGCCAGCTGCAGATGAGCTAATAAGTTTATATTGGGCAGAAGCTGTATTTTACTTCTTGAAAGCTGTGTGATCAGCTGAGCAGCGTGGCTCGACACAGGGCTGCGCTCCTGCAGTGGAACCATCCTGCAGGCCCATCAACAAAACGTGTTGCCTGGCTTTGGGTGATGCTTACACACGTCACACAGATGCCAACTTGGTGAAGGAAGGTGGTGCTTCTATTACAGGTTGTGCCCCTCTTATACCCAGCATGGGAGATGTCTGAAGGTGTCTTCAGCTGCCCAGTGTCCATCTAATCCACCTATTCAAAGCAAAGATCTCTCAATTTGTTTTAAACAGTCATTCAAAATTCAAGTTCATTCAGCAACTTTCCAGACCTTGGTGAGCAGAGACTAGTGACAAGGCAATGTGATGCTCTAAGAAGGCCTTTTTTAGACATTTCCTACAGTGTCTGCTGGGGGAAGACAGCCCCTTGGCAGCAGCTGCTTATAGCTTATCCATCCTGGCTGGAGTCCTTTGTCTTGCTTCTTGGCCTTGCGGTAGAGAAGCATCCCTAAGAGATGGAGCCTGTCTCCTAGGGGCCAATAGTTCTTCTCTTGTCCTGTAATGACCCTCCTGCGTAGGATGGGAGTGTCTTATCTGCAGCCATTGTTTTGTCTTCCTGTCTCTTTCCCAATGGCTTTGTTGATTTAACCGAATATATAGATAGCAGTGCACAGTATCAGTAATGATGCTGGCTCAACATGCTGGACCAGCTGCATTCCTCCAGGGCTTGGCTGAGTCACTTGGCCTTGGCCCTGGTYTGGAAAACCCAGATGGTGGCTCACCACAGTGGCTCAGGTGGTATCTCTCACTGTTTGCACGGCCCTTGGTGCAACAGGGGCTCAGATCTCCTTTATCTATGCTGGGCTGCCCCATTAATGCTTCTCTCTCTCCTTGCTTTTTAAATCCGTCCTTTGTCCTTTGTTTGTATCACCCCTGGAGCAAAAATATCTTCTCTCACAAGGCTTGTAAGCTTGCATCTTCCCCTCTCACTGATAAATGAAGCAAACTCTTGGGATTTCAGATTTATGGATGTACCCCTTAAGCTCCCCTGGGAGACTCCCTTTCCGTTCTGTGTGAGGGTGAGAGGTAGTGGTGGGGTAGAGGAAGAAGGATGCTCCTTCTAGATGCAGCTTCTGATTCCCTCTCATTTCTGCCTCCTTGGATATCATAGAAAGAAAGTCATCATTGATCCCATGCCAAGTATTTCAGACTCTGTATGACACAGTGTTTGTTGGCTGTTTGGACCCAGCCCACAATTATACATGTTTTTCATGGTGCTCCTCTGAAGTGYGTGGGCCTGGCAAAAGCTCCGAGCCAAGATAGCTCCCGCCTACGGCACCCCCTCCCTGAACACCCGTGGGGTCATGCGTTGGCTTGGGAATATCCCCTCCTGACTCATGGCCAGGGCAGAGGAAGGCTTGCTGGGGACCATCACKGGGACTGGACTCCTTGTCCTGCACCCTGAGCTAATTGCAGAGGTGAGGTGCCCTGCCCTCCTGGCAGCACACTTCGGTGCTCGCAAAGAGCGGTTCTGGTGGGAAGGAGACAATGTGCTGCTTTTGGCTGCTAGTCCTGCTGTTTCCTTGTCCTGCTGTTTCATTGGGATTATCTCTGACTGCCTGTCTTGATCTCTGTATTTGGCTGCCCAAAAGCGAGTGCTGGCAGAGTAAGCTGGACTGAGTTAAGTGGGAATTTGGAGTGAAGGCGAGGGGGGCAAACCCTACCCATGGGGCCAATGTATAAAGCACATGATCTATGCAGCTGATGTACCAGTGGTGTGTCCCTTTCCCTGTACTGGGGCTCCTGGGGGGCTGGACAAATGCTGATGTCTGCCAGGCTAGTTTCAAAGTGGTGGATGCGTGTGCCTGGTGAAGAGAGGCTGGTGAGACATTGGGATAGGGAGAGGTTTGGCATGGCAGAGGGAAAGATGCATCACTTAAAAGGCAAACCAGAGACACCTCCCCCATCTACTCCACTGTCCTAAGGGAGCTGCTGGTGGAAAAACAGAATCTCCAGCTGAGATAGGGCTCTTAGTCCTTGCTGAAGATGTGAGGCTGTTTCTGTGAGAACATCTTCTCAAAGTGGGATCCCACCACTGACATGCAGGTGTGGACCTCTGGAAACCATGCTGGCAGATGGTGGCACTTGGAATGGACTGGCCCCAGCAGTGGCTGTACTTTGGGGCTTATGCTGACAGTGGTTTATATCCCAGTAATATTGGAGAGAATTGCTTGGGCTGCATTTCCTCACTAGCAGGACTAGAGTATTTTTGTTTCTTTTTTTTTTTTCCCTTGACCATGTGTGAGCCTTCAACTGATTTTGCAACTAGTGCTACATAGCAGAATGATTGTGTAATTAACGGGAACTGGAGCGGCCCTATCTCTCTGGGACTCCAGCCCTCCTTCCCCCAGTGATGGAGGCAGACTCGCTCTCCCCYCTGGCATCTCACCCTCTCAGCTCTCCCTGCTGCTGGGAACAGCTTTGGGAAACTCCAGTGCCATGCAATATGTTCCTGGCTGCTCCAGGAGCCCTAGTTCCTGTAGTGGGGCGCAGTTTTGCTGCAGAGATTTATAGTGGTTCTCCTAGCTTAAACTGTGCAAAAAAAACCCAGATGAATTAATTCTTTGTTTTTCTTCCTGTGTCCACTGTACTCCTACCCGCTTCCTGGTGGGACCAGGGGGTTTGTTTCTGTGAAAGGATTCGAGCAGCTGTGGGACTGATGCTGACCTTACTGCTCCTGGACACATGGTATGACTCACGCTGATGCACGTGGGCTCGGCAGCGAGAGGCAGGAGAGGAGAGGGGACCAAGGCGCCTCTGCACTGCAAGGCGATGGTGTGGGATTTCTCCTGCCCTGCTCCTTCTCCGTGGTCCTTTAGGCACAGCCTTTGTGCTTTTGAATAGTGGGTTTAAACGCTCCCTGCCCTGTGGAGATGGGGATGGTGACTCTGTCCATATGTCACTTCGTGCACAGTTCTCTCCCTTCCTGCAAGCTGTGGGTCCTCATCTGCTCTTCTCTCCCTATGGTCCTGCAAGACCCTGCTGATGCTAGAGGAAGGATGAGTTTTCTTGTCATATCTTATATCTTTCTAAAAGACGAAGGGAGAAGGGCAGGAAGCCTTCCCCAGAGGTCGAGTAGCCCAGCCACCTTGTAATATTTTTCCAGGCAGAGTTCAGCACTAGGAATTTCTTTTCCTGGGAGCAACACAGAGCTCAGCCTGCTGCCTGTTGCAGTTAAGGGACCCCTTTCCTCACAGCTTCACTTCTGGTGTTTCCAAATTATCTTAGCACCTTAGACCAGTAAGAGCTAATGTCATGACCTCTCTCCAGTCCTGGATTTCATCATGCAAGCATGGTTTTTGTCAGCCTTGTTCATCGAAAGCCCCACTTCTGAGAAGCAGTCAGTCCTGGAATTGGGGTGGAAGTCTGCCAAGTACTTTCAAGACAAGGAGGTCATGCTGGCATCCTCCAGGAGACAAACACAGTGTGAAGCCAAGGCTCTCTTGTTGGGGGAATTAACAGCTTTTCCCTCTGACCATTCACACAGAGAATCTYGCCTCCCATAGGTAGCACTGTCCCACTGCCTCCAGTAGGCTCCTGCCTTCTCCTGGTGACAGTGGCTGCATTCCTCCTTGCCCCTCCTCAGCTCCCTGCAGATCTCTGTCTGAAGTGAGAGTGCCTGCAGTGATTTCATTCAGCCCTCACTTGTTGCTGGCCCATGGCTGCTGGCTACATCCCTGCCTGCCAGGGTCCTTCAAGTTGCATCCTTTTCTGGCTCGGACCATGGGAGTCAGTGGCAGGTTTGGGCCGATTCCCTCCCAAAAGAAAACCCTGTAGGTGCACACTTCATTTCAACTCTGGCCAATTGTGGTGAAGTCAATAGGAATGTTCACATGGTTAAACCTAATTACTCCTGCAAGCACTTGCAAGGCTGGGACAAGCTCTTTTTCAGCAACAGAGATCTTTTGTGGTGGATCTCTTGCGTCTTCTCACCAAATTTAGAAAGCAAAATATGCAGTGTGATATCATCTGAGCAGCCCACAGAGTGAGGCCAGCATCAATGTCTGTGCTTTGTGGTTTTTGTTGTTCATAATCACTTAGGCGATGCTTAGTAAATACCTGCAGGGGAAAAAAAAAAAGCTGTTTTGAAATGAAGAAACAGTGGAAAGGAGGGCAGGCACTTCCTTTTTTTGTATTGAGATTTCGTGGTGTATTCCATGGGCAACTTCCCCATTTCAGCTTACCAGATGTCAAGAAGCATTTCTGCAGAAGTGATTGAAAGGAAATGTGTAAATGAGATGAGAGGGACTGAAAGCAGAATGAAGGTGAGGGTCTAAGCAGTGTGGTCCCATCCTTACTGCTCCCATTTTGGAGAAAGCCAGAGGAATATTCCCACTTACCCTGGGGAACATGGGCAGGCCATACCATGAGCACCACAACGTGCAAGTATAAGGCAGGGTGGGAACTTGCTAGGTACAAGTCCAGGCACCTGTTGGTTTGGCATAGTAGAAGATCTCTTCCCCAAAAAAAAGCACATGTGGACCAGGAGATGCAGGTTAGGGAAAAAGACTCTATTCCCCTCCCAGGATTACTCCCATGAGGAGGCAGCATGAAGAACAACCATCAGAAAGCATGGCAGATGGGCATTTTGTTTTAGCAGGTGGCAATGTTAGTTCTTCATCAAACGCTCACGCACTTCCTTAATCTCCTGAAATATCAGTGTTTCATGGAGGCAAACCAGATTTAGCCAGATTTTTTTTCTTTTGCCGAATTTAGTGGCTGGGAAAACTGAGATGCGGGAGAGTTGGTCACTTGGACAGGTGAGAGGGAATGTTTGAGAGCAAAAGCTCTGTGACTTCCCCCAAAATTCAGCTGCTATCTCCATCCCAGGAGAACATTTTTCTCTGGTGTGGCACTTCCCAGTAGAAAGCCCCTTTCCTATTAATCTGACTCTTGGCTCACCTTCGGGCGTGTGGGGACTGTTTGGAGGTGAGACCTTCACGCAAGACTTCTGCTGTGAATGGACCGGGAGTGATTTACAGCCCGTCGAGTGCAAGTTGCCAACCTGAATTTCTGCTCCCTAGTTGCTTTGTGTAATCAGGAAAACAGTAGTAAAGGTGGGAGAAAAAAAATAAAGGGGGGGGGAAGGAGGAGGGGGCTGGAGAAGACGAAGAASGGAGAGAAGAGAGTTAAAGCAAGGAGAGAATCCCCCTCGCAGGGGAGTGGGGAGCGCCGGGCTTTGTGCTGCGGGGCCCGCCGGCGGCTGCGCTCCCAGAGATTCTCCCGTGACACTTCCACGAGGCAGAGGGGGAGGAGGAGGAGGAGGTAGAGGTGGAGGAGACAAGCCGGGGGTGTGGAGCAGGGGGGGCGAGCAGAAACAAAAGGAAACCAGCTGCAGAACTTCCTGAAGGCGGAGAGGGGGCCGCGGGAGCGCGCAGTGCCGGGCGGCTGCCTGCGGCGCTGGGGAGGGGGCGGCAGCGGGACCCTGCCCGCCGCGGCTTGGCCACCATGACCAGCGCGATCCTCAGGAGGAACTCCAGCAAGCAGGGCCTGCAGAACCTCATCAGGTGAGCGCCCACCTGCCCGCGGGGACCCGCTCCCGGCTCCGGCGGGATGTGCCCGCGCCGAGGGGCGCGGGTGGGGGGCACGGCGGGGAAAGGGAGTGTATTTCGGATCGACCATCTTCGTGTCCCTGTAAAGCGGCTGAATTTCGTCCTCACCCTGGTTTTCCAGCAGACCCGATGCGTTGGAAGGAAGGATAATAGAGAACCCCCCCTCCCTCCTCCCCGAAAGCTGTATGAGAAAAGCAGATTTGAACTTACTGATGGCTTTTCCAGGAGCTCCCAACTGAAATAACTGAGCACAACTGTGCTGTGACACTCACCTGAGCGGYTGGTTTCCCTCGCCGTGCAAGGGATGTCTCAGTACGTGTCTTTTTGTGTCCCCCGAGTGCAGAACGCTTCTGCCTAGAAAAAGGATTTATCTTTTTTCCCCATAGGAACTGTACTGTTGTGCACGCTGTGATGTGCGTTTTCAATTCAGAGATCAGTAAAGGGCCGGGTCCTCCCAGGGCTGCAAGCTGACACTGCTCCTTTTTTTATTTAATTGATCACAATAGTGCTTTGAACCTTTCTCTCAGARTATAATTGCCAGGGCAGGGAAGTGGATGGCTCAGTTGGGCTTATTCCCGTTTGTCAGCCGGCGCTGAGCCGGGGAGGAAGGCTACATTGTCTGCTGGCTCTGGGATTCCCTACCATGCGGTCACTGTGCTCTTCCCTGGGGGTTGCAATAGCTGCTTTCGTCTATGGGTTTCTGGGATCTGTTTCCGGATGATGGTGATGTGCCATGCTGATGGCTCTGACTGGGCAGAAGAGAGGCACTTTTCACCCCTTCGTATTTAATTGAGCAGCTGGATGGGTGAGAGGTGGAAGTAGGGAGTGCTGGACTCCCATTCTGTATGTTGGGTGTCTCTTGGGTCCCTTGTGCTCACTGCGTTTGCTGGTCTCCAGCTGAGAGGTGGAGGATGTCATGGTGGGGTTTATTTCACCAGGCATTTTCCAGTCAATTTGGGGTCTCCTTGACTGGTAATTCAGCCTCTAAACCTCATCTCTCAAATAAGTTTCTCGCTTTGGAAGGGAARCAGGCTCCTACAGCTCATCCAGTCCTTGCCACTTTCTCCCCTTCTGGACCCAAGAGAGTTGGCAGAAAAGCTCCCACTGGTTGCACAGGCCCCTAGGATGGAAAGTGGGCAGCAGAAGCTGACTCCTCTCTGTTCATCTTTTGTTTGGCCTGTTGGACCCATTCCCTGGTCTCAGCCCAGAGGGACTGGGATCTCAGTTACACATCCCTGTTTGAGAACAGGGCTTCGTCAGGGGCTCGCAAGGGGTAGGGAAACCTCTGTGGGTGTGCAGAACGCAGGGATGGGCTCGGATTTGGGGCCAGCTGGTACTGAGGAGGGCTGGGCAAATGAACTGGGGTGGGAATCACCTGCTTACAGCTGGGTGGCAATTTATTTTGCTGGGTGACAGATGGGGGGGAGCAGGGGGAAGCACATGTGTTTCATACACAGAAAAGGGGCGTCCAAAGAACTGTCCTCAGCACAGCCTAAACCAGGGGTGTTTTCCTGTCCTGAATGATGTCTGCAAGTTCCTCCTGCTGCGGATAAGGGACTTTTGATGTCCCAGAGACTCATAGGAGCTTTTATGAGGTGACATTTGTCCTGAGTGGGGTTATTACACTTAATCTGGTTGAGGTTTAGGTTTGTGGCTGTGTTTTCCAATCCTGCTTATAGAYGAGGAGTGGAGTGAGGTGTGAGGGATTTCCATGATCTACACACAAGTAGCCTCACTCACACTCACAGGATTCAACAACAGAAAAGGCAGGATCTGCTCCATACACAGCATAGCCTATTTTGCAGTTGTATTTTTCTCCAGGAGCAGTTTGTCCTGGAGATCCTGAGATAGGCCGTGGGGCTGGCTCTGCAAGCCCTGCCACCCTGGCTGCAGGAACAAGCTACTTCGGTCGGTGAATGGCTTGAAGCTCCTGGCTTGAGGATGTGTTGCTGTCAAGATTGCTGTGCTCTGTTTTTATCTGTCTCAAGGTGACTGCAGACAGAGTGGTTACACTGTGTAGGTCCTGGGCTCTTCTGGTGTGTCCGAGTGCTCTGGAGACCTGGAGCACGAGAGTGAAAAGGGCTGCTCAGAGCCATGTTCGTGAACACTGGGGATTTCGGTGTGGTGTCAGCATTTACCTGGCTGCTCCTGCTGCAGGGCATCAGCAGGCATAACCAGGGAATTACCGTCTCTGAGCATTGCTCAGCTAAGGGAGCTGCTTGCTGGCTGTCCAACAGCTGGGTTAAGGGTTCCTGAGCTGAAACCAGTGTAAGTCTGATGGATTTTGGGTTGAAAAGCTGAGTCCCAATGCTTTAAGCATCCCGCCTTGTGCTTGATACAAAACCCCAGCATTTCAGACAAAGGGGCAGATGTGGGGCCGATATGTGGAGCATCACCCAAACATTGGTCCCAGGAGCCAGATTTGCATGAAATGGCTTTTCCACTGACTGATGATAGCTTTAGTGCACGCCGTGCTCTGGAGTGGTTTGGTGTTTTTGGGAGCACTGGGACACGTTGGAGACACCCGGAGGCTGAAGCACTGAGCCAGAACTCTGGGAAACATCTTTCACCTCTGCCCAGCCGGGAGGTGGATTGGAAAAATCAGCCCTCCTTCTTCCTCACTGGCTTTGCAGAAGGTGCAGGCAGGGACGTGCCATTTACATCCGAAAAGCTGCAGGCTGAAAAGAGCCCAGGGTTATGCCTTGCAACTGCAGAGCACGAGTGGCTGAGTAATTACCTGGGAAAGGTATGAGAAGAATGGACAATTGCAGGGCTATCTACCTTCCTGCTTTGCCCCGTGTGCCCAGGCACTCCCCTTGTCCAGCATAGTTTCTCTATCAAGATATCACTGGGGAAATATTTCTCCCTTTGTAGCACGTTTACAGCAATGATCCCTCACACGCCCACAAGACTTTGTATTTTTTAAAGTCCTCTCCAAACATGAGCCGCTTTATCTTGTTATCACAATCTCTTTTTCCTTATCCTTCTAATGAATTCCTATAAATAAGATAGGGATCCAGCACCTGTCATGTCGATTCATTTGGTTCATTATCTGCTCCTGCTGGAATTTTACTCTCCCTCTATTTATCAAGCCTCAAGTGTTTCACAAAAGAATATGGCTGTTTAATTAACCTACAAATCAGCCTTTCTGTAAAGCAGCTGTGTCACTCCTTGGAACTGGATTATTGGGCCTCTTGGTTGACACTGCTCCCACTGGGTGCTGTGGTGTCTGGCTGCAGTTGTGTCCCCATTGCTGGGCTGGTTGTGCCTGGCTGGTTGTGCAGCTGTGGGGTGAAGTGTGCATGCACGTGGACGTGGGTTGGAAGCACTAATGCTCTTGTCTCGGCTGGTTCGGTTTTTATCCAGCATGTGGGTGAATCTTGGGTGCCATTAGGAAGTGAGCTGTGATTTGTTCTTGGGAAAAAAGAACAGTGTTCTGGCATGCTGCAACACCCCATTGCTTCCCAGCACCACAGGGGCCTGGTCCAGAACAGGGGCTCCAGAGCATGGCTGCTGCACAGGCAACACATAAACCAGTATCTCTAATTATATGTCTTTGCAATGCCGTAGAGTCTGAAGTGCAAATAATGCTGTGGGGAAAGAGACTGAGTCTTGAGGATGAAAAAGCTCAGGGGAAGAAAACAAGTCAGAAAATTTGATCWTGGGATAGAGCTAATTATTTACTGTGTAGGATGGGATTTTTGCTTTGTTATCTTCTTTAGAGTCATTAACATGGGAAGCCAAAATGTGAGATCTGAAATGAATCTTGCATGCCTCTGTGTTTTGGCCTGCTATGCATGAAGAGATGTTTTCCACCTCCAGCTGATGCCAGCACTCATGTGTTGGCACCCATGAGGCGGCTGCATAGCCCCTTCTTTCTCCTTGCAACACGCTGCTTTATYGTCAAGCAATGCTCTTGGCTATGCTTAGGGGTAGCTTTAAAATTCCCCGAACTCCTCGAATTTTGGTGTATGTCATGAATGTAATATTTAGTTTGATCAGGATATGCGGGCTCTGCCCAGCTCTGCGGGATGCCTTCCTTTCTGCCTGCATTTGATGTTTGCYGAAGCTTGCCAGGATGTGTCCCAGCAGGGAAGATGCTACTCCCATATTTCTGTCTTGACCTCCTGAGTGCTGAGCTGGGAACAAGGAGCTTGAAGCACTTGGGAGGGCTGGATGGCGCTTTGAAGGGGAAGAACACTTTTTGCGGGGTGGGGGTGTGCGTGGTTGATGCCAGGACATGGTCTGGGCAGGGTTTGTTGCCTGGGAGATAGCCACTGCCTCCAGGGGCTATTGCAGCACCAATTTACTTCAACTCCTTGGCTTATGGATAGGTATAGAGAGCAAGGAATTCTTGCTGTGAAGAAGTGGGGCAGCTCTTTAGGGGGAGACGGGAAAAATGAAACGTGCAGGAAGGAGCCAGTAGCAGAGCTGTTGCATGGGAAGAGGAGGGATGGATGCCACCATGGGGACAGCAGGGGACACRGGACCTTCATCAACGTAATTTATGCTTTGCAATGCTGCCTCAACATGTCATGAGGAGCCTATGGTCCCTGCAGGGCTTGCCCACCAGAGTGCTCTCCTTCTTGAATCCTCCCTATTTTGATGTTTTTATTAGTGGCCTTCATTTTTTTTATCCCTCTGTGTCCCATTGCCATGGCCAGGGCAGGACTGATGGGCACCTTTGTGGACCCCACAAGTGGAGAACGGATGGGAGGGGAGACATAGCAGAGGCTGCTGGCAGGGAGGAACATCCAGGAGAGCCTTTTGGGCCAGGCTGAAGGCATGCCTGGGGGATTTCCACATCCCAGTGCAGCTTGTGTGGTGCCAGCTGCTTGCAGAGTGATGCCACCATATTTTGCAGGAAGGAGCCAGGGATTTGGTAGCCCAGCTGAGCCATTAGGCAGGGTGAGGGTAAGGGGCTAAGCCAGTCTGTAGTGGGTAGTCCCTCCCTGGGTGCCTTGTGGGGTGCCCACCCTCAGCTTTCACTCCAAGGATAACAGCTCATCCTTTCTCTCCAGCTGAAGCAGCTCATCTGTCCCCTCTGAGTACTCTGTGGATCCATTCCCAGATTTTTCCAGCCCTGGGGTTTGTTTTGTCAGAACTCCACCTACCATTGACCTTTCCCAGAAACCAGTAGATGGGTTTTGTTTGCTTTTAGCCCGGCTTGACTCAGATTTTTACCTGCTCTCAGGCAGTTCGATATTTAGGGCCTGAACTTTGAGCACCTGAAAATTTTGGGAAGCTGTAGTGAGCCTCTGAGCCCCTCAGGGCTGCAGCCACAGGTTATCCGTGTCTTCTGACGGGGTGGAGAAGGACCACCACGTGTATTGAGGTGGTTCAGCTTGAAAGGGCACTGGATGGAGAAGCTGAGTGAGGCCTGAGACTTTGCAGCTGGGATGGTGTCTAAAAACTGATTTTCAGCTTCCAGATTTCTTTTTTTTTCTCCTTCTCCCTCCATGTCTAACTCTTTTGATGGAGCATCAAACAGGCATCAAATATTAGCAGCACCATCCCTTAGCTCTGTGGTGGGCAGAGGGCAGCTGGGGCTGCTGAGTGCCTCTGTCCCGTGGCAAGCGGCTGGGGTGCCAGGCCCTCAACACAGGAGTTGCAGTCAGTGTTTTGGGGCAAAGACTCTTTTAGCTCTGCCTTAGCGCAGCAGGGGCCGAGGGCTTGCTGCTGACTGCGGTTCCTGCTGCGGCACAGACCGTCAGCGATGGCCATAAACGAAGAGAGCCTCGACGCTCCCAGGGCGTGGAGCAGCGCGTTCTCACGGCCTCCCTGCTGCCTCCTGCCAGTGCTCAGACAGCAAACTCCCTCCTGCTGCTGGGGGGACCGCGTCGCCCCAGGGGCTGGAAAGTGAGGGCCAAGCCAGCTGTGCTATAAAAAGCACCACGCTGATAGGAATCTTGCTCTTAATCCCGGCTTGAAGAAGGGGTAGTGCTATTGCTCACCTTTCTAGGCTCAGACTTGCTTTCCAGCGTGAGTGTATCAAGAAGGGGGTTGGCTGACTGTAGCCAAGGCAGGGAGGCTGTGAAGGCTTGCTTCCCTCTGAGAGAGGAGAAAAATAAAATATGAAAACTGGGTAAAGCACTCTGCACCTCTTTGACAAGTCTATTTTCTCCTCTGACATGCTTCTCCCTTGCAAAAACAGAGCCCAGACTTCCTGCCCTTTAGAAAAAACTCCCATTCCTTGAATCTTAGGGCTGAGATGGAGAGACCGTGAGAAAGAGCCATGGTTCGAGGTCCTACACAGCACTGATTTCTCACACCTACTGAAACAGTGGAGTGCTGGGAGGGCTCGGACTCCAGCCCATTCCTCCCCCCTGCCGAATTCCTGACCGGTGATGTTAATACATTATTGCACCAGCCTATCTGTGTGCTAAAAACCCACGGTCCTGGAGGTGCAATTCATCATCTTGTAAGGGATTCGTTTGGATTCTGTCTGCCATGATTAAAATCAATAATAATAAAAAGAAACAGTTGTTCCCATTGGTTGCCTCATGTTTCCATGAGTGGTTGTGCGTCACCTATGGCATCTGGAAGCATGGACCATTCCCTGTACCTTTTCGGACCCACTGTCCTGTGAGTGGCAGGAGGGGACAGATGAAGCTCATGGTGAAGGACCAGCCCTACCTGCATCCTTCCTCCAGGTCCTGCTCATGCCATTTGCCAGCAGCTTTTTAAAATGTGTGTTGTTTTGCTTGTGGAAGGAGTAAATTAGCATCTTGGGGCTTTCCCTGCCTGTCATGCCACAGTGACAGGTCAATCTTTGCAGGGAATTTAATGAAGGCTAAACCAGGCAGAGTTTAATACTTGACACATGTAATCCATAGCTGCACATCTGCACATCCTTCTCTGCGTAGAAATGGGATGTGCTTTTGTGGAGAAAATCCAAGATCTGTTTAAAAAGAGAAGAGCTGCTTTTATTTTTAAAAGGGAGATAGGTCTCTCCTGTGCTGAATGTGGTTTTCCTTCCCTTCCTGCTTGATGCAAGTTTGGGCCGTATCATATTCTGCTCAAATGCCTTGGTGTGTCCTTATTGCCCCGTATGTGCTGCCTTTTCACACTCCCAGTTCCAGAGGGAGGTCGGGATGGGCTCTGCGGCCATCCCTGGATGTGAAAGCGGCTCTGTCCTGCTGTTCACATCCTGAAGGTGACCCATGATTTATAGGAGAAAAGGGGACGCATGGCTGAGACTGCACAGCTACGTGTGGGGTGGGGAAGCTTGGTATGAGAAGAAGGCTGATGGGGGAAGCATAGAGATGCATTTTTTCCTCTCCCCCCTGCCCCCCTTCTTGTTCAAACTCTGTAGCCTGGACTCTGAACGGAGCAATGCAGCTGAGGAATTACATGAATGTGTGGGAGGGAGAGGCTTGTGGGGTATCTCTGGCTGCCTTTGACTGACACACTGCTGTTTCAGAGCTAGAATAACTCTCCCGAGGCGAGGCTGAAATAAACTCCAGGCTGTGACATCATAATTCTTGATTTTATTTCTTTTCCCAGTCTCCCTGTATCATACCACTATCCACATCCCTCTCCTTATTCAGTGGGATGATGACCCAGCTGTAGTCTTTGCCATCCAGCCATGTTACTGCTAAGCCATGGAAACCCATGACTGCTGTGGTGGCCTGACACCAGTGTCCTGAATGACATGAGTGGAGGCATTATCTGGATATTTCAGCCTGCTTGACTCAGTCACACAGACCCATTATGTGCCATTAATAAGTGATTAATTTGTTGGCAGAAGGTCCAGTGGATGAGGGAGTTGTAGCCTTCTGAGGGTGTCCTCTTCCCTTTCGTGTGACAGGGTGAGCTGCACGTCTCCTGCCAGTAGTCAGGGCCCTTTATGAATGTGTGATAAATGCAATAGGAAATAAAGCCTGGCAGCTTTGCTTGGCAGCAGATGAACTTTTTGACAGTTCTACGCCATATTCTGCACTTACGTTGTGTCTGGTGCTGTGATGAGGCAATGCAGGATGCAGTGGATTAAATGGAAGGGGAAGGTCCCTTGCATGGGTTTCTGACATCTGCCTTCCCCCTAACCTCGAAAGAGTGGCTGATGGGATGGCTGCTAGCAGAGGCAGGCCTACCCATCCCAGTTCTTCTCTAATTCATAATGCCCCATCGCTTACAAGTGATATTTTCAGTTGTGGTGGACACTGGGTTTTTCATAGGGAATGGTGCAGTGTATCTTCTGGGGTTGCAYATGGTTCCTCCTAAATCCTGTTCTCAAAACCGCTTCCTTCTTGAACCGTGGCTTTGCAGGGGCAACCTACAGGGGCAGCGACCAAAGTCAACACACTTCTGACCTGATACCCCAGTGAGCTCAGGAGACAGGAATGTCCACTGTGCTGGTAGAGGGTTCCTGAGTTTTTCTGGCACAGGTCTGCAAAGCCCAAGGCCTCTGGGAGGCATTTGATTTTCCTTTCTGGAATTAGCTTTAGTGCTGAAGGTTGGGTTTGGGCCAGCAAAGCTTCCTTTGAGCCGTCAACCATGCAAAAGACTCTTCGAGTCTGCAGAGTTTCCCTTAAACACAGCTCATCTGGTGCCAGAAATTTCCCTTGCCTGAATATTATAATCTCCTCAAGTGCTGGTGAGGAATTGCCCAAAGGAAACGTGACCTTCCCAGCAATGCTGGCTTGTCTGGAGCGGGTGTTTGTGGCCATGTGGAACAGTGCAGCCAGAGTGTGGGTGCCTGTATTGCTGTGATGCAGGAAGAGGTGTTTTGTAGCACAAACAGAAATAAAACCCCTCCCTTGGCTGGGGGTCCGGAGGGAGGTGAGGTCAAGAGCTGGATCTGAAATGGGCGGCCGGCCCCGCTCAGAGCAGAAGTCTAAGCATCCCGAACGCTTGGCAAGCAGTGACTCCGTGGCCAAAGCTGAACCACGGGGCTTTCAGCTCATCCTTAGACCTGCAGGGTCTCCTCACCTCCGCAGGAAGAGATAAGCCCTTTCCACAAAGTGTGTTTGGCTCAACCAAGACCTCCAAAAGCTTTTGGCAAAGATGTGGGGACCACGTAAGAAAAATGACCCAGCCCTGTGATGAGTTTGTGCCAGAGCAAGTCGTGCTGCAGCTCTGGGCTGCCAGGGCCACAGAGGTCTCTCTACCCTTCCTCCTCCCTTCTCCAGTCCCACTAAAGTTTGCGTGAGGGAGTGAATTTCCCTTCACATCCCATGAAAATCCCTCTGTATAGGGATTTTGTAAAGGCAAGTGGCTGGATGCAGGAGTCTAGCATGCTGCAGCTCATCTTGCAACTCTTCAAGCTTCAAGTCTTGCTTTCCATTTCCCTACCCTGTGGTGGGTGAAATGAAGTTGAGGGCTTTCGGTCCCAATGGCAGCTGTGAATCTGCTTCTTCCCCAAACCTCCCCAGCCTGGGACTGACCCGGGAAAGTGCTGGCTGGAGATGAAGATACGTGGGGTCAGCCTGATCCTGAAGCACTGGGTAATTATTTCTAGGATTGGGAAAGATGGTTGTGAAATACCACTGTGGACTGAGCGTGTTGAGTTTCTGAATGCAGTTGTGAACAATTAGAGCAAACGGGAGACCATGGCCCCTTTTTAGTAAATGGAACCATTTGGAAATTAAATCTTTCCACCTTTTTGCTTCAAAAGGCGATTTAACAGCTGACCCCCTGCTCACACTTGTGCTTGTCCAAATTGAAATGGCACATTTTGTCTGGGGTCCAACAAACCCCTGTAGCTGACCCAAACACAAGGACTTTGGCAAGGCTTAGTATCTCATTTGCTTGTGTTTTTTGTTTCATTTTGTTTTGTTTGTTTTTCACTAAAGACAAATATTTGTGCTGCTAGGTCAGTCAAAAAGTAATCGTCCTTTTTCCTCTGCTTGTCGGTGTGATTACTGAACCCCAACTCATCACTTATTAAACCTCGCTCCCCTACCAGCCTGTCTGAGCATGAGGGAGAGCTCAGAATCTGCAAATAAACTGTGTTTAGGTGTTTGCTGGAGGGTGCTGATATTTTTGAATCTTTGGGGGCTTTATCTGCAGCCCTTATTGCTGAGTGTCCCCAGCATCGCAGACCCCCGGGATGCTAAGTGTGTCTGAGCCACATCCCAGCCCAGCAGCGGGCAACCTGGAAGCTGGATTGCTCTGTGGCAAAGGGAGCTGGGAAAGTTGTTTCTCTGCTTTTGCAGAAAAACCCTTCTCCACAAAACGGTCGCCCCCGGCTCTGTCCTCAGCCCGTTCGAAGGATGCAGGGACAGAATAGCGAGCCGGTGAGGTCATGGGGAGAGAGTTAGTCACATCCAACTGGGAAAGGGAGAGGGCTGCCAACCAACGTTGCTCTCACAGTGTGGAAAGCTCGTGTGGTTCAGAAGGAACCCCCCTCCAGGCTCCCTTAGGCACCCTGGCCAAGCTGGGGGTGTTGGTGCGGCACCGCCTCTGCAGCAGCTTCCCAAGGAGCTGGAGGAGGGGATGCAGGATTTTAATCAAAATCGAACTTGTTCTGGCATAAGCATGGACTTTGCTTCTCATAACTGGGGCGATATGGGCGAGAGGGGGTTAAGAGCCTTTCCGAATTGGAGACTATCTGGAGCTGTCGCACAAGGGAGGGAGATCATGGCAGAGTTTAATGAATGACTTCATTTATATATTAAAAAAAAAAAACAACAACATGGTGGCTTCCTGCCAGGTCCACAGACAAGGGTTTCTATGGGAACCTGAGGAAAAATAATAAATAGGAGTGTGGGATGAGTAGGGAATGGAGGAGGGGAGCCCAGGCTCTGGTCTGGGTCCGCTTTGTTCCTCATGGTGGCAAGGGGCGATGAGGAGGTAATAGGGGAAAGAGCTGAATTTGCTGCTTGCGAAAAGACCCCACCCAAAATAGGGCAGGCAGTAAAGACATGGCAGTGGAGCGTTCTCTTGGGCTGATCCTGGGGTCTGCTTTGTTCTCTTTTCCACTGTGGGCACAGCAGGGATGGGTCACCTTTCGTCATTGGGCTCAACACCCTGGCTTTGCTGCCTTGGGGCAGGTGGAAGTTCGGGAGGGCAGTGATTTGGGGTCATCTCCAGCTTCCTGACAGGGTGGTGGTGGGACCAATGTGCAAAGGGATGCTACTGGGGCTAAGCTCGACAATCCTGCTGGCACTGCAGAGTAAAGTAGGCTCTGAGGGAATCTTCCTTGGAAAGGCTAACAAAGTTCGTAGTGTAATTAGGTTAAATTTTTCCTGAACAGAATGTATCAATTAATCCCAGTGGTCTTTTTTTCCCCCCATTACTGGGAGTCGGGGGTATCTGTCCTGAACCTCGAAAGAAAACAGCATTTTAGTGAGACCCTTGGTGAAGTGAGGCCCTCTCACATGGTTCATAGTCCAGACTGGGAGAGTGGCACTTCTGGGGGGTCAGCTGAAACCTGCCCCTCGTTCACTCAAACTGGGCTGAAACAAGTCTTAACTAAGGCATTTCTGTTTGGTTTTTTCCCCCATTTTCCTTTCTACAAGCTCTTTGTCCCAGTCTGAACTATGTTGCCCTGTATCTCCTATTGAGCAGGTTCATCCAATGGGGACTGCAGTCCTCAGGGCGTGCTTGAGGGGAGGAAGTGCAGGTTGGGCTGGATCCTGCTGCTGGTGGGAGATCAACTTCCTGACTCCTATGTGTGTGCCTTGCTCAAGAGCATTTCTGTAAACAGGCTTGCAAATGCTGGGATTAACAGCCTCCATGGTCTGTTTTGGACCTGGCTGAGCCAGGAGGGGTGGGGGTGGGAAGGCACCTGCCCCAGCATCTGCCCCAGCATCATCCCCAGSTACCACAAATCAGACCTGCCCAGCTCCAGCTGCCATTGCAGGCCCTTTGGGTGAGTGGTGGCCATCCCATGTCATGTCCCTTTCTGACTGGATCTCAGCTGATGCTGCCAGTGGATCAGGAGCTGATCCCACGTGGGAAGCGACTGGACTGGCATCATCACTAGAGGAGGAATGTGGCATCCGCCTTATCACTTCCTTGGGGATGCAAGAGGCTGTTCTGCTGACAGTGGCATTATTATCCAGCAGTTGAGATGTCTGGGAGAAGCCAGGGCAGGTTTTTCTTCTCTGCAGGGGTGGAAGGAAGCCAGGCAGGGCAGAGAAGGACATAGCTGCTGCCCTCTGCCTCTTGTTCCTTCAGCTCCAGGTCAGGCAGGAGCAGCTCAACTGCCTAAGGAAACTCACCCCCAGGGTACAAATCCTGCCTTCCTTGGGCCAGAGCTTGAGATGAGGGTGTTGGATATCTTGCAGCACTGCAAGACCCTTTACAAACCCCTTCTGGGGTGCAAAACTGTTTTTGCAGGGAATGGTGCTTTCCAGCAGGCTTCCACCGCACAGGAAGGTGGCTGGTCTGGGAGGAAGGGCATGTACACCGCATCTTCCTTKTAGAGACTTCTGGGCTGTCCTGCACCCCTCTCCCAGTCCATATGTCCCACCTTATCCTTGCACGTGGGTTAGTCCCACTGCGGAGCTGTGCCGGTGGAGATGAGGATGCCACTTTGGAGACCACTGCTCCAGGTGGGAGCACTCCTCTGCAGAAGGCTCCTGCTTGCTGGGGGGAGCGCAGGCACCTCAGAGGATTGTTACCAGGTTTYGCAGGCACTGCCTGATGGTGTTAAAGATGGGTTTTCCCTCTGGCTTGGCAGGCTGACAGCACAGTGGAGCGTGGAAGATGAGGAGGAGGCGGCCAGAGAGCGGCGGCGGCGGGAGCGGGAGAAGCAGCTGAGGTCCCAGGCAGAAGAGGGCTTGAATGGCACCGTGTCCTGCTCGGAGAGCGCGGGTCTGGCACAGGAAAACCAGTAAGAAATACTCACAGAAAGTGTGTTGCTGACGGATTTTTCTCCTTGCAGCAAACCCTTCCTGCATTCACTGAGCGTGTGTCCCTCGTTTGGGGTGGTTTGGGGAAGATGGGGAAGCTCTCAAATAGGTTTGGGTTGGGGGATTTAGCCCAGACTAGCAAATAGTGTGTTTTCTTCTTTGGGCAGAAAACCCCAGAAGGCCTGCTTTGATCTTTTCTTTCGGCATGAGGCTGAGTGTTTTACTGCCCTGAGAATTTACAATGGGACAGCTTGGGTAAGGCTGGGCTCTGGCAGGGAGTGCTCATTGCCAGTGATTTCAGTGCCTGGTTAAATTTCAGCTTGTGAGWCATCCTACACTGAAAGTAATGGAGGTTCCTGATACATGCAACGGCAGACACATGCCTGAGGATGTGATGCACAACCCCGGTGCTGATGTCTGAGCAAGCAATCGCCTATCCTGGCTGGGCTTCCCGCTCCTTCCTCCAAGGATGCTGCCCTGGCACTGGGAAGCATGAAGCAGCCCCTTAGCTGGTGCAGTTCACAGCTCCAAGGGTTAAAATTAACTTCATGCTTTCATGGGGCAGATCCTAAATGGAAATAGCTCAGCAGGCATTTATGGAGATGCTGAGCTATCTGCTGTCAAAGAGGAAACACCTGGAGAAGGGATAGGATGACACCCCCAGCATCCCATGAGCATCCTGCTGCAGCCTCCCCATGTCTACGGCTTAGCAGCCCAGATGCTGTGTGGCACTGGGCTTAGCGCAAAAACCAGCCTGCACTCTGAATTGCCAAATTCTAGTCCCAAAGACCTCAGTCTTCCTACTATTTATGTGTTCAACTTATTTCTAAATATATTGGACACAATAGAAAAGTGGCAGCAAGATCAAATGAAGCAACAGCTTCATTTTACTGGAAAAATAGCAAAAGTTTTTAATGCAAATMTATTATTTTTCCATTAAAAGATCATTTTTTCCTCAGATACTTTCAAAATCATTCAGGACCTTTTTTTTTTTTTTAATCTAAAAGCATTGCAAAACACCTTCACAATCTTTTGTGGAAATACACACGGCGATATTCTGCAGACAAAACCACTGCAGTCTGCTCTGAAAGCAAACAGAAGGTCTGGAAAGTAATAATAATCGTTAGCTTTTCCAAACCCCCCTTCACATGGGGGCTGGAAAATAATTTGTAAAGGTCTTTAAAACAGCAGATGAGATCTCTGGTGTGTGCTTTGCTGCGAGATGCTGTGAGCAGCCTCAGGCCCAGAGCAGTGTGCAGCAGCCCCAATAACCCAGTTTGCAGGCTCCAGTCCTGTTGGCACAGGCACAGACATGCTGCTGACCCCACAGGACCATTGGCATTGCCCAAATTTGATTGAGTGCTTAAATGGGCAATGACAAGAACTCCTAAAATGAAGGGGTTTGGTCCCTGCTCCATGATTCTTAAGCTTGCTGGGCCAGGCTCAACCAGAAGGATGTTTCTTCTCTGGCCATTCCCTGATTTTGTTTACAGCTGCTGACAGCCACCTGGGCTTGCTCATGCRGCCAGGGTCAGCCCTGGCTATTAATCTTCTGAAAAGCTTCATTCTCTCTTGTGTAAATACTGCCCCCTCCTTCCCCTGACTCTTCCCGTGCTGGGGTTCATCCTATCTGTGTCATTCCTGTTAGTTCAAACCCACCCTCGCATTTCCTTGCACCAAAGGGACAGAGTGAACCTCATGTTGTCCCTTCCCCCCCCACTAAAGAAAACCAGAAACAGTCTGGAAGACAATGAGTTTCCAGGAAAGACAGGAGTGTCCTTTGGAGCCAAGGGGATGGACATCAGCTAAAGTGGTGATAAGGGGGCTGTGCTGGCTTGATGCTTCTCCTGGGGTTGTGTTTGCAGGGAGACACAGGGAAGCAACCAGTTTTCTAACAGCATTCAGCCAGTCTCCCTTACTCCCTGGGAGTTTTTCTGATAGCCCGAGCACACATTTGTGACGAGGGCCACAAATACTGGAATGATTTTGCCTTGGACATCATCAACACTGCAGCTTGCCTGAAGCCCTGACCAGGGACTCGGCAGTCCTGTCCYGATTCCACATCAAACTTCCCGAGTGTTATCCTGGGGCATCCACAAGGTACTGCTACACACAGAGCAAAAAATAACCCAGCCAGGGCTGCAGTGTCTGAGACCTCTGTGGCACCATTGCTCAGTGCTTCAAGGGGATGCTGAGGCACGGCAGGAACTGGGCTGTGCTCAAACTTGTGACTTGAGCAACTGCACAAGTCTTCATTGCACACCCCCTGCTACCCTCCCAGGTGAGGGCACATATTTTTTGTAAACCCTTGGCTCCAGCAGTCAGTTCAATATGAGACTCCCAAATCTCGTGGAATTACCCCACATTTTAAGCCACCAGGGTCACGGGGGATGCATCTCCTGGCATCTCCGAAGAGTCCAGAAGGGCAGAGAAAAGACACGTCCACATTTACTACATATTTTGAACCTCTGAGTTTTAAACTAATCTGTGAGTCACACATCCTAATTCCCACTCCCAGGTGACATGACCACCCTGCATCCCAAAAGCCACCTCCTCACTGTCACAATTTACAGTGATGCCCCAAAAGATCCTCATACAAGGGCACTTTGAAGCACGTGGCAAAGGTRTCTTTCCTGTAATAGAGGATAAGGCTTCAAATGGGACTTGGGAGCAGCCAGAGGAAAGAAGATGGAATAACTAGAAGGAGAGAAGGACAGTGTCAGGCTGTGGCTCTTTCAGGGCAGGTTTAGGCCTTTTTGCGTACTTCTTATCCTAATTTTCGCTCTTGCTGTGTTTCAGCTATGACTTTAAGCCATCTGGGACTTCGGAGCTGGAGGAAGATGAGGGGTTCAGTGACTGGTCCCAGAAGCTCGAGCAGCGCAAGCAGAGGTGGGTAGGACACAGATGAACCAAGGGGAGGGGTACCAACGTGCCCAGCAAAAGGACTGCCCTTGAGCAGGGGTGACCAAACGCCGGTCAAGTCTAGCACAAGTAAGAATGAGGCCAGAGGCTGGAGCATCAGCAGGACAGAACAGGCCCCGCACCACTGGCACAGATGCCCTGTGCCTGCCATTTGGGCTAGCGGGGAGGAGTGGCCCAGGGTCAGCCCCAGGCTTTGGGGATGTTTGGATTGAGTTTTGTGCTCCAAGCAATGGCAGCCTGCCAGGAYGCCTGGGTTTGGAGGAGTGACAACAGCAGATTTAAGCCACCTGAGCTGCTGCAGGGGCTGAAATGGTCTCTAACATAATCCAGGCCAGCCTAAAAAGCTGTTCTAAGTTATTGCTGCTTCCTGGCTCATGTCAGCATAGTGGGTGTTATGGTCCCAGCCCACCTTGTGCCTGACTCCTCTTTGAGCAGGGAAAAACAGGCAGCAAAGAGCCCTGAGAGGTGCTTGTGTGTCAGCTGTTYAGTTCCCATCTCCCATCACTCCCCGCTTATTGAACTAAACCAAACTCCTGCCTTAACCACTTCCCTTGGACACTCTTTACCTGCACATGAACTCTGTGACTCAGCTCCCTTGGCAGCTTGATTTTGTAGGGAACTTTTGGCACAGCCTTTTCTTTACCCCAAAGAATTCTTTCCACAGAGAGGTGGTGGATGCCCCTTCCCTGGAAACATTCAAGGTCAGGTTGGAAGGGCTCTGAGAAATCTAATTAAAGATGTCCCTGCTTATTGCAGAGGGATTGGACTAGATGACCTTTAAAGGTCCCTTCCAACCCAAACTAGTCTATGACTGAAAAAATGCTTAAGATTAATATTTACTGCTGAATAAATAAAAAGAGCTCTAAGTTTTGTTACTTTTTTCCCGAATGTCATGGCTAAACCATGCTGCAAGCTGTACCTTTGTAGCCCTGACCCCACAAGCACTGCTCAAGGACCAGCATCGATTATAACATCCGTGGGAGCAATTAGAAATATCATTTGTTTTTCAGTTTGCTGCCTCTTTTTCCAGCCCCCCCTTGCAAAGAGCTTGTCTGGAGAGAAAGGCTACTGCTATTCCCTCCATGGCCTTCGAAAGAGAATTAGTTGGAATTAAGATTATCTTTTCCAGCTATTTCTCCTTGGGTTTTTATGTGATGCTTGTGTTTATCCTGTAGCGGAAGGGAAGGTGATGAGCGGAAGTGTAGCTGAGCAGGGGAGGTGGTTATTCATGGCAGGTGAAGCCCATCAGTGAGAGGTGGTACTTTAAAAGCAGGAGCTGGAGCTGAAGGGGCATTTGGCTAGAGGCTGGTTGGGAGAGGCAGCTGAAGGGCTCAGATCCTGCGGACTTGCTGGGAGCAGGCATTTTGCAAAGGCTGGGCTTGCGTCCTAGCAGGGGGCTGTACCCCATAAAGTCCTTTCAGCAGCTTTGCCCTTGGGGACCTGCCTCATCCAAAGGACAAGTTTGGAGCGTGGTGACAGCACAGGTAGGTTGTGTGTCTGGCTGTGATGCCCCATGCTGGGACAAGCAGTGCTGTGGTCAGGGTTTCCCTGCTCCTGGGTTTTCACGTGAGGGATGTTTAAGTGGTGGCTGTGAAAAAGTGGATGGAGACAGCTGCTCTCTGTTGGATGGAACTAAAACAGGTTCTGCATCCCCTGAGGGCCTTGGTGCTAAGGCACATTTTCTTTTTGGTTCTGGCTCTCTTCTTTGAGGTGGGAGATCCACGCTATCAGCTACATGCAAGAAGGCGAAGCTGTGCCAGCCTAGCTGCCTCCCATGCAAAATTGCTGTGGTGCAAAAGGCATCTTACAGATTCCCTTGTATTTGCTGGCTTTAATTTTTATTTTGTGCTTGAGCTGGAGGCATTGCTGGCATCCTAGTGGAGAGCTTGTAGTTTCCTGGGCTTTCAGAGCCTGTTTGCTGTTGGTGGGAGGATGCTGAGAAACATCCTCCCAGCAAGTACATCATCTCTTTGCCCATGTGGTCAATGTGGAGGGCTGGATGGTGGCTGACTGTGAGCTGCCTTCTCAGCAGCAGAGAGGTGGATGGAAAGGTCTTGTGTGAGCTTGTTTTTGTGTTTTGGTGCTGGCTGTTGAGAGAGAAGCAGTGAGTCAGCCTTGCCTTTTGGCAGCTGCCGGCTAGCCAGCTCTCTAGCCTTGCTCTTTCAAGCCAGGTGATTTTCTAAGAAATGGGTGGGAGGAGAAAGCTGTCTTCTGACTGGGGAAAGTAAGATGGCAATAACATCTTGGTGCATGGCTGTGAGCCAGTGAGAGTTCTGGGGTTCTGTACTCCCAGTGTCCCTGTGCCCAGAGGCTGCTCTGCTTTTGCAAGGCTGATTGCATGAACATACTCCTGGGTCTCCTTCTGCAGCCTCAGACACCTGAAGGAATTCTCTTGTACCAACCCTGTTGTGGATTTTTTAAACCCCTAAGCCAAAGGGTGACCCTATCTCCTTTGTTTTCCTGGGCTATGAGATGAGTCATGTGAGTAGAGGTGTAATTTATTCCAGTGGGCAAAACTGAGGCTTGGGATCAGGTGTTGTTATAGGATTGCTTGTGAAGCACCAYGCCTTGCGCATGGAAAGATTCCAGGTGAGCAGCTCTGCAGCCTTGCCCTGCAGTTTAGTTCCAGCTAGGGAAAAGGGGAATCTTGAAGCATATTCATGTATTGCTGGTTGGATCCTTCTCCAGCAAGAGACTGTTAACATGAGAAATGAGTTTAGGCAGAGAAGGGCTGTGTTTGGTGCCTCACATTGGATTGATGCTGGGAGCTGTGGGGGCAGCATTAGATTTGTGCTTGTGCACAGGACTGCAGGACATGCTSGTTCACCTGGGATTTTAGCTGTAGCCAGGCAGGGAATTGAGCCAGCACCATGTCCTGGTGGCAGTGTCTGCTCAGCCAAGGGTCTGAGCAGAGGGCTCTTCTCTGCTTTCCTGTGGGTCTTGCCTGTTTGATGATGGTAATGTGCAGATACCTTCAGCTCTGCCACAGCTCTTAGGTGAGCCGAGTCTTGGATATTGGTAGCGGGGCAGTGAGATGTGACTGCTGTTACATCTGGGTGCCTGGAACTGGCTGTGAGCCCTGGTGTAGAGTACCCAGCAAGTTGTAGGCTTGGGGAAGTGATAAAATTGGATTTCTAGAGGTCTGAGGTACTCATGTTGTCTGTAGGCTCATAACTGTATTTTTCTTCTTTGATCTCTCCCCTACCTCTAGGTCTCCACGACAGTCATACGAAGAAGAGGACGGTGGTGTGAGGGAAGCAGAAGTCAAACTGGAGCAGATTCAGCTGGATCGGGAGAGCCCAGAGGAGATGCAGGAGGAGAATGTGGTTGTCAGGGAGGAAGAGAGGCTGTGCCAGGAGGAAGAACAGCTCCAAGAGCAGGAGAAAGGGGAGCAAGCTGAGCAAGAGGTGGGATCAGGAGGAACTGACCTTCTTTCCAGAGGACTGGTGGGAGAGCTCATGCTGGAGGCTGCTCTCCCAGATCTTAGCTTGCCATTGCTGCTGGGAGTTGAGTCCATGTAGGCATTAGACATGCTTTCATGGCAGAACCTGAGGCTGGTGCCACTCTTGCCTGTGTGCCTTCTTGTGGTCACTGCAGGCAGCCTCTGCCCTTTTTGGGAGGGTGGTGTGTTTGCTCCCAGAGTTTGTGGTGGTTTCATCATAGTCCCTGCAATGCTGAGGAGGAAAGTGTTAATTCTTCKGTGGTTTTTGGGCAGAGAGTAGCTTTACAGGAGAACTCAAATCTAAATTATACTGCTTGTTTTTCTCTCCCCAGCCTTTATCACACCTTTGGAGCACTTTACCTTGATAGATATCTTAGCCTTGCATAGCTCCCAGCTGAGGTTTTTTCATTGTTCAGATAATTCCTGGTTAAGGGGGGAGAGAGAGACAAAGCTGGAACTCAAATGGTGTGCTAGTCTGTTAGGGTGCCTGAGCTTCAAATATCGTTTGTTGTAAATGGATTTTGACTGTCTGAGGCTGGTAAGATTTTTGCATTTGAACTGTGTGTGACTCTTTCCAGCCCTTTATTCTAAAGGCAGCTTCTCTCTCTCTCCTTGTGGCCTCTAAATGAGAAGCTAATGTTTTTCCTATCTCAATCATGGTAAAAGGTCTTTATTAAGTGATGCAAGGATCCCTTTTCATACCATTTGGGTGTCTTGAACCTGCAAAATTTCTGACTTCTGCCCTCCCTTCCAAATGAYGCATGATCATCTTCCTGAATATTTCCAAATTAGATAGTGTTAACTCAAAGTTTCTGTGCTTTTGTGTTTGTTTAGTGTAAAGCAGGAAGCCTGGGAGACGGGAAAAATCACTGTTGTTGCATAATAAGCAATTTGACCAGCTCACTTCCTGGCTTGTTCTTTTTCTGCACTCAGGAAAAGAAAAGAAGGAGAAATGATGAAGAAAAAGAAGAAACACCAGAGAAACGCCAGAAGGCCCCAAGCCTTGCCAGCCTGGAAGAGGAGGAGCTGTGCTCTGACCACACTGCAGTGTGCTCCACAAAGGTTTGTATTCCTGGAGCCCCTCTGCATGGCAACTCCCACAATAGAGCACCCAACTAATGATGAGGAAAGATGATCCAGGGCTTACAGCAACGTCAAGTGTGAATCCTGTTATCCCTCCTGCTACAAGCTGGGACAAATCACTTGAGTGATTTGCCTAATCTTTTGTGGCTGTCAACCTCCTCTCCTCCTACTTTGCCTGCTTGAGCTGTTGGAGGCTGTAGCAATCACTCTAAAAGTAGAAAGCTCATTGAGGACTCCAGGTAATATTGTAATACTGAGATACCTGTGCTTTCTGCTGGTGAATTTTGTTAAAGACTACACAGAAATGTAGTGAAACTTTCCTTCCCAAGGGAAAAAAAACCCAATAGTTGAAACAGTGGCATTTCTAGATCTGTCTTGGTTTAGAAGACAGGTGTCTGCCAAAGAAGGCTGGAACCTTCCTGGAATGGAAAAGATGATCCCCTCCSTTCAAATTTTTATAACCTTGAAATTATGGGGCTGTCAGGTAAAGATACGGGAAAAGGAATAACAGTTCTTTACTAGGACATATATATAAAACAAGACTCTTAACTATCCCCATTTGTCTCCAAGACAACCCTTTCCCCTCACATTGTCTCCCTTTTGGGTAGCAGATGGCAGGAAATTTCCTTGAAAAACGCAAACCCAGAACACTATCTTACTTAGAATAAATTGTGTGACTTAAGTTGTTTAAACAACTGGATTCCTGATCTCTGAAGCATTGTGTCCTTCCCAGTCACATCTGTCTGCATTGATGCTTTTGTGAAACTTCCATTATTAATACCACCTGAGTTGCATCTTGTGATTTGTTGCATTTACCAGAAATACTCAGTCCTGTGTGTGTGCTTTTAAATACAATAGATACAGATAAGTGATTCTGTAGTGAATGGTTTTTTTGCCTTTGTAAGCCCTAAGCTTTTTGATTGTAGTAGTGTGGGAAATGGTGAGGAGTCTGTGTAGCCTGTTAATCTGCTGTTAGCATTATCTTTGCTTTTTTTGCATTTAGTTTTGTGCTATTTGCTGCTTACTCAATATTTCCTGGCTGGGGATAATTATATGAGTCCTTCGTTTTGGATCAGTAAATAGATGGCAAGAGGAAAGTTTCATCATCTACAACCGTCAAATTCTTGCTCTTCATGGAGAAGCCTTTTTATAGTCAAATATAAAGAGAGGAGACAGGGTGGGTTTGGATGCAGGCTGTGTGCTAATGCAAGGTTTGAAAAGTGTGGTGGGGGTAGCCAAAGCGTATTCTGGGAGTGGGACTGGTAGGAAAATGTGGGAAATACTTTCAGCAACTTTTATATGCTGAAACTTCTGTCATTACAACCCCAAAACACACATAGCTTCTTGACCTCAGCTTAACTGCTCCTGCTAGGATTAGCCCAGGGAAAAGTTTAGAAATACAGTCTCTGTGTTTTATAATGGTGATGTCAGAGCTCACCCGCACGCTAAGCTGGATGTAAAGCTGTTCAGGAAAAATCTGCACTTGGAATCATTCCAAAGGAAGGATGATCTTTACACCCCAGCTAGCAGGGCTTTGTGAACACTGAGAACTAAACACAGTGGCCACCAAGAAGGTGTTTTGGCACAGGAGGCTCAGCAGAAACCCTGCTTGTAGTGGAAAGAAAAAGGCATCTGCAGTTGGCAGTGTGTTCCCCTGCCAGCTGTGGCTGGTGGAGGCTGGGTACGCATCTGGGGCAGGCTGATATTGGGTTGCAGTGTGATGGACTCTTTGGGGTTCAGAGGGCCAGTGTGGCCTGAGGGCTGAAATGGGGGTGTGTGGTGGGAAGGGGGAAGCATGTACCAGCCCTGTCTTAGGCTGCTTGTGAGCCCTGAGTTTTGAGGCTGGCTGAGTGAGCAACTGTGGCTTCTTCTGGCCTTCACAATGTGCTTTGGACCAGGGAAATGCACAACTCTCACTGCAAGGAAATGCCTTACAGGGCTGGGGGAGGTGGTCTCCACATGGCACAGTTGAAGTTTGTTCCTATCTAGACTGTCATGCTGAGATGTACTGTCACTTACAGCTTCTTCTAGGTTCCTCTGTGTTTAACCTGATGCTCACTTCTGACCTTTTAGAAGTGCCTGTGTGTGGTTTGCACCTGCAGACTGTCTCTTTGGCAGGGCTGGCAAGGCTTTTTCCTGTTGCCCTGTACTTGGGAGAAGCTGAGACAAAGATCTACCTGATTCCCCTTTCAGGTTGCTGTTCTGCCCCATGAGGTACCAGCCTGCCCCCCAGTGAGCAAGATGGTCAACCCAGTCTCTGAAGTCATGGCTCAGAGGCAAACATCAGCTCCTGCAGCACCAAGCAGAGGAGGGAGCTGGCAGTAGGCAGACAGCCTGCCTGGCAGAGAGCTGGCTGGTGGGTTCTGTCATGCTGCTGTGGGGGGACCCTGCAGAGTGACTCTCCCCAGGTCACCTCTATTAGCCAGGGTTGCACTGTTTGGTTGTTCCCTTCTCTAATGGGCCTTGTGCTCTTGGGCGCAGCTGGTAAATGTGTCCTCTATGTGACACTGTCTTGTCTTCTGTTTAGCTAAAACTTGGCACTGACATTCCGAAAGCRTCTTAAAAGGATCATTTAGTGCTGTTTTTTATCTGCTAACTTGGTAGGTGATGTTTCCTGTGGCACAGGCAGCAGTTTTACAGGGGGAGGAGGCTCCTTTTTACTTGGTTGCTGCTCCTTGACTCTGTGGGAGCTGGTGTTAAGAAAGCTTCCCCTTTGGCTTCAAGGTGATTTTCTCTCTGTATGCTTGTTTTCTGGGGCATGAAAGAGTCGTGAGGTTTAGCAACATTGCAGCTTTCCTTTCCTGCAGTGGTTGTGAAGTGTTTGCTTGCCTTCCTGTCTTGGCCAAAGAGTTATTGCACAGGAGCTTCTGGTGCAAAACTCTCTCCTGATGGCTTGGCATGAAGAGCTGCCTTGCAGGTGGCTCCATGTGCTGATTTACCCTGTCTGTGTGCTTCTCTGGTGTGGATAAGTTGAGCTAGCTCATGCCTGTGCTGCTCCCATGCTTGGCTTCTCTTCTGCAGATGTGGCCTCTAGTTTTCCCCCTTCTCTTCCCATACTTGCCACTTTCCCTGTTGTGTCTGGCTAGGAAACCAAGTGTCTGAGGGATAGCTTCTTCACCAGAGGGAGTTGAGAAAATGGTCTTGGTTGTTCTTTCAGCTGTCAGTCAATTTGCACATAGTTGGTTTTCCCCTGAAATTGGTTGGGATTCTCTTCCCCTGCTTGGAAGGAAGGAGGAAAGGGAATGCTCACTGTCTCTCTGATCAGTAGGGGAACTTGGGAACTGAGTGAGGCATTCCTCACCAAAATATGGGTGAGGGATCAGAGAAGAGGAAATGGTCAGCTAAGGTGACCTATATCCATCTGAGATCCATGGACAAAAGTTATATCTGTGTCTTCTTTCTCCCACTCCAGATCACGGACAGAACTGAGTCGCTGAACCGCTCAATACAGAAAAGGTACTTCTAGAGCTGGCCTCAGGGTAAAGCAGGCCCTGCTGTGGGGAAGGGCAGGAGTGACAGGCTGCCTGTGGCCCTCAAAGTCCCCCCTTCTGCTTGAGGCACTGGGGGAACACCTCAATCCTCTCCTCTGCTCTGTTTTGCAGTAACAGCATAAAGAAGAGTCAGCCTCCTCTCCCTGTGTCGAAGATTGATGACAGGCTGGAGCAGTACACACAGGCTATTGAGGTGGGTTGTTGTGTTGTCTCCCTGTCCCCACCCTCCAAGGAGCCCTCTTTTTGCTGGTGTTGCTCTCCCACCATGCCTCTTAGCCTTACCATCTGGGAGATGACAACTAAATTGTCTCCCCTAGGACGGGAGCGCTCCTTGCTCCTGTCTGTATCTCCCTCTAGCAAGCTGTCCTGTCCTTGTTTGCTCATGTTCTCTGCTTAAAGAGTGGAAGTATCTGACAGGATGTAGTAAGACTCTACAAGTGTTCTTTTACAACCCCTCATCTCCGAGGACCTTCCAGCTGCAGGGGTTAAAAAAAACCCCAGCAACCAAAGACACACTCTGATGGCCAACTGTCTCCACTTATTTTCCAGACCTCCACAAAGGCTCCAAAACCTGTCCGGCAGCCCTCTCTTGACCTTCCCACCACGAGCATGATGGTAGCCAGCACGAAGAGCCTCTGGGAGACTGGGGAGGTCACAGCCCAGTCTGCTGTGAAGCCCTCAGCCTGCAAGGTACAGTGCGTGGGGGGAATGCATGTGTCTGCTGCAGGGGCTTGGGCTGAGCTCCAGTTGTCAAGCATGAAGTTRCATCTAGTACCAAGGTGATAAGTCTTGTATGCTTGGAAAATGCAGAGTATTATGTATTGTTCTCAGTAATTTCATTTTCTGGTTGTGTGAGCAAGGTTGGTTCTGTAACACATTGGTTACAAATCTGTGTTGGAGAGCAGAATTCCTTACAGTAGAGAAGCCTTGATGTTAACATGTCCCAAATAGTTAATGAGTTTAAGAAAATAAAATCTTGGAACTGATTCAGACTCTTGTGGAATAGAGTGAGAGAGAGGAAAGCATAGGATATACTGGGAACAGGAAGAAGTTTTCACAGTCATGGGTTTTAGCTGCAGCTGTTATAGGTCAGATGGTGTGATATTATAAATAAAAAAGGAGGTCAGATGTGTGGGTTTGAAGTGGACGTGAACAAAGACACGTTTAGCAGTGAAGGGTAATGAGAACATCATTTTCTCAGGATATCGTGGCTGGAGACATCGTGAGTAAAAGAAGCCTCTGGGAACAGAAGGGCAATGCCAAACCTGAGAGCAATATCAAGGTGAGTTAGTGTCTGTGGGTATGAGAGCACTTGCTCTGCTGAAAAAGAGCTCTTGGCTGGGTTGGAAGTACTGAAGATGGTGATGTTCTGCAGGGACCAGGGCTGCATGTTTCTGTTGATGCAGCTGCATACCTCAGAGCTCTTCCTAACAGTGAACTGCTCTTGCTTCAGCCCTAGTGAAAATGGGGGCAAAAATACTTTTATATCCAGTAATGCTGAAAAGTCTCTTGAATAGCATGTTGTTCTCAGCCCATGAGCTGGGAGTCCCAGCCCTCTAGGCTCAAATGGAACTGCAAATGTGAGGTACTTTGCTCTTGTTATGCTTTTTAGCATTGAGAATAAACAAAACATGCAAAACTAAGTGGAACTGAACCTAGGAYGGTATTAACGCTTGCAGATGGATCTGGGGTTTTGTGGGAATGTTTGTGGAAATGTCTTTTAAAATGCAGCAAGCAGCTACTGCTCAAACTGTCTAGGCAGGGAGAGGAGGATCAAAGTGTCTTGTCAGTTCCTGTGTTGAAACTGCCGGTATCTGGTAAATCACCCAGTTTCTTGCCATGGATAAAAACAACCCCTGGCTTGGTGGTCTGGGCTCTTAGATGAGCCCTCCCTCATGATGCCTGGCATTGCATCATCTTTCCTATTGCATATCCTTCATATGCTTGCTGTGTTACCTTATGCTTACAGAAAGCAGTGATGGATCTGTGCAAAGAATTTGTATGGAGGGGCCAAGAAGGGAGTACAGAGTGGGCTGTCTCCAAGCCCTCTGGGGTTAAAGGCAACTGTATCACATGCTGCTCTGGGTTCACTTATTTGATACTTGACTGCTTATTTAATGAAGAAAAATGCTGACTTTGGCTCTTTTTTTCTTTCCTGTTCAGTCCGTTCCTTCTGGCAAAAAGTATAAATTTGTTGCAACAGGCCATGGCCAGTACAAGAAGGTGTTGATAGACGATGCTGGAGAGCAATAGTATGTCTGGAGAACTCATTAGCCAGGTAGGTGGGATATGACTTTGCACTGTGTAACAAACTCCTGGGCTGTTCTGGCAGGATGCTGGGGTTATTTCTGCCAGCTGCACTTTGGGTGAGTTGGGAGGTGCTGCATGGGAGCAGCTGGAGCCTTGCTTCTGGGCCTGGGTGTCTGGGCTGGAGCGGAGTGGGTACACAGTAGAGGTTTGTTTTGGTCTGACTTCGGATGCTGCTAGGAAGCTGGATACCTCTGTTAGTTTAATCTGCAGGATAAGTCCCTTAGCTACTGCTGTTTGGGTGAAGATGTGCTTGCCTTTCCTAGTTAAAAGGAACAGTCTCTATCTGCTGCCTTTTCTTATGCTCTCTTAAGTTGCAAGGAGTAGATAGCTGGAGGTCATTCTGGCTGAGCACGGGGGCTGATGTACTTCTGAAATTCAAATGTTTCTGGGGTCTAATTCCCAGATTTACTGAATTAATCAGGGAGAGAACTTTTAATGACCTCGGCAACCTCTTGGAACCAGTCTATAATAAGGATGTAGCAGGAAGGATGTGAACATCTGCTGCGCTGGGTAGACCAACAGAGCAGAAAGGACTGTTCTCTGATGTGCAGCAAGGGGAAGGCAGAGCTGGGTTGCTGCCTCTGTGCTCTCTTGAAATGGTCTTTGGATCTCATGCTCCTATTGTGTTTATGCTCATAGATATCCTGGTGTTATCTTGAGTGGATCAGAGTAGAGGGTTGTGGCAATAAGGAGGAATGGCATAGAGGGAGGTGATAACTGGTTGGATCCAACTGGGCAGCATCTGGCACAGTAAGTGGAGAGGAAGTTGAGGGTGAAAACAAGCTCATTCTCCTTTTTCCTACTATAAAAAAGAAGCTTTATTTCATTGCCAAGGTTAAAATAGCTCTGCCTGCTACAAAACACCTTTTGTTTCTGAATTCTTCTGGGGCCTGTGTTCCTTCTTTACTCTCCCSCCACCCTTAAGGAGCTGGCTTCTGAGTGTAGCGTTTTGTTTGTTTAGGTTTGTTTTTTCCTTTTGTAGTGCCCATTTAGAGGAGACGCCCTTTTGAATGCTACTTTGAGATGAGCAGCAGCACAAGCCCAAGACTTCCCAAAGCCATGTTTTTAGCCCACAGAAGTTACATCCTCAACTGTGCTTCTCTTCCTTTTCAGAAACCTATTATAAGGTCTCCCCTTTGATGAGTCTCTTCTTCTTCCTGAAGTCTGTTTCAGTGCATCAGGTGGGAACCTACTGAGCTTCAGTTCTTTATAGCAAACAGGTTTTGCTAGGTTGTCAGCAGGTTTTGTTGGCCTTACCTGAGTTTCTCTAAGCAGCTCAAATGAAAGTGCCTTAGGATGCTGGACAAAGACCAGAGCCATTCCTGAAAGGCAGGCAGTGTCACAGGATGTCCTCTAGGATCCACCCAGTACTCCAAACAGCCATGGCACAACACTGTTGCCCTGTGGGCTCATTCACGTGGAAGTTTGTTTGGGTTTTCTTTACTGTGAATAGCAAAATGACTGCAATAGCTGAAGGAGCTTGGCTTGTTTCTGTTCTTAGATTCTTAGCTGTCTGTTTTGTATGCTGTGAGCTCCCTGTTCCCCAGCTCCTCTCCACCCTCTGAGCTATGTCCACCTTTTTTCCCTACTATGGGATTGCTGTCATGGCCTTCTTGCTCCCAAATGCCCTCTCACTTGCTTTACACCACCTTATCGGCTTTCTAGTTGCTTAAACAGTCCTCCCCTACCTTCCTGAGCACCAGGACCTCAGTGCAGTCTGCAGAGCAAGGGATTTTCTGTGTTAATTTGGGCTCTTAGCAGCTGCCTGAGGCTGTTTGGCATTGAAAAATACCCAAACTCTGTGCCCACTAGCGTTTCCCTTCTCTTGCTCAGCACAGCAGCTCAGGCTGGAACACACTGCCATGACTTTTAATGCAGAGCTGTTAGTGGAAATCTGTTGCCTGCAGGGATCTGTCCTCTCCTTTGTGATACTCTCATGTCAAAGTCTGTCTCTGCAGGACTKGTCATGCCTGTTGTGTGCCTCTGCCGTTTGCTTTTGGGGTGAAAGGGCTAAACCATGCAGCCAGACCTGCCTTCCTCTGTCTCCTTCCTTCTGCTTGTGGGAATTGCTCTCCCCAATGGCATTTCTCCAGCCTCTGTCCATGTGCAGCAGGGCTGGGTTGTGGATGCAGCCTGGTTGGAAGCCTAGGAGTTGTAAAACCTAAGCCTTAGGTGAAAGTTGCCAGTTTGTCCTGGGTGGTTGTCCTTGCTGCAGGACRAAAGCTGGTTTAAAGCACAATTGCTTCTTAAACCATCTCCTCTGGCCAGATTCATTTAGTCTCCCAAATGTAATCGATGTTGGCTGTTCTGCTTCCTGCTAATACTGTGGATCTCATGCATGCAGACCTTTGTGCATAGGCATCCTTCTGGCTGTGCTACAGTGAGGTGCCATTTATCACTCTGTGGTAAGGTTGTCTTTATCAGTGTTATGTGTTTTATGCTGCACTCTTTGATTTTTGTGTTTGTGTTGCTGTGTGGATCTTTCTCTATAGCCTTCTCTTGCAGCAATGTTAAATTATCCTGCAGAGGCTTACCTAGGTTCCAMTTGTGATTGATTACACACACTTCCAACCTCTTTACTTCTTTCTTTTAAAACTGAGGGTTTGAAGAMATTCCCACTTCAGATAATTGGGTCATTCTTCCTACTCAATTTTTGCCCTTTGACTAGGGAAGGGGTTACAAAATAGAGAGGATAAGACCAGCAAAGTGAAAATTTAAGTGAAGGCTTGATAACTGAGCTGCCCTTATGGCATCATTGCAAAATAGGGAGACTTCAAGAATGAGAAGCAGAACAAAGGGCCCCTTTGAAAGTCTGTTCACTGTTTGGCATGAAGCAATTTTGGTCAGTTCCATATCCTCTGCATGTGGAAAAGAATATAAAGAGCTGTGTATAGAATTTCTTATTTGGACTAAACACAGCAATCCTGTATTAGCTGTGTAGGAACACCCCAGCATATGACCAAGTCCCTTGTGAAACAGAAATAGCTGATCTCCCAGCTTTCATGCTCACAAGCCTGCTGGCAGTGGAGTTGCAAAGGGTGACTGTAATACTGGAAAGCACAGTTGTCTCTGTGAATGGGCAGAGTTTGGGATTTTCCTTTAAATACCCTTTTTTTTTCAGGACATCGGGGACAGACAGCYATCATGATTTTCTCCCTGAAAATGAGACTACTTGTGGTTAGCGGGACCCCTCAGAAACCAGCACCTTGTTAAACACACAGAGTTGGATACTGATGTACCAAAGCAGGGTCTTGTTGGTTATCGTGGAAACATTAACCACYGTCTGTGTTTGAGAAAACATGGCAAAATACATAATGGAACTTGATTCCTGGAACAAAGTTCATCTTCTGTGCTCTGTGGTTTAGTAGACTGACCTAGGAGGATGTCACATGGTGCCCATTTTGTTAGGCAGAGGAACTGCTTTGTGAGAGCAGGGTATCTTATGCTGTTCCTTGTCTGTAGTTTGGGTGAAGGGATGAGCTTCTATTTTGTTCTCAGCAGATGGGTGTGGGGTACACTTTCAGTGGAGAAGATAAAGAGATTCTATGTATCTTCTTTGAGTCTTGTTTCTAAGATTCCCTAGAGATGTGGAGCAACCCAGATTCCTTCATATCTCATCTGAAACTGCTGCTGTTTCTAGGATCTATCTTGGTCTTAGATAAATGCAACAAAAAAATTCAGATTCCATTATGCTCCTCTAAACTGGTCTTTTTTTCTACAGGGAACTTGTCCTCTTCACTGTGCCTCCCCTCCCTTCCCTCTGTTACTGCATCCAGTGATTGTAGTTGACTCTTTTAAAACAAGTGYGTATTTGTTTCCCTGTGACCTGTGGATGTGGTAGGTTATACATTTAAGCTTATGAACATATGGAGAGTTAACCCTTAAACCCGCAGCATGGGGCTGCTGGCTTGGAAGGGTTTTATTTAATTTCCTTTTTTCCTTACACTTGGCTCCACTGGGCGGTAAATCTGGTCATAGGTGCCCTCTTTCTTGGTGTCCTGTAGGAGCTTCCAGAGGCATGGAGCTGCCTGGCTTCAGTTGACTGACCATCCTGATGCCGTTCTGTTAAAGCTCTTGGTGTGCTCCTCAGCTGCTTTGGGCCGAAACCGGCTGACCTCAAACACAGTGCTGATCTTTGTCATGGGCTTGGCAGCCAGTTCCTTCAGCTTCCGGGCGTCAAAACGTGGCTTGTGTAGCAGGATGGGTAAGCGGCGGGGAAGAAAGCAGCTTTCCTCCTTCTGTGCCTTCTTCTCTTCTGCTTGCTGCTTCCTCTCCTTGCTGAGGGTCATCTGGTATAAAATGGCATCCCACATTCTCATGGCTTTTGATTTAACCAGCATGCAGTCTTGCCTGACGACTGCTTGAGCAGTGTCCTCTTTACTCCCTTCTTCATTCTGTCCCACYTTTTCTGGCTTGGACTCTGGGAAGTTGGTTGCTTCTGGCTGCACCATCAAGTGTTTCCTGAGGCGGTGCCAGCCACTGGCACCGGTTCCAGGAGGTCTTGCTGCTTCTACTGACGATGGTGGTGGCTCAGCTTTGGGGGGAAGGCTGGTGTTTGGTGAGCTGGGGGTCAGCTGGGGTTCAGTGATGTGTTCTTCCTTGGTGTCTGTGGAGGTGGACCTGGTACCATCAGCTTGTGCAGGAGTTGCTGTCACGGGGTATGCTTGCCTCCAGGGAGTGCTGGATGTTGATGGTTTTGAGATGTCTCCGTCTTCCTTGGGTAATTCAGGAGCTGTCTCTGATCTGGATATTTCTGTGTCATTTCCATAGGTCATAGGCTTATTGGTGTGGGCATCAGAGGTGCTGGGCTTTTCAGCAGGAACAGGCTTGGGAACTTGATTAGGCGGCTCTGTCTCTGCAGCAGGAAGGAGGGAAGGTTCCATCAAAGGGGGAGAGGCCTTGCTGTCATCAGGCGAGGTGGCTGTCTGCTCTGGAGGTGGTTCAGAGTGGCTTGCTTGAGGTGCTGGGGAGCAAGGCTTTTTGTCTTCATGGCTGACAGTTCCTTGGGCCTGGTTGGGTGTGGGAGTCTTAGCCCTGGGTGGTTTGACACTGTGGAAATAACTGTTCACCTTGGTGATGTAGGAAGCCTCTGGTGCCCTTTCTTTACTGGGTGTACTGGAAGGAGGAGGCAGGGCGAAAGTGGATACCGAAGGGTCAGGTGGAGGGGGAAGGTGGGAGCGCATGCCTTCAGGCTGCTGTGGAGTCTCAGGAACTTCTGGCTTGTGTAGCAGCGGCATGGCTGAGGAGGCTGTGAGCTTGACATGTTCAGCAATGCGCCTCTGCTCGGTGACCTTCAGTGTGAAAGGCTTCCCCTTTCGGAACGGGGAGGGGGCGCGGTGGTTGACGGGCCTGATGGAGAGGTGGGTTGGCAGGGGGGCGGAGGAGGGTGCTGTGGTCTCAGGGGTCTCTGCTGGGGCAGCGCTCTCAGCATGCTCCTGGTCGGAGCTGGCTTCGTTCACAGGCGAAAGGCTGGAGCGGAAGGACTTGCCCTGCTCTGAGGCCAGCACTGCATTCTTCCTGGCTGCCTTCTTCAGCAGCCRCTGCAGCCGCAGGTTGTCCTTCCCAGGCTTTGGTAGGGTGGGAGGGGGAGAGAGGGGCTGGTGGATGGGAACAGGCTGGGTGGAGGATGATACTGTTATCAGCATTGTCATTTCCTGGAAAAAAAAGACCAAGTTTAGAGTTGGTGTGGGCTTAGCCCTGGGCTAGATCCTGAAGTATTTATACATAAATCCTCCTCTTCTTCTCTCTGAAAGCTGTGAGTATGGAGTCAGTGTTGTGGGAGAAGAGCATCAGTCTTGGTTTCCTTACTCTCCTGAGGTAACCTCAGACAGTCTTGAGGGTGGGTGTGGCAGGGCAAGAGATGTCCTGYGGGGAAGCTATATTGCCAAACCTGGAGCCCTTCCGCTCTTGGCATTAGCACAAAATATCCAGTGAGAGCTCCTTGGGACCCCAGACATTCGTGTCTTGGCAAGTCCTAATGGGATTTGGAAGGAAACATCAAGGGAAACAAAGCGGGTTTGAAATTTTGAAGCTTTGAAACATCTCCAGAGGCACAAACCAGGAATGTTTCATGGCTTTCCAAATTTCGGTTATTAATACCCTGATACAATGTTACATACAACAGAACAGCCATAAACTACATGTGTCATTTGAATCAAAGTCAGCACTGGCCTTGATTGATTTCAGCTGGCATGAAGACGCCCCTGTGAAATGCAGGGCTTCTCAAGGGCTCTGTTTATCAGTGAGGAAGTGCTTTGTCACAGCATGGACTCTGGCTGGTCTTTTCTTGCTGCATGAAGCACAGGGATAACTTTTTCCTCCTGCACTCTGTTCAAGATAAAACCAGGCTTTCTCTTTCCCTTGGGAAGCTTTGCCACTGTTTTGCCTTTATCACTTGTTCTTGATTGAAGCAGAAGTGGCTTGTGCTCTGGGTCAGGTCTTATCTCCAGTGGCAACTGCAGCCCTTTGGCCAACACTGGGCTGCTCTGTGGCGGTGCATGGCTGCTTTTGCTGCTCTTTGTCACTAACTCGCCACCACCTCCTTTCTGGTGAGCGCTGTTCAGGTGAGCACAGGGGAGCTAAGGGTCTGTGCTGGGGACAGAAAGATAAAACTAGTCTCAGTTTTCCCTTTTCCTGAGCAAGCTGGGGAGCACCAAACACTGAGCCTCTGACCTGAAATGACTCTTTGGCAGCCCCAGGAAGGAAATCTGACTCTATCCTGGCTCTTGCTCAGCACAGAGTTGCTGAGTTTTGCTATGAAATGAGGTATAAATCATTGAGCCCTTTAATCCCTGGTRCTGGATGCAGCTGAACATCCTAAAACAAGGAAGAGGAGGGCAGGGTGATGTCAGGCTTGCCCAGGGGGACTATTTATTGCATGTGCTGTGCTCAGTTCCTGGTGGCTCCCAGCCTGCTCTGGTTAGTGTGGGTGTGTAGGATGATACCTGCTGTGCGGGAAGGCTATCCTGAATAGCGCTGCTGTCAGAAGTGCAGAGCAGCTATTTGTGCTTGAGTGCCCAGTGCTGGCTCTGGGCTTGCAGTGCTGCTGTCAGCACTGGGCTGGGAAGGTGATCCAGACCCAGCAAGCAGGTGGTGTGTCTGCCAAAACTGGTTGTGGATGAGGGGAGAAGGGTGACTTTTTTTAAAGGCAGCRGCAAATAAAAGCGCTGAAGAGGTGCCATGCAGAGCTCACAAGGTTCAAGGTCAAGCCCTCACCATGGTGGATGAGTTGTCCTCCAGAGCAGAGGCTGTGATGGACAGGGTCTGGGCAGTATCTAGCAAGTGGTGCACTCACTACAGGAAAGACAGGATCTGTTGGAGTGAGTCCCCAGGAGGGCCACAGAAATGATCAGAGGGATGGAACACTTCTATGAGGACAGGCTTGAGAGAGTTAGRGTTGTTCAGCCTGGAGCAGAGAAGGCACTGGGGAGACCTTACTGTGGTCTTCTAATATGTAAAGGGAGCTTGTGAGAAAGATGGGGACAGCCTTTTTAGTAGGGCATATTGCAATACAACAAAGGGTAAAAGTTTTAAACTAAGAGGGTAGATTCAGACTAGATATAAGGAAGAAGTGCTTTTATGATAAGGGTAGTGAAACACAAACAGGTTTCCCAGCAAGGTGGTGCATACCCTATCCCGTGAAACATTCAAGCTCAGGCTGCACRGGGGTCTGAGCAGCCTGTTTTAGTTCAAGATGTCCTTGCTCATTGCATGGGTGTTGGATTAGATGACCTTTAAAGGTCCCTTTCAGCTAAAGGTCCCATTCAAACTATTCTGTTGTTCTGTAATTTATTTTAGCTGCAGGCATGAGAAACCTGCTGTTTGGGTGAGGGGGCTTGGAGGGGATTTGTGCCAGCTGGGGGTGACAACTGTTGGGCATTCCCAGTGTCTTATGAGCTTCATGCCTTAGGCACAAGACTGGTTAGGATTTGCTTTGTTCCAAGAGCTACTCTTGGAGGCAAGTCTGCACTGTCCCAAAGAAAGGAATGGGCTCTCAGCCTTTGTCATATACCTGCTTTCCTCCCCAGCCTCATGGGTATTCTAGATTCTTCTGGCTCAGAAAGCCAAAATGTCTCAATTGAAGGGACACATATGTACTTTTGTGTGACACTACTCTGACTCTGTTTGTGTAGGAATTGGTAATTGCTTGTGGGGTTTTTTTTAATGTGCTGAAGGGTGAGCAAATAGATGCACCTGATGGTAAGATTTATTGTGGAAGGACTTAATCTGCTCCTGTTTAATGTGGTGCTGTGGACAGCCTCTACTACAAGATGAGCTATGGTCTAGCAGCACTGGTAAACCAGATTTATAAGGTTGACCTGCTTCAGGCTTGTGTTGGGAATACTAAAGAGGCAGGGCAGTGAACCTCCCAACTACTGATCAGCTCTTKGAGTGTTTTCCTTGTCCTATGGACTGCTGCACTCCAGAAAAATGCAGCTTCTCCCATGAGTCAGAGAAGGATCTTGCCTGGAATTTGCTGCGAACTGCCAGATGCTACTGAGGAGGGCTTGGGGATTCTTGGAGTGGGAAGTTTAGATATAGTATGTGTGCACCAGGAAAATCTTCCCTCTGCTCCTGAAGTCAGAGGCTGCCTTRTGCCATATAACCTCAAGATTTGTTGTCCCTTGGAATAGTCTGTGCTCTTAAAGTCACTCTTGTTGCTATCTCAGCACCCCATTTGCCTTGAAACCTGCTGTGCTGTGGGTCTTGGAGACCTTATGAGTGGTAATTTCCATGTCGTGTGACTGTATTGGAATCTATGTGCTTGAGTAATGGAGCAGCAAAATGCTAAGAGACAGCAAAAGGAAATCAGCTGTTGATTTATTTRTCTTCCCTGTCATGCCTGGCTTTGTTTGGAGTCTCCTTCAGAGCTTTGTGTGCTCAGGAGAAATTCTGCAACAAGGAAGATTTGTCTTCCCCCTTGCCACCTAATGAAGCAAAAGTAAAGGGACAGACAGACTTGCTTTATTGCCAATGGAAAGGCTGGAGCTGAAAACCCAGGGATAACAGGGAAGGTACTGCCTGAGAAACTTGTGTGAGTTTGTGATAAGCTAGAAGTCAAGAGGCTTTTAAAGGGTTAAGTTCCCCTGCTGTTGGTTGAGTGCCCGTGGGTGGATGGGCGCTCACCCACTCTTGGACCCCAACTGTTCTGACTTGGCTTCATTTGCGATCAGCCCCGAATCAGGAGTAGTGGGGAGAGTGTCAGTATGCAAGAGTCATTTATCAAGTGATGGAAAAGTCATTTGTGTGCTGGAGTCCCTTGGCTGCACCAGCTGTCGTGCGTGGAGCAGATGGAGAGCTGCAGGAACCCAACACCGCTGCAGATGGCCCCAGACAGAGCTGYGGCTGCCTGGGGGCTGTAGGAACTCACTCTCTGCTTTAGTGGCTTTCTTGGGCTTGGGAGGAAAYCTGCTAATCTCCTGCTCAGGGTGGGAGACTGCTTGGCAGGAGTGCAGTCATGACCTCTGCCGGGTGTGCAGCCCTTGRCATCTCCTCTGCCATGGACACTCCCTGCATCGTTCACTTATGCTGAAGCCTTATGGGCTGATTCACAGGACTTTGTGAAAATGGGTGGGAGAAACCCACTTGTAATTGCTAGAGAAGATGCAGCCTCTGTAGAGCCCAGGGTATTGCTCTTGAGAGGCCAAATGGTATCCATAACCTTGTTGTTTTCTTGTCTTGCAGCTGAGCTTGGTCCTGGCTCGATGCAACCTTCCATGCCACTGTTTCCTCTGCTCCACAGAAGATAATTGAAGGATGTTTCTCTTCTCCTGACTGATGTTGGTCTGCTTTGGGTACAGCCTGACCCCTCTTGGGGTTTGAGCAATACCCCACACTGCCTCCAGATGGATGAAAGGAACTAGATCAGCTGGCAAAACCCCTCCCTGTCTTAACTTTCTGTGTGACTCTTTGGCTTTTTTTTTTTTTTTAATCTGTCTCTGCAATGGAGATGAGAGGCTGTGGCTCTGTTCCCTCTCTTCTTAGGTGTTGGAAGAGAGGGATCTGCTGCCCTGCTGAGCAGGCAAGGCTTTTGCTTTGTGATTAAGAATTTCTCCTTTTGTGGCTCTTGGTGGCCGGGTGTTGGCAGAGAGGGAGCTCAGCAGAAACCTGATAGAAGGAAAAGTGTTTGAAAGGAGTGCAGTGGGCAGTTTGTGAGAGTGAGAAGACTGCAAGGAGAGTGTAAGGAGAGTGCAAGGACCACTTGTCACCCTGTTGGTGCCAGCTGTGGGTAAAGTCTTCCCCTGTTTACAATGCAGCCTCTGTCTCCCTACAACATCTGCTTTGAGGGACTTCATCTACTGGTCTCTCTGTGTACATCAAATTGCATTCAACTTAGTCCTGTTTTTTTCTTTAGTTTCCAGATCATCCTTTAATCACAGTTACATACCCATGCCAAAATGTTCCTGCCACATTTCTGTCTCAGCAGTGGCAGTAGCAGCTTTGTTTCAAATAGCTGCTGCCTTCTTCTACCTGTCTCAAATGGATTGGAGGTCTCCTTTCCCAGGTGAGGAGTCCTGACCACTGGTGTTATCTCCCTTCTCTGGGAAAGTGATTTGCTTATTCTCTAACCTGTGGACTTCAGTGCCAGTGACTGAAGTGCTTCTAAAAGTCAGATGTGGTGGCACCTTGATAACCTGCTGGCTGTGTTCCTGAAGCTGAGCAGGATATGTGGGAAATGGCTGCTGCTGTTATGCTGGAAGGTGTCTTGGTGAAAGGCCATCCTAGTGAATTGTTGGTGGAGGCCAAGGCTTGCTGTGAACTTGGGGAAACTGAGTCCCTAAAGAGTGGCATTTCTGGCCTTGGGCCTGAAGTCTGCAAATTAGCTCCTAGAGCTGTTTCTGAACTCTCCCGTGTCTTCATGCTTCATGGYGTTAACATGTCCCCCATCTCCTCTTTAGAGTCTCATTCCTAACCTCTTCCCATGTCAAGATAATTTTGCAACTGGTTTCTACCCTCCTAGAGGGAGGGCAGCTTGTCTCTCCTCCTGCATCAATGTGCTTTCTGCTTAAAATTTTCTGCCTCCTGGATTTTCTTTTTTTTTGTAAGCATTTAATAAAATTTGAAGATGTTGTAATGATGGCAACTCTGAGAATTTTGTTCGTGTAGTAGTCTCTGCAGCAAAGCTGCTTTTCCAAGACCTTGCAACTCTCTGCTTGAGTGTGAGGTGGAGAAGAAACATCAGGCTCAGTGACAAGATGAAAAGGAGCTTGACATACGCAGGAAAAGGGCTTTCTGTGTGCCTGCCCCATTTAGATCCTTGTTATTTTGCTGCATTTTTCATTGGGGGTAATTGACTGTAAAAGGGGAAGGTGTGGTGTTTGGGTGAGGGATGGAGCAGCATGCAGAGGCTTCCCAGGGAGTAATCAGCTAGGAGAAGCACAGAACTTAGCTCCCCAGGTGATAGACCTGAGCAACATCACAGGCTTCAACCAAAATCACTGGTGATTGTCAGCTATAAAAAGAAAAAAAAATTCCTCTGTATCCAGCTAATCCAGCTTCAACAAGGTCATTATAGCTGTCTGTACTGGAGCCCAGCACGCTAATGAGCTGATGGCTCTATCTGGAACCATCTACCTTTTTATGGAAAACTTTTTTATGGAGGTGACCTTCCAAGTAATAACACTTTTATGGTGTTGAGACAATGAAGAGTTTCTACTATCCTAACACTTTAGGAAAGTACAGGTAAGGAAGAAAGTTCTGATATCACTTCTTGTTCTTATCTTTCTGCTGACTGGTACCCTTTTTATTCTCATCCTCTGCTTCAGCTCCTGGAGGTAGGAATTCAGGGAGTCTTTCCTTGGAGCACTGAAGAGCATGAATACCATCTGGCCCCATTTTCCTCCTGTCAGCCCTTCCTTTGCTATGCTGGGAGTTTCAAGTGAGGCTGGAGCAGGAGCAGTGTGGTGTACAGAGGTATCCCAGCTTGAGATGGAAACAGCACTGCTTTGCCTTTGCATGGGTGCAAACTGGTTGCACCAATTTTTCAATTCTGTTCTGTAGCTGGCTGGTGGAAATGATGGCTGAAAACTTCTCCAGTTACTGTTCTATGCCCTGCCAGTTTGGAGTGGGCAGACAAGGCCCCAAAGGCTTGAGATTGTGAGATTCCTTCTCTAAGGAGGGTTAATTTGCAGAGTATATTTTCTTCACTTAAAGCCCACAGGGACCTAGATGTGGTTTCAATAAACAACTGCTGTAATTGAGGTCCTGGTCACAGCAGAGAAGTGAGCAGGCTATGGGAGACCAGAGCTCTCTAGTGGTGGTCAGGAACCAGAGAAAGAACTGGCTTGGAGCAGATGGGTGCAGCTCTTTATGAGGTACTTATATCTGCCAGGGGAAATGTTTCCACAGTTAAATTAACTTTATAATGTGCTGTTTCTCCTCCTAGAGCAACAGAGTGTGCACATGGTGGTGGGAGTGGCAGTGGGGTTACCAGAATGGTGAAATCTCCCCCTCCCTCCCCTCCAGTAAAAAGGGATGCAGCAGCCCAGATATGCTGGATGTGCATTTTGGGCAATGCTGAGAGGGGATGAGGAGGGGATGGAGGCTCATCTCTTCCCTCAGCAGTAAACTGTAGGGGCTTGTAGGCTGATTTTGTGAGTGAAGGAGAGCAGGCTGGTGCCACTCCATGAAAGTTACTGCTCTGGTCTTAGTGACTGAGTGCTCTGTATCTTTCCTCTGTTCCTTTTTTCACAGCACTGGCATCTCACAGGCTTTGGCTCTATCTTCTCCTGAGACTGCTGCATTTTGAACATAAGAAGGACAAACTGAGTTACTGAATGAGTGTTTCTTGCAGGATTAAGCTTACCCTCAAAGCCTGGTGGAGAAGAGTGATGCGTTCCTGGTCCCTTGGCCCTGTATCTGCTGGCTGCCTGCCTCCCTATTGCTGCTATGCTATCCCAAATCACCATCCTCTTGGCAGGTTAGCAGTGCTCAAAGAGAGGGGCTGGAACCCCTATGTGGGTTCTCAGTGCTCTAACCTTGAAACACATCTCAAGGTGTTGCTTCGCTACCATTTCTTCTTTACTCGTCTGGATTAAGCAGAAGGGGAAAGTCCTTTTGTGCATTTGCTCTGAAATAAATCTGTGGGGACGCCAGGAACACTGAGATATGCTGCTTGTCTTTCTGTGGCAGGCTTCAGGGCTGCTTTTTTTCCCAACAGAGTTTCACAGAGGATTCCACTTGAGTGTATGGAAGATGGGATTGAAAAACATGGTCCAGGACCATTGCAATGCCTGTTTCCTGCAGGCCATAAAACAGAATTATTTAAACTTAGGGAAAACTTAGGTAATGGAAAACTCAAGTCTGTTTTGAATGTTATGTCTTTATGTAGCACTTATTCTGCCTTGAGTCTGAGGCTGGACTTCATCTGGTTCTCTTTCCAGGTATAAAAGAATTATAGGCTCATTTTTATGTCCATCCTAATGTATACATGTGCTTGCTAATTAACAGATCTCTGCTCAACCTGTGCATGCAGCTCTGCATTGGGCCTCCCTCCAGTGAGGTAATGGACACAAGTCTAGAGTTTCCAAATGACTTTGTTCCTTGAAATGTGTCTGCAGCTTCTGCTCTTTGAAGGAAAGGTCAGCCTTGGAGACACCTGAGCCTGAATGTCAGAGCTTTGCCTCCTGCCACCACCACCTTCGGGAAGGAAAATAAACAAGCTCAAAGAGCAGGGTGGCTATAAATACTGAGGTGCCAGCTGATATGCTGCTGAAAAAGGTTCTGAGGTTGGTCTGTTGGTAACTTTTGCCAGCTCAAGACACTTTTCCTGATGCTGCATTATATGTATATATATACACACATATATATCTATCTATATAAGCAGATAAAGATAAAGAATGGATCTCACATCGAAAAGAAGTGCAATTGCAGCTAGCAATTACTTCAGAAATGATGGATCCTTTGCAAGGATCGTGATGATGAGACAGACCACAGGCGATTTCCCTGTGATATTTGCATTGAGTCCCCTGAGGGTTTTGGTTGCAGTGAAAGGATTTGATTCGGATCACAAATTTTCAGTAAGGTGTTTCATCTTTTCGTAATAACTCTAAGAAACAATGTTTTAGCAATGCTAGACAGGCATTATATAAATAGAAAAAAGCATCATGGACTTGGGGCTTTTGAGAATGATGAGATGAATGGGGAAAGGTTGAAGAAAAGTAAGAGGAAGATATCATTGGGATTTATACAAGTAAGCACTTTAAGGCATTAAAACAGCAAATTGCAAGTGTAATTACTCAATCAGAGGTGCTTGGTTGGGTAGGTAGGTCCTTCCCAAGGTTATGGAGTGACTGTGAGCAAGGTTGCTGTGAGCACCTTGACTGGTCTCCTGCCTCGCTTCCCTCCTCTGGGGACACCACAAAAGAGCACCTCCAGGCACTGGTCATGACTCCCATCCTGTTGCACAGTCATCATCCTCACTGTCAGACAGTCTCATGCATTTAGGTGTAAATAGTGTGAGGATGAGACTCAGGCCATATCTTGAATGCTCAAGCCTAATCCCTTATCTTTGGAGAGACATCTAGCCTAGATCTAGGGTGTCCAAGCAGGATCTCCTAAATCCCACAGGGATTGTGCCTTAGTTGTAAGAAACAGATGCAGCAAGGACATGGCCCAAAGCAAACAAATGAGCGATGGAGGAACAGTCTACCACAAAAATCAGAAATCAATATTAACTGAAAAAACAAAAAGAAATGTACTACTTACTGATGTGTAATTTTTTTCCATCTGAAATCACTTGCATGTTGGCTGCATCATGTTACTCAGTCCAGTTTACAAAATTAACAGGTGATCGTTCTTTTGAGATCATGTCAGGTGCTGGTGTCTTGTGATTTTTTTTAGAGCCCTGTAGGTAAGTTCAAAACATCAGATGGAAAAAAGTATTTACTGTAGCCAGTAAGTAAAGGAGTTTCTCAAAAATAAATAAAGGGACTTTTTAAAAGCATGAAAAGTTCCATCACCTAAAATTAGCGTGAAGAGGGGCTATCGAGTAACACCATTGCGTGCTCCCAACTGTGGCCCTGCAAAGTTCAGCATCTGAAGTACTGGAGAGGTGAAGGGCAGAGGATGGTGATGCTGCCAGGACAGCTATTCTAGCAGAGTTAGCTCCAGGCGATGAAACCAGTTGGAGGCTTTTCAAGTTGCCTGGTAAGATTTACTGTTTTGCAAAAGTCAGGGTTGCAAAATGCAAATGTGAAGCTGTGCTTTGATTGTTACCTTCCCGAGAGAGAAAGAACACAAATTCTGGCYCTGGCTCTGCTTGTTCCTGCCGAGGGACGTGTTATGTGCAGAGGGTGCAAGTGCAGAAAATGTTGCACTGGGAGCAGAGGGGGTTTGGAGTTTGATTCGTTTGGTGAATTTTGGTTGAGGGGTTGATGTGCAGTTTGACTCAAAGATCTGGGCTAAGACTGCTAAAGTGAGCTGGTAAGGATGGCACCAATGCCTGCCACTGTCCTGGGCTACCTGTGAGTGGCCCAGACACCATGCAGGTGTTTACTGCCTCTTGGCCTCAGGGCATTTCATCCCTTTTTCCAGCTGACTTCCCAGGCTGGGCTCTGCTTCTTCACAGCCCTTCAGGAGCCTTTATGTGGGGATGCCATGGCAGCTGGGAGGTTAAACATGCACACAGGAAAATGGGRGCATATGAGAGCAGTTTCTTGGAGCTCTAAAAGTATCTTTACACCCATGTTAAGCTTGGCCTGGCTTTTGAAATGCTGGTAAACTATGCCACAAAGCCAGCTCTGAAATTTGTGCTGGTTCTCCCTGATAAGTCTTGTTGCTCATTGACCCCTCTCTAATCTGACTTCACGTTATTCTGTCATGGATCAAGGTAGCAAAGCATTTCTTGCATCCATCAGGGCTGTAGCCCATCTGATGAGGCTGTTTCTCATGGAGGAGATGTATATGCTGGTGTTTTGGGATAGGTGTTGGAGGTTAGCTCTCCATGTGCTTTGTCCCTCTCTGCCTCCTTGATGACTGTTGAGATCACTCCTGGCTCTGCAGGACATGCTCCTCCTTAGTGCAGTACAGACCTGTGGAAGGATTCGGGGCAGGTGCTCAATCCTTCATGCAAATACCCTAATACAATTAGTTCCTCTTTGACAACTTCAATGTCTCAAAACTGCCCTTGGTCTTTTAGGAGCGCTAATGACTTTGTGTGTCTCCAACACTGAAAATGTTGCTGGAAAAAAGCCCCCAGACAACAACAACCAGAGCTAACCCAACTGGAATCTTAGGAAAAGAAACCACACGCTATAAATAAGAACATTTCAACAGATTTTAGAAATGCCCAAGGATACATTGTACCCTGCTCTGCCACTGTCACCATCAAACCCACACCAGCCTAATGCACGTATTTGCAGCATGCACTGTATGAATGATGCAGAGGGCTGGCTTGTGTTTGCACACGGTGAAGTAGGGAGTGTTCAGATCCCTTTCTGTTATGCAAAGATGTAGAGTTTGTCTTCTCACAGGCTAAGAGGGGTATGATGGGCAGATTTTCCTACCAACCTCACAGAAAGGGGGACACACTGGAGTCCTCCATGGGAAGTGTTGGTTGACTCCCTCCCACCACATGCTGCGAGCAGGAGAACAGCAGTACCAGGAAGGTGGGTGGAGGCCTACATAGGAAACTTGGTCATTAATAAGAGAATGCTTGTTTGTTGCCTTTTATGCCTCTGAACCTTTGAAATTTCATGAAGCCACCATCAGGAGAAGGTGGTGTCACTGTGAGGTTCCTCAGCCACCTTCTGAGATTCAGGTAGGTGAACCCACAACTTGGCAACTGTTTGCCCTTCCCTGTATCTGAGAGACTGCTCCAAGAGGTGCATCACTGTGCATGGCAAACACTGCACCAGGTCACTTCTGGGGAAAGGAGGGACAACCAAGGACAGAGATCCGGAGCACGAGTGCCAAGTGGATGGTATTAGAGGAGCCAGGGAGAAAAGATGGTCTTTGCTCTGCCCATTTGGGTTGTTTTTCCCCAGGATCCCATTATCACCAGTAAAATAACAGTGGTCTGCTGATCCTTAGAGGAGCTGGTTATAAAATTAAAGGCTATTCTGATCTCTTCTTGACTGGCTGCATAAAACAGGTCATTGGATTTTGCCCAGGAACATAAAATAATTAATTATATATATTCTGTCCTTTCTCTGAATGTACTTCCTCAACCACTATCTGATCTGCCTTTTTATTGACAGCTACTTCAATTAACTTGGAAAGAGTGTTCAGTGAAGATGGGGCATCTACTCTAACCTTGAACTGCTGATTAAACCCCACTGCAGAATCCCTTTCTCTTAGGTGGGATAAAGAGAAGAAAGGGTAGGGGGAACTGGATAAAAATTTACTTTGCTGTCTTAACTGGCTTTTGTGTTTCCCATTTTCTCTCTGCCCTGAATCATGGTAAAAGGTTTATAACTGAATGTCACAAAACAGAAAAACACATCCCCACACTTTCCCAGTCAGCTTAATCAACACATTTTTCTAGATACCTTCAATTATTTCAAGGCTTATGTCTGTATGAGCAGACACACAAGCCAAAACCAAAATATCTATATCATGCAAAAGAATAAAAAATGTTGTTTGTAAAGCATTCAAATGTGACTGTGGAGAGGAGGGGGTATAAAGAAACATTTAGACTGTGAATGATGAAACAACTCAAGTAAAACACATTTTCCTTGTAAGTAAATTCACTTTGGATAACTTAACCATTTTCAAATGACAAGGTGTCAGTGAAAGTTCCTCTGTAGCTCTACCATGAAGGTGTAAGGTGCAGAGTCATGGGCAAGTTTGAGTGAGGAAGGACCTCAGGAGCTGGTCTTGCCCAACTTGTGGGCCAAAGCAAAGTCTGCTTTGGAATTAGGTCTGTTTGTTCAGGGTAGGAGAGCGATTGGTGGATTGGGATAGGTATTGCTTTATCTCAGAAATTGGATCTCTCCTGGGTTGTGAAAGAGTACCGGTTTTAGGGGAAGGATGTAGCTGATTTTGTTTACGAACTCTGTAGTCTTTAATGAACGTGTAGGATTTCAGACTTCCAGGGCTGTAGAGGTTTTCAGATGAACTTTTTTCCCATGCTTTTTCAGCTCACTGGCTGAGTATTAACCAGCTCTAGGAGGCAATGATCCATGAAAATGCCGCCTGCTGACTGGTGTGCAATGAGCACAGGGAAAGGGTATTAAAAAAAGCCCAAACCCAAACAAAACACACACAAGCACTTAACGAAAGTACTCATCTTTATGCAGTTCATAAAATTATCAGGGCTAATGTGTGTGCACTGTATGTAAAGGCATCTCCCCTGAGTGCACTGGCTGCTGCAATAGGTCAACCAAAAGCCAGAAAAGATGAGAAGGGCTAATTACAGCTTCCCTGCAAGTGGCCCTACAATGCAGTAAATTCCTGTGGCCCATCTCAAACAGTCAGTCTGGGTGTTCCTACCTACCGAGAAGAAATGTGGCATTGGGCTATGCTACCTCGTGGAAATTTGTCTAGATCTCTGCCCCAGTCTCTAGTTCCTGTTCAAGAAGGGACACTGGTTTGCTGTATCCTCTCCCAGGTGGAGATGCTGTCACAGTAAAAGCATGTCAGGCTCTGGCTTGAGGGCAGTAGGTGGACGGTTTTTGTGGTCTGAGACCCTGGTTCATGTTTGTGACCTGCATGTGTGGTGTCTGGCCTTGGTGCTGTCTCTTAACCTGGCAGCTGGTGAGAGGGAGGGGCTTCTCCCATGACAGGTTCTTGCTGCACCCTCACCTAACAAAATTGGGTAGCTTTTGGTAGCCATTCAGCCATACAGCTGGGATCCTTGCTCCCTCATCTGCTCCATGTGAGCAGGAGGGAGCATGAGGTCCTTGGTGCTGTTTGCTCACTCTCTGGGCTGGCGTGGCTGTGCTGTGGCAGCTCAAAGGCAAATCCCAGTAACCTGCCTGCTGATGCAGGGAGAACAGATGATGTCAAGGCAGCACAAAATATATACCCTAGAGCAGGAGGATATACAGCTGATGATGAAAATATGGCAGGTTGTGAATGAAAGTGTTGTGATGCAATCAAAAGGTGAAATGAGAACTTGACAGAGAATGTGTGAAAAGCACAGGGAATGCAGCTAAGGCATGAAACAAATGTTGGAGAGAGCTATAGCTATGTGCCAAAGTGGATAGAGAAACCGACAGAGGAAGAAAGGACAAACATAAATTGGGCTGTGGGGATGAGCCTTGGTTGTGAACCAGGTGACAGCAGCGCAAATGTAAGATGTGTGCATCAGACAAGCCCTCTTTCCAGAGGGATGGAGATGGTATCCTCAGTCCTATGAGAAGAGGGAACCAGATCATGCGGGGACTGGAAACAAGATCCATGACATGGACATGAGCACTCCAACAAAGGCAGCCCACAGGATCCACAGATGTCATTTGGGACAGTACTAAGCAGAAAGGGAGGCTCACAGGAGGTGGTGATGGGGAAGACAGAGCATGGACATGACGCATGACATAAAGATGGATGTTATCTAGAGTAGTTGCCTGACATGTCCAGAGGAGGAACTGAGATGAGTGCAGGAACTGAGACGATACTGCAGCAGCAATGTTTGCATCTCATCTATTTGAAAAGAGTTGTGGCAGGGAGAAGTCTGCTTACCTGTCCCTCCCATTGTTTGTACCAACCTCACGTCTGTCCAGATGCCTAGAGTGAAATCTGAGTGCTGTGGAGCACTCCCCTGCCAGTGTCCACAAGCAGCACCACTCTGGTGGGGGCTGTGCAACCCTGCAAGATGCTCACACTGCTCCTGCCAAATGGCTGGGAGCAGATGGACCCACGGGAGCGTTCAGGCCCACAGCTGCTGCGAGCCACCCTGCTGTAAGCCCAGGCTTCACATGCGCTTGCACACACACACGCTTTCTTCTTAACTGATTGATTCAGACCTTGGTGTGACAGGCCTGAGTTGCAGTACCCCATGGGCAGCAGGGACAGCCTATAGCTGGCAGGCAGGCACAGGAGGCTGGTGAATGCCATGGTGAAGCTGGGCCGACCGCAAACATGAAAGGAGAAACAGCTGGGAGCCTCTCCTCCCATGCGTCCCCACTCTGCTGCTAGTTTGGGTAAATATGGTATTTCTTGGAGACGTGCCCAGCTGGGGGAGCACTTGAGGAAAATGAGCCGGTGGAAGATTGCAAAAAGGCTTGACGGTTCCGAAAGCACAGCGGGAAAGCCGGTTTGCTGTGTTAGTGCTGGACAGGGGGAGTGCAGGTGCTGATGCCGGGTCCGGCCGCGTATTCCCACGCAGCTGCTGCTCTACTCAGCAGCATGGGGTGCCCACCCCCTGTCCCCCACCCGGCAAACTCCCACATGGAGCCAGGGCGCTGAGGATGGATACAGTGTTCCCCTCCCACCCGACAAGCGGCAAAAGCAGTGGCYGGAGGGAGGTGAGGGGATAAGCTGCCGCACAGTTGGAGAATGCAAGCCGGAGAGGAGATTTTAGCTCGTGCATGTTACCTGGTGACTGGGAGGCTGCAGCACTGTGCTCCCACTCCACGGCTCTAAAAACTTGCCTCTACATCCTTGGTTGGGGACCCTTTCTTGCAAGCAGCAGGGAAAGAGTGGGCAGGAATCAATCTGTGACCTGAGCCAAAAATATCGCCGGCCCCGCAGCTCCTGAAGTTCTTCTCTGCTCCTACAGGCGGGGAGGAAGAGGGTGCTGGAGCTGCCAGGCACACAGGAGGGCACACGCTGTCTTGCTGGGGAGCCCTGCCAAGGGGAGAGGGGAGGGAGGGAGGGGATGGGAAGCTGAAGCCTGTGAGATTTAGCGATATGGAAACCGCGAACCAGAGGGTTGTGCGAGGCACTGCAATCCTCTGCTGGAATAGCCATGCAACTGTGGAGTGTGCTCTGGCAGCAAAACCACTCCAGGCACTTAGAGGATACTAGGTGGGGTCCAGCCATCTGGGGTTTGCCCTCCCTAAGAAGTCCTTACTTAAATAATGCTTTTATATCATGCTAAGAAAGGCTCACAAGCTCTTTTGCTGCGTTCCTGCTCTCTCTTACTTTTGTTCCAGGTCCCCTCAAGCCCTGGTGCGTGGCAAAGCCCCGGCAGTCTCGGTGAGAGGTGGGTGTGCTCCACACAGACAGACACACAGACACACACAGGGCACGTGTGCCAAGCGTCTCTGCCTTCTCACGTGCCTGTGGCTGCTGGTTTCAAAGAGCTTTGGACGCAGAAGATCCACAGGCCTTCCGCAGGCTCTTGCCCTGCAGCGCGGCCGAAACCTTTCACATGTGGAGGGGCAGCTGGGAAGAGGCCCTGCCCGGAGGGGAGAGTGGAGGTTGTTGCTGTGTGTTGAGACTGCGAGCTCCAGGGTGCCATAACCACGTTTTAAGCAGCGATCATGCACTATGGAGCTATGGGGGCCCCCCAATTTGTTTCTGAGGTGCCTTTGCCTCAGATACCCCTCTCTGAGCTCTGCCTGCCTGTTTGGTTGTAAATATAGAAACATAAGCCCTGGAGGTTTTTTTCTCCAAACATGTCCCTCCCATCTTAGCATCATCTGTGCAATTCCTCCAGCTGCTCCTATACATGGTATGACCTTTTTTTTCCCCTTCCCTTGCTTCCCCCTCTATCTCATCCCCCTCCCCGCCCCATCCCTGCTCCCTGCCTGGCGCGAGGAGTCTGGGGCCAATCGGCTCTTCTAGACGATCAAATGTCACTATAAGTTGAGAGCTGCATCACCTTGGGACGCTCGCAGATCCCAGCCTGCCCGTCCCCTCCGACAGGGAGCTTGGTGCTTCTCTCCACTCCTCCCAGGTAAGTGGGATCCCTGGCAAGGGATGCTGCTGGGGGGTAACTCTGCAGAAGGGATGAGCCTTAGATTGAATGGAGAAACATCAGGGGAGGGTTGGGGTCCATAGGATCTAGGATCTGACATAGGATCCTAAGGAAAAGGCAATTCTTGTTTCTGGCTTTAGTTGGGCATCTCACAAGTCTCATGGCACCCACAGAGATTTGGGTGCTCTGAACTCTCAAGGATTAATAGTGGTAGAACAGACCCTTCCAAAACCAAGACATGGGGCTGGGGCTGGAAATTAAGCATCTTCTTTGGGGCACTCAGGGAAAACTCCCTCCAGCAGCAGAAGGAAAGTGCTAACCTTCCTGCCCCTGTCACCTGGAGAAAGGGATGGCTGAGGCAGGAGGTATGAAGGGCAGGACCATCAGGGACCTTCAGGCAGGTGAGGAAGGCTGTGGGGATAGAGGGAGATCTGAAAAAAATAAATGTGGTCATGGCAAACTGCCCCCTCCCACAGGAAAGAAGAAAACTGTGAGAGTTAGTCACCTGCACTGGGTGGTCAGGCCAGCAAAGTGAAGGTGTTTGAAGTCATGAATACAGGGAGCATCCCATCACCACTGAACTTAACCCCCTCCTCTTGCCCCTCTGCCCACACAGGGAATTTCTCTCACAAATTTCTTACTTTGTGTGGGAGGGGGAAGTTTTCCATGAGCATTTTTATGTTTCTTGGATCAGTTTCTTGCTTTCTGGTGGTGGGTGTCCTACAAAGTCAGGAAGGACACCAGCACAAGTGACTGTGGTGCCAGCAATTTGGGTGGGAGCTGTGCTGCTGGTGTGGGGGAGCTCCAGTGAGGCTGTAGGCGATTGCCAGGGCAGGCAGCCATCCCTCAGGAGTGCAAGACCCAGGGACATGGTGGAGTCACCATCCCTGGAGATGTGCGAGAGGCATCTAGGTGATATGGCTGAGTGGCTTAGGAGTTACAGTGGTAGTGCCGGGTGGAGGGTTGGACTGGATGATCTCGTAGGTCTGTTCCARCCTTGATGATTCTAGGACTGGGGGAAGGCGGGGGATATAAGCTAAACATGGTTGTTGGCTTTTTGTCCTTTGTCTCAGCCTTGTTATTCCTAGAAAATCCCCATGTGGGGATCAGACAGATCATACCACCCTGAAGACAGAGATAAAGGGTACATTTTGGGATAGAGAATCACCATTTTGCTGTGTGTCAGTGGACCCTGCAGCAGTGCTTGGGTCCTGCTACCCTGTTTCAGCATTAGAGAGAAGTATATGCATATATTTATAGATTTACTAGATATATTATATATAATACCCATATCTTTTAATATAATATGTATGTAAATTAAAAAATCCATGCAGTGGGTTTACAGTGGCTCCTGCTGGGAAAGAGTGGCCATGTGGTGGTTGGTGGATTATACCTCTAGTCCTTGCCTGATAGCTGTCCCTGCCAGGTCCTGTTGCCCATGCATGGCCACTTTTGTCCTGCCTCTTTCCATACAGCTCTTGCTACCTTGCCTACCTTGTATGGCCTGGCTTGGGAGGGGATGATTGACGGGCGGGTTATTTCCAGGGGTGGCCTGGAGGTGCAAGGCAGCCCATTCCCCCTCCCAGATGCATTCTCAGCTGCTAAGAGGCTTCTTGGGATGTGCTGGCTCTGCTCTTTCAGCCAAGGCCAGGAGCATTCGGGGCCAAAAGGGACATGGTATTCCTGCCCACCTGCAGCTAAGGATCGGTGTATTTGTCCTTCCATTGACCTGCTTGACTTGAACAAAATGCAGAAAATAACCTTTGCTTTCACCTTTAAGGGGTGGCAGCAGGCAGGAAGTTTTCTGTCTGGTGAAACTTTCTCATGTGTTTTGATTTCCTTCCAAAGGGTGGGCAGTATTAACTAATTGATTTTATTACATCCTTAAACCTCAGTCAAGACCAGAATCCGTTTTTCTGCCACTGTACAAACAAAGCCCAATTATTGCCTGAAGGTGCTAACAACCTTAATCCTGGGCTGCATTTGCTGTGTGTAAAGTAATTTCCACCAACGGGTAATCCCGAGCCAGCTGGAGACTTTCCATTGCCTTCGGCGAACTTAATCCTAGCTGCAAAAAATGCCGCTCTTAACAGATTGCTTTCTTTATTGCCTTTTGGATGTAAATATAGTCCAATTTTGTTGGCTGCTTTGATGACAGAGCTAGCTATGTGGATAGTGCTGGGCATCAAAGAGCTTTTCTTGTCTTGGGTGGCTGTAGCTATGACAGTCTGCATTTTGCCCCTGGCTTTAGGGCACCAGATGGCTTTTGAATGCCATGAAGTGGACAGACACCTTGTTCTTCTTGAAGCTAAACCTTTTTGCCTTTCCAGCCAGGGCAGTGGCTGTCAGCTACTGCCTTAAATGCCAACTCCTCCTGACAGRGCGACCAAACTTAGTTGAACGTTTGGCCCTTGCAAGGCTGAAATCTGCGATCTTCCCCTGGATTTTTTTGTCCCCCCTGCCCTCGCCGGTGGGGTTCCTGCGTCTGGCTCGTCTTTGCACAGAGTCTGCCAATGCACTTGTTATTAATTCATTTTATCCGGGGCCAAGAAATCCCCTCCGGGTTGGGGTCTTATGGTGTCAGGGATGCTGGCATTCTTGCTTCGCTTTTATAGCACGCGGACAGATGCCATGCAAAATCCCATTCGCATTTGCGGCGCTTGGATTAACAAATATGGAAGGGGGTAGGGGAACAGCCAATGTGGCAACCCTCAGCAAGATGTCCTTAGAGCTAAATTGGAGACTAGATGAGCTCATTCCAATAACTGCTAATGGAAAGCCTGATTGCAAAGGCTCCCGTTGACTTCAATTGCCTTGGAAAGAACAGCGTGCGCTGCGCTACGTGCCTGCCCTACACCGAGCAGACGCTCGCTCTCTGTGTGCACACGCAGGGTTCTCGAGCTCATTCCTTCTCCACCATTGAGCAGTATGACTCTTGTTCTTACTGGAATGAGAGACAAGGAGGGTTTAGCCCACAGCCCTTTAAAAGTCATCTTTTTTTTTCCTCCCCTCCACCTTGGGAAGAAGGAAATCTGCGTTTATAAGGGCAGAATCTGTGGGAGGATTGACCATTGCCCTGAGTCTTTACAGATCATGTATTTTGGAAGAGGCCAACAGCTGGGCATTAGGCAGGTTCCCTCCACAGGCTTTTGCCTGAAGAAGCTCTGCTGTCCTGTTGCATAAACCAACATACTGTCAAGCATTATTACTAATAGCTTGAATAATTTTTGGAGGCTGAAATGAGACTGCTAACATGCTAGCCACTGTGCAGAGAGCAAGTGGAAGTCTTCATCCTGAAGATTTTATGAAATCTAGATTAAAAAGGCCAGGGAAGAGAGACCAGCAGTGTTGCAGAATTCAGATAATTAACAGAAGCAGCAGTGTGAGCTGGTGCAACAGAAAAGCCTTTTGCAAAGCTGAAATTCCTCCCAAACACAAAATTCCCCCCAAATGCCTCCTGCCTGGTGAGACTAGAGTCCCCAAAGTACTCCTTGGGATGGCTGTTGCATACAAGGAGTGGGCAATCACAGCTACCGAGTTAAAAGCAGCCTTGGGACCAAGAGATCACTGAACCCAAATCTCATGTGTCCTGGCAGTAGATTACCCTCCCATCCAGCACCTCAGGTCAGGTCATAACACAGCCACTGCTGGCACTACTTCCAGGGCAATGCTGAATTTCAGAAAGAGGATAAATGAGGAACTAGGAGAAAAAATGTCGGCTGTTTATCGATAAGCTCCTTGCAACATGGGAGTTTTAAATCCTGTTGATGTTAACGTATGGTGCCCAAGGTCATCGCTGGGGAATGGAGAGAATCCCGTATAGGGCAGGGTTGGAGCCTGTGGGATTACTGCCTTCCTCTGAAATAGAAAGCTGCTGAGCTGCAGTTGTTCCTTTTGAACCTAAGTCAGCCCACCTGCTCCTTCAAGACATCTCTCATATATCAGCTGAATAATGAAGTCATGAAAGTCAGGGTTTGGGCCAGCAAGAAGTCTGGCTTTCTAATTTAAGATCTGCTGTGGATTTGGAGAAAGTTTTGGAGGGCCTTTCCCCATCTTCTCCCCTGGCCTCAGGACAGCTGATGCTTTTAGGAAAGCCAGAGTGTTGCGTTACATAGAAATGGTTCTGCCAATGTGAACTGCCTAACCAGGCATGTGTCTGGTTTTCATCTTAAACTAATAAACAAATTATTGTTCACTCACTCATCAGTTGTATAAACCAGACACACTTTTGGGTGCTGACAAATAAGTACYTTAGGTATATTCATAGTTTCGGGGTTTTTTTTAACTCTGACTGATGCTTTGGAGCTGGCATCTTCCCACTTGTGGTAGCATAAAAGAAGGAAAAATTTCTCTCCTCTTGCTGGAGCAATGGAAATGTCAGATGGGTGTGAGAGGACGCCCTGGCCTGTGCCTGTCTCCCTGAGCTCTGAGGATTTTGTAGTTTAAAGCTGGGACTAGGCAGACCCTGGGTCTGCCTGTGGGAAGCAGCTGAGTTGATGGGCCACATCTTTCCAGATGATCTTTTTCTCCTCCCCTCTCCTTGTCCTCTGACCTGCCTGGCAAAGGTTTGTGCTTCTCCCARAATGTCAGTGTTGGTGGGCAACTGGTTGCTGTGTGGGAAAGCAGGTGCTTGGCTTTTTTTGTCCTCAAATGTCAACCCATCTGTTTCTGCCTTGGTATTTTTTAGGAGGCGCCCTCACTAATAACACCTTTTCTCTCCACCCCTCCCCCCCCTTTCCTTTTCTTTTCTTTCCTTTTCTTTTCTTTTCTTTTCTTTTCTTTTCTTTTCTTTTCTTTTCTTTTCTTTTCTTTTCTTTTCTTTTCTTTTCTTTTCTTTTCTTTTCTTTT